>CM074306.1:0-1200000 GCA_037194245.1 Opsariichthys bidens | reverse complement strand
ATCTTGAGGTAATACTAACCTCTGATCAAAATTTTATGTGAATTGCTGCATTGGAACTTTGTATAATAAAAAAAAATGTTAATGTATTCGATGCTTATTTTACCAGCTGTAAAGAAGGTGCACAAAGTGTCATTCACACAAACACTTAACACCATCATTGTAACACACATTAATTTAACAATATTAAATGTAACATAAGACCCTAATATACACAACTGATAAGAAAAAGCTAAGAAAAAGAAGCAGTAGAAATGTTTCAACAAAAAATACATAAAATATCTATATGTCATGCAGGGAATTGTTGAGCAAACAGTAGCTCACCTGTCTAATAAAACACATAATGTTTAAAGCCTCTTCAGTGATTCAATGGTTTCTGAAAATTAAATCGAGGGTAACGTGGGTATGATTGCATTGATAGGCCAAGTACGGCCACGGTCCATGTCCTGGTTAAAATTGTGTATTTATCGGGATTTAAACATTCTTGGAAACATTTGGGATAATGTAAGTACACAAGTCAACAAAATATATTTTTGTTTTAGTGTTTTTTTGTCATTTTAATCCAAAACTCTTACATATTGTTCCTTTAATATATGCATGTACAAACAAACAGTATTAATAAATTAATCAGTATTAAATGCATATAAAATTAGATATGCATGCATGCATGCATATCTAACTGATGTCCATGTTTTCATTTAGTTTTACAACTTACCAGGTGGTAGGGTATGTTGTACCACCAAAACTATTTGTACTGTATATTCTCTTACACCATTGTGGTATAAGCTGGGTATTTCAAAACAACACCAATTTGTGACTTACCGTTGTTAAAACAAACAGTACCATTTTTACAACTTTCATTTAGGAGAGCTGATTCGGAGTTTCTAGTTTAGCAGCCATATTTATGAATTCTCACATTGTGGGGTTTCACAATATTGCGTAAAGTCTAGCCAGATTCTAAAGACACTTTGCTGATTCAATTCAAGATCCTGTACTGTTGACTTATTTTTGTTCCAATCACTGCCAAACAGATTTATTCTGGAAAGGGATGTTGCTGTAATTGCTGTAAATAACTATATTTTGGCAATTCACTTAAAATGTTAATATGTAGTCTCAATACGTCCAAGAGCAACACTTTGCATCTGTCCTCATTAGAATGAACTGAATTTTGCGCCATCTAGTGTTTTTAATGAAAGTTAAACATGTAATGTTCTCACGTTAAATGTTGCCCAGATTATAGATATTTGTGATCTCATTTTTCGTTCTAAATATGACATTTGAAGACACTGCATCTACCAAATAATCTTTGCCAGACGGGCTGGATCTTCTAAATGGCTAAATTGGAGAGCATAAACTCACAAAGACCATTCGGCCTTTGCATTATTGCATCATACTCCACTAGATGTCGTCGCAGGACATTAGATGCAATTAAAACAACTCTCTTTAAACTTTTCAAATGGAAGCAAGTGCTTGATGGATTGAAAACCTGCTGGGAGTGAGAGTCTCATAAACTCAAAAAAACTATGAATTACTGGGATGAGTCCGAATCATCTGTTGCGGGAGGCATATTTTTAAGTTTAATGATAACAAATATGATTTTGCAGTCTGCACCAAATGTATTGTCTGTGAGTCAGACAAGTCAAATAGGGGCGGAACTGAGGGTTAGGGGCGAGGATTTCACGCGTGGGGGCGGGGCTGTGGATGTGGGAGGACTCTGACTTCAGAAATAATAGATTCATTGCTCTTCTCTGGTTCCATGACACCTAACGAGAAGATATCTGTGGTGGGACTATAGGAGTGAGGGAGAGTGGGGGTGTAAGGAGGTCACGTAGCCATTATGTATTACCAGGGCTGGGTAGGTTACTTTTAAAATGTATTTCACTACAGATTACAAAATACATGCTTTAAAAAGTAATTTGTAACGTATTTCATTAGATTACTCAAGTTCTGTAACTTAATCTAAATACTTTAGAATACTTAGGAAGACTAATAATTATGTAACACACAAAAAAGTTTTTATCTCACAATTAAGACTTTTTTTTAAATCAGAATTCCATGATATAAAGTTGCAATTGTAAGTTATAAACTCTCAATTTTCCAGAAAAAAAAGTCAGAATTGTGAGAAAAATGTCAAAATTGTGAGATATAAACTCACAATTTCACAAAAAAAAAAAAAAAAAATCTGAATATCACGTTATCATCATGCAATTCTGACTTTATAACTTGCAATTGTGAGTTTGTATCTTACTTTGTTTGTATCCAGGGAAAAAAAGTCAGAATTGTGAGTTAAAAAGTCATTTATTATTTTTTTTTGTTTTTTTTTACCTTTTTCACTATCACAAAACATGAAAACAGCTGTGGATCATCCAGGTAACGACATGTCAGTTGAGATTCAAGGGGTATTTTTTTATAAATTCAATCATCTGTTATGTGAAATAGCTGATTCAGGACAGTAATAAATAAAAATATCATTTTTATGATCCCTCTTATTTTGTTAAAATGATTAAAATGCTGCATATTCTGCTATATGAAACTCATGAGCAGAAATGTAGTTTAGGACGCTTTTTCAGACGGTCAGAGTCAGAAAATCATTCATTTCTGTTTACATTAATTGCCCATCATAGATTTTTTTTGATGTTTAAATGACATTAAAATTCAAAGTAATCACTTTGGTAACCTAAAATACTTTTCAGATGTAACTGTAATCTGATTACCACCCATTTAAAATGTAACTGTAATGAAATACAGTGACTCAAATTTTGTATTTTAAATATGTAGTTACCAAGTTACATGTATTTCGTTACTCCCCAACTCTGTGTATTACGTATAAAAACAGCATATGAAATGCATACCGAATTCTGTTTGAAATACTGTTTGAAAATAGTAAGTGGAATTTAGTATGTGACTAGCAAAAGTTTCCGCTCAAAATTTGATATAAATCATATTTATTACAGAGATTATAGCAATAATTTTAAAAAGAGGTGACAACAGTGTTGCTGTTTTACATACATTTCATGGCATAATACGTATTGTTTGACGTTTTTTACCTATTTTTTTAAATAGTATGCAGTGTGCAGTAGATGGGCTACTGCTCAGTATGCAGTGAGCATCATGCCATTTGGAGCACAGCCTGTGTCCTTGCTCGAGCATGCGTGCATGGGGACAAACCCACGAGACTCCACCTTCCAGTAACAAGAGATGATTTATCATGAGCACCGTGGCGACAGATGCACAGAAATCAGCCGATGTTTTCACAAAGCCAGTGCATCTGATGTGAAAGTGTTTTATACCGCGCAGAAGGATTAGACTAAAGATCCACGCGTGAGAGAACACCAGAGGGAAGACAGCGTGCAGTTTGCGAGTGGGAAACAACACAACGGTGCATGTGATACTTGATTGCATGGAAGCTTTTGCGTCGAATTCAAACGGGCGTGTGCGACTTTTAACAAAAGGAGAACATATGCATTGTTGATTTAGTTATATAGCGAGTGCTGTTAGGTTATAAATATGCCGTAATAAATAATGTGGGCTGGTTTGACAGCTTAAAATCCTCGTTTTTTGTATGTTCGGAAATTAATCAAAACATCCTAGCTATTTTTTCCTAATCTGAAAAACGCTAGTGTTATAAAGATAATGGCTTCTTGATGAGGACCAAGCGACCAACCAGGAGTGCCAAAAGCAAGTTTGATAGATAGGGCGCACTGGAGATGGAACGCAAGAATTTTACAACCCACTTCTCGAGGCCTCGACCATACTAACCTCTTTTTGAACCGTCTTCTCTAGCACCACGGACAGCGACTATGAACAGGTTACGCAGGAAAGCGTGCGTGGCTCTTTTGTTGTTCACTCTGTTCATTTTTGGTACTATGATGGGCCTACGAACCCTGAAACCCAGTGATGGTTTCTCGGATCTTGCTCCAGGAATGGAGTTGATGCCTTTGGTGGGAGAGCGAATGGACCAGAGACCCAATTATGTAGTTGAATCAGCAGGTCAAAATGCTGGTGAAAGGAGCGACACCAAGATCGTGTTCTCCAACTCTGGTCCTGACCACAGCATATTCTATGACATTCACATCTTCTATTATTTATGGTATGGCTCACCACAGATGGATGGTAGTTATATTCACTGGGACCATGTACTGGTACCACACTGGGACCCCAAAATAGCTGCCAGTCACCCGAAAGGACAACACAATCCTCCGGACGACATTGCTTCCAGTTATTACCCTGAACTGGGACCCTACAGCTCCAGAGATCCAGATGTCATTGAATCCCACATGTCGCAAATCGAAGCTGCGGCTGCAGGTTTTATGGCCAAGATGCAATTTGCTGAATTAGAATATTTAACATTTGTAATATTGTTTTTTTTTTGGCTATTGTAGTACAGTGTAGATGGTCGTTCATCATTAAAAACATTGAGAGTGACGTAATGTTGCTTGTAGAGCAATGCATTTTCACTTTTGATGCCAGGTGTGGTGGTCCTGTCCTGGTATCCGCCTGGTGTGGCAGATGAACATGGCAAACCCTCAGAGGATCTAGTACCAGCTGTAATGGACGCTGCCCATAGACACAGTATCAAGGTAACTGGTGAGAGATCCATGAAACTTATCTGCTTACACAAACACTTTGTTAATGGAATTTTATTCCGATTTTTTTTTTTTTTAAACACTGTGGAAAAAACATTGTACTGTTAGTGGTGCAACAGCTTGTACCCTTAAACGTACAACTTTGTACCTTATCTACCCATTAAAAGGTGTATGTTAGTACCTTAGAGCAGGTCTTCCATTTTTGTCATCTGAGAGCCCTTAGATGTTAAATATTTACTTCAGGTACCCCCTGGCAAAATATGGTGGACATTGTCATTTCATATGGAAATCTTTCATATTGCTACTGCTGAGACATCCAGACACAAAGAACAAAGATGAAAATAGTTACTTTATAGGGCATTCACACTCTTTACCAGAACTTACAATAAAAAATATTTACTTTATGTCTTAAATTCTTCACATGTCAGATCCCCAAGCTTTTAATTTTACAGAATGCTCATCAAATTCTGTAAACTTTTGTTAATACATTTTTTGGAAATTATGCGAATTTGATTGTAAAGTAAGTGAACTATATAGCTACTTTAAATCGCAGCCTCCGATTAATCGTGATTTGATAAGGTAGGTCACTATTTGTTTGATTTTGATTAATTGCTCAGTTTTGTTTGTTTCTTTTCTTTACATTCTATTTGCTTAATTATTAGCTTTTGGTCAACTCAAAAAAAAACAAAAAAATCTGAAAGTACTTTCTTTTTTGACTTGCTTTGCCTAGGCCAGTAATCATGTTATCCACGAGCTATGTTCTTTAAAGGAACAGAGCGAAATTGTACACAGTATTAACACAGTAATGGCATAAGTTAAGGCAACAGTAGCAAATAACAATAGATTTGAAACTAGAGTAACAGAAAAAGAAATGCTATCGTTGCAGTATGTGACTCTGGAGGGTGAACATGATTTCCACTTATATTATAAGACTTTTGCAGTTTTCACATTACAACACCCGTATAATATGTATAAATGTCAGGAAATAAGAATATTATATTTTATTTTGTAACTTATCAATGTTCTTGCAAAAGGTAGTAAATAGGATTTTATAAATGATCATTACTTGACATACACCTTTATCAACTCAACAAGAGCTAGGAGCAACTAACATGACAATGTTCTAAAAACGAGTTTTTTTTTAATACAGATGACAACATTATCAAAACTATCCCTGTTCACACAGGTCCGAGCAAACGACTAAAAACACTGTATTATGCATGCCAGACAAGTAGTCGGCAATTTCACTTTGTGAAGAAAGAACGTATTTAAACAGAGCTGACAACAGTGTTGCTGTTTTACATACATTTCATGGCATAATACGTATTGTTTGACGTTTTTTTTACCTACTTTTTTAAATAGTATGCAGTGTGCAGTAGATAGGCTACTGCTCAGTATGCAGTGAGCATCATGCCATTTCCATACACCTGCACAATTCGCAGAGCACTCGTGCCTGTTCAACTTATTTTTACAGTTTACTGCACTTTGATATTCTTCTCGTTATTTCTCATGACGGCTAGTACATCGGAAGTCTCGCACATTCACAGAAAACGTATTATTTCCGCATTGAAAAGTAAGGTGGATAGACTAAATGCGTAATGCACATTTGCATACCATCACCATTTTCACAGATTCGCATTTTTGCAGTTTGTACAGAGATAATGATATCGTTTTCAAAAGTTTGCATATTCAGGCCACCAAAACGCTGTTGACATGTAAATGAATGGCCAAAATGTATAGGTTTTCAGTTTTTAGTTGAAAACCATGTGTGTCGTAAACAGCCTCTAAAAATAGTAGGTAGGCACTAAAAAGCTTTTCAAATTTTGTTGCAACAACGGAATCATTTGTGCTGTACTGGATGAGCCACTTCATGTCATTTCTTGAGCTTGCTAGTGGTTGCATAAGTCTGTCCTGACTGCCTACAGCTGTGTTCACCATTTATGCCTGATGAGCCGTTCAGAGCTGTTGCTGAGCCTTTTTGTCAGTCATGTTTTGGTAATCCCCTGGTGTGAAGAGAAGCAAGTCTGAAACCCCGTACCTGTGATTATAGTCATTTTGGTGTCCTTGTTGCTTGCTGATTTTGAAGGTAATTCTGCTTTAGTGTGGTCAGTGTACGAGTTGTATTTTTCCCTTGTAACACAGTTGTTAAGTACGGGAAGAAGGAGGCGGGAACCGGCGAACGTTTAACGTAACTTTAATATCAAAATGAACAAACAGCAAAACGAAAGTAAAATGGCGACAGTTCCTCGTGGAGACTGCCGCACACACAAACATAATGAAAGACGACATAAAATCCAGGCCTGGTCCTCTCTCCTCCTCCACTGCCGTCGCTCCTCTTTTATGCTTCCGGAGCTCCTCCGTGAGAGATACGAGACCGGTGCAGTGCGCAGCTGACGCTTATTACCACTCGCGCCACCGTTCCCTCACGGCTCTCGTCCGCGCTGCTCGTCACACCACTGTGGCAAGAAATTGTTCAATTTTAGCCATAACATTGGGGATTTTAGTTTTAAAACAGCTTAATAAGTATGTCCTTTATCTGTACAGTAATGTGCAAGACATCAAGCTGTTGACATCAAGAACTTGAATTCTGCACCTGTTTCGGTTGTTAAACAAAGCATACCATAGATAAACTATAAGATGCAGGCTTGAAATACACAAGGGGCTGTACTGCAAGGCAATTGCAAAATCTTTGAATAAAATATTTGAATTGCTTTGGAAGAAGAATGCAGTACTCATTCATAATTGCTCCCAGTGGTCATAGAGGCTGCTTGAGCAGTGGGATGGAATGAAGTGTATCTCTTCACTGCATGTGCTTCATTTCCCATCAGAATTGACAATACTGGAGTCTGGGCTTTATGTCTGATCACAATCCTTACCACCTTTCTGATGTCTGAGCTTCTATGGTCTCTGGTGCCATCCTTTTGGTGAGGTCTTTTTAAAAAAAAAAAAAAAAAAAACAAATTATGAAAGTGAATCAACAGATAAGTGTTTTAACAAAGTTTACATGTTCTTTCAAAATGAGTTTGAGCTCTGTACTTGTGGCTGCACATCTGTGGCTGGGCCATTCTGGACATTTCAACACTCAAAAACTATAAATTATGATGCATTTTTTCACCCACAAAGATCCCCCAATTTGAACTAGATTGGATGAACTATTTCCTTTGTAGTAATCCATAGCTAACACTCATTTCAGTTCTTTAATATTTCTTGACTTCAGAGAAAATTAGAGTTACCGTATTGACGACCAACACTAAAATGTCTCAAGTTCAGATTTCTTGTCTCCGAGGCTCTGTTGTGCATCAGCAATTGTTTGTGAGTGTATTCATGTTTCAATTCTAAAAATATCTACATAATCCATAAGGATGGCTACTCCCTCTAGTCATTTTAACACTATTTTCCATATGGAGCAGCCGAAAACCCAAAACTACATCTGAAGTAGAAAGCGCTGTAGCTCTTGCCAGCGTTGCTCTATCCTTGGGCCGGGCATAATGGAGCAAAGTCCCGTATATTGACTACCTTAGCAATTCATGTTGCAGGATTTATTTTAATACCCTCTTCCCATAAATTATGTGTCTGATTGGGAAACTCCTACAAATGCATTTGCCATAAAAAAATAATGGAATCCATGTCTTTTTATCACAAATTTTTTATTGTGTCTTTAGTAAATCCTGATTGTATTTTTTGTTCATGCCAAAAGAGCGCAAGCAGTTAGTAAGTTTGGCCTTTGGTTTTTTGGCAGAAAGAATTGCTTTTTATTCCCACTTTAGTATTAAGTCTTGTCTGTGTAATTTCACACATTTCCATGGCTGCTGACGTTAACCTGCGTGAAGCAGTTTTTTGGGGAACAAACATTTTTGGGGGCCTGGGCCATCCACCTCACTGTGTCACTGTAGGCGATATATAGAATTATTTTATTATTGAATGATTTATTAATCTAATTATTTGGCAAGCTAAGCATCATGTTTGTGGTTTCTTTTTAATTAATTCATTTTGTTATTCATCAGATAATGACACTTAAAATAAAAGTTGGACTCCTGCATTCATGACATCAATTACTGCTTTATTTGTTCAGAAACGAAAGTAACTTAAAATGTTATGTATATTGTACTTTTCATATTTTTAGTATAGCACAGCAAAACTAAAGCACTTCCAGAAGGCTATTTTATGGAGCTGTCGACGCTGGAAACACTGACAGCATGCCTTTAGTTGATGAACACCCCATGCATATATAAAAATGTTATTAGTCTGTCTATATAAAATAACTTTATTTAGAAGTTTCAAGCTTGTTTTTTTTCCTGTTGTATTTGTTGTTTCTGACAATTGCTTCATCTAAGTAGTGCACTATTTAGATTTATCACTAGTATTCAGAAAAGGGTGCAGTTAAGTGACTAATCATTTAACTTGTAAGCAAGTTATTACTTATGTTGCAACAAAATATTAAATCTGAAATTCCAACAAAAGTTGGAATTGTGGAGTCTAATTCTGTCTTTACAAGGTTGAGCTGGAGGTGATGTTGCGTCATCCCAGCTGAGATGTCTGAAAGGCTGGCAGAGCTATGTGGTGATACTATGGATGTGCCAAAATTGTGTGTCTGTATGACTGTGTGTGTGTATTGATGAAAAATAAGGGCCCGCACATTGAACCCTGGGGCACCCCGATGGTAAACTGACCTTATTTAAACACCCTGCCCTCCATGCACTATGAATGTCATATTTGAGTCTGTACTCTGACCTTTGGCTGAGCTGTCACCTAGTTTGTTGATTTATTTTTATTTATTTATTTATTTTTAATTGGTTTTTCTTTGACAGAGTGATTCTCCTGTGTAGTCTAGTGCTTTCTTAACCAACCATGTTACTTTGATTTACTTATTGTTTTGTTTTTTTCTATTTCTGCTTTATCTTGCTATCACACAGTGAGATGTAAGGGCAAAGCAGAGCTTTTAGGCTGAGTGAGTGAACTGACGTCACTGTAGTGCTTATACAACAACCACTGTATCGTTATAACCATGCTCAAGGCCGTGAGTCATTCTGTACAGACCCATTCAGCCATTGAAATGAAACAGGATTTATCAGTACTTTTTCTGAGTATTATGGCTGCACGAGATATCAAAATTATCACAGATGTACATATCGAAATGGCGTGCAATATCTGAATGTTTTTAATGTCTTAAAGGATTAGTTCACTTTCAAATGAAAATTGCCCCATTCTTTACTCACCCTCAAACCATCCAAGGTGTATTTGACTTCCTTCTTTCTGATGAACACAGTTGGAGATGTATTAATAAATATTGTGATGCAGCCAAGCTTTATAATGGTAGTGAACGGGATTAAAGAGTATGAGCTGAAGAAAGTGCATCCGTCCAAAGCAAAACGTACTCCACACAGCTCCAGTATTTTTTTTACACAAACACATCGCTTCACTTCAGACTGCCTTCATTAACCCACCCCGGAGCCGTGTGGATGGAGGCACTTTCTTCAGCTCATACTTGTTGATCCCATTCACTGTCATTATAAAGCTTGCATACGTCAGGATAGGTAATAATACATTTCCAATTGTGTTCATCAGAAAGAAGAAAGTCATAAACGCAGGATGGCTTGAGGGTGAGTAAAGATTGGGGTAATTTTCATTTGAAAGTGAACTTTATCAGTTGGGGAAGAAATTGGAGGTGTGTCAATAGGATCTGTGCATTAGATCTGGAAGGGACAGCAGCCTAATACAGTAAACTTGCTGCTATCTGACAAACAACTAAAAAAAAAAAAAAAAGAAGAAGAAGAGAGAAAATCACTCACTGCTCTTGACTGAATAACTTTTCTTTTCGTTTAACTTTATTGTGTAACAATGTACAGGTGCTGGTCATATAATTAGAATATCATCAAAAAGTTTATTTATTTCACTAATTCCATTCAAACAGTGAAACTTGTATATTATATTCATTCATTACGCACAGACTGATAGATTTAAGATGTTTATTTCTTTTAATTTTGATGATTATATCTGACAACTAAGGAAAATTGCAAATTCAGTATTTCAGAAAATTAGAATACTTAAGACCAATACAAAGAAAGGCTTTTTAGAAATCTTGGCCGACTGAAAAGTATGAACATGTACAGCACTCAATACTTAGTTGAGGCTCCTTTTTCCTGAATTACTGCAGCGAGGCTGCGTGGCATGGAGACGATCAGTCTGTGGCTCAGGTGTTATGAGAGCCCAGGTTGCTCTTCTGCATTGTTGAGTCTGGCATATCGCATCTGCCTCTTCATAATACCCCATAGATTTTCTGTGGGGTTAAGATCAGGTGAGTTTGCTGACCAATTAAGAACAGGGATACCATGGTCCTTAAACCAGGTCCTGTTGGAAAATGAAATCTGCATCTGCATAAAGTTGGTCAGCAGCAGGAAGCATGAAGTGCTCTAAAACTTCCTGGTAATACGGCTGCGTTGACCTTGTACCTCAGAAAACACAGTGGACCAACACCAGCAGATGACATGGCACCCCAAACCAGAACTGACTGTGGAAACTTGACACTGGACCTCAAGCAATGTGGATTGTGTGCCTCTCCTCTCTTCCTCCAGTCCCCTGGGACCCTGATTTCCAAAGGAAATTCAAAATATACTTTCATCAGAGAACATAACTCTGGACCACTCAGCAGCAGTCCAGTCCTTTTTGTCTTTAGCCCAGGCGAGACGCTTCTGACGCTGTCTGTTGTTCAAGAGTGGCTTGACACAAGGAATGCGACAGCTGAAACCCATGTCTTGCATACGTCTGTGTGTAGTGGTTCTTGAAGCGCTGACTCCAGCTGCAGTCCACTCTTTGTGAATCTCCCCCACATTTTTGAATGGGTTTTGTTTCACAATCCTCTCCAAGGTGCAGTTATCCCTATTGCTTGTACACTTTTTTTTCTACCACATCTTTTCCTTCCCTTCGCCTCTCTATTAATGTGGGCACAGAGCTCTGTGAACAGCCAGCCTCTTTTACAATGACCTTTTGTGTCTTACCCTCCTAGTGCAAGATGTCAATGGTCTTTTCAGCAGTCTTCCCCATGATTGTGTAGCCTACAGATCTAGACCGAGAGACCATTTCAAGGCCTTTGCAGGTGTTCTGAGTTAATTAGCAGATTAGAGTGTGGGACCAGGTGTCTTCAATATTGAACCTTTTCACAATATTCAAATTTTCTGAGATACTGAATTTGGTATTTTCCTTAATTATAATCATCAAAATTAAAAGAAATAAACATTTGGAATCTATCAGTCTGTGTGTAATGAATGAGTATAATATACAAGTTTTAGTTTTTGAATGGAATTAGTGAAATAAATCAACTTTTCGATAATACTCTAATTATATGACCAGCACCTGTATTGGATATATTATTTTAGTTTTTAAACATTATTAAATATAATTTAAATTGATTTTAGAAACTTAGGGCAATATTGTATTGCATATCAAATGTTATTATTTAACAAGGTATCGCATTTTTCTTCAATATCGCACAGTCCTACTTAGTATGGATGTATCTTTACAACCATCAAAACACTACATTTTTTTATAAAGTAGAAATGTTAATCTCTTTTGCATTTCATGTTTAAAACATTTCTTATAGAGACCTTCCCTGCTTGACTGTAAGATGGCAGTGCATAAGAGATTACAGGAGGGAATTGATACCTGATTTGCAAAAAAAAATGTGTTGAAGCAAATTCACAAATCAGCAGAACATGTTCCCCTGTCATACAGCATGAATAAAAAAAAAGGCACTGATGTTTTTTTTTTGTTTTTTTTGACTAGTGCTGACTCAAAGTTATTTGTTGTTTGGACTGGGAAAACATATAGTGAGTGAGTGAAAATACAATAATGCCACTGTCATTTTTATGCATCATGGTGAGTTGTCATGCAGAATATGGATGAGGCTTTTTCTTTCCATCCTCTCTTTCTATATGGAATATTGCAACCCGTCAGGTGTTGAGCACCTGTGATTTGATTTATCAGCAATCTCATTTTCAAGACTTGAAGTAGAACAGTTGTACTGTACAGGTTCATGTCCAAAGTGTCTGATGTCAAACTGTCCATGGCAGACTGTCGCCAAATGCAGGTTGCCATGGAAACAGCTTATGAAGACCCTCCAGATTGGCGGTGTGAAAAAATTGTGGGTGTTTTTGCTTAGCTTTTTTTATTTCAAGGCCCTGAGGGCTTTGTGGTGCAATCAGCCATGTGCATGTTGCTGTCACTGAAGTGGAGAGGGTCTGTCTCCTTGGAGTAGTCTACATGATGTGTCTGTGTCATAAGTTACCATGTTTCTGGGACTTTGAGAAAGTCATCTGTCAGCCAGCAAAAAAGTGTTGAAATAGAATAGAGCAATATGTTCAGTATCTCTTACACTGATAATTCATTTTTCACTGATAATTGTAATCTTGAACTATTGCAAATAGATCATTTATGCATTTATTAGACGTTTTTATCCAAAGTGACTTATATTGCATTAAAAGTAGCCATACATTATTAGCTTTTACTTTCCCTGGGAATTAAATCCATGACTCTCCAAGTCTTACTGAGTGGGTCATGCGGAACAGCAGTAGACTCCCCTGGCGTAAGTCCGGTTCCTCTCCGTCCCTAGTGCGCGCCGGGATGCTGCGGCTTACGCTGGGCACTGGAGGGGGTCAGTAACTGTGGCATTTTATTAGGTATCCCAATTCGTCGGTTCAGTTCTGATGTACGTCGAATGTGACTAACTGAAAGGGAACGTCTCGGTTACGTATGTAACCCTGGTTCCCTGAAGGAGGGAACAGAGGCGTACGTCCCGTCGTCACAGTTCCTGTACCCCGCTGAGCGCGGACCACTGCTCGTCTCCTCAGCGAGCAACATTTGGTTACATTTACCTATTGACCCCAAACGGAATTTCACTCGATGGGGAATCTGAACCTCCAGATCTTGATTTTTAACCGAAAGGAATTACCCGGATACCAATCTACATCCCTGATTGGGGATGATGGTGGTGATAATTTACCTTGCATATTAGTGAGAGTGAGGGTGCAATGTAATCCTGCTGAGTGAGTGCAATAATAGCAGCAAATGAATGGTTCACAGTCAGCTGTGTTTTCAAAGTGTCCGTTTGCAAGCATCAGAGAGCCGCCTTCATGCGACACATAAGAGTAGATACAAGTCATTTTCACTCTGCTGCACATAATTACATTTAAAAATTAATTAATAACACAAAAATAATAATAATAAAAAATCCATTGAACCACATTCTGTTTGATGGTGTAGGATGAACGCAAAAACACTAGTGTTCTGTAGAGTCTGGTGAGTGTGAAACCGGGTCAACCCTTTAGGGGGCGCCGGGAACATTCATAGAAAACATGCCCAATGTGAAAGCCCCCTAAAAATGATTGACATACCAGCATTAAATTTCTCCTGCAGCATTTGTTTGTTCAGATGACATTTCTTTGTGAAATGACATTCACATTTTTAAAGGACACCTATTATGCATAATCCACTTTTACACAGAAATGTGTGTTGGCAGTGTGTGAACACAACCACCCTGCAATAATAAAAATCCACCCACTAAAATCCACCCACTTTAAATCCCCATTAAACCGCAGCAATCTCATTAGACATGCTGTGTGACATCACATTGTTCAGGCCCCGCCCACATCCGTTAATTGACAATCCTGCATTACCAGCAAGTTGTACGCTGTCCGCCATTTTCTCCAGCTTTGAGCAGCTTTACCGACAACAAGGTCTCGTAAGCAATCCCGGTGTTCCTTTGTTGGATGTAAGAGTGTACTTAAGAGTCTTCACTTTCTCCTAAATCTGAGCCACTAAGGACACAGTAGATTAATTTTTGAAGGTAATGCGCCCCAAAATATACCTAAATTTGTTTGTCTGCACAAATCATTTCACTCCAGACTGCTTTAAATAAAAAACAAAAAACGGATGAAAAGTTTTGATAAAGTCATGGATCAGTACCAACTGTTCGTGATCCAGCTTATAGTCTCCGGAGTGATACTGGTTACAGCAGCAATGAAAGGGAGAAAGTTGTTTTCTGGATATAAAGTTTATAAAGCCTCCCCATCGAAAGTTTGTGGATAAGACTAATGCGCACAGTGTTTTATGAAGCTCTTACTGTGATTTTTCTGGAGTGAAAACGGTCACTTCATCTTTTGTGTGTCTTTTGTTTTGGCCATCATTTGGATGGGGTCCGCTACAACAGGCTTGTACTAATTGTGGATAAAAGCAAATGACTACATAGTTTATAACCGTAATTAAACTAATCTATACCTGTTTTGTCTCCATGCAGCATATATTCTCTAGCTCTGTAGGCATCATTGTTTGACTTCGGTTCGAACTGAGCACTATTACTGACAGTTTCTGACATTTTCAGTGCTTGAAGCTCTGCAGCAGCTCATTTAAAATTAAACGGCACACACAAAAACGGCTCGTTTTCACTCAACCCCAAAACTGGCTATTTTAACATGCAATAAAAAATATCTATGGGTTATTTTGAGCTAAAACTTCACATACACACTCTGGAGACATCAGACACTTATTTTACATATTGTAAAAAGAGGCATAATAGGTGGCCTTTATTTAGACAACAAGTCACACTTACTTCTTTGATGCATTACATTGCATTATTATCAAGATATGTATCCATTTTCTACAGGCAGATTTAGGCTGTATGTTTGAATAGATACTGCAAGTAATTTAGTTTCTTCCTTATTTCATTAACTCCAATTCTTTACAGGTTGCGTTTCACCTGCAGCCCTACAAAGGACGGACAGACCTCAGCGTGCATGACAACATCAAATACATTATTGACAAGTAGGTTGTATTTCCTCAATATCATACCTACAAAGCTCCTGCACCTTTCCAACACTAAAGTTCAGAGAGTTCCTATCTGCTGGGTCTAGCCCTTCTCCATTCTAAGGAGCATGCGAAACAAAAAAGAGAGAGGTGTTTTAAAAATAGAGGACTTTTCTTTCATTAATCATTCATGAAACAGAATGTATAACATGACCTGATGGTATCATGGTTAAATCATTCATGTTCACGAGCCTGTAACAATGGTTGGAGTCTGTAAATCTATTGCACTGTAACAATACAGACTGTTACATGGTGCATTTTTTTTTTTTTCTTTCTTTTTTTTTAAAGTGAACACAAAGTTATTTATTCATGAATTGTTCTCCTCTAGCAGCAGGGATACTTTGGAAAGAAAGACATTATGTAAAACTGATCTAGGTAAGTGTAGGTTTACATGGTAATCAGGTAATACAGATAGCTGTACTGCTGTGGAATCATGTGTTTTGAGATGCTCACATAACATACCAGCAAGCTCAAAATCTCTTTAGAACGCTGTTCAATGTTGTATTTTGCATTTATCTTTTCTTTTTTTTATGTTACACGTAAAAATAAACACTAAAAATAAAATTAAAAAAAATAACCAACACATGATGTGCAGTTTGAGTATTTGGAATACCAAAAATGATCATTCTCAAACTATCATTATAATCACATTCATTAGTGAATTAACTAACAATGAGCAAGACATTTGTTGCAGTGTTTATCAATCTAACATTATTTAATAAAAAATACAACTGCTCATTGTTGGTTCACGCTAGCTCAGGTCCACTTAAATAATATTATGGATAAACTTTTGGTTTTAAATAATTTATTGGTAAACGTTGGAATTAAGATTCAGGAAGGATATTTTAGAAGTATTTTTCATTGTTTAGTTCAGGTTAACTAATGTAGTTAACTAATGTTAACAGATGGAACCTTATTATAAAGTATTATTCGCTGTTATTAATCTTTGTTAACTTTAGTTGACAAATAATTAAAAAAAAAATTAACATTAAAATCAACTTAACAAATTAACAACTTTTGATTTTACAAAATGTATAAGTAAATGTTTAGATTAACATCTAAGTATAAAGGGACAGTTCCCCCAAAAAGGAAAATTCTATTATCATTTACTCCCTTTGACTGTCTTTATTCTGGACAATAAAAGGAGATATTTTTAGAGTTGACTTCTGGTTCGTTTCCACCGAGAGGTACGGTTCAGTTTATTACAGTACAGTACAATTCGGGATGTTAAACCTTGCTTTTCCACCGTACCCTTATTTTATACGTGTGGTATATGCCGGAAAGTACCGATTGACATAAGTGACCGTAAACAACAATGGAGGACATGCAGTAGCTTTGTTTGAGCAAAGGCTGAAGGCTTCAAGGAAAAACAGCCAAAAAAATACACAGTGTTGCAATGATATTGTGTTGTCATTCCACCTGGAAGAACGCGCAATTGACAATCAATGTTCTGCTGCACCCTAGTAGCTCCACCCTTTTGGTACCGGTACTATTGTGTTAGGTACCCCAACGGAAGGGTCCAAAAATGTGGTACGGTACAGTTCAGTATTTTGGTACCATTCACAACTTCTGACAATGGAAACGAAAATAATTGTGTACCAAACTGTATTGCACTGCACTGAACTTTACCACTCTGTGGAAACGAGGCATTAGTGGGGATTTTTTTGTTGGTTTGTTTTTCATACAGTCTCTTTCATACATTATCTTTCTTTTTTGTGTTCCACGGAAGAAAGAAATGTGCAACATTTTACAATAAGGCTCAATTCATTAACATTGGTTTCACAGACGGGGCTCAAATTAAGCCGGGATTAGTTCAATTAGGACATTCAAGTAGATTTTATAAACAAGCCTGAAAATATTAGACATGAGATGGCATTAACAGATTTTAAGATCAGTCAGTGCAAGTTGCTTGCAGTTAAAACAGCTCAAACATGCGTTTTAGTCTAGGACTAGTTTAAGGCTCGTCTGGGAAACCGGGGGTGGGTATCATGAACTAACAATTGACAACATAACATTAGAACAACAAAAACATAAATCGAAGTATATTAAGTAATATTAGTTCATAAATGTAATGTTCACAGTTAATTCACGCTTTCATAATATATTATCTAACCCAACCTGATACACTAAAAAACTGTAGATTAAAAATGTTTTGTTCATTATTAGTTTATGATACCCAATGCATTATGTTAATGAATTGAGCTTTTTTTAATGTAATATTTTTTCGTAAAAATATTATAAAAAACAAATCCAGTGTGTTTTACAATTACCATATTACAACTGTGATATATGCTTATCTCTAAAATGAACTCTTGAAATCTTTTTACAGATACGGGAAACACGGGGCTTTCTACAGGTTTAAGTCCAGCACTGGGAAGGTCCTTCCCCTCTTTTATGTGTACGACTCCTATCTTATGCCACCTGAGGCCTGGGCCGAGCTGCTAACCGTCAGAGGGTCTCACAGTCTCCGAGGAACTCCTTACGATGGCATCTTCATTGCCCTCATTGTGGAGGAGCGCCACAAGCAAGATATCCAGGCTGGTGGTTTTGACGGCATGTACACCTACTTTGCTTCTAATGGCTTTTCCTTTGGGTCTTCTCACCAGAACTGGAAAGCGATCAAGGCTTTCTGTGACAAGAACAACTTACTGTTTGTACCTAGTGCAGGACCCGGTTATGTGGACACCGCCGTCCGGCCGTGGAACAACCACAATACACGCAACCGAGTGAATGGACGATATTACGAGACCTCTTTGCAGGCAGCAATATCAGTAAGGCCTGATATAATCACAGTAACATCATTTAATGAGTGGCATGAAGGAACTCAGATTGAGAGGGCCGTGCCTAAGAAGACTGTGGCCCGTCTGTATTTGGACTACAAACCCCATCAGCCAGACCACTACCTGGAGCTCACCAGAAAGTGGGCAGAACATTTTAGTAAGGAGAAAGAACAGTGGCTTATGTGATTGGACCTCGTAACTTCTTACCATTGTTTGAGATTTGTGTTTAACACTGACATTGTCAAATATGAGCCTTCAATTTATGCATACATTTTAAAGGCAGCTAATTAGCAAGGACAAAGTCACCTTCTCTCTCACATTCGGTTCATTGATAAATAATTGAATTTTCTTTCAGGAAAATGTTTCGATGCAAATGTTTACAAGAACAGTTGAAATTCTGTCAACCTTTAGTTGGTGTAAACTACCCATTAGCCATCACCAGCCATATCTTGGTAACCATACCTGGTTTCTTTTTGTGTGTTTGTACTGATCGGATGGCTATCAGTTTTATTGAAGCTCTTCCATTTAGACTGTCAGAATATAAATCCAATCTTCGATTCCCATGCTATATGCTGTTTTATTTAATTTTTTTTTTTTTTTACAATTTTGGGAGAAGTACAATATACATACGCGGTTTCAACAACCAGATGCACTTACTCTTGTCCAGTTTCATCTGGAATGCAACCTAAAGTGGTTCGGATTTAAATACGGTTCAGAGGGCGTTTGCAGCTGCTCTTTTTACAATCTGTTAGTGTTGTTGTCAAGACCACCTAATCCGAGACCAAGACCAGACTAGCGCTCCTCAAATTAATCTGAAAGATCCACGTTTACTGCCTGCGAAATGTGAATTATTATAATAATAATAATAATAATAAGACACTATATAGAGCTGTTACCAATCAATTGAAATCACTCACAACAAAATTCATCTTTACACTGCAGAGGTAGAACAGAAGTTGCATCTGAATTGGAACAATTACAAATACATAAATAAAATGTAATTTTTAAAACCTCGATCTCAACATTGTGTATTGAACATTTGTAAAAAAATAAATAAATAAAATAATGTCTGCAACTGTGCAGTTTTGTGGAAACAGCCCTCTTTCTTTTAATATTGCTTAATTATATAATATCTTATAATATAATATCAAGTACTATCTTGAATTTGGTGGGCATTTGTATTAATTTTGTGACGTTTTTGACACAGTCCCTTGTTGATTTCTGACCCGGCAAAACAGTAATAAAATTATTTTAGAAATAAGCTATTGATTGCATTTGAAGCAGGAAGTTTTACATCCAATCAAATTAAAGATGTTAACAAAGAATTCAGACAATGCAATGGCAATTTAGCAATATCTCACAGTTGTGGTTTTGACCAGTCTTGAAATCCTTTTAGTCTACTATTTATCTGATCAAAGAAAATGCATGAAATGACTAGTTGTAAACAGACCCTAACAGACTCCATCCTACAGCATTTTGCTGATCTATTTCACAATTTGGGAGTGTGATCTTATTTACAGTGACTAATAGGTGTCATCTAGTCTTGTTTAACAGTTTTACAGCTGAAAGATCATTTGCTCATCATTTCAAATCTAAATTACTTCTATTTCTCTCCTGGAACTCAAAAGGAGATGTTTTGAAAAATGTTTTTCAATATAACAAAAGTGAATGAGGACTGTCCAAAAATGGAAGTTGTGATTTACAGAAAACCCATGTGCATCTCTCCAGTTTCATTCACCCAATCTCATGTTTATGCATGGGAGATTACTAACAGCCCAAGACACATGAGAACCAAATCTGTTTGCCATTACAGACTTCATGTCTTTATGTATCATATTTGTATGGACATGAATGCAAATGAGATTTCAGAGCTGCAATTAACAAAGACTTTCAGCAAATAGCGTATTCTGAACACAAAGCAAGTGCACAATTTGTATGGTATGGTAGTTTTGCTCAGCAGCATCAATCCTCATTCCCTATCATTGTATGGAGAGGGGAAGTGTGAACATTGTGCTATATTCTTCCTCCTGAATTCCACAGGAAAAAAGAAAAAAGAAAAGAAAATTACATGGTGCTGAGTGAATTTGCAGTTTTAGCTATTCCTATAACATTAGGCCTTGAATTTGTGAATTTGACTTCTGCTAGCAGCAACAGTGTGGCCTCCGTATTTAAATACTGTATTTCATTGTGTGTTTGGGTGACATTTAAAAATGATTGGTGATTGTGTTATGGTTTGTTTGGACAGTGGCTGGGTTTGTTTTGTTCTGTAAATCCAATTAATTATGCCTATTGTAATCCACATTTAATATTAAACAAGGAAAGTAAAACAATTATTTTGCCATAATGCTATATGATTCAGTCAATAAAAATTGATACAGAATGGATATGTAAAAAAAAAAAAAGTGCTTCAATTTAAATAAGAACGTTTTTGTAAACCATTTACACAAATCATTCTTCTCAGAGGTGCAATATTTCCTAATATTATTAGTTATGTAATACTCACTGGAATTACCTGTAAATTAACATTGATGTGCTGTGTAAATTAGTTTCATTATGACATAGCACAACACTGACATTACTTTGTACAACTAGAGGATGGTGTTGTCATGTATGTTAAGTTTCTGGACAGATTTTGTCTCCATGTTTCTTTGTGTTGGGCTAATATTAGCCAGTGCTGTTGCAGCAGTTTATGAATGTCAGCCCTGCACAAAACAACACTGAAAACAGACACGCACTTCAACGGTGTTGCATAACCAGAGGACAAATTATACCACTCTTAACACAATCAGCACTGTGCTAAAATAGCCACAGAAGAAAAAAGACTTTATTGTGTCAAGGTGACTTAAGAACAAAGAAATTTTTATACAATTTGGGAGTCTTCTGCTGTCTCGGCAGTGGCAAGATAGTTGATATTAATGCTTTGATGTGCAAGCAAAGCACACCCCTTCTAATGCGCAACATGGGTCTAAAATGACCCGTGATTCTTTGCTGAATCTTTGAAAGAAATGTATTTTATCATTTATTCATTCTAGGTATTCATTAAATATCTTGTTTTTGAATTCCACAAATCATGATTTTTATTTTTCCTTTATAAATTTCATAAACACAGTGTAACGAAGAGACAGCGGAGTGGGATCCAAATGCAGCTTTATTAAAACCAGATGTAGTCAGACGGGCAATGGTCAAAGCAATGACAAACAGGTATAGAGGAGGATAGACAGAATCGTAGTCGCTGGCAAATATATCGAGGCAGGCGGCAGGCAAACAACAGTCCATAAAACAAAAGTAGTAAATCCAATAGGCAGGCAGAGAACAATCAGAAACACGGTTGAAACTTGTTCAAAAGTTCACTTTTGACCATCACATAACGGACATTCATAAACGCTCTCAACAACGTCTGCATGTGCTACGAAAACTTAGTTCTCTGGACATTGCCCCCCATCTACTGTTACTATTGTACACGAGCATTATCCAGCCCATTATGCTATATTGCTCTACTAGTTTTTATACCATGCTGTCAGTCACTAACAAAAACAAACTGAATAAAATAACACAAATAGCTTCAAAAATCATACATTCCCCTACACCCAACATCTCAGAACTCAATGACAGAGCAATAGCACGCCTTGTCCAAACCATAATAACAGATCCAGAGCACCCCCTTAACCGCCACTTCACTTTACTTCCCTCCGGGCGCAGGTACAGAACCCTGACTTGGAGAAGGGCACGTTTCAAAAAGAGCTTTGTCCCATGTGCAATTACAATACTAAACAGGTCACAAAGATGAACACTCACTATTTTTGTGTTGCTTTATTTTTTTTTTTATTTTTTTTTTTTGCTGCTGTTGTTGTTGTTGTTTGTGCCAGTTGCGTGTACTGTATGACAGTCTGTGGAAACAAATCTCCCGTTAAGGGACAATAAATTGTTTATCTATCTATCTAAACAGGCAGCATGGCAACGGAAGAACAAGACAGGGAAAACCGCTCATAAACGATAACCAAAGTAGATCAAGACTTTGCGGGGAAGTGTTTGTGCAGTGTGCTTAAATAGTGAGATGTGATTTGGGTCAGGTGCGAGTGCAATCAATTCAGGTGTGGAGGCTTCTGGGACATGTAGTGAAGAGGGACTGCAGTGGAAGTGTATGTGTATGTGTGTGAGTCCAAAGTGAAGTGCCCTCTAGTGGTCCTCACGGGCACTTCAGCTGACAATCACGACGCACAGTTTTTGTGTTTCTACATCAGTTTTGCACACATGGGTCAAAAATGACCCATATAGAAATCTTTGATATTTCCACATTTTTGCAAGTGAGAACATATTTACTGCAGAAAACTATTCACCTGCCACACATTTTACAACTCAACACAGCTGTTTATGTATATTTAATGAAGATAGCTCTTTTTTTTTAACCACAGTAAATATTTGATATTTTGTGAAAGATAACTGGACATAATATTTGAACGTTAGGCCAAGGTTACTCAGCTGTGAAATCCATCAAAGGTTTCTATGGGTCATTTTTGAAGTAAGAAAGGAAAAATAATGATTTGTGGAAATCAAAAACAAGATGTTTAATGAATACCTGTAATAAATAAATGATAAAATATATTTCTTTCAAAGATTCAGCAAAGAATCACTCAGCCATGATTGTAATTATATAGGAAATGAATGTGGGTCATTTCAGACCCATGTTGCGCATAAGGGTAGTGATACAAAAATGATTTTTATTCAAAAAGTAAGAAAAATAAAATGAAAATAAGGATTTGTGATGAGCATAAACAAGTTCATTGAGGAATACTTGGAATACTGAGTGATGAAATTAATTTCTTGCAAAGATATAGAAAATAAAACCTCAGTCGGGTCGGGTCATTTTTTACCCATGTTATGCATCAAATTTATAGTTGAATCTTTTCACAGTTATGGGGAAGGTGACTACAATTAAGTTGATATGAAAAAGCCTATCCATACAAGTGATGAAGACAGGGCGTAGCTTAATATAGATCAAGACAATAACTGAAAATGAGTGAAAGCTGAGAGGACTATATATAGAGATAAATGAGAACTAAACAAGAGACAGGTGAAACTAATTGGTAACCATGGAAAAAAAACAAGGACAAAAAAACAGAGATGGTCTTATTATTGAGAGATATGAGGGTCAGTGGCTCTACCGTTGGAAAAAAGCGGAATGGCTAACTTGGATCGCGTGTGCCTTGATAACCAATCACATTACTGCCTTGACGTCACTGAATTTTGTTCAGAGTTTGTGGATACCATAGAAATGAATGAGAAGTGTCATAAACTGAATCATAACTGTCGCACAATTGACCCTTCACAAAGACCCGCCCCCTTTAGTTACTGTTGCTATGTCTGACAAGCCATGCTCTCTGACGCCACACATCATGATGTTCGCAGGCAGTGAAAACGGAGCAAAGAGGACACTGACGCGACATAGCAGGTTACTTTTGATATGAAAATATTGTAATTTTTTAAAGAAGTTTAAACAATACTGTATAGTAGCTCTTTAATGTGAACGCTGTAGCTCCATGCAGCTCGTGAACTAACCATCTCTTCATATTTGTTCATTTATAGCATCAAATGAACATGAATGGACATCAGAAGGAATGTTGTTTCAAGCACAGCAAAATTTTCCGAGTTCACCAACGTTCCTCTACTAACTCCCCTGACTGCTTTGGCAGACAAAATGGCACATTTGGGGTTGTGATTGGTCAGATCGCCTGTCAATCAAACTGCAGACGAAGGGTCAATTGTCCATGACTTCTCTTACAAAACAGAATTTTTGGGGGGTTGTAAAATAGACCAATCCAAAACTAATGTTTAAGAACAAACATGTTGAAGATTAGCCTATGGGCTGTCGATTCATTTATCATTCATTAATGATAAGCTGTTTTCCCACAAAAGCAGTTTATTCAGTGCAGTGAAAAACTCTCCTCCATTGACATTCATTAAAAAAATGGTCTTTGGTCTCTTTTCCTGCATACCGCAGCATTAAGATACAAACAAGAGACATGAATACTGACATAACAGGGCAAAATGAATGTCGAAATAATAGTCCTTGAAACCAAACTAGCTGTGACAACCATAAGTCATTTGTAGATTGACTTTCTGAAAAGTCTAAATGCTAAAATGCTTTAAAAAGTTTATTTAAATATTACATTTATATTATGTATAATTACAAGCAATCAACCCTAAACTTAACCCTATAGTTAGAATGTAGTTAATTAATATTACTCAGTACTTACTTGTGTAATTACACTTAGATAACAATATCACCATAAAATAAATTACAACAATTAATGGTACAAAATCTACACATGATATAAAACAACCAAAGTGTACTTTGAGAGCAACATTCATTCTGATGTTAATGCCCATGGGCACTTGTTCCCAGTCCTGCAGTTTCTGGCCCATTTGGGTGGAATGACACGATTAGTTGACCGCATCCCACATAATCTCTTTCCTGCTCATATAACCAACTTACACCATGCACAAAATAATGTCAAACCTAATCATAATTGTGAGCAATCTCTTTCCTCGGGTGACAAGCCTGTGCTCACAGCCTTCCATCAACAATTCTCAGTAAGACCAGAGCTGAAAAACAGCGCAGGAAATAGAAAATGACATGTGACACAAATAGAGAACACTTAAAAGTTGCTTGAGATGTTTTGTAATACATTAAATAGATGGGAACAAAAAGATTCTAAAGTCACCATGAAATAATTCTTGTTTTTTATGGAATATTGCAGTGCTAATTATAAATAATTTATCTGTAAAAAAATAAAAAATAAATGTGCCCTCATTATCTTTAATAAAAAATAACTGCCCTCCCAGCATCTCTTCTCTCATGGTGCGTGCACTGGTGAGGTAAAACAACCTGTCACTCACATGAGATCGCAGGAATTGCAAACCACAACGATCCAATCGATTCCCGAGGGTCAAAATCAAGTCCTGCCCTACGTTTGCTTTTTTTTGTTCAAGAAGTTGTTTCACTCGGATTTATGTCACAATAAGGAAGAAAAGGTTATGATGTGTAAGAGATTCAAATGTACTCATAATGTAAAATGTACTAGAATACTACATAAATATAGTAATGAAGTGCCATTGCTTTACACTGATGCAGATGCAGTCCACACAACCTACATTATACTGAACCTGTTCTCATTCAAAACAAGGGCATTTAAGGTATTAAATTCATCTTGTACAAAATGGGACTTTCAATTATTTATTCCCTGATGGTTAGAGTGCTTTGAATGACTCTCTCCAATCGGCCTGAAGCCGAAGATGACAGATTTGAAAGTATATCCTCACAGTATAGAGGAGAGAAGACATCATAATTATTATGGAGACTGCAGAATAACCAGTAGCACTTTACAATTAGGTTACAATAGTTAAAGCATTGCAACTAACAACTAATACTAAGCAATATATATATATATATATTTGTTACAGTATTTATCTTGATTAACAACAAGTCAGTACTACTGTTCAGTGTTAATTCATGCTAACTTAGATTCATTAAATAATATTAACATAGAGAATGTTTGATTTTAGTAATGTGCAGTAAATGTTGAAATTAACATTCATTAAGATTAATAAATGTTAATTAAAGTTAACTATTGTATTTAACTAAAACAAATGCAAATTTATTGTAATATTGTAAAGTGTTCTTGAATAACCTATGCTGATAATTACTATTGGACAGAAAAATTTAGATGAAAACGTCTGCACACATTCGGACGCAGCTGATCGTCCGGAGTCACAGCACGACGCAGCTGATCGTCCGGAGTCACAGCACGACGCAGTTGATCGTCCGGAGTCACAGCAAGACGCAGCTGATCGTCCGGAGTCACAGCACGCCGCAGCCGATCGTCCGGAGTCACAGCACGACGCAGCCGATCGTCCGGAGTCACAGCACGCCGCAGCCGATCGTCCGGAGTCACAGCACGACGCAGCCGATCGTCCGGAGTCACAGCACGCCGCAGCCGATCGTCCGGAGTCACAGCACGCCTCAGCTGATCGTCTGGAGTCACAGCACGACGCAGTTGATCGTCCGGAGTCACAGCACGCCGCAGCCGATCGTCCGGAGTCACAGCACGACGCAGCTGATCGTCCGGAGTCACAGCACGCCGCAGCTGATCGTCCGGAGTCACAGCACGCCGCAGCTGATCGTCCGGAGTCACAGCACGACGCAGCTGATGGTCCGGAGTCACAGCACGCCGCAGCTGATCGTCCGGAGTCAAAGCACGCCGCAGCTGATCGTCCGGAGTCACAGCACGACGCAGCTGATGGTCCGGAGTCACAGCACGACGCAGCTGATCGTCCGGAGTCACAGTACGCCGCAGCCGATCGTCCGGAGTCACAGCACGCCGCAGCCGATCGTCCGGAGTCACAGCACGACGCAGCTGATCGTCCGGAGTCACAGCACGACGCAGCTGATCGTCTGGAGTCACAGCACGCCGCAGTTGATCGTCCGGAGTCACAGCACGCCGCAGCCGATCGTCCGGAGTCACAGCACGACGCAGCTGATCGTCCGGAGTCACAGCACGCCGCAGCTGATCGTCCGGAGTCACAGCACGACGCAGCTGATCGTCCGGAGTCACAGCACGCCTCAGCTGATCGTCCGGAGTCACAGCACGCCGCAGCTGATGGTCCGGAGTCACAGCACGCCGCAGCTGATTGTCCGGAGTCACAGCACGACGCAGTTGATCGTCCGGAGTCACAGCACGCCGCAGCCGATCGTCCGGAGTCACAGCACGACGCAGCTGATCGTCCGGAGTCACAGCACGACGCAGCTGATCGTCCGGAGTCACAGCACGCCGCAGCTGATCGTCCGGAGTCACAGCACGACGCAGCTGATCGTCCGGAGTCACAGCACGCCGCAGCTGATCGTCCGGAGTCACAGCACGCCGCAGCTGATTGTCCGGAGTCACAGCACACCACCACTTATCGCCAGAAATCCAGCTACATCACGTTGATCATCAGAAACCAGGCCAAATCATCGTCATTTGATCGTCAAGTTTCCCAGCCACGATGTAGGTGCAAGCCACGCTGGAAGAAGGCCGTGGCAACCGAGCCTCACACCCACGCGGCCACCTCCTGCAATGCGATGGCTGACCAAGAGGGGCCTATGAACTTTGTGATTCTGCCAGAGCTGCATGAACCCACTACAGTGCTCCATGAACCCTCTCCAGAGCTCCATGAACACGCTCCAGAAATCCATGAACCCTCTCCAGATCTACCAGACCTCCCAGAGCCAACGCCCGCTCCAAAGCCTCCAGAGCCTCGTCACGTCTCTGCAGACCTTCCAGTGTTTCACCCCGTCATGGCTACCACACCAGAACTCCCAGCATTCTGGGAACGCCACATCTGTGTTCCCGGTCGTCGTAGGTGCTGCACTTGAGAACATTAAGGCTTTCCCTAATCCCTGGAGACTGGTCACAAGTCTAAAGGATTTACCGCTGATGTCAGTGCGAGCAGCTGTTATCTCAGCAGCATTACTAAGCCTGGTGGTCTCGGAGGAAGTTCCACTGTCTGCAGTGCTCCCTATTACTGCGATGGCAATTTGGTATGTGTGGGCCTTGTATTGCTTTTCAACCGAGTCAGTCCCTGAACTTGTTCTAGCAATTCCCGAAGGCATCTCTGAGTCCATTCTTGTAGCTCAAGAGGGCACTCTCGAGTCAGTCGCTGAACACGCCAGTACAGCCCAAGAGGACACCCCCAAGTCAGGGCCTAGGGCAGTCCCTGACGCTCAGGAGGGCATTTCAGCAGCCCCAGAGTCAAGTCCTTTGACAGTTCCTGAAGTCTTTGAGGGAGTTTCTAAGTCGTAATCTGAACCTGTTCATCAAAGAATCATCCTCCCTGCCAATGAATTCAGGGTGTCTGTGAATTCTGTCTGCCTAGACACGACCACGGAGGTCATCCCTGAACTTCCCGCCTGCCCTGAAATGACCACGGGGGTCGTCCCTGAGTATTCTGTTGGCCTTAATCTGACCATGGAATCTGACCACGAGACACAACCCTCAGTTCTTTGATTACCCGGATATAACCAGGAAGGTCAGTTCTGAGTTCTGTGTCTGTTCTGACACGACCACGGAGGTCATCCCTGATATGTCTGTCTGCTCTGAGATAACCACGGAGATTATTTCCAAGTCTCTTGTCTATCATGATACAGCCACAGTGGTTATCCATGAACTTCCTGTCTGTCCTGATACAACCACAGTGATTACCCATGAACTTCCTGTCTGTCCTGATACCACCATGGAAGGCTCCTCTGAAACTGAGGTCTGTCTAGATGTAACAACAAAGGTTATCGCCAAGCTCCCTGTTGGTCCCGATAGGGTCACGGAGATCATCCATGAACTTTCTGTCTGCCCGAATACAACCAAGGAGGAGGTTCTAATCATATGTTAGGATTACCGGCTGGAGTGACCTTTAACAGACACTCCACTGCACCATCGCTTTAGAAACCCTAAAACCTTATAAGGAAGATAGAGGCTTGGGGAGGCGTTACAAGGCCCCAAACGCACAGCAGGGCCCCCAGACACACTGGCACGGGACACCTCCTGTGCATTTCAAAGACATTCCAGAGTTCCTTTGATAGCAACAGGAACCTTCAGAAAATGAATTCACTCTCTCCAACAAAAACAGTCTAAAATTGTCAATGATATGATTTAGTTACTAGTAGCCTTAGACATCATGTATGTACTATGTGTGTTTTATATAGATTGCAAAGTTCTTTTTGTGTTTTTAAACATTTAGTACAGGTAGATTTTAGGAAAGTCTACCCCAATTATAGGAAGTATATGCTATTTGGTATCTGTGTGATGGATGAATGATTTCCTGTAATTTCATGCAAGTATATTGTTTGCAAGATGCACCACATTTGAACTAAGCAAGTTGATTTCTTTTAGTTTGACCAAGCTCTAAGAAGTTTGGGCACACCTGATAGAATGGACATTATGCTAATCGCATGCAGGAACCGTCCAGATACCTGGTTGGTGGAAAAACCCGGAAGGAGTGGACAGTTGGACATGCTTAAAACTCAACGACATGCATTTTTACTTCGCTTTTTGCCTTGGCTTTCGCTGTGATTCATGCGGACTTCACCATCGTCCTGCCAGCACGATATCCCTCTTCAAGAACTCTTCAAGACTCATCAATTTTCCTATACGAGCCGTCATTGAACTTCGCCAAAGAAAACCCTCTCAAGGTCCGTTGCTTCAGCAACTTCACAAGAGACTCAGAGAAACTTAGTTGCGCATCAACGCGTAACCCGGCAATCAACTCACAAGGCTCTCCCTTCGGCAAAGCCAACCTTTCATTCGCTGCTGTTCCTAACGCAACAACGACTGACCTCCAGCCAATCAGCGCCACCGAGATCCACGCGCAAATCTGCCACTAAGGGAACACGCGCTCACGGGAACGGCCAAAACGCAAGTACCACGCTCTCCTCAAGTTTGCTAAGCTGGTGCAATTTTTATTAAGCAAATGAACTAAGGTTGAATTGCTAGTATTAATTCTCTCAGGTTGCAGTCAAAGAAATAGTGTTGAATGCTAGATATTTGACACTCCAGTCACCCTCCGTAACAATAACTCAATATCCCTGTCACTGTATGAATGAGTGTGTGTATGTGTTTTCGTTAGATTAGTTTGTGTGTAGTAGAATAGTTCAATAAAGTCTTGTTTGATTTTTCACCTATACAAATGTCAAATTTATCGGCGGACGAATAATTGAGAAAGTGTTAAATATTAATTCTGAATAATTTATATATTAAATCGGTTCTTATTCACTGTAATTCAATCACCTTTGAGTTATATTGATCCAAGTTCCCTTACTCTCACAATTCCAACTTTATATCACGGAATTCGGAGAAAAACAGAATTGAGAGATAAAAACCTTTCTTTGTGTTACATACTTATTAGTATTCCAAAGTATTCTGAAGTATTTAGATTGTCACAATGTACATGTATTTTGTAATCTGTAGTGAAACAAATTTTTTTTGAATTGGATGAACAGGATAAATAGTACTGTTTTTGTCTTCTGGATAACATGTAAACATCTCTCATAGGTTGAAAAGGGCAGTACTAAATGAAAAAGTATGATCTTTCAACAAAATAATGAGGAATTTGCACATCATCTTCATTTTCAAAAATGTTCACCCCCCCGACAATAAATGCATCGTGTTTCCTTTTGGAGCATCAGGGAATGTTTGCAGCTTTTACAATACTAAAAAATTATAATGTGTTTGAGTCCCTCAGTTGTCCTCAGTGTGAAAAGACGACTCTCAAAATCATACAGTAACTGCTGAAAAGGGTTCAAATATGCTGGAAAACCAAAGAATCTGTAGGATTTTTCTGAAGAAGATCGCTCTGTTTAACTGCTCAGGACAAACAAGGCACTCATGAACAACCATCACAAAATAAAACAAACAGACATGGATCATCCAGGTAACAACACACAGTATTAAGAATCAAGGATGTAAACTTTTGAACTGGGTCATTTTTATAAATTTAGCTCTTTTTTTGTTGTCTTGTGGACTTTATGTAAACATCTGTTATGTGAAATAGCTTATTCAGGACAGTACTAAATAAAAAAACATGCAATTTTTATGATCCTTCTTATTTTTTTAAAACGGTAAACATTTTTGCAGATTCTGCAAGGAGCATGTAACCTTTCAACCTCAACTGTATACTGAATATAGTCAGTATATATATATACTGACAAATAACCGAACATAATCTGTGCATTCATGTTATTTTTTACATTCTTCATATTTCAAGTTCAGACTGCTTCACTTATCTGAACTGTTTATCAGTTGAGGATCACATCAGCTTCATTCATGTGAATCACTCAAAGCAGGTCCTGAACATTTCAGGCTCTCTGAGCTAAGATACAATACAGCTGAGACAGACACTCTGTTAGCACAAAAGAAATGGTGTGATCTCAGCAATTTGCCTGGTGTTGATAAAAAGTCTTCTCGGGACACGCTGACGCTGCACACTGGAAATAAATTTGGCAAAACAAAAAAAGAAGGATGTATTGACAAAGCTGCTCTTCAGGATTTACATGACTATTTATTTGTGATTTACAGTGTTTTTAAACTTGTTTTTGCTCACGAACAATTTCTACCTAATAAAATCATTTAGAACTTGACATAACTTGTCAAAATATTCATTTAGTGAAGTTATTAAACGTAATTTCGGGAGGAGTACGCCCATCTGATCTTCCAATTAATACCAAGGTATAAAACCAGCATCTTACCTCTTCCCCTTGTTAGTTCTTTCGGCATCCCTCCTCCTCCCCTTCTACATGCATGGTTTAATTGTTCATATAAACCTGTTAACCCTTTTTAAACAGACATGAAAATCAGAGGTAAAATGGTTGAAATGGATAAATGCCTTAGAATAGAGATCTCTTTTTAAAGAAGACACATGGCAGATTATTGCTGAAGTGAAAGCACTGGACTAACTTTTTTTTTTATATAAAATATATATTTACAAAATTATTCGGACTCTGACTTGGCCATATGCCTAACAAAGTTGTGTTCCAAATTATAAGTTGAGATCACAATCATTTTGATTACATTTTATTTAGGTGCTATAAAAATATCTATACCGGTTGACACAAACAATTCCACTGATTTTTGTTTTCTGTTTGGCCAAAGAATAATGTGAAAGAATAAGTGTTCAATAATGGCCTGCCTAATTTATGATAATTGCTAAAATGTGTGATAAAAGAGACCATTAACAATTGACAAATAACAAAAAGCGCATCCATGTGTCCTGCTACCGGGACACTGAGAGTTAAAAGGTTCAAATCAATAACATGCATTTAGAAAATAATAGTAATAATAAAAATAAATTGTTACATTTATTTAGCTCTTTTCTGGGTACCCAAAGCACTTTACATATGGAAGGTGGAATCTCGTATGCAGCATCCACCTAAATGATACGACGGAAGCCATATTGCGCCAGAACACCCACCACACACCAGCTTATTGGTGGAGAAGAGACAGAGTGATGGAGCCATTCAGTATATGGATAAAATAGATAGGTTGACTTTTTAATGCTGACATTTATGTACTTTTAGTTCTTTATCTGGCTCACAGCAACTTTGTAGCCTCTCTAACTCGCCAGTTTCTGGATGAGACTGACACCTAGTGGACATAATACACGATTACAATGAATTATAATTAATTATGAATTACATTCCTGACACCTGTTTTGCACATCTCTCAAATACAGAATCAGGAAACTCTGTTAAAAGAAACTAAAACTAATCTGTAGCATGTCTTTTTTTGTTGTAAATGCAGTGAAATGGCTGAAGCCAGTGTTTCAGAGGAGCAGTTCATTTGTGCAGTGTATCTGGATCTACTGAAGGATCCAGTGGCCCAATTATTGTATGAGCTGTATTACAGACTGCAGGGATCAGGAGGATCAGACGAGAGTCTGTAGAGAATCTATAGTCTATAGCTGCCCTAAATGCAGAAAGACCTTCAGTCCAAGACCTAGTTTAGCTAAAAACACCACGCTGGCTAAAGTGGTGGAGAAACGGAAGAAAACCACACTGCTGTTCCTCCTGCACCTGGAGATGTGGAATGTGTCTGGAATCTTACGGTCAAACTCATTTTGAGTGTCAGGAGGAGTTTCGCTCAGGAAAATGACACAAATTGATATGCCACTGGACGATTGCAGCAGATGATCTGCCATCAACATGATATGCTTCTATTGGTTTTCTGCCGTACTGACCACCAATCCATCTGCATGCTGTGTGCAATGGAGGAAAATAAAAACCATGACTCAGCTCTATATTTCTTCGTGCTCTGACAAACTTACCCATTCACAAAATGAATGGAATGCGTAGCTGATGTAACCCAGTACGGGGTATTATTAAACACAGTAACACCTTTTCCCAAGTCATGGGGTATTTACAAGGTTTTATGATTCAGATAGTATCATAGCAGTCTCTGTTTGCTTAGTTGATGAGTTCATGTACTGCCCCTTTAAGAGTTAAGGTGAACTATAAAGTTTGTTTGGGATGCACTTGCTCAAAACGTGTTGTTCCTTCTGGGGGGTTTTCCAGAAAGGAAGGTAAACTTACCATCACATTAACCCTGAACTCTGGGTTGATTAACCCAAACCTTGCTTACTCAAGGTATGTTGGTTCCAAAAACGCATCAGGGAGTAAGTTCAGCCAACCCAGAGTATATTCCCGGTTAACACAAAAGACATTCTCAACCGAACAACAAATTCAACCGATTCACCATGGAAACAGATGCTAAGAAAAAGCGCGCCATTCCACTTCCTTCTTCTTCCTATGTTTAATGGCGAATTACAAAACTTAGTGCACATTGCCACCTATTTGGTGGTTGTGTAATAATTTTTTCAATCTTTCTATTGAATAAGTAATCTTTATTCACTGAGAATAAGACGTATTTTATTATAGAAATTATAGAGTAGAAAACAGCCTGTTATAAAAAGGGAAAAAAAAGAAAAAAAAAGCAGATCCATGCGTGAGATTACAATAAAATAATTACATATATTATATTATATATATATATATATATATATATATAATTGAATAAATGTTTAAACATTATATTAGTGCTTTATACTATATATATATATATATATATATATATATATATATATATATATATATATATAAAGCACTTTTATACATATATGTATGTATAATATAATATTTTATATATATATATAAACAGTTACTATGTAACAAATTTAGAAATGTAGTTACCTTAATAAAACTATATGAATTAAATAACACGCAGCTGAATACCTCTTAAGAAAACTAACCCTCAAATATAACCTGCTTCGGAGTATGTTATGTTCAGAGAGTAAGTTGCTATGGCTACTTACATAGCCTGAAAGTTACCTCTGTTTTTGGAATCGAAAGTTGAGGTTATCAGCTTACTTACTTTTTAATATGCCTGAGTATGTCACATAACCTGCTTTATGGAATACCCCCCAGGTGTGATTTGTTATTTTTTAACTTATTCCCGCCCTGTGAATAGAGGGGAAATTCTGATTGGAGAGAGAGGAGGAGATAGAATTGTCGAGGAGAGAAAGAGAAAATGCGTTTAGTGAGTTGACCGCTTTTTATTTAACCGCTGATTAAGTGGGTTATAAAGATATATATTTTACAGAGGTAGGAGACTCGAGTCACACGACTTGACTCGAGTCAGACTTAAGTCGAAAATTTTAGGACTTGAGACTTGCTTGACAAAATTTAATAAAAGACTTGACTCGACTTTGACTTGATAGTCGTGACTTGACTCGGCCTTGAGTGAAATGACTCGAAATAAAGTCTTTTGTTTAATAAATGTTATTGAACGCGCCGCAACCTAACCACGTGATGCAGCAGGCAAGCAGAGAGATCTAAGGTATGAGCATGCGCAGTCGTGACTGAACAGGCGCTACGCCAAAAGTTCGGGTAACGTTACCAGGATTATGTGCAAGACGGTGCTAAGAAGAGAAGAACAGCAGTATGCAAGGCCTGCGATATGTGATGCAACCACCACCACTTCGAATTTCATTAGACAATTCAAATACCACAAAAAATCGCAAGTGATGAAGTCAGAGCGCTGTCTTCGCTAGTCAAAGGTTATACTAGTTGTGATAAACTTAACGTTTTGGACATGTTAAGAGTACTTTGAAATGTTTTTGCGTTCATTAAACAGAAAATTGGGTTAAAATCGGTGCTGTCAACGTTAATGCACATGCGATTATTTTCTTCCAGTTTAACGCGTTAAAAATATTTAACGCAATTAACTAAACATCCGTTTTTTCTGTCATCATTTGGTTAGCATTACAATATATAATCTCGCTATTATTCACGCAAAACCATTTAAAGAGAAAAAGAACGCGCTGTCTGTGGAAGTCACACACGCGACGCGCAGAAAGAAGCGCGCCAGTAGCAAGTTCTCTGTCACTCTTGAACGAACAGTTGCTCACACAATAATGCCAAAAATATCATTTTTGTCGAGAATACTCATTAGAGCAGCCTTGAATGAGAAATAACGTCTTAAAGAAAAGTAAAGAGTTCCGCGTCATGTGCGGCAGCTCTTAAAGTGACAGAAACCATCTGTCAGTGAAGATAATCAAACAACAAAGGTAACAGAGAAAATGATCACATTTAATTTTTTTGTAAGTGCAATACATTGTAAATGGTTATTCACTGTTTATGAGAAAATCTCATTTTTTTTGCAGTTACACTTATGCATGTGTACAGTGTCTAATAATTGGTCTTCCGTGTTAGACATTAAGTGAAAAGCCTATGGATAGGTTATGGGGATTCACATAAACAAATTGTATACACACACATAATACTGTAGTAGACAGTTGCATGGCTAGAATTTTCTCTCTAATATTGTCAATCTTGCAAGTAAAGAAGTTCATAAAGTCATTACTGCTGTGCTGTTTGGAAACATCAGAAGTTGAGGCTGTATTTCTTGTTAATTTAGCCACTGTATTAAATAAATACTTAGGGTTGTGTTTATTTTCTTCTAAAAGATTTGAAAATAAGCAGATCTAGCGGTTTTTACAGCCTTTCTGTACTCTATCATTTTCTCTCTCCATGAAATACGAAAAACTTCTAGTTTTGAATTCTTCCAGTTGCGCTCCATTTTTCTGGCTCCTCTCTTGAGTGTGCTCGTTATACCATGGCGTTGGACTAATATCCTTAATCTTTTTTAAGTGCAAAGGAGCGACAGAGTCTAGAGTGTTGGAAAAGAGCGTCAATAGTTTCTGTTGCAACATCGAGTTCTTCTAAGCTGTCTGGTTTGCTAAGTTGATGAAACTGATCAGCAAGATTATTTATAAAGCAATCTTTAGTGGTAGAAGTGATGGTTCTAACATATTTGTGGCAGAGAGACCGTTTTGCATCCCTAGTTAAATGTACCACGCATGAGACTAGATAATGATCTGAGACGTCATCGCTCTGCTGCAGAATTTTAACGGCATCAATATCGATTCCATGTGAGGCGGTAGATCCTTTTCCTATTTGGTAACTAAGCTCTGGAATAATCTTCCTAGCATCATTCGGGAAGCAGATACACTCTGTCACTTTAAATCTAGACTAAAAACACATATCTTTAACCTGGCATATGTAACACATTATCGACTGAGCCTGGTTTCTCCCAAGGTTTTTTTAAAATATTTTTCTCCATTGTTGTCACCTGATGTCACCTGTTGGGAGTTTTGGTTCCTTGCCATGGCCGCCTTTGGCTTGCTTAGGAGGGGACACTTGATATTCAACAGTGTTATTGATCTGCCTAGATTGACACCATTGTATAAGAACTGAACTGAGCTAAACGATGACATCACTGTTTTCTCTAGAACTGATAAATAGATAAATTAACTTAATTAATAACTATTGATTTTTACAACGCAATGAATCGATACTGATGGACAATGACACCATTTTCTTTAAGAGCCAAAATTATTTGGCAGTTAGTACTGTAAAGCTGCTTTGACACAATTTGCATTGTAAAAAGCGCTATATAAATAAAGGTGACTTGACTTGACACTGTATTAACTGCAACAGAGAATGCTGAGAAAGAGGTATGAACTGAAATTACACATTGATGCATTAATGCTGGCACTTCAAGTGTTGCTCTTCACGGGAATGTGGATTATGTGATCCACATCCCATTGGAAGTCACTACATGATGGCTCTGTGCATTTGCTTCACATCGCCCTAGTTCTATTTCTATAGGGAGTTCAAGTTCTATTTCTGCTTCATAATAATTCATGATTGCAGAATAATGACAGTAACAATTATATCCAACGTCCTGATCCATTGAGTGAAGCCGCTTTGAGGTGACAGCGAATCAGAGATCAGGAAAAGGCTGCAGTGAATCGAGCTGAAGGAACAACTGAAGCTGATTGATGATCTGAAAAGGAGAAACACAGAGTTGGCGCAGCTTTCACAGGCAGACGATCACATTCATTTCCTAAGGCTGGAATATATTACTTGACTTTTGTAATCTGAACAGATTTTTAAACAAGGTATCACACTTGCCAACCTCATAAAAGCTTGGAAAAAAAAAAAACTGATCATCATTCATTAAACGACATGCATACACTAACAACATTTCAAGCCACTCCGAACACAACAAACTCATGCACTTTGTTGATAGGACACACATGACAAATGAAAACAAGTCATTCTGCTGATATGAATGTTGTCAGGAAAGTTTGCAACCATTACAAAAAATAAGTATACATCCCAAGTTAAACGAAACTAAAGTTAAAGTAAATTTTTAAGGACACTTTATGCATTGTTATGCAGACTAATATTAATGTAGTAGTAGTATACGTGTGTGTAATTGGGATTAAATTGGACAACTTTTTAGTATAAAGCATACTTAAGTGTCGTTTACAACCGTTTTCTGTTTGCTCTGCAACTATACGTGCACTTCTAGGTATACTAATACTAGTGAAACACTTTTAGCACATTTTTGTAGTTTATGAAAGTACACTTTGAAGTATACTCTCAGTAAACTAGTTTAGTAGTTTTATACTGCAAGTACGCATGTAAGTTTCACTCAGGTACACTGACCTAATGAAACATGCAGATAATAGGGAACATTATCTCATTATGACTGAGCAATTTTATTTGTTGATCATTAAAATCATAGTCCTATATAAATTCAGCATCTGTAGCATTAATGAGAATACATTATTTTGGGAAGAAGAGCTACAACACAAGTAGCAACCCTAGGGAGGAACTAAGTAACACATGTACATACATGTAACCCGGTTACGCATTCACAAAGTTTGAGTAACTGTGTTTCAATAGTTACATTTTAAATGGGTGGTAATCAGATTACAGTTACATCCAAAAAGTATTTTAGATTACCAAAGTGATAACTTTGAATTTTAATTATATTTAAACATTAATGTAAACTGTGACTGGCAATTACTATTAACAGCAATTGATGATTCAAAGACTCTGAAAGTCTGAAAAGCTGACCTACAGTTCTGTTCAGAAGTTTCGCACCCTTGCAGAATATCCAACATTTTAATGTTATTTTTATTCATCCTGAATGACACATAACAGAGGTTTATATACACTTCACAAGAAAAAATGATAGGATTTATAAAAATTGCCCCATTCAAAATTTTTACATAGGAATTTCATCTGTCCCATGATGATCCACGACTATTTTCATGTTTTGTTTTTGAGTCCCTTGTAATTGCAAAAAATAAAAAAAAGTCATTGTTGTAACTTTTTATTTCCTCACAATTGCAAGTTTGCATCTCGCAATTGCGTTTCATACAAATAATAACAGACTGAAATCTCTGCACTACCCAGTTCCAGCAATATAGTAATATGTGGATCATTGCGCAGGAACTGTCCTTCTGTCTCTGACTCAATGAGCCTCATCAACAAAGTCAAAACCACATTCACTCAGCCTCTCTTATCCTGGATTTGTGGCTTGTTGTCAATCATCAGCAAAACGGTTAATTTAGCCACGTAGATTATAGAGTTAACACATTGTACTGTTATATGCAAACTCTGAGCTGCATGATGAATCAGAACATACCAATAAGGAACCGTTTTATATGTTCAAACTATTAAAACAAAACTACAGCTGAACTTCTGTCACTGACAGTAACATATGCTATATACCATAGCATAGAAAGCCTCTGTTAAATGTGAAAATTTCAAATCACTTGGGAGTCCCAAACACAAAGTGTGAGACACATTTAACAATATGAGCAAGCAGCTCAGAATATATCCTCTGGCGTGAAAATGATCTTTTAACCATTATGTAAATATGCATTTTAAGAAGCATTTTGTTAAGCTGATGATCCAGAGAAATGAGATGCACCTTCACCAAATATAGCAAGTGTCATAGCAAAGGGTCCGAATACTTGTCTATGTGATATCTGATTTGTGCTTTGTCAATATGTGGTATGGGGTGTAGATTGATGAAAAATAAAATGTAGGAAACAATAAAGGGGTATGAATTTTTTAATATACTGACAGATGCCTACTGAATAAAAGGGGAGTAAAGCCACCTTACTATTTGAGTCTTAAGTCAAGCTTTTTTACACAACATACTAAAATCGAATGATTAATGAAAATGATGTCTCATGTTTGAGACACAAAATGAGAAAATGGGGAATGATCAAATAGCAATAAAAATGTACAAACGTATCATTTTCAAAAAGACGAATCACATTTCTCACAAATTGGAAACAACAACAAGACTAAAATGACTATTACTTGGAGAAACATTGGTTTCAATATTTACACTGATTTTCATACGTTCAGATATCTTGTTTGTGTTGCAATAGGGCCCTACAGCAGCCCCTGTCGTTTCAGATCCTCATAAGTCTTCTTGTTAACCACATTTCCGCTAGAGTCTTCATATTCCTCCTGCAAGGCAAAATCATTTTTATTATCTTAATATTGAGTGTCAGGATTAATTCACACAAAGGTGCAGCCATTTGAAAACTTCACATCTTTTAACCTCTAAATAAATAAATTATATATATATATATATATATAAAAAAATTAAAATGGCATGTAGCCAAAGCAGAATGTAGCTTAAAACCTAATGCTTGAGCCAGAGCAGAACTGTACAGGAACATGTGGCTCCATTGACCATAATGTCTGAGTGTGTTTCCGAACCACTCACCTCTGTGTCTGGCTGCCATCGCTCCAGTGCTTTCTGTGACTTCAGCTTTGACCAGACTATTCCAGAGAAAAGCACAAGGGCAGATAACAACATTACAGTTATTTTCCAAGACACGTCCATTTGGTGTTGTTACCATGCAGAAATGATTAAAAATACTGACCAATATTTATTATAGGCATATTTCAAGAGTACAAGTTGTTTAGCTTAAAGGGATAGTTGACCCAAAGCCATCCTAGGTGTATATGACAATCTTCTTTCAGACAAATACAATCAGAGATATATTTAAAACAAATTTTATTATGGATGGATTTTTTTTTTTTTTTGCCATTACAAAGCTTTGAGGAGCAAGGATTATTTTAAATATATCTCCAATTGTGTTCAATAAATGAAAGAACCTAAGATGGCTTGAGGGTGAATAAATCATGGGATAATTTTCATTTGAGTCAACCAACCCTTTAATTGTCCTTCAATATATTTGAAGCTTAATTTTATGTTCTGCTCCTTGAATCAACCCTGTCAACATTATATTTGTCCATCATTAAAATGAATACTTAAGATATCATCCTCTAAACCAGTAATTCTCAAAGTGTGGTCCGCGGACCACTAGTGGTCCGCCATCGCCCCCTAGTGGTCCGCGTAAAGATGACCTAAACTAGGCAAGCCCTTAACCCGCACCGGATCGCGGGCGGGGGGTTGACATCAGCAGGGTGCCATGACAGCGACCTTTTTTTTTGAGGATGTGCGATTTGAAATTTTATGTGGTCGCATTTGTGCGAGTGCATGATCATGTTATTCGCGCGTGTGTAACAGAACCAGGTATCTGCAGCTGCTGCCGTCCGTAACTGTTTTGTTTCCAAAATGAACAATTTATATAAAGAACGAGTATATCATGAATCCATTTTCCAAACCTTGTTTTTGTCTTATCCTGAATCACTACGGTGCGCCTATAATAAGTGTTTATATTCGGACTATTTCAGACCAGGCTCGACTGCGCTGCGGAGTATCACAGTACCTGCGTGACTCGTAATAGACAAACAGAGAGAAGTAGTTCCGGCTACAATGTTCTTCCGCAAGACACGTGCAGTTCTATTTATTGACCCTAGAGAGCGAACGTACACGCGCATTGCTCAATGATGATGAAATGCGCCAACTAGGAATTCAGGAAATTTAGGAATTAAGCCTTATAAAATTGAAAAGGTTAAAAGCTGAATAATAATCATAAAAAAAACAAAGTTTCTGATGATGAGCGTACAGGTAGAAAGGCATTAAGTTACTTCAACAGCAATGGCTCAGACCAGAGCTCCTCAATAGGCCGCGAGAGAACGTTTGGCCCGCGCTAATGTCAAAAAGTGTTGTCAAGGTAATGTATAAAAGCAGGTCTCTGTCGCGAAAATTCAAACGTAGCATCATTGCATAAATTGCGTAATCACTGGTTCATTGATAGCGCTCGCGCTCCGCGCCGGTGGTCACGCGCAGTTCGTCTGTCAGCGACTCAAAAACTGACTAGGCAAAATAGACTAAAATGTGAATGGACTGAAAATGTTTGGTTTATTTTGTCTGACCAACCACAACAAAGAAAGCAAGCGAACTGAATGGGAGAAAGTATAGTGTTTGCTTTTAAATTATTAGTTACAGAAAGGCAAACTAAAAGGTAATATTTTCTCATTTACCTTCAGCATTCAGCAAATACACATCTATATCATTAAAACAAAATCTGAATATCTAATTAACATTTAATTTCACAGACCTTGCAGATTTATTCAAATACAAAAGTGAGATTTTCTGAAGTGTTTGTAGCCCACGTGAACGCGTGTATTCTGTGCGTGACAGTCGATCCGTGTGAAATGAATTCAGACAGTTCAGCTTCACTGGAAACGCGATCAAAATTATATATATATATATATATATATATATATATAATACTTTTCATTTATTAAATATGAATTAAAATATAAAATAATATACCAGATTTATATCGGCCATCAGCCACTGTGATTTAATATATTTAAGATTAAGACAATTATTCATCAAGCATGCATTGATTAAAATTGTTGTAGCAAAAAAGGTGCGACCAAATCTTGTGCTGGTGCAACCAACTGAGAAAATTGGTAGCACCAGTGCAACCAGTGGAAAAGTTAGTCTGGAGCCCCGATCAGTGTGTTTTAATAACGAAAAAATAGATCATATCATTGCATTTGGGTTTGAATAATTAGTTTTTGACTTGAAACAGTTGCATATTAAACTTAAATTTAGTTTATCCTTCCTATTTTGTTGTTTTTGGGGGGCGTGTTAGAGTGGGATTCTGTTAGGTGGTCCTCAGAAAAAAATTGGAAGATAAAGTGGTCCTTGGGCTGAAAAAGTTTGAGAAACACTGCTCTAAACTACAGATGTGTTTTTTTACAAATCGCTAGGACCTCAAATGCTCATGACTTTTAAAAAACTCTTCACACAGGGAGCACAACAGCAGTCTTTGTGGGCTAAACTATGGATTTTTTTATCAGCTTTGGCACCAAAGACCTTCAATGACTACTACTTTCAAACAGCATAAATTTTATTTTCACTTAGACAACCACCAGCAAAACTCTGTACCTACAGGCCACTCGATCTGTTAAACAGAAGTTCAAAACCGAAGATAATACGAAATAAGACGCAATTTACTACATTCCTGAACGCCTACACAGGTGTTTCAATTTCATTATTATCTATACAAAAGGGGAAAATTTAGGAGTAATGGTATTGCAATATAAACGTGGACCAAGTTACAGATACTGCAGTGAATTCTAAAGAGTAGACAGCTGTCATTCTTGTTTAGTAAAGACATTTTACTAAAGAAAACATTGTATAATGCTATGTGTTGTAGGTGTTTTAGGTCATTTTATGAGTGAAAGTTTATTTGAGATATATGAAGTGTTTTGGTAGTTTTAGAGCATTTTGAATGTGAATTTGACGGCTGTGTCAAGCTAGAAGTTGGTAAGGAGAACTGTGAAGAGTTTGGAGAAAGTGAAATTTCCACTGAAAAACCTCCTAGAGACTGTAAACTGTAAAACTGGCAACTCTGTTAGCAGTTATAACAGCTCGAGATGGAACAATGCTTTTTATTATTATTTATTAACAATAATACATAGCCCATTAAGATCTTTTATTAATTAAGTGTACTCACGGGATACTGCATCCTCAATCTGGGTGACGTTGGCAAAGTGGGCTGTATTAGGAATGCCTAAACAACGCATGCCATGAGCGTGACGCCACTCCTGAAATAGAGAAAACAGAGTTTGTGAATGGCAGCAAACTATTATTATTAATACTACACAAGACCTTCTGCAGTCTCTTATACACTGCATCTTACATCAAATTATCACAGCACAGATTCTCTCTCTTATATTGTAAGAGTAAAGTTACATTATTTGTTAATTTATGACTATTTACATAGTTTGTGTTGTCAGTGAAATCACTAAAATGAGATTCTGTTCTATAAATGCATCTACTGATTTACAGTCGTGGCCAAAAGTTTTGAAAATTCCATAAATATTGGTTTTCACAAAGTTTGTTGCTAAACTGCTTTTAGATCTTTGTTTCAGTTGTTTCTGTGATGCACTGAAATATAATTACAAGCACTTCATACGTTTCAAAGGCTTTTATCGACAATTACATGACATTTATGCAAAGAGTCAGTATTTGCAGTGTTGGCCGTTCTTTTTCAGGACCTCTGCGATTCGACTGGGCATGATCTCAATCAACTTCTGACTGATAGCAACCCATTCTTTCATAATCACTTCTTGGAGTTTGTCACAATCAGTGGGTTTTTGTTTGTCCACCCGCCTCTTGAGGATTGACCACAAGTTCTCAATGGGATTAAGATCTGGGGAGTTTCCAGGCCATGGACCCAAAATTTCAACGTTCTGGTCCCCGAGCCACTTAGTTTTCACTTTTGCCTTATGGCACGGTGCTCCATCGTGCTGGAAAATGCATTGTTCTTCACCAAACTGTTGTTGAATTGTTGGAAGAAGTTCCTGTTGGAGGGTGTTTTGGTACCATTCTTTATTCATGGCTGTGTTTTTGGGCAGAATTGTGAGTGAGCCCACTCCCTTGGATGAGAAGCAACCCCACACATGAATGGTCTCAGGATGCTTTACTGTTGGCACGACACAGGACTGATGGTAGCGCTCACCTTTTCTTCTCCTGACAAGCCTTTTTCCAGATGCCCCAAACCATCGGAAAGGGGCTTCATTCGAGAATGACTTTGCCCCAGTCCTCAGCAGTCCATTCACGATACTTTCTGCAGAAGATCAATCTGTCCCTGATGTTTTTTTTTGGAGAGAAGTGGCTTCTTTGCTGCCCTTCTTGACACCAGGCCATCTTCCAAAAGTCTTGTCCTCACTGTGCGTGCAGATGCGCTCACACCTGCCTGCTGCCATTCCTGAGCAAGCTCTGCACTGGTGGCACTCCGATCCCGCAGCTGAATCCTCTTTAGGAGATGATCCTGGCACTTGCTGGACTTTCTTGGACGCCCTGAAGCCTTCTTTACAAGAATTTAACCTCTTTCCTTGAAGTTGCTGATGATCCTATAAATTGTTGATTTAGGTGCAATCTTAGTAGCCACAATATCCTTGCCTGTGAAGCCATTTTTATGCAACGCAATGATGGCTGCACGTGTTTCTTTGCAGGTCACCATGGTTAACAATGGAAGAACAAGGATTTCAAGCATCACCCTCCTTTTAACATGTCAAGTCTGCCATTCTAACCCAATCAGCCTGACATAATGATCTCCAGCCTTGTGCTCGTCAACATTCTCACCTGAGTTAACAAGACGATTACTGAAATGATCTCAGCAGGTCCTTTAATGACAGCAATGAAATGCAGTGGAAAGGTTTTTTTTGGGATTAAGTTCATTTTCATGGCAAAGAAGGACTATGCAATTCATCTGATCACTCTTCATAACATTCTGGAGTATATGCAAATTGCTATTATAAAAACTTAAGCAGCAACTTTTCCAATTTCCAATATTTATGTAATTCTCAAAACTTTTGGCCACGACTGTAGAGCAATTTTTCTTGGAAACTTACTGCAAAATGTCTCTGGAAGGCTTTGGGTCCTCTGTACGTGTAATTCCCACAGATCTCACAGTTGTAATTGATGTTCAGTCCGTGCAGCTTGTACAGCCAGTATGGAATTGGCTAAGGAGAGCAGACAAAAGGCAAGGTTAATGGCACAGCGCAAGCCTTTTATCACTAGGGCTGGGTGCTGTATTGAATATTTGTGATGGCTAGAGAAAATAGATCAAACAAAATATTAACAAACAACAACAACAACAAAAAAAAGTTTGAATTATTTACTCAAGCCCAGCTTTAATCACTACTGCCCATTATTTTTTGGAGGGTCTGGAATCAATTACAGCTCAATTTGATGATCTCAATATATAGCCAATCAAGCGTACCTTTCCATCCCAGCCGAGTGGCAGGTTTTTGGGGTTGTATATAATCTCATTATCTTCATCTTCACTCTCACTCTCACTCGGCTGTTCTTCATCCTCCTCATCACGCTCCTCTCCTGTGCGCGCCTGCTTCCGCTGAACGTTCTCGTGGGTCAGCTGCCTTTGCTCCTACAACACACACAACAAAACACATGAGCTATGAGTTATTACTGCAGAGAATTCACACCAACATCCATAACAGATGTCACCTTACCAAAACCATTCTTGCAGAAAGTGGTTACCAGAGCAGAACACTAACATGCATTACATGAAGTTAATTTACCAAAATATATACATGTAATTCTGCAAATTTGAATTTGTGTGTGCATATTCAATCTAATTTTTATATATATAAATGCCATAAAAATTAGTAAAAATATATGCACACACACAAATTAAAATTTGCAAAATTAAATTACACGTTACACGAGAGTAAACAAAACTTCTAAAGCAGGCAGACTTCTTTACCCCCAAGATCTCCACATATTCATAAATCTGAGCTTCAAGAAAACCAATTTCTTTGTTGCGCTCCGAGTCTCTGCAGACACAAGACAAAAGACCAAAGTTGCATTTAACAGGCAAATAATGTATACAAAGCAGGGCTGCATTCAAGTAAAAACACAGATCACAAATATTTTGTAATACATCCCTTGTTTCAGTACCAATTTAAATCCAGATTGCATTATATTACATGGATTTATAGGGACTTACTTCTTTGGTCCCTTGGCTTTTGGGTTTTTGGCAAACAGTGAGGGGTCTAATGACTCTAGAGATTTGCCCTTAGTGCTGAACAGACGCTGTGCCCTCTCTTCTAGTGTACTAAAAAGAAAACATGAAAATCAATATTAAATCACATCCTCTGTTCCAGACATTGAGTACAGACTCAAGAATTAGACACGGAATCTTTTATCTGTATTCCAGTTAAATGTGACACTAGAATTAAACACATTGCTATATGAGCAGGACAGTGTGTCGTTCATACTCACCCTCCACATTTGAGGCCTAAAGCCATGAGAGCAGACTTCAGCCTGTCCAGACCCAGAGAAGCCAGCTCCTACATGAGTAAAACAGCAATAATGATCTCACAATATAATTATGTGTGTGAGACAACATTAATGAATTGAACCAGGAAAACAGGAGGTAAAAATGCCATGTTTGTAACAGACAAGACCAGAGAAACTGACCTCCCAGGAAGAGAAAGCAGACAGATCCAAATGGGCTCCCGCATGGGTCAGAGCACTACTTGTCTCTTTCTGCAACACACATTTACAGATAAACATCCTAATTCATTTTTAATGAACTCATTTAAAAGAGGACGGCAGAACAGCTTTCCTTAAATATGTAATGAGGCGCCTGTCGTTGCTTACTAAACTAGTAACCTACTCTAGAGTTAGGGCTATAAAGATATGGAATATGTCACATGACAGTATGCTGTATAGCAATACAGTTGTGATACAACCATAGTTTTATGCACCACAACACCATGAAGTAAAATAAAGTCTATTCAGAAAGTATTGTTGTAGATGACTGATGATTGTGATTGTTGTAAGCATCTCTCTATCCTGCAATACATAACTCCAATACTACCACCCATTAATTCAGCAATGAATATAAACTTAAATAAATGGTCACTTATGCATGGTAAACATGCAGACACTGCTCAAACGCATGCGATGAGATCTCTGGAGCTCAATAATGTTGCTGCTTAAACACAAACCCACCGGCCAGCCTGGGAACATTCCACTCTCCCACTTCTTCTCAAACTCTACCAAGATCTTTCCATAGAGATCATTCTGATCCAGGAGGGGCTTGACACGATCTGTGTATTCCTGCAGGTACTCCAACAACATCTCCAGATACCTGCAAGAGCAGAGACATCTCACTGAAATGTCTTTTGAAATGGGACAAAAATCTAATAAATAAAAGTGATGTCCAACGGGAATTTTTGTTTTTAATGACACAAGATAAAGATTAATTACAAATTTAAATAAGGCTAAATGTTTTTTATATTATCAGAGAAGAACAAAACACTAAATTTGGTTTAGATATTTATCTGACAAAATTATTTAGCAAAAAAAGGCAAGTTACAGGTTTTATTTTACTATCCAAAAAAGCATTAATTGACTACAACAATCAGTTATTACTATTTTGTTGGTTTTCTTATTTTGCATGCGTTCATAATTTATTTTTATGACACCCTGGCTAAAAATTACGTCCCCACAATTTGGCATGTTTCATTGCAATACCACAAATAAAACAACTGACCAAATGCAATATGCAAACAAAATCTTTAACAAATTGTTAGTAATATTTAAATAAAGGGTGAAGATGTAAATTTTCTTAGGCCGACAACACTTTTGGCCACTACTGTATGAAGTAATATATATTTGGTCTGAACAAAAACGGCAAATGGACTGAATGAAAATGTAAATTTACTGTCTGACAGAAGGTGGTGCATATGGAAGAGCAAAAATACATACTTGTCAACGAAAAAAAACCTCCTTTGGTTTGCACTAATAATGTGATGGGCGTATTTCTCTGTCAGAATGTCGAATTAACGGAGTAAGTTTGCAGGTATGAAAAGGACTAAATAAAAAATAAAATGATAATTACTTCATTTTGGAAAGTTATACGCCAGGACTTTTCATTTTTATTTTGATGTCTCCATTGTTGGCAACTGATTTAAGGAACACTTCTCATGTGTTCCCAAATGCTCATTATTACAATCCAATCTCAAAGCACATGCAGAGGTGAGTTTGTCGAGCAGCATTTACCTCCTCATAAGCTGCCAGTGTATAAAAGGAATACAGCGTTTCATTCTGAAATGTGCACACTTATTTAACCCACAGCTTTTGTGATTTGGTAATCTCTGAAACCCATATCGCTACTTTGATTTTATTTTGGATCAGTGGATCAATTCTGCTATATGGCATTTAAAACGACCAGCTTTCACCTACTTCTTATATTCGGCATTCTTCCGATCTTTAGAGATGTCAAAGAGTTGATCGAATGTTGACAGAAATGTGACATACTCCAGTTTCTAGAAAAGATCAACAGACAGAGGCATTGGAATCTTTTAGTCAGTTAGTTGAAGGCAGGCAATTCAAATAAGCCAGTAAATCAGACAGTACCTCGACTCCTTTAAGATTAATGTACTTTAAGTAGCAGTCATGGAGATCAAGGTAGCGTCCATAACCCTCTTCATCAGTGAACTCCACCAGATCTGTGATCATCAAGAAGATAGTTAAGGCCCGTTTACGCCAAAAAACTGACAACTATAACAATATTAGGTGTCTACAACAAAGGTTATCATTTTTTGTTTATTATTAGCGTGGAAAAAAAAAGCTATGAACGTGATTTCAACTTCATCATTCCTCTGTGTTGATATTGTTTTAACTGGTGTGGACTTCTCTTTTAAATGTCAGAACAATTAAATCTTTATAAAGGGCTCAATGCTAAGGATTTTTCACCAGGCCAGTAGTTAGTAGTTTACTCCGGGCCAGTACTTTCGTGGTACTACCAACTTTCTCAGTTGGTCACACCAGCACATGATTTGGTTGCACATTTTTTTTTTGATACAACAATTTTAATCAATGCATGCTTGATGAATAGTCGTCTTAATCTTAAATATATTAAATCACAGTGGCTGATGGCTGACATAAATCTGGTATACATGTAGAATTTATATTTATTTGAATTCATATTTAATAAATTAGAAAAATGAACAGTATGAATTAATCGAAATATTATATATACAATGATCACGTTTCCCGGGAAGCTGAACTGAAGTCTGAATTCATTTCTCACGGATCGACTGTCACGCACAGAATACACGCGTTCACGCGGGCTACAAACACTTCAGAAAATCTCACTTTTGTATTTGAATAAATCTGCAAGGTCTGTGAAATTAAATGTTAATTAGTAGGGATGCACCGAATGTTCGGCAACCGAAATACAACCGAATAAGTAAAAAGGCCGAATAAATTTTGCCGAACAATGACGTTTTTAATGACGTTTTAACGTTCACATATCGCGTCTTTTCCGCGCGCATATTCTTCATATCCTATGTAGGCGCGCGGGTTTTTTCCGGGCACGCCTGTGCCGCGGCGAGATGAAAACATCTCAACTTTTCAGAATGCCGCAAGCGCACCGCAGGTCATGTGACAGGAACCAACCGATCATCTTCGACCTTTCCGTAACAAAACATGGAAATCTCAGCCGAACAGCTGATCATAGCTGTACAGGGGGGTTGTTATATCTCATCTCCATAAATATATCTAGTAGTAAAGCTAAAGCAAGGTAAAAAAAGCTAAAAAAGCTAAAGCAAGCTAAAAATCAATTTATCTCCTGCTGAAACTTTCTCATCGTCAGAGACCACAGTTCATGGTTGCATAGCAACGACAGACGCCACAGAAGCGCGAGCTCCCGGACGCTTGCAAAAGGAGGAAGCGACGCGCGGCCGCGCTTTACACGCTTTATTAGGCGCGATATGTGAAGTAGGCTCATGTCTAGGACAGTTATTTATTTGTTGTGGGTTCATCCACATTTTTTTGCACTATTCAATGCACATTTGTTGTTGTAGACATACAGAGTTACATTCTTTCAGCAGTCAGTTATAGGCTATTCAAGAAGAACATAGGCTTCAAAGATGGCCAAATAATTTTTATTTTTTTTTATTTTACTAATTTATTCATTTTAAGTTATATTGTGCTTTGCTTGTATAATATCTGCTGGAATGTTAAAAAAATGTTCAGTGTTAAATAAATATTTTGAAATTATATTTTTGTTATTTGATTTATTTCTCTGAAAAGCAACACAAAATAGTAAAAAGCAAATTTTTACTATTTAATTATTGTAATGGTGAAAAAATTGGCAAAAAAAATTGAAAAAATGTGAAACACCGCGTTCGGTATTCGGCCTTCGGCCAAGCATTTCATTATTATTCGGCTTCGGCCAAGAATTTCATTTCGGTGCATCCCTATTAATTAGATATTCAGATTTTGTTTTAATGATATAGATGTGTATTTGCTGAATGCTGAAGGTAAATGAGAAAATATTAGCCTTTAGTTTGCCTTTCTGTAACTAATAATATAAAAGCAAACACTGTACTTTCTCTCATAGTTTACTTAGTAGTGGTTGGTCAGACAAAATAAACCAAAAATTCAGTCCATTCACATTTGAGTCTATTTTGCCTAGTTAATTTTTGAGTCGCTGCACGTGTCCACCGGCGCGGAGCGCGAGCGCTATCAATGCACCAGTGGTTACGCAACGTAAGCAATGATGCTGCCTTTGAATTTTCGCAACAGAGACGTGCACATATAAATTACCTTGACAACACTATTTGACATTAGCACGGGCCAAACATTCTCTCGCGGCCTATTGAGGAACCCTGATATAAGCCATTGCTTCTACCTGTGCTCTCATCATTAGTTGTGTCTGTGTTCTGGCTCGTCCTTTCCACCAGCATCCTTGAACTCCAAACTCTGTTTTTTATTATTATTCAGCTATTAACCTTTTCAATTTTATATTGCTTAATTCCTAAATTTCCTGCATTTTTACATTGTAGCCGGAACTACTTCTCTCTGTTTGTCTATGACGAGTCACTCAGGTACTGTGATACTCCGCAGCCGAGCCGAGCCCGGTCTGAAATAGTCCGAATATAAACACTTATTATAGACGTACCGTAGTGATTCAGGATAAGACAAAAACACTGTTTGGAAAATGGATTCATGATGTACTCGTTCATTATATAAATTTTGGTCATTTTGAAAACAAAACAGTTACGGACGGCAGCAGCTGCTGCTGATACCTCGTTCTGTCACACACGCGCAAATAACATGATCATGCACTCGCACAAATGCAACCACATAAAATTTTAACATTTTGGTCGCACTCTGGAACCCTGAAAGAGTAATAAATAATAGGTGTGCGCTTCGGATGCATGTTGCGCACACAAAACTTCTTATACAGCGGACGAGTATTGAAACAAATTCTCTTTCTTGTCTTCTTGCGCTTGAATATTTAAATTGGCAAGGCTTAAAAACACGTGCAAATGATAAACTCTAATAATGATGCCTCACCGGTCTGATCAGACAATTGACAGTTTCGTCAACTGTCCCGAGCGTTGTTTAACGCTGGCCCCGCGCCATCGTGCAGTCCTTATTGTCAAGCGCTGTTTATAGTTATTGTACTTGTCGTGAACAGACCTTTAGACCAGGTAAGCCGAATAATTCAACCGATAAATAATTACAACTACAATGTTTATCATTTGTCTATTCGCCATTCAAATTTTTTTTAAAAAAGGTCCTATTATGCTCTTTTACATTTCATCTTTCTTTTGCGTGTAATGCCGCTGTTAGAGCATGAAAAGGGTCTGCAAAGTTGCTAAGCACAAACAAAGGTGTTATTTTCTATATCCAAAGGCATGGTATATCAACTTTAAAGCATGAAAACCCATGTCTTTTTTAAAGACTTTGTAAAAAGGCATAATAGGCACTCTTTAATAATATTTGGGGTTAAAGGCGCATTCAAATTCTTAATAACTTTCATGTAAACACCACTGACATAACTCAAGACTTACTTTGTGCCTCCTCACTAGGGTTGTCTTTCGCTTTCATGAGCTCTTCAAACTCCACTGACATAGGCACACAGATCTGGAATTGACACAAAGAACAAGTAGTGTATATTTTGCACTCCAAGCGGAGCGGTGTGATGATCCGCTCAATATTCCACTCTATGCCAGAGCACTCCACTCAGTCGCTCACAGGCCCAAGCAAACGCTCCACTCACCAGTAAAACGATGTTCGCTCAAATCCTACACCGACATGAAATTTCTATGTACTGTGCTATATGTGTTAAAGGCTAAACTACAGCCTTTGTCTGTGCTTTGGAAGGCATTGTTGGGGGCGTTTACCATTTTGCATTCAGCACAGTGTGAATATTACATTAACAATTATTAGCTAGGCCAGGAGAAACTGTGCATCTCTTTAGTTTCATACAGATTACAATACAGAAGAATATTTGTTTTAAATGTGAATTGCTTTACAAGTAGACATTTCTAGCTTTCTTTAGACATACATTTCATGTTTTTGATAGCCATTCACTGAGCTTCTTTTCATTTGTGAGGCGTTTCAGAAATATTCTCGCGGAGACAGAGAAAGCTGAAATTGCACCATGTTTATTCTCCCTACTTTACAAAAGCACATGGTTTTGCTGTTATTCTGAGTGCACACAAATAAAAGTAGACTGCCGTATATTTATCTGCATGGCCAAACATAACAGAGTATTTTAAGTTGTTTCCGCTGTCGTGAGCAGAATGTGCCGGTGCGTGCGTTGACCGCATAGCCTATTTAGCTTTCTATTTACATTTAAATATTATTATATTTTTTAATTTCGTCTATGTTGATTATGAAAAGTGAACGGCACACGTAAGAAAGGCTACTACTATCTAATTTTTTCATTAAAAATCTTTTCAAAGAAAGTCAACAGTTAGTTATGATATTTGTGGCATTAAAGAAATAGGCTTATAGCTATAAAGTGGTATTAATAAACTTATTGTGTCTTGACTTGAGTGCTGAATTGTAGAACTGGTGCAAACAGATCCATATCATGATGATCAGATGCTTGACTATTTTTTCACCACTGTCATATTTGTTGTGTTTTTGTTATTGAAAGGATAATATAATATTCACATATTCATCTGAATGGCACTCTCAGCAGCTCCAATGGTGTTGGGATGTTCATTAACAGTATATTGTTAAGCTCTTTCAAAGTTCTTTTTACTCCGAAACAAATTATGAACAAGAACTTTGTTCTAAGCACATCACGAAATGAAGCTTTGCCAGTTTCTTTGCCATCTCTCTCTTCGTTCTTAACTCTGATATTTGCTGCGCAAGTGAGCATTTAAGTATAAGATGCACAACTTCATTAAAGCAATATTTTAACTCCATAACCTTAGATCTATCGCTTATTTCACATGTTCTCAAGCCAGCATATCAAAAAGGGCATTCTGGGTTGAGCGAGTGGAGTGGAATGTTCAGGACGGCACTCCAAGTCAAAAGCATGCAATTCAGAACAGGGTGAGAGTGAACAACAGCAACTTTGTCTACCTCATGAGGGTGTTTTCTGTGGAAATCCTTGATCAGTTTGAGTCGGTTGTAGAATTCGGCAAACTCATTTGGTCCTGATATTGCATTTAGCTCATCCTTCCTCATTCTGATGAAAGGACACGCGACACAGCCATGAGATCAAACCAATGAAGGCAGATGAGATATACTTCTGTAATTCAAATTTCCTAGAGAATATCTTACCCATCTTTGTCTTCATACAAGTCTCTGAGATTGGCACTTACTTCCATGTATCTCTGCATGTGTTAAATAGAGCAAACATATTAGCCACATGACTTTAATAAAAGCATTTCAATGACATTGAGAATTATTTGTAGGAAACCAAAGGCAGCACAAAAGAACAGATGAATCTTACATCAAGCATTGCCCTCACTCGATGATCAGAGTTGATCTGGTCTCTCAGCTGTTGAACAGAAAAAGGAAGAAGTTCATTTATCAAATAACCAGCAACACAGCATGCAGCAGTGATTATGGCCAGTCAAATGACCAGAAATGATTACTTATAAAAATCACATAATGCTTGTGAACAAGACAGAATTGACTAAAATATACCAAGGTGTAACAAACAGAAACAAACCGTTTCAATGAATATTATCTTCTGCACACGGGGTGACAGTGTCATGGCACAGTGGTGGCATGATGTATCCTATTGTAATACTAATGTTATATTTAATTGTGAGGCTCAAGTTCTGCTTGTAAGTCTTCAACGAGCCTAAGAGAGCCCACGTCACGCCTCTCTTCATCTCTCTGCACTGGCTACCCCTCGCTGCTCGCATCAAGTTCAAGGCGCTGATGCTTGCTTACAGATCCACCACAGGCTCTGCACCTTCCTACCTCCACACACTGCTACAACACTACGTCCCCACCAGAAGCCTGCGATCACTAAAGGAGCGAAGACTTGTGGTGCCGTCACAGAGAGGCACAAAATCACTCTCCAGAACATTCTCCTTCACTGCTCCCTGCTGGTGGAGTGATCTCCCTACTTTCATCAGGAAGAGACAGCTGAAAACTCATCTTATTACTCTGATCAATGTCTGAAACTTGTATTGTGAGCACTTCCTGTGTTATTTGCCTCTTCATGAAGAATCGCTTGTTTGTTTTCCTCACTTGTAAGTCGCTTTGGATAAAAGCGTCTGCTTAATGACTAAATGTAAGTTTCTCTAAATAAAATGTCTCCATGCAAATTTAAACTTATCTTTTGAAGGTACTTCAAACATACTATGGTAGTGTTGTCAAAAAAGTACAAAAACAAGAACTTTTGTTTTTGGTGCGGTCACAACAAATATCACCATTATTTAAACATATAATGGATTAGCCGATCATAACATACTGCTGTTACGTATATAAAGCAAAGAGACACAGTAGAAAAAGCAGGCTAAGTATCGTGTATTAGCATCATTTAAACTTATTCACAGATCTGTAAAATTACCGTGGTTTTTTTCGTCAACATCTCCTTCGTTTTTGCGTCCATGAGTCTCTCTTTCTCCTCATGGTATCGACGCTGTTGCTCTAAAATAGTTTCCATGTTGATTTATTAATTTCAAGGTAATTGGTTTATTCAGTTGTTGTTTAGTTCAGCCTGCGTGCGCGCGTGCAACGTACAGGAGGAAATAGACCCCGAGTTTATCTCACTCGGTTGGAAACATGAACGACACAATAAAGGTTCCGACGTCCTCTGTTTCTTTCAGGCAGATTGTAAGTGTTTTTGAAATAAAGTGAATGACACAATTCAGTTTATTATTGCAATACGATATAACACAAGACTAATATATTAAATATTACTTATGTCAAATACATTTTTATAATTTAACTTAATCTAAGTTCCGAGAATGCCAAGAAAGAGACACGTTACCATTCTAGATAAATAAAATAATAACAAATAAATAATTAAAACAATACCTCATCGCAACGGCCAAACGATTAGCCTTATGTTGTTTTTCAAGGTTTTTTTCCTTGAGAGAAAAAAAGCGGGCAACGTAAAATAAAGTAAATCACGTAATATAAATTACGCTATGATTTATAGTATTCAAGACAAAATATATTGACATTTACCAATCAAAACTGGTATATATGCAGATTCATTTATCCTACCCCTAAAAAAGATGACTTTCCTGACTAACCAACAGAGAACCTGAGGTCCTTTCTGGAAACATTCTGAGAAAAAAAGACAAATATCCAGAACTATATATTTGAACATTTTGCAAGCAGACATTTAAAATATGTGTCAGTTAATTGCAGCTTATGTTTTCTGTTACTCTACTACGACACACTACACATGTCCTCAGCGGATTGTTTTATGTCCTCAGCGTGTATTAAACCCAACCGCTAGATGGCAGCGTTATCTCAGAACGTAAACTGTGACGCGGAGAAGCGCAAGGGTGCATCTGAATCGTAGCTTTAACGTTAGCAAACCCAGCGCGCATTTACAAGACGATCTCAGCAGCCGTGGTGTACAGAGCTGATGTGTGGAGTCATTTTGGCTTAAAGAAACCACTAAGGAGATCGACAAGAGTCACGTGTTTACAAAATAAGCCGTGCTAAATCCAATACTTGAGAAGTTGGTACCGCGTAAAACGAAATAATCTCCAAAACTATGCCATTCGTTTGTGCCGCAAAAACGAACGTTTGTGCTGCTTTGGCGTTCGAGATATTAAACAAATTTTTTTTTTTTTTTTTTTTTTTTTTTTTTGGTCGTGTGACGTCACTCTCCACCCCATGTCGTTCAAAGCGCACGAAACCGGTGCCGTTCGTTTGTGCTCGTTTTGTGCTGGTTTGTGCCGTAGATAGAACCATCGTAAATTACTCCATTCTTTACACTTTGCAAAACTATACACTATAGCAGAAAGCAATATACGAGTGGCATTATGAACAGACTAAAAGTTAACTAATTGACAGAAAACAATGTCATCCATCCTGTACTGGCAAAGATAAGTCTTAGCTCTTTTTGCAATGAATTGTTGTAGTTAACAAAAGGATTCTTGGTTAGTGTTAATCTGATCTATTTTTTTTTTCTGAATTCACTGACTTTGTGATCCATATCACTGCAATGAAAGATTAACGGGAAACAATGACTTCTTTGTTTTTACTGAAATATTACACATTTAGTCTGTTTTTAAAGCCAAATGAAATTTACAAGTCATAAAAAGTGGCAATATCTAAATACAGCCAATATAGGATGGATGACAATATAAATCTAATTCAATGACTTTGGTTGTGTAGCCCACGTTTTCTTCCAGCCATCATTTATTTGTAACTGATTTTAAAGTAGTTGGGCTAAAGGTACTAACTCATGACCAACAGGTTACATGCTTATTCATATCACTGTAATTCACACACACACATCTCTCTCTCTCTCTCTCTCTCTCTCTCATATATGTATATATATATATATATATATATATATATATATAATTATAGATAGATAGATGTGTGTGTGTGTGTGTGAATTACTGAAATTAATAGTGGTAATCTCTATTCACTTTATGCCTGTTTTAACAGTTATGTTATTTTTTTGAACAGAAGTTCTATTTTTCTTTAGTAATTGTTCTATTATGATATGTGTACCAAGATCTCTTAATTTTATCCCTTCTCTTAAATGAAGGCAACACTGTTGTCTAGTTTTCTGATTTTATGGTTCTTTAAAAATTTTTTTTAATTATCCACAGGAATTGCTCTATTATTTTTTACATTCATCTGCATTTAAAAGGAAACTGTTGGTAGATGTTGTCTGTTTTTTGTTCCACCAGCTGAGAGAGAGACAATTAAATATTTGTAATTATAACAACATACTTGGATTCATAATATCATAAAATCTAGATGACTTTCTTTTTGGGCAAGTACGAAATGACAGAATTCTAAACTGGTCAAAAGTGAAGACCAACAAGTTAAATCAATTAAGAACAGCAAACCTACAGTGGCCGAGAGAGCTCAAAGCGCTGCAGAAAACACATGCAAATAAAAAAAAACACATGCAAATAAAAAATAAAAAAACGTGATCATCAGTTTGACAACACATGCAAACACAAAAACACATTTACAAAAAGCGCTGCAAATAGCACAAACCACAACGGAAATGTTTCAAGGGGGACCCCAAAAAGTGACGGACCCTACTTGACAACAGCACAAACTAAAACATATTAAAATATATTATGTAGGCATTAACTCAATGTAATGTGTTTCACTAACAGAAAAGTGTTTTAATATGTGGCATTGTTGTAAACTCATTAAACTTTAAGAGATGATAATTTAGTGGATGATTTAAAAATATTCGTTAATCATCTGTAGCGTACTAATGTGACGTAATCGTAACGGCGCTCGACAACCACGTCATCTGTGAGCGTGAGTTTCTAGCAAACTGAAAAACACTTTATTAAAAATAATAAATACATGAAATAATGTACAGTTGTTTATTTTTGTTTGCAGTTTTTATAGTATTTAATGATTGTGAACACATTGTGCATTCAAATGCCGTACACTATATAGGGATTAGTGAATAAGTGAAGGGTGAGTTGAACTGGTTTTTTTTTTTATTTGCATATGTTTTCTTATTTGCAGCGCTTTGAGCTCTCTCGACCACCGTACAAACCAGTATAGGCAATACACATTTAAAAGAAACTACGCAGTAGCCTAAACTTCCATCTGATAAATCAAGCGTCTACTCGATTTGATTTGAATAGAATAACATTAGGCTATAATAAAAAAGCGACAAACAAAAACACAAACAAACGAAGGGTGTTGCGTCGCAATGTTGCAACACGCTAAAGTTTAAAAAAAAAAAAAAAAAAAAACGAGACACACAACGTGAATTTTTAAACAAGTGATACAATCAATTACATTTCAGCTTTTCAGCTAGATGAAGTTACTGGCAATAAAATGTTCCCATATCTAAAGAAAAGAACAATAACAGCAGCGGCCCTGTGAGAGCAAAACGAACCAGACAGGTAGATGGAGAGATAGACGGAGAGTGCCGCTTGCTTGCGTGACGTCAGTGGTACGCCAAAGAATTTGCAAAGTGTAAATGGAGTCATTTACGATGGTTCTATCTACGGCACAAACCAGCACAAATCGAGCACAAACGAATGGCACCGGTTTCATGCAATTTAGATGAGGTGGGGTGGAGTGTGACGTCACCGCTCCTGAATTATATTTATACGAAAGGAAAATAGATACAGTGTTCGTTTTAACTTTAAAAGAGCCTTTGTGAGAGAGGTAAAGAAGAACCCAAAGATCACTGTGGCTGAGCTCCAGAGATGCAGTTGGGAGATGAGAGAAAGTTGTAGAAAGTCAACCATCACTGCATCCCTCCACCAGTTGAGGCTTTATGGCAGAGTGGCCCGACGGAAGCCTCTCCTCAGTGCAAGACACCTGAAAGCCTGCATGGAGTTGGCTAAAAAAAGGAACTCCAAGATGGTGAGAAATAAGATTCTCTGGTCTGGACCAATATAGAACTTTTTGGCCTTAATTATAAGCGGTATGTGTGGAGAAAACCAGGCACTGCTCATCACCTGTCCAATTAAGTCCCAACAGTGAAGCATGGTGATGGCAGCATCATGCTGTGGGGGTGCTTTTCAGCTGCAGGGACAGGACGACTGGTTGCAATGTGGCCAAGTACAGGGATATCCTGGACGAAAACCTTCTCCAGAGAGCTCAGGACCTCAGATTGGGCCGAAGGCTTACGTTCCAACAAGACAATGACCCTAAGCACACAGCTAAAATGACGAAGGAGAGGCTTCACAACAACTCCGTGACTGTTCTTGAATTGCCCTGCCAGAGCCCTGACTTAAATCCAATTGAGCATCTCTGGAGAGACCTAAAAATGGCTGTCAACCAACGTTTACCATCCAACCTGACAGAACTGGAGAGGATCTGCAAGGAGGAATGGCAGAGGATCCCCAAATCCAAGTATGAAAAACTTGTTGCATCTTTCCCAAAAAGACTCGTGGCTGTATTAGATCAAAAGGTGCTTCTACTAAAAACTGAGCAAAGGGTCTGAATACTTAGGACCATGTGATATTTCAGTTTTTCTTTTTTAATAAATCTGCAACAATGTCAAGAATTCTGTGTTTTTCTGTCAATATGGGGTGCTGAAAAAAAGAAACTAAATGATTTTAGCAAATGGCTGCAATATAACAAAGAGCGAAAAATTTAAGGGGGTCTGAATACTTTACTATATAATACTATGCATACTAATATGTATACTATATATACAGACACACACACATAGAGTGTTATGCAGGTGTGTTGTAAATACAGTAACACTGTAATGCAGTGTTAAACTACTATACTGTGGACTTTCAAAACATATACATATATCTCACAGAAGTGAGTACACTCCTCACATTTTTGTAAGTATTTTATTACACTTGACTACAATGTAAAGTAGTGAGTGAACAGTTTGTAAATTTGCTGTCCCTTCAAAATAACTCAATGTCTAAAGGGCTGGCCACAAAAGTAAGTACACCCCTATGAAATGTCCAAATTGGGCCCAAAGTGTCAATATTTTGTGTGCCCACCATTATTTTCCAGCACTGCCTTAACCATTTTGGGCATGGACTTCACCAGAGCTTCACAGGTTGCCACAGGTTGCCACTGGAGTCACCTTCCACTCCATGACGAAATCACGGAGCTGGTGGATGTTAGAGACCTTGCGCCCCTCCACCTTCCGTTTGAGGATGCCCCACAGATGCTCAATAGGGTTTAGGTCTGGAGACATGCTTGGCCAGTCCATCACCTTTACCCTCAGCTTCTTTAGCAAGGCAGTGGTCGTCTTTGGGGCCGTTCATATATAGCGTCTTTTTAAAAAAAATGAAAGCGACGTGGTCGCGACGCGCATGCGCCTGTGCCGCGGCAAGCTGAAAACATCAAACGCAAGCGCACCACAGGTCATGTGACAAGAACCATCCAATCAACCCTTTCCCTTACCCTAACGCTAGCCTAATTACCTCAGACAAAGGCAGAGTTGTTGTGCAGGAGAGGTGGTTTCACGGCAGAAGCTCTGTTTGGTGATGCTTTTTCTTAAAAGATTATCAAACTGGTCCTTGTCAACTCTGAAATAGGCTTTCAATCTCTCATCGTCCAGATGGAATTCTTGGATGTGTTTGTGAAATTCTCCGTGGTGCACCCAAACATTGTGGCAGTTTGTTTTTTCTTCTCCATAAATAAATATTGTACTAGAGCTGCTGCAAGGGCTTTTCGGTGATGGAAATCCATTGACATTACCGCGTAGTTGTGGAGAGCGCTGTTCATAGTTGCATAGCAATGACTTACGCTACAGAAGCACAAGCTCCTGAGCGCTTGCAAAAGGAGGAGGAAGCAACGCGGCCGCGCTTTTGCATTTTTAGGCGCGATATGTGAACCGCCCCTTTGAGGTGTGTTTGGGGTCAATGCGGCCCAGTCTCCGAAGGGATGGGATCATGCTCTGCTTCAGTAGGTCACAGTACATTTTAGCATTCATGGTTCCTTTAATGAACTGTTGCTTCCTGTAGATCTGTACATCTATTTACCAAACACAACCTCTGGATATGACGCTGAGCATGTTCACTCAACTTCTTTTGTCGACCATGGCGAAGCGATGAGTGGAACCTGTCCCGTTAAACCGCTATATGGTCCTGCAGCTCAGTTTCAGGGTCTTGGCAATCTTCTTATGGCTTACACCATCTTTATGTAGAGCAACAATTCTTTTTTTCAGATCCTCACCGAGTGCTTTCCCATGAGGTGTAATGTTAAACTTCCACTGACCAGTATGAGAGGGTGAGAGCGATGACACCAAATTTAACACATCTGCTCCCCATTCACACCTGAGACCTTGTAACACTAACGAGTCACATGACACCGGGGAGAGAAAATGGCTAATTGGGCCAAATTTGGACATTTTCACTAAGGGGTGTACTCACTTTTGTGGCCAGCGGTTTAGACATTAATGGCTGTGTTGAGTTATTTTGAGGGTACAGCAAATCTACACTGTTTTATAAGCTGTACACTCACTACTTTACATTGTAGAAAAGTGTAATTTCTTCAGTGTTGTCACATGAAAAGATATAATAAAATACTTAGAAAAATGTGAGGGGTGTACTCACTCATGTGAGATACTGTATATACAAGTGTTGGTCATATAATTAGAATATCATCAAAAAGTTGATTTATTTCACTAATTCCATTCAAAAAGTGAAACTTGTATATTATATTCCTTCATTACACACAGACTGATAGATTTCAAATTTATTCCAGTATCTCAGAAAATTAGAATATTGTGAAAAGGTTCAATATTGAAGACACCTGGTGCCACACTCTAATCAGCTAATTAACTCAAAACACCTGCAAAGGCCTTTAAATGGTCTCTCAGTCTAGTTCTGTAGGCTACCCAATCATGAGGAAGACTGCTGACTTGACAGTTGAGGATTGTGAAACAAAACCCATTCAAAAATGTGGGGGAGATTCACAAAGAGTGGACTGCAGCTGGAGTCAGCGCTTCAAGAACCACTACGCACAGACATATGCAAAACATGGGTTCCAGCTGTCGTATTCTTTGTGTCAAGGCACTCTTGAACAACAGACAGTGTCAGAAGCGTCTCGCCTGGGCTAAAGACAAAAAGGACTGGACTGCTGCTGATTGGTCCAAAGTTATGTTCTCAAATGTAAGTAAGTTTTGCATTTCCTTTGGAAATCAGGGTCTCAGAGTCTGGAGGAAGAGATGAGAGGCACACAATCTACATTGCTTGAGGTCCATTGCAAAGTTTCCACAGTCAGTGCTGGTTTGGGGTGCCATGTCATCTGCTGGTGTTGGTCCACTGTGTTTTCTGAGGTCCAAGGTCAATGCAGCCGTATACCAGGAAGTTTTCAGGGCACTTCATGCTTCCTGCCGCTTTATGGAGAGGCAGATTTCATTTTCCAACAGGACTTGGCACCTGCACACAGTGCCAAAGCAACCAGTGCCTGGTTTAAGGACCATGGTATCCCTGTTCTTAATTGGCCAGCAAACTCGCCTGATCTTAACCCCATAGAAAATCTATATATGTGATATACCATACCCAACAATGCAGAAGAGCTGAAGGCCACTATCAGAGCAACCTGGGCTCTCATAATACCTGAGCAGTGCCATAGGCTGATCAACTCCATGCCACGCCACATTGCTGCAGTAATTCAGGCAAAAGGAGCCCCAACTAAATATTGAGTGCTGTACATTCTCATTCTTTTCATGTTCATACTTTTAAGTTGGCCATGATTTCTAAAAAATCCTTTCTTTGTATTGGTCTTAAGTAATATTCTAATTTTCTGAGATTCTGAACTTGCGATTTTATTTAGTTGTCAGTTATAATCATCAAAATTAAAAGAAATGATGTTTAATTAACAAAGTTTGGGAGGATCAGGTGCACATATTTAACCTTATAAGCACAGGTGGAGAGCATTCAGGTAATCAACTCAATCAATGACAAGAGGTATAAATACAGCAGACTTGCCTCTGTTCATCTGAGAGTTTACCGGCATCTCTCCGGGTCAAAATTCAGAGCTTGGAGCCCTCCCCCTGGACAGCACGCCAAATATGCTTAAACCTTTACTCTTCTCAATTATATGTAAATGTGAACTCGTGAAATTAACATTTGAAATATATCAGTTTGTGTGTAATGAATGAATATAATATACAAGTTTCACTTTTTGAATGGAATTAGTGAAATAAATCAACTTTTTGATGATATTCCAATTACATGACCAGCACCTGTATACTGTAACGAATGAGATAAATCAGACACATACATTTGTTATATTTAAGAAATATTTTTAAAAAACCCCAACCCCCGATGTAATAGAACTGCTGGCCATCTTTTACCTAAAAGACCTCTGCATAGTTTAGCCAGTATGAGTCAGGCTATAAGGAAGTCCTAGGCTACAAGGAAAAAAACTAACTCTGCTGCATTCATTTATAGATGAACTGATCTATAAATGAACACGCATCCCAGTACATTGTGTTTATGATCATGACACTTGTGTATAGCGTCGTTCGTATGGTATTTTAGACACCGATTGCAACTGAAGCACCATCGGACCGAACTCAGGACTTTTTACTGCTTTCTTTCTACTTTGGTTGCTCTTCCATCTCTGAGGCAGAATGCAGGTATCGTACGATATACTAAATTGCTGCTAGTTAGTTAAAGTTGTGAACCTCCTTTGTTAACAAAGGAGCTTTGTAATGAATTCTAATAATTCCCTCCGGGTTGTTGATACAGTTGTATCCTGTTCCCACTTCAGGTTTCGCTCTCACTTCTCCTTTTACCTATGTACATGTGATTTGTGTGTATGTATGTGTTTGTTAGTTAGTTATGTGTTTGTGATTTAGTTAATAAAGTTTGTGCACAATACATATTTGGTTCTGACTCTCTGTCTCTGCAAATAAATTGTCACTTAAAGGATTTTTGATTCTGTTACATGTTTTTAAACATGGTAAATGATAAGAAAGAATTGTTTTTCTATGTCAATTAAAAATACCCTCTTCTTAGAATTAATTAATAATCAATACTGAGTGTTCATAGGATGAACTGATTGATTGATTGTAATTTTAATGTAGCTACATTAAGTTAATCTGATGAACTGATTCAAATATTCATAATTAATCCAAATGAATAATCATAATGAGTTACGAATAATTATTAATATTTCAAGTTTAAAAAACAAGTTTTTGCGCAGGTTAAATGCATATGTTGGTGTGTTCAAGTTTTTTCTTAAATTAGATCCTCTTCCTAAAAAAACAAATATATTGCCTTTTTTGCAGTATTGCAATACATTGAAATAAAGTTATTAAATAAAATAAATAAATATTAAATGATGCAATATTGATGTCTGCATGCCCAGTGGCCGGAGCTGTATCCCTTCTAGTCTTTACCCAATTTTACCATAGTCAGCCAAACTTCCTGTTTACCATTTTGATTTTCTTTAAAAACTCACTTTTACTAACTTTTAGACCATTGGTTCAATTTTCACCAAAATCAAACTGTATCATCTTGAGACCATGAATTATGGATTTCGTGTTGATAGACGAAACCATTTTCTTATATGACAGCAACAAATTTTAGGTTTGGTGCCAAAATGACAATGCTTTGGCATTGCAGCGATACAGCCTCATTACATTTCCCAATATTACATTTCCCATCATCCCTCCCTCAGTTCACCTGCACTCACTTCTCAGTCTCCACACTTGTATGCGATTACCCTCACCAGCACATCTCATCATATCACCCTTCACATTAGTGATGCAAAGTCTGAATCATTTGGTTCCTTTTAAGTCAAATGTGCTACTTTGGCTGTGTGTCTTGCTTCATCGACCTGGAACTAAAGTTTGATTCAGTTCAATTAATGAACCGGTTTGACCGGTTACATCACTACCTCACTATCGTTCAGTTCAATCTGAGTTGTCTTAAATGATCACTGATTGCACTGCCTTACCTGTTGCCATCGCATGTCATGCTGAACCTGTAAATAAATGTTTGTGGAAGTTACCCGTGTTGTCTTTGTCTGCTAACATTTAATAATAATGCTATTAATAATATACTGTATTTATTGTACATTTATGTTCTTATTGTCTTTTTCTTCTTAATATTAAAATAGAGAAGAGCATGCAACTGAATGCACAACAACAGAGTTGACTGGACTGGACTGTTGTAATATTATCGTTTTCCCAGGGAGCAAACAAATAAAAGCCATGTGAATGTGTTTTGAGTGAATTGAGTGATAAACAAATACAACAGTTAGAACTTTGACACGCAAACTTTAATTAGATATAGCTTATCCAATCAACAAACAACAAGCACTCTTCTTAATTATAATTTTAGAAACTATAAAACTGTCAGACACAGACAAGGACAGGTGGGAAGTTAAATATAATTTCTTTCCAGGTTAGAACAAACGGAAGAATGGGAAGATGCAGGTGAGTACAACAGTCATTTACATTTAATCATTTGGCAGACACTTTTATCCAAAGCGACTTACAAGTGAGGAAAAACAAACAAGTGATTCTTCATGAAGAGGCAAATAGACACAGGAAGTGCTCACAATACAAGTTTAAGACATTGCTCAGAGTAATAAGCTAGAGTAGGTAAGGGTTAAGTGTTCATGAAAGAGATGAGTTTTCAGCTGTCTCTTGAATATTGCCAGGGATTCTGCATTCCTGATGAAGGTAGGGAGATCATTCCACCAGCAGGGAACAGTGAACGAGAATGTTCTGGAGAGTGATTTTGTGCCTCTCGCTCCTTTAGTGATCACAGTCTTCTGGTGGGGACGTAGCGTTGTAGCAGTGTGTGGAGGAAGGAGGGTGCAGAGCCTGTGGTGGATCTGTAAGCAAGCATCAGCGCCTTGAACTTGATGCGTGCAGCAAGGGGTAGCCAGTGCAAAGAGATGTTGTGTAGTGCAAATCTGCATGACTGAGCTGTCTTTGAGATTGGTCTCTGAAGGTCATCGAATATAAAGATTTCAGTCTTTTCCAATCTTTGAAGTATTATTGTGACTTAGCGGCCGAAGAGTGACTAATCTTAGTTCTGATTACAGGTATTGGCTGGTGCAGAAGGTGACTGAAGAGTTCCAACGAGCAAAGAAACAGACAGTCGAACCGACGAGGATGACTGGAACAGGATGGAGGTAGGAATCAGGTAGGAATCACAAGGTCAGTCTATGATGTCTTTGTGAGACAAGACCAGACACTAAAGTGATGGAGGAGTGAGTTTAAAAAGGGGTGTTTGGTGATGAAGTGCAGTTGCAGGTGATTAGAATTCGGGAAATGGTGAATGAGTGTGTGGATCTGGTGCTGATGAGGTGATGGGTGTGGTGACTGAACCCGTGACAAAAACAATGATAAAAGAAAATGCAGAATGTCTGGGTTGTTTAGCAATACTAGGTTTAATATCATGTCTTGGTGCTTGACACAAAAGTTGTTTTCACGAGAACTCCCACAGCTGTGCTACAGAAAGCTGATAGAAACACTGAAGAAAAGAGTCATTGCTATTGAAATGGTACACTATCTCGTCTAATAGCATTGGTGATGTGTCACGTCAAAAGTACATAGAAACTATCGCCAACAGTAAACCCAAGTAAACAGATGGCCTCTTCAATTTCACATGTACTCCGGATGTTTGTGCTTCTTCTGACAACAGGACAAGTTGGTTTGTAACATTTGCTTTAATGCGCCCAGTGTAGAGACAGTTTTAGAATGTTGCCATTTACTTTAACAAGTAGTTGCAAGTGACAGCTCATCTCATCTTGAATGTTTGGTTAAAACCTGCCTTAAACGTCCCCCAAGAACACCTCAATGCCCCCTTTCAAAAATATTGCTTCCTGTATTCTCTGAACGCTGACTGAGACTCTGGTAGGGGATAGTGGGGTAAGTGGGTTGCATGGTGGCATTTGAATACCAAAATGGCTAGGTGGTACTCGTTTTAACCATGTCTCTCTTTAGAAGTGTTCTGAAAGAGCATTATTAATAATTCAGTTTAATTTCATAAATGAAATCCATTTATTCTTTTCAACGTCACTCAGAAATCAGATGTACATTTGGCTGTTGATTCATTATGATGGCTGGCTTCACCCCTAGGATCTTTTGTGACTGAAGGAGGGAACTATGTGTGATAGTAACAACAGCAGAAATGTTTCAGATGTGGAGGGAATCTGTCCCCTTCAGGACACTCAAGCTCATGTTCAGCGTTTCATCTCTCAAGTTCACCCATACATTTGTGCCATCTTCTGATCAAATGACAGAGCAGACACTCAGCCTCTTGATGACTCCATAACTGCTGCTGGTTCGATACTGACCCTTTGGAAAAGTTATTCAGTAGTAACTGTTTTTTTTCTTCTAGATCTGAGTGTTCATGATGAACGCAGGTGTAGATGACGCATATTCCGTTAGACATTTCTCTCATGAGCCATGAATGCTGAGAGACATTAAATCTGTGAAATAGTCACAGTCAATCTGTGTGAACCATGAGCTTTATTTACGCACCTTTTTCTGCTTACAGGAAGTGTGAAATTTCTCCCCTTCTGGTAGCACCAGAGTAATTGCAAAAGTAATATATACATTGTCTGCAGGAAAAATGTGTGCTCTTGCCTGTTCAAAACTGTGGTGCTAGAGTATTGTGTGTGTGGATGCCTGGGTGTTTTCATGCAGTTGCTGAGTGGTTTTTAATGTGTGGCTATGCTGTTTCTAAATTATTTTAAGTGCTTGCTTACTGGCCCAAGTCAAAGCAGCCAACCCCAAGTCTCTTTGGTATTGTAGTCCCTGGAAATGAATAGGGGGGAATGTGCTCACTGGAGATTACACAGGAGGTAAGTACAGGAGGAACACTGGAGATAGATCGAGAGGGGAAGAAAAAAAAGAGCTGGAAGTGGCTCCTGTCAGAGATCTGTGTGTTTCTTGTTTACCTGTCTGTCCGTTTGCCCTGTCCTGTGTGCCTCGTGTGAGCTAGTTTCTCCCCAGTCTATGACTATTAGTTCATTGTCTTCAGCTATGCGTCATTATTAGTTATGTCTTTCACCTGTGTTCCTGTCATTAGTGTCTGCATTTTATCCCTGTGTTTCCCTCGCTCCTGGTCGGTTCTCGTCTTTGAAATGTGGCATGATTGTATATGCTTCCCGTGTCTACAAATGAAAGATTCCATGTTTAATTCTCATCTCTGTGTCTGCCCGTCTCCTACACATACCGTGACAGAAGAACCGACCAAAAACCGAAAGATGATGCAGGCAGAGGATTTAATTCCAACCATTGAACAGCGCGGACGGTGTTTGGAGCGGTATGTGGAGGATATTTTGCATCTTTCACATCAGGTGAGCTGGAGAGATCTTATGATTAATGCATGCTTCCAGAGGGGACTGGATGATAAGTTGTTTCATTTTGTGTCCCCTGGTGATTGTTATATGTCCATCTCAGACTTTATTAATTATGTTCTCGAGTTGGAGAATTCCGATATTTTTGACGATATGTCTGAGAACAGTCTAGATTATTACCCAGTCCCAGCCCGGAAGCATATCGCCTCTCCAGTTCACCCGCAACCAGTACCCTCCACATGCCATGCCAAATGGTCCGTCCCGTTCTGTACCTCGACTGCTGTGCTTGAGCCGCAGCGCGAGAGGCCCGCTGCTTACGAGCCGCGACACGAGCCACCACCTAAAGTGACTGCCGCTCAAAAGGCTCATCGTGAGCTGCCACCTAAAGTGGCTGCCACAACCAAGCCACGCCCTCAACCTGCCGCGATGGTAACGCCAGCCACAGGAGAATGGCTAATTGACTTTTGGACTGTACCTGATTCATCTGAGCCGTCTCCAGTGCTCTTAGTCCCTGAGCCCTCTCGAGTGCTCTTAGTCCCTGAACCCTCTCCAGTGCACGTACCACCCGAGCCCTCTCCGATAACGCCTGAGCCTGCGCACTCTGCATCTCCAGCGCCTGAGCCTGCGTGCCCTGCATCTCCGCTGCCTGAGCCTGACCTTTCTCTGCCTGAGCCCGCTCCAGACCTTTCTCCGCCTGAGCCAGGACCATGTCCAGTTGGGTAATGGGGGCCACGAGGGCCATGCTGCCTTTGACTCCACCCTGGCCATCACCCTTGACTCCGAAAAGGCTGTCGCCTCGAACTCCGCCCTGGCCGCCACCCTTGACTCTGACCAGGCTGTCACCTCTGACTCCGCCCTGGTCGCCGCCCTGTACTCCGCCCTGGCCGTGACCCTAGAGGCTAGCACATGGCCTCCAGGGTACCCGCCCTACCTCCCAGTTTGTACTCTGTTTGGCGGGTACCGACACGCCTTCCGGGAGGGAGCAGTACTGTCAGAGATCTGTGTGTTTCTTGTTCACCTGTCTGTCTGTTTGCCCTGTCTTGTGTGCCTTGTGTGACCTAGTTTCTCCCCAGTCTGTGACTATTAGTTCATTGTCTTCAGCTGTGCGTCATTATCAGTTATGTCTTTCACCTGTGTTCCTGTCATTAGTGTCTGTATTTTATCCCTGTTTTTCCCTCCCTCCTGGTCGGTTCTCATCTTTGAAATGTGGTATGATTGTATATGCTTTCCGTGTCTACAAATGAAAGATTCCATGTTTAATTCTCAACTCCGTGTCTGCCCGTCTCCTACACGTACCGTGATATCTCCACTCAGTGATAAATAGACATCAATACAATGTAATACAACAACAATAATAATATTAATTATAAATAATAATATTAATAATAATAATAATAGTAGTTGCAGTAGCCGTCGGTGCTGGATTGGAAGTAATGGCAGTAGCATTGGTAAGGATAATAATAATACTGATAAAAATGACAATAAGATTAATGTTAATAATAATAATGAATGGACTAATCAATACCCCGCTAAGTTCAGAAGGCAAGCACAATCGATAGACCCGTCCATACGACCATCAAAACAGACTTCTCTCTCCTTCACTCCCCTGAACATGCCAGTCTCTCGTGCCAGTGTCAGGCACCTCCAGACAAGGCTCACCTAGTCTGGATGTGACCCAACAACTGGCTATGCTTATGTGAATTCCTGGTGCTCAATGTATCAGTCGAGCCATTTTAGATTTTATTCTTTGGGAATAACTGCAGTGTGCTCTCACCAGCTCCCTAGCCAGAGATACTGCGTTTAACCCAATAGAGATGCTTGACCCAGAACACCGGTAGAGGTGGCGAAAGGAAAAGGCAGGCAATGAAAAAAAAAAAAAGCATAAAATGACAAAGTGCCTATGTCAACTGGATGTGCCAGTCAAGCCCGCCTACAGAAACAGAGTGTCCGCCAAACCCAGAGTGCTTATATGTTATGTAATCTATTAAAAATTCATGATTGTGGAATTGTTTTCATAGTCGATGAAGATACAGAAGAGGCCAAATTGTTCTATAAAAAATGAAAGTATTGATAGTTCGACCAATGGTACCACTACTAAGTGTCAGGACTCTGGTTTGATCTTTCTGCTGTGTTTGTCTTGTGTCTTGATTGTCACCTCACCTTACCATCACAGCTGAATCCCATTCTAATCAGCACTCTCTCCCTCATTACTCACACACCTGTTCCCCATCTTCTGCACTGATTTTCTCCACTACTTATGCTTCTCTCTTTCTTTGGTTCTCTGTCAGTGTGTTTTGGTTTCCGTCCACTTCACCCCTGTCCCCTTGCCGGAAGATCTTGTTTTGATGGCTCCTAAACATTTAAAAGCCTTGTCTGGTTATTTTACCCTGTTTTGTTGATCACTTGCCCAGTTCCTGTTCCCTTTTGTTCCTCGGCTGGCTCACCTGGATTTTGACCCTGTTGCTCTTGCTCTGGACTATTGCCTTGGTTTTGCCCCGTATCTGTTGGTCCAATTCTGGTTTTGACCTCTACCTGCCCTTACAAAAAAGAACTGCAGTATATTGAAGTAGAACTGCAATAAAACTGCAGTACCAAGTAGTTTAACTGCAGTTTAATTCAAATTTGCAGTATAATGAAGTATAGTCACAGTTCAACAGTGGTAAAACTGCAGTATTCATGCGGTAAAATGAAGTACAACTGAAAGTTGCATGAAGTATAAAAGCAGTATAACTGCAGTTGTATTGCACACTCAAAAAAAAAGATTTTTCGATGCTGTTCACTTTATTTAAACAACTTATTTTGATTCAACACCATTATATTGGTTTTAGGTTCAAACGTGATTGCTTCATGTTAAATTGACTTGAAATGATTACTTTTTGACTTAACGTAATGTTTTCATTTTAAAATAACATGTTTCACTCAAGTAAACTCAACCAGGATTCAATCAAACAGGACTTTCACTTCCCATCATGCTTTGCAAAGCGGCTGAACTGGGAGAGTAAATGTTGAAATAAAGTGTTATTTTAAACCGTTTTTAGCAAGATGAGAAAATTGAGAGATGTTTTTAATGTTTACTGTTCTATTATGTTGATATTTAAAAGTTTCTGTTATGTTAATAGTTTTGGGGTTACCATTGTGGTGAAGTGTTGAGCTTGTGCTTAGGTTGAGGGCATGCCCACTGCTATTCTAATCACACTAATAAATGAGTGATCCCTGTGGTAGTGTTCTGGATGAAACCAGTATGACTTCTGGAACATGAACAAAAAGCATCACAAAAGTTATACAGAACCAAACAAGAAGCATTAATTATAGGGTTAATTAAACAAGTTATATTAAATTCCCTTACAAAAAGAACTGCAGTATATTGAAGTAGAACTGCATTAAAACTGCAGTACCATGTAATTTCACTGCAGTATAATTAAGCACAATCATAGATTTGCAGTATAATGAAGTATAGTCACAGTACAACTGCAGTACATTGAAGTTCAACAGCAGTAAAACTGTAGTATAAGTACAGCTGCAGTAAAATGAAGTACAATTGAAAGTTGTATGAAGTATAAACACAGTATAACTGCAGTTGTATTGCAGTTTTATTTTACTAGTACTTTAGATGTATTGCAGTAGTTGTACTTCAGTAAAACTACAGAAATTTGAGGTTATACTGCAATACTGCAGTTTTTTCGTGTCCAAAAAACTGCATTTTTCTATATGTAACAAAAACTGCAGTATTACTTCTAAAAAACTGCAGTAATTTTTTGTAAGGGTGGTCATTGGATTTTGCCTCTGTCTCGCCCTTCTACTTGGTGGCTCGACTACCAGTTATTTTATGTTTTGTTTTGATTTCCTTTACCCTTTGGACAATAAACTCTGTTTGTATTTCATCTGCTCTTGGGTCCCTGTTGTCTCTGCCTCTCCTAATACTAAGAACCATATTCATAATAATTAAAGCACTAGAGTACTTACTTTAATTAAAATATATATATATATATATATAATGTACATATATCTTCCTGTCTGTCCTGATACAACCACGGTTGTCATTTATGAACTTCCTGTCTGTTTGTGTGATAGTAACTAGTAACAGGGGTGACCATGGAAGTCACCCCTGAGCTTCATCTCTGCCCTGATATAATCACAAAGGTCATTCCTGAGTTCCCTGCCTGCCAAGACAAGATCACTGTCTGCCTGAGTACAACCACTGAGGTGGGTCCTGAACTTTCTGCCTGCTTCCACAACACCAGAAAGGAGATCCTAGCCAGAACCTTGGGGGACGTTCCTGAGCTCCTCCTCATTCCTGTTATGGCTCTAGCAGCCAATGCTAACCTCCCTTTTCTTTCTGTTTCAGTTCCTCCTGATCAATCATGGTGGCTTCCAGAGGGGCTAGATCTGCTGCGGTGGTCGTCTGCTCCACCATGGGGGCCTTCGAGCCCATCCGCACTGCTGTGGTTGTCGTCTGCTCCACCCTGGGGGTCATCAAACCCATCAGCACTGCTCTGGTGGCCGCCTGCTCAGCCTACTCAGCCTGTTCTGCCCTGGCCACCTACTCAGCCTGTTCCATCCTGGTCGTTCCATCCTCTTCCACTCCATGGACCTGGCCCTCCATTCCACCCCCTGGTTCTCCTCCTCTTCACCTGTGCCCATTAACAGACACCAGAGGGCACTCCACTTCGGACTATTGCCACACCATTGGACTCCGTTTCCCACTACGCATCACACGCTCACTCACACACAGGCACACTACATTTCCCAGAAGCCCCGTACCTAGTCACTGATCACCTCAAAGGAGCTGCAGCTCATTATCCGGACTATTTAAGAGACATTCAGCCTTGCACACTTTGCGAGGTCTTGATTTGCTTTTTTTGATCACTTCTGCGCGTTTGTTCCTGTTTTGCCTGCCCGTTATTTACCCTTTCTGTTTATTGTTATCTGCCTGCCTATGCACTTATTGCTTTGTTTTCTGGACTGTGTTAACTTACTGCCTGGCTCGACATTGTTGCCTGCCCACCGACCACGATTCTGTCTATCCTCTCCCATACCTTTCTGCTGCTGTTTGACCATTGCCCGTGTGACTTCTCCTGTTTAATTAAAACCTGCACTTGGATCTACACCCACTTTGTCACGCACCCCTTTCATTACACTGAGTTTCAATGCTCAACACAGACATGTTTTATCAAATAAAATCAGTTGCTACAAATGTAATTTATGCTCTTTAGTTCATGGTACCACAGTCTGCAATGTGTATCCTGTTAGTATGCAAGAATGTGGGCTGTATTCCACGACACTCATGTTAATAAGATAATAAAATGTCAAATGTTTGCTCACAGAGTTATTCTGACCTTTTGTATTTTTCTTGTTCTCTTGAGTTTGTAAGAGCTTAAGTGAATCAATGGTGTTCACTATTAAATGCAGTGCAGGAGATGATTTTTTTTTTGAACAACATCCTTTGGCAGAAGTTTGCTTATAGTGTCTCTGAAAGAAGGTTGCTATAGTGTCAATAACAGATCAATGGGATAATTTAGGGGTCTTGGTGTTTATTTCTGTATGAAAAAAAAAATGTTTAAGTGTGGTTGCTGTGAATAATCAGAAATGTGATGCCCTCTGGTTCAACACTGTCTGGTAAAAGGGCCTGTTTTGATGATGTTAATTATCTGTAGCTTTTTGACAGTTAACAGGAATATTCTGGGTTATATCTTAAAACTGCTATAAGCTAATGTTTTTAAACATTCTTTCAACCTATGATGATGATGATGATGATGATGACGACCAAGTATACTAGAAAGAAACTATTAGAGTTTGGTGGCCTTCAGTCTATGTCTGTGGCCTCTTGTCTATCCAATTTCGAGTGTACTCTTAAAATCTCAGTTCACAAAAGAAGTGACACGCTAACTTCTTGTTTCAAGGAAATACATGAGAAAGAAGTCATTACATGGGATATTTTAGCATTGAGCAAGCATCACTGAAAGGAAATACATCTGTAGTTAATTCATGTAAATACTTTCCAATAAATGAATTACAAAAATTACAAACTTTAATGTATTTTGCCACATCAAACTTGTACTATATGTTTTTTTAAAATGTATTTTTATGAACTGAAGCATGCAATTTATTTTCCATGGTAACAGTGCTTAAGTTGCATTTAACCCAGAATGTTCCTTTTAATCTGTTTGTTTAACAAAGGGATAGAGAAAAAGTGTTTGCAGGTTCTTGAGAGGCTTGAGAGAATTGATGGAAAATCCCCTTGAATAATGTTGGCTGAGTTTGGGAGTGGTCACGCAAGTGTCAACATGTATCTGCGCCTCTGTGTTCTCATTAATTGTGTGTGTTTATGTGTGTGCATATGCGTGAGTGCGTGTAATCTTTGTGATATTCACCTGCTTCTATTCACATCCAACAGCTTCCAGCCAAGTGTGCAGGAAAAGCTTTCCCCTAGACACATTTGATTTGAAAAGGGACACGAGATGGGCTGTCAATTTCACAGCCCATGAATTCACCATTTTAAACTTTTACTCAGATTTAAGCTCAACACTCCCAGACAGTATTGTGACACTTGAGATGGTAAGGATGTCACAGTGAAACTGTTTTCTGAAAGTAATAGTTAATTCAATAAAATCCTCTCATCATTGATTTTACTCATGTCTCTTGTCATCATTACTGCGTCCTCCTGTAGAGTGCAAAAGGAGATGTTTAGCACAATGTTCATGCTTGTTGTTGTTTGGGGGGCGGGGTATTGGAGATCATTAAAAATTCAATTTGTGTCATGTTTTATTAACAAAATAAATATTTTTTAAGTATATCTGCCTTAATCTATTAACTCTTGAACATCACTAAACTGTGTTAGTGAACAAACACTGTCGTTCTCAAATTAAATTCTTGTGCAAGATGAGAAGATTAATTTTCTAGAGATTATTTGAAAATGATTTTTCTCTGTTGAAAATGCAGCATCCTTTTGTGAGGATCATCCTCTAGTTGTAATGATTTTTGTCACCCTGATGGAGTGTAATTGATTAAATGTGACAGTGGTGCTGGAAGAGGCACACGACAGATGCAGTATGTGGCTGCTTTCCTTTGCACTCTAGTTTTATTTAATTACCATATCCTTTCATAACAATCCAGATCACATTTTGATACAAATCCCCCAGCTGCCAACTGAAAACAATGTTGGATCCCAAGGGGACAGGGTTGGCTGTCTTTCTCCTTTATTTTCTTCTCATTATTGCATGGCTGTCTGGAATACGTAATCCTTATTGGTCAATATCTACATTCTTCACTGAGCAGTCACATATTTCTGTGTAATGATGGCTAAACTGTATATCTGATCAGCCTATCATGCAACAACCTCTCTGATTTTACACTAGTTATGGGATTTTATTACTGAAAATGACTGTTGTAAGGACTGTTGGCCTTGGAGGACTACAATATTACTTTTAATGCTGAGCATGAAATTTTGATGTTTAGTGAAAGCAAGGAAATAAAAGCATCATTTAGAAGAAAAAACCAATAAAAAGAGCTGAATGAGAAAACTCTTAAAATAGATGTGTAAAATATGTTAACTAAGTAGTCCATAAAAGTCCCTTTGATTGCAACATGATGAACAAAGCAGACTTTAATAAGAAACAGGGGGAAATGCCAAATCACGAGATCCGACAAGGGAATGAACATAACAGGGAACTTAAATACAAGATGAACACAATGACTGACAGGTGTAAATAATACGAACAAGAAGATAATTAATTAACCGATGAAACCAGATCTAAAAGGAAACAGGAACTAACAGAACAGAACAAAATAGAAGTTCACAATTGTGACAGCAGAATGATAAGAATCTATAAAGTAATATCACAATAATCTTGTTGCAAGATTCTATATTGTAAAGGACCCTTACAAAAGATTACTGCAGTTTTTCAGAAGTAATACTACAGTTTTTGTAGTTCTTTGGGCACGAAAAAACTGCAGTATTTCAGTATAACCTAAAATGTCTGTAGTTTTACTGGAGTACAACTATACTGCAATACATCTAAAGTTCTAGTAAAATAAAACTGCAATACAACTGCAGTTATACTGTTTTTATACATCATGCAACTTTCAGTTGTACTTCATTTTACTGCAGCTGTAATATTACTACAGTTTTACTGCTGTTGAACTTCAACATACTGCAGTTGTAGCCAGGAGAACTGGACGGGCACATATTGTGCCAACTCTCTCTTTCATATAATATGTGTATATATATATATATATATATGTGTGTGTGTGTGTATATATGTATATATAATTATGTGTGAGTGGAATGTGCATAAATCATATAAAAAGATTGAGTTAATTGGTAATAAATGAGTGAATTACATGTTTGAGAGTCATTTCTCTCTCTCTCTCTCTTTCTCTCTCTCTCTCTCTCTCTCTGTCTCTCTCTGTCTCTCTCTCTCTCTCTCTTTCTGCTGCCTGACCTTCTGACCTCTGCTCAGACCTCAGGCCTGAATTCTTCAAGTGGGTAGTCGTGGCCTAGTGGTGAGGGAGTCGGGCTTGTAACCTGAAGGTTGCAGGTTCGATTCCCACGCCTGCAGGACTTGAAAGTGGGGATTGTGAATGAACAGCACTCTCTCCACCTTCGATACCATGACTAAAAAAGTGTCCTTGAGCAAGACACCTAACCCCTAATTGCTCCCCTTGTAAGTCGCTTTGGATAAAAGCATCTGCTAAATGATAAAAAATGAAAATGTAGTTAATGCCTCTAAACAGAACAAGAGCAAGTAAACACTTTAGGAAGTAGAGGAATATTTAGGCTCATTTAAAAAGAGAGAGGGAAAAGTAAAGGAACAGTTTATATAGAACTCACTTTGTTGGGAATCAAAGTTGGGATGAAAGGAAGTTTTGATACTCTTTTCCTCCTTGTTGTGATATCTGAGTGAAACAGCTTCTCGGTAAAGAAAGAAAAATGTAGAGCGGGATTTGGTTTTTCCACTGTTGTGGTGGGTTGCTATTGCTGTGATCTCATGTGAGTGACATGTTGTCTTGTCCTCATGCCAGTGAACACATAATCAGAGAAAGTTTAAAAGAACAGCATCCATTTTGAAACATAAATCTTTTGTCTGTACTGTCACTTTTGATCAATTGCTAAGTAAAAGGATTAATTTCTTATATATATATATATATTACTGACCCCAAACTTTCATAAACAGTATATATTAAAGAATTACTTTTAAAACCATGATTAAGTTCTTACATGGGTATCAAGTGGCTTGTCTAATGTTTAAAGATGATATGCACCAGAGCGGCTACTGCGATTGCTTGTGAGCATGCATACTACGAGGATGTTGGCTGTTTATTAGGACTTAGAAAGCACATATTACCTTATTCTTAATGATCATATTCTTCATCCCTTAATCCCACCCAATACCTAAATTTAACAACTAACTTACTAATTGTTAATAATCAGTAATTAGGACCTTTTGAGATAAAAGTCATAGTTAACAGTGAGAACTGGAGCCTAAACTAATGTTACATGTCGTCTTGTTCTGGACTTTGAGTTTCAGTCACGTGTTCCTTTCGTCTGTATGTTACCACCACCATCATCATCAGTTGTTCCGGGATCGTTACTCATCTAAAGACTCCTTACCTGCTGCTCGTCTCCATTCTCCTTCGTCTCCAGTCCCCAGCTCTCTGTATACGTGCTGCAAACAGGGAAAGTTTTAACTATACCTTCATTGGTGACTGCGAAAGTGTGTGTGTGGCAACTTACCATTCTATGTGTTCTCCATCTGCTTCCTACTCGACTGCCAGTATATTATCATCTGATGCCTCTGCTATACTGCTGTGTTCAATAAAGCTTGCTTAAACATCACTCACCATCGCCCTGTGTTCCGTGACAACGTGTAGTGCTTAAAAGTCTTGCACTACATCCATCTGATCCTACAGCTTTCTTCACAATTGTAGTTTGAAAGATTTTCCTGACTTCAACATAAATAACAATCCTCTCTGTTGGAGAAGACACTACAGTTTCTTTGCAATTTCCTTGCATTTAGCATATTTAACCATCAATTCAATGTGTTAAAAAAAGTGTTAAATCCATTAACCATCACAATAGATTTGTTCAAAGATGACAGTCCTGTCATTGTTTTCATGATATCACAGATCACTTCTTGTCATTTTAACCAAGAAGGCTTCTTCTAGACACCGCCTGTGAGCAATGGAATCATATATAGGGTGCGTTCACACTTGTCATGTTTGGTTCGATTAAAACGAACCCTGGTGCGATTGCTCAGTTAGTGCGGTTCGTTTGAACATATGTGAACGCTTCCAAACGAACTCTGGTGCGGTTCGATTGATATATGAACGCAACACGGACCAAAGATGTGTAAACCAACCAAAAACAGGACGTGATGTCCCAAGATGCGACGCTACGAGTCAGCTGATTTGACGATGTGGAAAGATCGGTGTATCCAAAATTAGTCGAGGGCAAGCGTGGAGCAACGAGGAGGTGAAGTTTCTGTTTCTGTGTACAACAGAGGAAATCCTGCTGCTGTTTTGAAAATTTTATGAGCTCTTCGTGAGCTCTTAGCTGGTAAAAATAAAGCGTTTGTACACGCATAAAATGATCACGTTTAATCCAGAACACAGTGTTGTTTTGAATGTTGGGGAATGAAGCTCCGTCGCGAAATATATGTCATAAAAGTCGACCAAATGCAGATCCTTATGCATTTGGTTCGGTAACTTAAAGTTCGCTGTTAAATATGCCAGTGTGAACGCTAAGCGGACCAGGACTATGTTTTGTTTTGTTTTTTGGTCCGGACCAAACGAACCAAACCAACCGAACTACAAGTGTGACCGCAACCAGATATACCAAATTAAGATCAGAATTCAGATATATCTGTGGCCTAGACACATAAGAATTCGTAACATTCACAAAAGACTTTTTATATATAGTCTAATATATTATTTGATTGTTGTTGTTGTTGTTTTTTACATACGATAACAGTCTCAAAGTTGCACTTTAAGTTTAAGTCACCAAGCATAATCACAGGCGCATCTGTCAGGACTCCGGTTTGATCTCTCCTCTTCACAGTCTTTGTTTCTGTTTTTCTATGTGGCAGTTGTTCCACACTCCACAATCTGTGCAGTCGTTCAAGCCTCACAGCTGTTATTTCTCACTGTTCCGCAGCTTTATATTCTCTTCCTTCAGCCCTCTTTCCTTGCCAGTGTGTTTAGTGCTACTTGCATTCCTTTTCACATGCCTCTTCTTTGCAGTATGTTCCAGTTTTGTCGATCTTGTCTGTCTTGTTTACTCTCCTGCCCAGTGCGTGTTGTGGTTTTTTGTCTCATCAGAACACACCAGTCAAAAGATCGCCCGTCCGGATGTTGACTCTCAGTCTTGTCTTTGGTTCTGGTTGGAAAACACCTTGGCTCTGATTGCTGTGTTGGACTGTCTGCCAGTGTATGATTTCTACCCACTGCTGACCTTGCTACTGATTTTCCCTGTCTGTGCTTCTGTTCATCTGGTTATGACCTTCTTGTTTGTCTGACCCTGCTTCGGATTACCCCTACTTGAGTTGGGCTGGTGCCAGATGGCTCGCCTCCATTTCTTTCAAATAAAGTCTGAGTTCAGCATTCATCTGCTTTTGGGTCCTTCCTTGCAGCAATCTGACAGCATGGTCAGCTATAACAATGGCTGCCTGCGATGATTTGCTGCAGAACATATACCACAAACATCAAAATAGATCACTTGGCAGATATTGGTCTTGGTAATTTGCAGAGAATTTGGGATCACAAGATCCAGCATTTTACTGAATGTACTGGGCACCATTAAAGGATTAGTTCACTTTAAACATTTAAGCCTGAAGTGTACCGCTGGCGGAAAAAACAAACTCCCGCAGAATTTCACAAAACTCATCCAAGAGCTCCGTCTGAGATTCAAAGTCTATTTCAGTGTTGACAAGGACCAGCTTGATAATCTTTGAAGAAAAATTTGCCCCAGTATCACCAAACAGAGCTTCTGCCGTGAAACCATCTCTCTTGCACATTTCCCATTTTGCGCCGAAGACACGATATGTGAATGGCCCCTTTCTCTCTCACTGTCTCTCACTCATTTGACATCTGATCAAGCAGCCAATCAGTAATGACATAAACTCCTCATCCTGCCACACCCTAGCAACCACCTCAAAGACTTCCTCTGAAAAATAGATGAGATGGATATAAATGAATCAGAACATCATAGACACGTCAGTACGACTCTTTTGATTTGGGCACACATGCAGTCTATTAGTTTAAGCCTGTTAACTGTCTAGCCATACCCATACCATAGCAACCATTTAGAGCACCCTGGCAACCAAAAGCCAAAGAAGGATATCTTCAAACCTGAACATCATAGGGTTGGTTTATATCATTCATACTGGCAAGCTGCCTTTGGAGGATCATCACTGGCAGCTGCCAAGCCACTCCCTAGCAACCAAACAAAGTACCCTAGCAACTGTTTAGCAAGACCTATATCTCTGCATCAGAACATCATACAGACATGGTCGTTGGGTCTTTTGACTCATGCTAGCAAACTGGACTTCCAACATGCTACACAAGCTAGCAGTGAATGGCTACATGCTAATACTGATTAGCTAAATGCTAAAGTGGGCTGAGAACATGCTAAGAACTCTATAAAAACTCCATAGTAACTATCTGTGATAACTACCAACCACCTAGTAACACCATAGCAAATCGTCCAGAACACCCTGGCAACTTCCAAGCAACACCATAGTGACCACCCCAAGTACCTTAACAACGACCTGGCAACACCCTAGCAACCACCCAGGTTACCATTGCAACCGCCTGGCAACCAAGCCAGAACACCCTAGCAACATCTTAGCAACCAACCCCAAGTACCTTAACAACGACCTGGCAACACCCTAGCAACCACCCAGGTTATCATAGCAACCGCCTAGCAACTACCCAGAACACCTTAGAAACACCCTAGAAACACCCTAGCAACTGAGTGCTGAATTTTGCCACTGCAAGCACCATTCACATTTTCCTCAGAGTTAATGTTCTTCTGTCCTCCCTCTCATCACTTGGCATCTCAAGTACTGCACTTCAATGTTTTGAGTCTTATCTCACAGGTAGGTCTTTCAGAGTTGCCTGGGGAGGGGAGGTATCCAAACCTCATGAACTGATCACTGGGGTCCCTCAGGGTTCAGTTCTTCGTCCCCTCCTATTCTCCATTTATACTATATCACTGAATCCCGTCATACAGGCACATGGTTTCTCCTACCACTGCTGTGCTAATGACACACAACTCTACCTGTCCTTCCAAACAGATGATTCCACAGTAGCTGCACGGATCTCAAGCTGTCTGGCGGACATCTCGACGTGGATGGAAGAACACCACCTGCAGCTCAACCTGGCAAAGACTGAGCTTTTAGTCTTCCCTGCCACTCCAACTCTACAACACGACATCAACATACAGCTTGGTACAACAACCATTACCCCATCTAAGTCGGCCAGAAATCTTGGCGTTATCTTTGATGACCAACTGACCTTCAGAGATCACATCTCAAAGACAGCTCGGTCATGCAGATTTGCACTTCACAACATCAGGAAAATCCGTCCCTTCCTGACTGAGCACGCAACACAACTGCTTGTTCAGGCCCTGGTCATTTCAAGGCTTGATTACTGCAATGCTCTTCTGGCTGGTCTGCCGTCAAGTGCAATCAAACCTCTTCATATTATCAAGAACACTGCTGCACGTCTTGCCTAAGAGAGCCCACGTCACGCCTCTCTTCATCTCTCTGCACTGGCTACCCCTCACTGCTCGCATCAAGTTCAAAGCGCTGATGCTTGCTTACAGATCCACCACAGGCTCTGCACCTTCTTACCTCCACACACTGCTACAACGCTACGTCCCCACCAGAAGACTGCGATCACTAAAGGAGCGAAGGCTTGTGGTACCTTCACAGAGAGGCACAAAATCACTCTCCAGAACATTCTCCTTCACTGCTCCCTGCTGGTGGAATGATCTCCCTACTTTCACCAGGAACGCAGAATCCCTGGCAATATTCAAGAGACAGCTGAAAACTCATCTCTTTCATGAGCGCTTAACCCCTTCGTAAACAAAATAAATAAATAAATAAAAATCTATCCTTTCCTTTTTCCCTTCCTACTCTAGCTTATGGTACTGAGCAATGTCTGAAACTTGTATTGTGAGCACTTCCTGTGAAGAATCGCTTGTTTGTACTCCTCACTTGTAAGTCGCTTTGGATAAAAGCGTCTGCTAAATGATTGAATGTAAATGTAACTCCTTAGTTATTTGCTGAAAAATAAAAAATAATGTTTTCATAATTTATGAAATACTTTTTTGTACTAGGTACTGCAATGTGTCATCATACAGCTCAGATAATCATGTGTCATATGCCATGTGAAAGGTCTTACAGAGTAGAATACAACAATAATTGTTTTGGCCTTTGACTAAACTTGAGCAAGTTTTTGTACGTGCAAATAATATACCAATGTGGAATTTATGTCACGTTTTCGCTCCTAACTTCATGAAACATGCTCCTGTCGTGGAAAAGTGCACTTCATTGTTTACAGCAGATTCTCACAATTAAAATTAGACCAAATCAACATAATCCACTAAGTTGTTTTTTTTTTTTTTTTTTAACTTTTTTGGGAACCATAAACAGACTTTTAACAACAAATATTAAACAATAAACCAAATGACGAAAATAGCATACCGAGACGAAGTGCGCAGCTGTACGTTCTCAAAACATCATTGCTGCCTTGTCTGTTGACCCAAATGTTTTATACTGTTTCTCATCTCACGGCCAATCCTCAAATCTATTCAGATTATCCCTACAGGAGGAATATCTGCAAGCATTCATCTCATTTAGTCATGAGTTTAAATGAACTGCTTAAAAATAGACACCAATCCATCTACCTGTTCTGTGATCTGAATCCAGCCATTGCGCTGAACCCAAAAATGACAGTTCTGTCTAACATTGTTCCAGGCCTGAATGACTTTCATTCTTTCCTTTGAACACAAAAAGAGAGAATTTTAAATAATTTCCTGGAAATAAATGAGGACTGGGTCCACCATGCTTTAAATTGAAAACAACAACAACAACAACAACATTAATAGAGTAATAAAATATTACGACTCATATGTTATGAGAACTTTATGTGCAGAATAGACAGAAATGGATTGTCAAATGTATAAATTCTTTCTGTCTGCAGTATAGCTCTCCAATTGCATTCGTGCACATGTATGTTCAAATATGTCATGGAAGTCATGCCAGCTTTAAAGTTGATGTTTCCTTATGCCTTTGTTTCTCATAACCAATCGCACAGTGCTAAGCTTGACTATAATTGTTCATCAAGCAGCTTTACATTAATAATAAAATGGTGTCATTGTCCAGCTTATTCTATATATTATTGATTCATTCCGTTGCAAATATCAGTAGTTATTAGTCTAGTTAATTTAGGTATATCAGCACTGCAGAAAACAGTGACGTAATCGTCCGGCTCAGCTCAGTTCGCATACAACGGCGCCAATGCAGGCATATCAAAAACACTGCTGAATATCAAGCAAGTGTCCCCAACTTAAGCAAGCCAAAGGAACCAAAACGCCAACAAATGGAGAAAAAAAAACCTTGGGAGAAAGCAGGCTTAGTCGGGGGTTAGGGTTAGTGAACACTTGTCCGATACTCAGGCAGAGTTACGGGTCATTATACCGATTTGGAATCGCAACAGTCAAAATATTTTATCCAGTTCCATCTAGTTTAAGATCTTTTTGATCACGTCGGTATGGGACGGTTTGTTGGGACATGTGCCACTGGCTGATGAGTCGGTAAGGTCTTCAAAAGCTTGTGTGTCTGGAGGTGTTCGATGACATACATGTGGAATAAATGCGGCTTCTCTTGAATTCATACAGAAGGGGGACATGAAGTCAAGGCTCAGAGCTGTGGCCACATCACAGTTTTTCTGTCTCTCTCACTTTCCCCGTGTTATAAATCTGCACATAAACACACACACATTTTCTTTTCAGGGACGTTTCAGTTTAGTAACCACAGTGTTCTATTTATGTCTTACACACACTCAACTCTATTTCACAGCCAAGCCGTGGTATGCACTTTATCTTGTGAAGTCACAACAGCTCACAGTGGTTTACCTGCACAACTCTCACTAGATGGCCAGTTTTTCACATGCAGTACGACAGTGGGTTTCTGTTTATCACAGCTGACACAAAACAAAATGCTTCACGAAAAATAAAGTGCAGATGATGAACAAACGACAAGGAAGCACACACACACAAAAAATGAATGTACAGTACAGAAGAGTAAATACCAACAAGAGTTCGTTGTTAGTGTCCAACAGCACAGCAGCTCAGCAGCTCGAATCAAACTACGTCGGTTTTCAGGCCTTCCTGTTTAGCTCTCTCCAGCGCTGGAAAGCTTTTCTAAAATGAACGAGGGTCCTAAAGTGCTAGCCCAGTCATAAACCTTCATTCTTTTGAGCTCTTTTGCATGTTTCCTCTATCTTTCTGCAGTCTTTCTTCAAATCTCCCTCTTGCTCGTTCTGTCTCCTCGACTGTCATATGCCCCCTCATGCTGAATGGTTTGTTGTTTGTTGACATGTTTGTTGTTGTTGTTGATCCGACTAACTTCCAAACAGTGTTTTTGAAAAATGACTTACCCCACCTTTAAGTAAAATTATCTGCCAGCGGGGTAATAAATATAATATTAATGCAAACGGAAAAATGATTCGCAGTGTCTAGTATTTACACTAAGAGCAAATTTACACTAGCTCCACTCTCCACTTAGTGTAAATATCCGCTGCCTATTTTCTTACACCTTTGGCAGATAATTTGCAAAATAATAAAAATGCACTTAAAGGTAGAATATGTAAAACTTGTATATCCAAAAATCACTTGCATAGCATTATAAATTTCATTCAGCTGTGTACTTACATTATTCTAAATATTTCCAAGAATATGTGAATTTAGAGAAATTCAAAATTTTAAATAGTGCCCCGTCCCTCTCGTCACTTGTCACCTGTCAATGGCTTAATATCTGCGTTATTCCTGGTTTACTCTCATGTTGTATAGTAATCACGGCAACAGACAAGAACAGATGCATATAACAGCTATCAGGACGCTGTTGTTTCGTTCAAACATTATGAACCATGGCAAGCAAACTTTGGGACGTAAGGAGAAATAAAACGAGGATCAATATCGGCAGGGTGTTGTGTTACCTTAACACAGGGTGCTGTGTTACCTTAGAGGTTTAATTCATCGAATAAACTGACCTGTACGAGTAGTATTTCAGCACTTATGAGTAGTTCGGTTGAATGAAATGTCCTCGTTTCTTTATATCCCCCAGGACTCCGTGTGTCATTGATATCTGTCTCATTAATAATCGCGTCCGCCATTCTCGGCCACGCCCTGCCTCATGATAAAAACATGCATTCACTCATCCATAAACATTATTTCCCCATTAATATTATTAGCTCCATCGGCATGACAAAGTTCTATGATTCCATACTCATTCACTGCGTCATCAATCTCCGCCTTTGTTATTGTTTTGAAGAGTTTACATATTGTGCCTTTAAATTATTATTATCATTTCTTATTGAATCAAAGTGTCACAGAATGATCCTGTTCTGACCCTAGGAAAACCTCAGGTTCACCTCATACTTTTTGGTATTTCCTAGGCATTGTGTTTTGTCTAGTGTTTTCATCTTGATTTTTCTGAAATGGTGCACTTATGTATGTGGCAAGCAAGGCGGCGCTGAGAGCCGTGGGAATGGAGCGAGGGCGCTGCTTAATGTTGTGTTTTATTGTTTATATGCATCAGTCATCTGTGGGAGGCTGACACTTTACTTTCATTTTATTCTTTGCTTATTTTTGGATTAAAGTTTGTTTAATAATCGCCAGTTCCCACTCCCTCCTTCTCTGAACACAAACCTTTGTTACAGTGTACTTTACTTGAACTGCTGCGATAATAATAGGGTTCGTTTTATGACTTTTACATTTTCTTTAAAGCTTGAAGCTGGTTGTTATTTACTGGCATTATTTGGGCGGTTTCTCCTTTTGTGGTGTGAAAAAAGAGGTCATACAGCATTAGAACAACACTAGCATGAGTAAAAAATGCCTGTATTTTCATTTCTAGGGGAATTATATCTTTAAAAATCTTCTAACATATCTTATAAATCCTCCTCACAGACACACAAAAAGAGATGCTTGAACCTTAGTCATAGAAGATCTATATATGAATTAAATCTATTTAATCTACTTTACAACTGTGTTTCCCAAGAGTGCACATATTCTGACAGTGAGTCATGACAAACCATATCTCAAACGTCCCTCATAGACTGAATCCTTTCCAGTCATTTGTAATGCGCTCCCTTATTACCTCTAGTTCTCTGACTCACTAGGTAAACCTGTTTTGTGTGCGTGAGTGTAGATAAGCAGAGGTGTCACTAAGCTAGTAAATAATATCAGCACTGAAGTGCTTCACAGATTGCAGTGGGTGGCTGAGAAGAAATCCTGGGTTAGTGTGTGTTCTCCATTGATGACATTGCAGGGATTTTGAATGGACATGTTTTGTTAAGTGAATTGAACTTGGCACAAATATCCCCTGCTTAGTGTATAGGAAGCAGTGAACACTGCATAAGAACCCTGCATATTGGAAGCTGTGTCTTGTGTCTCCAGCAGCTTATAATACAATCAACAAATTCAGGTGTTTCTAACCAGCAGCTGAAAGAACAAGACCGCTTCCCTGTAACAGACTGCAAATCTCTATGTAATTGTCTCAGCAGGCATCCAGGTCTCTCATGTGAGATGTGCTTCCAGCACTCTTAAATTGTTAATGTGCCCTTTTGTGTCTCTCTTCACTATAAACCGTTGCCTTTACACACGTTGGCACTGGCATACTCTCTCTCTCATCTTCTCTTCTTTATGAACAGCCAAAAAATATGAATGGGTTTGTGGTTTAAATGAAGCGCTGTGGTAAATGAGATGAGGATGGCTGTTGTGGATTTTTGGATGAGGCATTTTTTGGAGGGCGTCTGATTGAGGTATGCATGTGTCAGGACACAAACACAACACGAGCACTGTTCGGGGATTCGTCCTTGGCAACGGGCACGGGGCACGCTCTGAACTGACTGGCCACTTTCCCACTTTGACAATGGAAGAATGGATCCTCTGGGTGTGACTGTCAGATTCCACTCTAGACGGAATCAGAATCAAAGTGGTGGTGTTTTTTTATATATAGAAAGAATTTGACGACACTGTTCACAGCTGCATCTGTATCAAAGAAGTCTACAGATTTTGCTTGATCTGAGCACACAGCATTTATATATATCATATATAAATCTCTATGAAATAATATATATAAAAAAAAAAAAATTATTATCAAGCAATCCCCAGTTGAACTGGAAAGCTCATGAAAATTGAATGAAATGTGTGTGAGAATGCTGCCCAATGACCTTTAATAGTTATGAAAAGGGCATATTTATTTCACTGAGTGAAAGAACATGCCTTGGAGTCTATTTGCATCAGTGTTGCCTCATAAATGTTACAGTGCTCAACATGGTCAACACTGCATACAAACACTCTTGACCTTTATTTTAAATATAATCTGTGAGTGATGGCCATCACATACGCGTTTGAATGGGAATGTTTGGCAACACTCTTAACAACACAGTTTTATAAAACATGTAAGTTAGTCACCAAAGGCAAGGAGGGTGGGGGTGTTTTGAGTCCCTGCCCCTTTAATTAGAATGAATTAATAGTAAAGTGCAATTTCGGTTGTATTGCTTTGCCCCCTGGAACCAAGGGGAATTTCAAAAACTCTCTGGTGTCTGACAAGTGAGTTTTGAGCTGAAAATTGTTTTAAATGTTGATCTGGTAGCTGATATGAGAAATGAGCAGCAGTGTTGACCCTCTCCTGACTCCGATAAACTCTGCCTTTGTTCATGACCATTCCTCAAACCCCAGTTGGCCCACTTTGGACCAAGCTGTTCGGCAGGCTGAAATCCCCTGTCCGTTGACCCCGAGAAAGCCCCGAAGAGAGAGCCATAACCTCCAACTCCTCCCTCTCTTGACCTTCTATGGGCATGATGGGTGGTATCCCCCAACCACACCCTAACCCAACCCATAACCCTAGCTCTCCACCCATTAAACAGGTTAAGCTCCACCCTTGAGCTCCAGAGAACTCTGCAGAGAGCACTACTTGCACGAAGAGGCCCAATCAAGCCCCATAAGTGACATTGGCAACGCGACTGGCCCTGGCACACACTAGCATTTGGCCTGACAGTGTGGAGGCAGAGACCATGGGAGAGCCAGCGGTGGAAGCCACGGCAGACTTGGCAGATTGTCACTTCCAGACGGCGCTGTAGGGCTGAAAGTGCACGGCGGGGTCCTCCAAAGTGTGAACCAGGGCGGAGGCAGAGCAAGCGAAGGCCAAGGTGGAGTCAGGTGGGAGGCATTTTTTCTTTGTTTTTAGCCCCCAAATCAGTTAAAGCTGTACAACTGTGTCTGCGACAATCTCACCTTTGACTATAGTAGTGCTCACTGAATGCTGGATTCTGTTTTCATTCATTTTTTTTGGCACTTTGCATTTTCCTTCGTCCAACCCACAGAAAGCATGATCACAGATATTTTTAGACCGTCTGGCCAGCTTGTCAAGCAATCAGCCTGTGTCGTTTAGTGGCAGGTTTTTTAGGATGATGGACAGTTGTTTAAAAAAGGGATTAAAAAAAAAAAAAAAACTTGTTTAGAAAACAATTTTTTTTTAAAAAGAAAGAAAGGCTAGATTGTGATTATTATTATGAACTGAACTGGACGATTACACCATTGTTTTCTCCAGTGCTGATATATAGATTAATTATTAAAATTAATGACTAATGATTTTACAATTTGATTGTGTGTGTGTGTGTGTGTGTGTGTGAGAGTGTGTGTGTGCACGTGCATGCTCAGATAAGCCTACATTAGTAATGTAATTAATGTTTTTTGAAAATCTAAAAATACAGCAAGTTTTCTGTGGTGGGTAGGTTTAGGGTTAGAGGATATAATATACACGTTGTACAGTATACAAGTCATTGTCCATGGAATGTCCCCATAAAATATCAAAACCCCACATCTGGGTTTTTTGTCATTTTTACTTGCACCTGAATGATATAACTTAGGTCAATTTATTTATGTATTTATTTCTATTTTTCTATTTTTTTAATTCTTTTTTTTTCTTGTGGCCTATACCATGAAGCTGCTGTAAGGTGGATAGCCAGGTACATTTCAGTTTAGTTGGTGCCAACCCTGAGTTTTAGGCACCTTGTTCATCGACACTCTTTTTGATTTTTGAGTCAATCTCAATTTTCATAATTGTTTTGCTTTCGAACGTTTAAAATGTAGTGTTTTTAGTTCGGCAGAAAACTGCAGGGAGACATCAGAACTTCTCTTTTGTTGACAACAGATTTGTAAATTTTGGCATGTGTTGCACATCTACCTAATAAGCAATCCAAGCTCACAGAGATCACTTCCAGAGATTGCAAAGCTTCTTACATAAGTGAATTATGTAAATACATGAAATATTAATTTCAGTTTAATTCATTTTAATTCGCGAGAAGAAGAGTTGTGCTGAGCGAGATGAGAGAAAAGAAACTGTCACAGATATGCAGGAAATCTCTTGCCTTACTTATGTTTGTTTGGATTTTGTCTGTGACGAGCAGGGCCGGCGAGAGCCGTGAGGGAACGGCGCGGTGATGTGATTGCTAATGAGCGTCAGCTACTTGCTGCACCGGTCTCGTATCTCTCACGGAGGAGCTCCGGAAGCATAAAAGGGGAGCGACGACAGTGAAGTGTTTTTATTATGTTATGCGTTTTACTTTCGTTTTGTTGTTTGTTTATTTATTTGACAATTAAAGTTACGTTGAATTTTCGTCGGTTCCCGCCTCCTTCTTCCCGTTCTTACGAACTGTGTTACAATGTCATTGAGTGCTTTCTGAGTTCAAATATTTTCATAGAATTGATCATTGCTCCAAGAGTGATGTAATCATAGTAATTGATTTCTTTATGAATTTATTTTCATATTGACAGTGTTGTTAAAATGGTCTAGTCTATTGACTAATATCTGTCAGTGGCTTTCTCAGTGACAAATAGTACTGCAGGTCCGTTCACCCTATCATTCCAAACAGCACCAGAATGCCCTTCCTGTCATGACGGATTGGTGTTGTTACCATGGAAATCCTCCCCTGCAGTAAAACAGGGATTTTTCAACCCCTTGGGAAAGGTTGCTAAGCAACGTTGCCCGAACCAATGGGGACTTGTTACAATTAGTTTGAGCTTATGGAAAGGTCAGAGGATGTGCAATGTACACCAGGGTCATGGAGCTCCTAGTCTCATTTCTGCTCACACATAAGACTTTTGCTGACACGAGCCGCAAATCTTCTTTTCTTCCTGTCAGGGGTTGTGGGTAATTCCCAGACTTGTGTTGTCTAGTACAATCTGGGGTGCGTTTCCCAAAAGCATCGTTAGCCAACTAACATCTTTTTATTTCCAAAACCGTAGTTAAAACGAACATTTGCAAACTGCATCGCAAACCCGTATGGTTAGAACAGCAGCTCTCGAGGTGTGGTTAGGCATAGTTTCTTGTTTTCATGACATGTGGACTTAATGAATCTTAATCTTAAGCAAAATAAGCAAGCTGACATTAAGTAGCCTACAATGTATATCTTTTATTTCGAATATGCAAATGTCATTTACATATTTTGGTTTGTCAAGAGATTTTAAGCGCCATTTTTGAAGAGAGCGCATGTGCGTATGTTCTCTGGCATACGTAAGAACGAGCCTAAGATTGAATCTGGAAATAAAGTTAAAATAAAGTTATTTTGCAAAATAATTGAGAAAAAGAGAATTAGTCCTCAGATGCTTTGTCCGTAATTTATAGCAAAAATCTCGCATTTATTCGATCTCAGACGTGTTAATTTAAAGAAGTATCACCTGTTCAACAACTGGTTAGCGACAATGCGGTTTCGGGAAATAGGCGTGATTTGTTCAACAATGCATCATACTGTGGTAGTAAAGCAGCAAATTGCGTCACTGTGTGGGAAACGCACCAATGTTAAGTTATTTGAAGTGCATCTTTAGCTGCATAGTCAAATACTGAGCAGGAGTGTCAGTGAGCACATCAGTCTTTTCATATTCATGTTTTTTTTTTTTTTTAAATTTAGTCATTGGTTTTTTTCCAATAAAAATTATGAAAATTACATTTGGATTTAAAACAAAAACTAACCTCTGGAAGACAAACCAATTTTTTGAAAATAAAAAGAAAAGTGAGTGTTTAAGCACTCAAATAGAACAACTGATGATGACAAGGAAATCCTCTCTCACACTTCCTGTCTGCAAACACATTGAACTAGAGGAAGCCAAAGAAAGTCTCTGAACACAGTGGCGGCTGCTGCGGTTTCTTTCTATTTTTATTCTTTTTTCTCTCCATGTGAGCCTGTGGACAAAAATATCTCTGGAGGGGAGATTGCTTGTGAACAGACTCCCAGTCGATCTCTTGTTTATTGCGTGTTGTGATGTTGGCATTCATACAGAGCTCCAGGAAATACCTTGTTTTGTGCACATGGTGAGGCATACTCTTGATCCTCTGGTCAAACGAACAAAAAAAAGGGATTTCATTGGCATACGCTTGTTGATAATGCATATACACTTTCAGTAATACGATCAGTGTGTAAAACAAATGTTTGCTTTAATGAGACCTCAAAGTTGTTCCATATCTTCATATCAGCTACATGAACTAAATGTGAAATTATGATTTAGCTTTCTATTACCTTTCCTTAAGGCTTTTTGTCAAGAACCAAATCCACTTATGAGCCTAACAGGATAGCTGTCCCCAGTTCCAGCAAGCTCTTGGTAGCCAAATTTTCTGGCACATAGGTAGTGCCTGGCAGTTTGCACACAAACACACTTTTTCAGTTTATATTATGTCACACTGCATCTTTTTTAATCAATCTAATGTTTCAGCTCCTCTCTTTGCATTTATTTTCAGTGCTGGCCCTTAAGGAGACCATTTCTATGAGTGGAGGTCCACTGGGTCCTCCAGGTTCAGTGGATGAGGGTGGTGTGTTCTTCCTGGACATCAGTTTCACACTAGACTACCCCTTCAAAAAAACACCCAAGGTCAGAGCCTTCTTCTTTTTTTTTTGTAGAAGGCTGTAATTACTTTCATCTGTTCATTCTGTCATCGTTCACTCTTGTTTATGTCAGTTTTAGTTTGAGGAAATTCACAGAAACTCTTCCCTTTTCTGTAGTGTATGAGTCACTAAAGAAAGTAATTTAATTTTTTTTTTTTAAATCTTAATTTACTTTTTTAGTAATTTATAATGACCCGAGGGCAAGTAAATGATTACAATTTTTTTTTAAAAGTTATTTAATCAATATATCTTCATTTTTGTGGGGGATGTGGTATATTATTGCTGCCAATAGATAAAAAAATATAATCACACATTAATAATCACAATTAATTACATAAAATTTGTTATATATTTTATATTGTAATATATGTTTTCACAAATATTTGTTTAATGGCATTTTTTAACTTAATTTTCAGTATAATTAAAAAAATGACTAGCTGAAACGTCAATATTTATATGAGGATCGGTCCTATTGATACAATGTCAGTATCACAAGTATTTACTTTGTCAACACATGCCTCTTAAAATATATAGACTATAAAACCCGGTTTCCTGAGGTCAAGATCTGGTCTATCTCCCCTCTCTCTCTCGTCTTTTGATGATGAGAGAGAATCTCTGGTGTCCTTTTAAAGATCTGAGGTTTCACCTGCTCTCACTGCTGTATTTCATCTGCTGATATGACAACAGATTTTACGATCCTATAATGTGCCGTTATTCTCTCTGCTGAACGGCTTCTGAAATCTCTAACTGAAGACAAAAATAGATGTATGTTATAGGCTTGATGTTTTATTTATTTATTATTATTATTTTACATTAAAAGACAGTTAACCTGCTCAAAAAGAAACCAAGTTTCAGTGCCTGTCACTTCAGAAAAAAAGTTCATTTAATCATTAAAGCCTTGAGACTGTAAATGGTCCAAAAGAGAGCAAGATCTTATCAGTAAACTTCCCAGACAGCTTTCTGTAGAAAGATGGGCTTTTACCCCCATCCGCACAGCTTTCACTTTGTTGCTACTCACTGCTAGCTGTTAACATCTTGTGTGGCCGTAAATAACACATTAAAGTAAGAATATGAGAAGAGAGTGGGGGAAGATGTGTGATTTAATGAGCTATAATGATCAGATAATGAAGAGACAATGCCATGACACAGAATGTGTTGTGAGAGACCCTCAGGGCTAATTCAAAAGCATTTTCAGAATGATTTGCTTCACCAAAAATTCTGAAATGTTCAGATTCTATATGCTTGCTCAGTAAATGGTATGGATGTGTCAATCACTATGTTGCCAATCTAGCAAGTGCAATTTACATTAACAGTAATGCTATTGAAACTTGTATAGGCTACAAAGTAATTCAGTCTGTGTGAGAAATAATGCATGCAAATTCATTATGTGACAGGCTTCTTCACGTATAAGTTCTCCAGTAAAAGTGAGGTCACACTGCACTTTCCGTCCCATCGACTTACATTCATACGCATGCGAATGCGACAGACCGGAAACGCAAGCTCGTGCGAAAAGTTTCGCATTTCGCTGCGTTCCAAAGTTCAAGTTAGGTGAACTCTGACCTACGAATTCGCATCCCATGAAGGCGTGCGACCTGTAGAAGATCTGTTCGTCACGGTATGACCTCTTGGCTGAGTTAAAAGAATCGTATTTTTGCAGTGAAGTCGAGTGAATTGAATTGAATGCATTACTATATGTTATATTTTGAATTCATGTTTACAAAAAAGACGCTGCAGACCGTGACGTCATATCACGACCGTTGGAGGCATCCGATGAAATTTCGCAGGTAAAAAAGGAAAAAGAAAATGAAGAATTACCAGGTTCAAAATGTGACCGAGGCTTAAACTGGGCCGTAAAATCCCTCGATATACTTCTCGTTTAAGGCCAATTCACACCGCACAGACAAACGCCAACAAACAAGTTGGCCGTTGGATTTAGAATTCTGTGAGAAAAAAAAAGTCATGTTCATACTGCCCCAAAATACACCGACAAACGAGTCACAGAGAGTTTTTTGGTTTTTAAACTTTTATTTTTATTTTTTAGAGCGACCTCTTTTATTGATGCGAGCCAGGCATATATAACCATGTGTAGCTAAACAAGCCGAAGCGAACAAATTTAAAATGACACTGGAGGTAAACCTGCGTTTCTCTCACACTCTCTCTTTCGGCACGAATCTAAATAATTCCATTTTCGATTAATTAGGATGCTATACTTCTCAGCATATGTACTTCATGCGCGCTTGTTTGACTGTATTTTATTTTGAAATTGGACAAGTAGCAATGTTTGCAGTGCTTTGAGTGCGTCAGACGCGGGCTTGATGCAAGGGATTACGTCAGAGTTTGTTGCAAAACCACATTCGTTTGTTACAAAAGGCATTACACGACTCGACAAACGCCGATTAAACATGTTCAGTTGGGTGAAAAGAAACTCCGACCAACTGCAACAAACGCCGACAGGGTGTCTGTCTGTGCGGTGTGAATAATATTAATCATTACTTTATCAAGTGTGGTGTTTTTTTTTTTGTTGTTGTTTTTTTATTTTTATTAAAGTATACAATTCGATTCTCTAATTCATGACCAGGCCATCTATTTAACCAGAGAAGCATTTAAACAGCTGAAATGAATAGCGGCATCAAATGTTTAGTGCCTTTCCTAAAGCCTAAAGGGTCAATGGCATTAAACCAAAGACGTAACGTTAGCCTAGTGAGTGACCAAAATGGATATGTGGATATTGTCATATTCTCTGTTTGTGTTCCTTGTTGGACTGTTAGTTCATAGTCTAGTTCAGTTCCTGTTTCCTGCGATTACCTTATTGCTCCTTGATCGATTCCAAATGTGTCTTGTTATTTGTCCAGCTTTACTCTTCTGTAATGTGTTTTGGTGGTTTGCGAAGTTCTGTGCCCTGGTTTTTGTGAATTGTTTTGTATGGCTGAGCAAATATGGGGGAAACTCTTTACTGCCCTAGTAAGTCAGAAATTCCTTTAAAGGTATGCATATGAATTGAACATGGCTCAATGGCCTTCACCATCTAGTCTATATCTATTCATCAATATGCTGATTGAGGACTGTTTGGACACTCAGGGTGGTTCTGTCGTTTACACATCAATGACGCATCTTTACCATTTGCTTCAAATGACATGTATGCTTCAACTACATACTATTTATCTACTTGTGTTTTCTAACATGTTACTAAGTCATGTTTGGTCTCATCTGACATCTTATAAACTGAACTGATAGGTAGTGTACTTAATAGAGATGTTAAAGTATCCTAATATATAATCTAGGTATTGCTTAAACATGCATTGAGGAGAATGTGTTAATGTCCTTCTCCTCTTGATCACTTCCCATTTTGCTATATATTTTTGGTTTCCTGTCAGTTGGTTTGGGGGTTGGTGTTCCACTCATGTTTAACAGTGCTTTGCTCAGGGTTAAGAAGGAGAGGTAACTGTTAATCTGGGAGAAAGGCTTTAACCTTGCCACTCCAGCAGACAGATGTATATCCTCTTAATAGTCAAGTCAAGTCATCTTTATTTATATAGCGCTTTTTACAATGCAAATTGTGGCAAAGCAGCTTTACATTAATAAGAAAATGGTGTCATTGTGCAGCTTATTCTATATATTATTGATTCATTCCGTTGCAAATATCAGTAGTTATTAGTCTAGTTAATTTATGTATATCAGCACTGCAGTCACTTACTATCAGTGACGTAATCGTCCGGCTCAGCTCAGTTCGCATACAACGGCGCCAATGCAGGCATATCAAAAACACTGCTGAATATCAAGCAAGTGTCCCCAACTTAAGCAAGCCAAAGGCAACAGCGGCAAGGAACCAAAACTCCAACAAATGGAGAAAAAAACCTCGGGAGAAACCAGGCTTAGTCGGGGGGCCAGTTCTCCTCTGGCCAACAGTGAACACTTGTCCGATACTCAGGCAGAGTTACGGGTCATTAAACCGATTTGGAATCGCAACAGTCAAAATATTTAATCCAGTTCCATCTAGTTTAAGATCTTTTTGATCACGCCGGTATGGGACGGTTTGTTGGGATATGTGCCACTGGCTGATGAGTCGGTAAGGTCTTAACAAAGGATGAGCTAGTTCACACAGTCTCCGCCGACACCACAGGGCCACATTGCTGCCGCACACAGGCACAGGTTCCCCGTCCGACCCGTACACGGCCCAGATCCAGCCAATCACGTTAATTGGTAAACCTCAGGATAAGCAGAGAGACAAAAAATTAGCGTAGACGCCATTCTTCTACTGATGTACTGAGTACATCTGGTGTTATAGGAAGTGTTCCCGGTTCCGGCTGACCTGATCAATGCAGCCTAACAATCCTTTAACGGATATGAAGACAAAAGTTTATAGTGCGTCATGTGTATGCCAGATTAAATAGATGCGTTTTTAGTCTAGATTTAAACTGACAGAGTGTGTCTGCTTCCCGAACAATGCTAGGAAGATTGTTCCAGAGTTTAGGTGCCAAATAGGAAAAGGATCTACCGCCTACGTTTGATTTTGATATTCTAGGTATTAACAACTGGCCAGAATTCTGAGATCGTAATAGACGCGAAGGACTATAATGCATTAAGAGCTCACTCAGGTACTGGGGAGCTAAGCCATTTAGTGCTTTGTAAGTAATTAGCAAGATTTTAAAATCTATACGATGTTTAATAGGGAGCCAGTGCAGTTTTGACAGAACCGGGCTAATATGTTCATATTTCCTGGTTCTAGTAAGGACTCTAGCTGCTGCGTTTTGGACCAGCTGTAATTTGTTTATCACGCGAGCAGGGCAACCACCCAATGGAGCGTTACAGTAATCTAGTCTCGAGGTCATAAACGCATGAACTAGCTGTTCCGCATTTGTCATTGAGAGCATATGTCGCAATTTAGATATATTTTTAAGATGGAAGAATGCGGTTTTACATATGCTAGAAATGTGGCTTTCAAATGAAAGATTGGTATCAAAGAGCACACCCAGGTTCCTAACTGACGAAGACGACTTAACAGAGCAGCCATCAAGTGTTAGACAGTATTCTAGGTTTTTATGTGCTGAAGTTTTTGGTCCAATAATTAGAATCTCTGTTTTTTCTGAATTTAGTAGTAGGAAATTACTAGTCATCCAATTTTTTATATCAGCTACGCATTCTGTTAATTTTGAGAATTGGTAGGTTTCGTCAGGGCGCGAGGAAATATAGAGCTGAGTATCATCAGCGTAACAGTGAAAGCTAATGCCATGCTTCCTAATGACATCTCCCAAGGGTAGCATGTACAGAGTAATACAAGAAAGGCTTTTACAGCATTATTAGTGCATTGTTACAAGTAACTTTTCTATACAGTAAGTTGTTCCATTCTACTGTCGGTATATTTAAACCTGTAACTTTTCCTTTTATCAGTGACAATGTTGAAAGCTAAATTGATTTTAACTTTCGTCATCTAAATGTTCAGGCTAAATACGTGTTCCTATCAGTTCTAAGAAAGACTTTTACCTTTAAAGAATAAGAGGTTAAAGAATAACTGCAACTTCAAAGGAGTCAGATTAATTATATTGGAGTGAGAAAAATGACTGAATTATGCACGTCATCCTGCAAATGCTTTTTGTTTCCGATTATTGGTTCGCATAGCATTGTAAGCTTCCGGTCGTTTCTTTTTTGATCCTCTCGCCCTCGTTTCTGAGTATTCCAGCAATGCCGATACAAAATAAATAGATAAATACAAAAGTACCTCTTTACTAAATTATGGTGAGCGTCTTTCCTCCGTATCTCACCATCACAGTAACCACAAATTGTTTCACTTCTCTCAAAATGAATTGCTTTCATAATGTTGTTTTTGAACCCTCACCACTAATTAATGGACACAGTGTCTAATTTCTGTTTATATCAACTGTTGCCCTATTCTGATCTCTCAGGTGACGTCTTGAATGAGAATCTGCCACTGCAACATCAACAGTCAGGGTGTGATCTGTCTGGACATCCTGAAGGACAACTGGAGCCCAGCGCTCACCATCTCCAAAGTGCTGCTGTCCATCTGTTCTCTACTCACAGACTGTAACCCTGGTAAGATACACACCCATGTGAGACCCTTCTAACGCGTCTGAGGAGAAGTGGTGGTTGGAAAGAGCAAATTAGTCCTCGTTTAGCTGGTCATGGGTTGAAGCTCCAGTATTTGTCAGTATGTTGGAGCGCCACCTGTTTGACCTAGACTACAGCAAGAGGCAGTTACAGGTGTGGGCATATATGCAGTTGCTTAATGCTCGTGTATAAAACTGCGTACATGTTTTATTTTTTAATTAATTAAATTAATCTCATTTCCAAGCAGCAGTGAGGTTCTGATTAAATGCTGCATTTCTGTAGACTTAGCAAATGAAGCACATGGCTTTAAAAAAAAATGTGATTGGGTCTGTTCCAAAACTCCAATCTAAATTGCATTAAGGCAGCATGTGTGTTCCTCTTGTAATGCAAAAATTGTTATCCTGACTTATTCTTCAGCATTTGACAATTCAGTATACATATTGCTTCTGAAATTGCTTCAAAGCTGTTTTTAGTCAGTTTTCCTAACAAAACAACCGTGGTCACCAAGTTTTAGGAATTCAGTTTACATTAAGTGATGAACAAATGCTTGAATCAGTGTTTTATACAGATATAATGAAACAAAGTTTGAAAGTAATGAATCCCTGAAACTCTCGAGGAAATCTTTTTCTTTCTTTTTTTTTTGCTGAGGTTTAAATTTGAGACACTAACATTTTGCTTCTAGTGTTCTCAAACTCTCTTAAAGGGATAGTTCACCCAAAAATGAAAATTGTCATCATGTACTCACCCTCAGGTTGTTCCAAACCTGTATAAATGTCTTTGTTCTCCTTGAACACAAAAGGAAGATATTTGGAAGAATGTCAGTAACCAAACAGATCTCATCGTTCATTTACTACCATAGTAGGAAAAATACATACTATGTTAGTCAGTGGGATGAGATCTGTTTGGTTACTGACATTTTTCCAAATATCTTCCTTTGACATTCATACAAGTTTGGGACAAGTCGAGGGTGAACTTTCCCTTTAAAGAATGCAAAATTTTGACCGCTTTTGACACCAGAATGCATTCCTTCTCCATCTAGTCAGATTTTTTTGAATTGGCTTGTGTGTCTGCCAGACATGCTTGTTTTGTTAAAGTAGAAATGAATGCATGCAGTGGTCCTTTGTTTATTAGTATAAAAAAAACACTTGATAATCTTAAATTAATTTTTGTCAGTATAGTGCAGAGGTGGGAGTAAGTCTCAAGTCTTTAAAGATCTTAAACTAGATGGAACTAGATTAAATATTTTGACTGTTGCGATTCCAAATCGGTTTAAAGACCTGTAACTCTGCCTGAGTATCGGACAAGTGTTCACTGTTGACCAGAGGAGAACTAAGCCTGGTTTCTCCCGAGGTTTTTTTCTCCATTTGTTGGAGTTTTGGTTCCTTTGGCTTGCTTAAGTTGGGGACACTTGCTTGATATTCAGCAGTGTTTTTGATATGCCTGCATTGGCGCCGTTGTATGCGAACTGATCTGAGCCGGACGATTACGTCACTGTTTTCTCCGGTGCTGATATACATAAATTAACTAGACTAATAACTACTGATATTTGCAACGGAATGAATCAATAATATATAGAATAAGCTGCACAATGACACCATTTTCTTATTAATGTAAAGTTGCTTTGCCACAATTTGCATTGTAAAAAGCGCTATATAAATAAAGATGACTTGACTTGACTTAACCTTCAAGTCTCAAGCAAGACCAAGTCAAGTCACTGCTTTGTCAAGCAAGTCAAGTCGTAGCTTGGGTCAAGCAAGTCACTGGCAAGTGATTTAAATGAATTTATATATTAAAATAAGTTAAAAATACAGTAGTTATGGACTATGGGAGTTTTATTTGTAGCAGAACAATTGCGATATGCATTTCTACTCAAAAGGTGTCCACATACAGCTGAGTTGTTTATACAATAAAAATCTAAAAATAAAGCTACATAGCCTAAAATGGAAATGTGACTGAAATTATGCCAAAATGAAGCGTGAAAAGTATTTAGGTACATCTATTTTGATATGCCTCAAACATTGCAGAAGACCATGAAAAAGTATTAAAGGTGCACTATGTAGTTTTTTTTGTCTGCTTGGGGTAGCTAAACAATTCAGAACAATAACAAAGCGCAGTGAGTATGGAATCATGGAACTTGTCGTCATGCCGATGGAGCTAATAATATTTATGGGGAAGTAATGTTTATGGATGAGTGAATGCATGTTTTTATCATGAAGCAGGGCGTGGCAGAGATTGCGGACGCGATTATTAATGAGACAGATATCCGTGCCACACGGGGTCCGGGGGATATAAAGAAACGAGGACATTTCATTCTACTGAACTACTCTTATGTGCTGAAATACTACTCGTACAGGTCAGTTTATTTGATGAATTAAAACTGTGAAGTAACGCTCGCAGTTTCACTTGGTCTAACGCTACACTATCATACTAAACTGCATTGGATTTTGTTGAATGTTTAGTATTAGTTTTTGTTGTCTGTATGAGACTTAACAGTAAGCTAGGTCAACATTAGAGTATCATACTGATGATATCTAACACTTCGTCGTGTTGCTTACCTTGTCTAATAACGTACAAGAGGGCCGTCTCTGTCAAGTCCAAGTTTGTTGCAAAGTTTTCGCCATCCTGGAATAGCCACGCCGATATTGATCCTCGTTTTATTTCTCCTTTTGTCCTAAAGTTTGTTTGCGTGCCGCTAGCCGTTACACAGCTGTCCGTGTCTGTTGCCATGGTTACCGTGCAGCACAAGATAAACCAGGGATAACGCAGATATTATGTCAAGTGACGAGAGGGATGGGGCACTATTTAAAATTGTGATTTTTCTCTTAATTTACAAATTCTTGGAAACATTTAGGATATTGTAAGTACACAGCTGAACGAAATATATAACACTCTGCAAGTGGTTTTTGGATATTTTAATATAATAAATTTTACATATTTTATCTTCAAAATAATTCAAGTATAATGGTTTCTATGCCACCAAATGACATTCTTCAAACAGGCATCAACTTCATGGGACATAGTAAAGTTAAGTTAGATCCTTCCTTTTTAACAGAAGAATAACAATAAGAAAAAACATAATATTTGAACCACACAAACCTTGGACCTCTCTCACTGTCTAACTGGCCTAACCCTAACTCTTTACTTTCGTTTAAGAATTTATTTCTCATTCAAGGCTGCTCTAATGAGGATACTCGACAAAACGGACAGTTTTGGCATTATTGTGTGTGTAATTGTGTTTGTATCACATATCTATGTGTTGGAGGCCTTGCATACTGCTGTTCTTCTCTTCTTAGCACCGTCTTGCACATAATCCTGGTAACGTTACCCGAACTTAATTATTCTTGGCGTAGCGCCTGTTCAGTCACGACTGCGCATGCTCGTACGTTAGATCTCTCTGCTTGCCTGCTGCATCACGTGTTTAGGTTGCGGCGCGTTCAATAACATTTATTAAACAAAAGACTTTATTTCGAGTCATTTCACTCAAGGCCGAGTCAAGTCCAAGTCAAGTATTTTATTAATATTTGTCAAGCAAGTCTGAAGTCCTAAAATTTGCAACTTAAGTCTGACTCGAGTCAAGTGGTGTGACTCGAGTCCCCCACCTCTGGTATAGTGTATGCTACCTGCCTAAAATATGTCTGATTGTTACAGCTTAACTGTGAACTCTTATTTAGCAGAACTTAAAGGGGTCATATAATGCCACTTATGTAAAATAAGGTTCTGATGTCCCCAGAGTGTGTATGTGAAGTTTAACTCAAAATACCTCAAAGATGTTTTTTTTTTTGTTTTTTTTGTATTGCATGTTATAGGAAGTGATCCCGGTTCCGGCTGACCTGATCTATGCAGCCTAACAATCCTTTAACGGATGTGAAGACAAAAGTTTATAGTGCGTCATGTGTATGCCAGCTTAAATGGATGCGTTTTTAGTCTAGATTTAAACTGACAGAGTGTGTCTGCTTCCCGGACAATGCTAGGAAGATTGTTCCAGAGTTTAGGTGCCAAATAGGAAAAGGATCTACCGCCTGCGGTTGATTTTGATATTCTAGGTATTAACAACTGGCCAGAATTCTGAGATCGTAATAGACGCGAAGGACTATAATGCATTAAGAGCTCACTCAGGTACTGGGGAGCTAAGCCATTTAGTGCTTTGTAAGTAATCAGAGATTTTAAAATCTATACGATGTTTAATATGAAGCCAGTGCAGTTTTGACAGAACCGGGCTAATATGGTCATACTTCCTGGTTCTAGTAAGGACTCTAGCAGCTGCGTTTTGGACCAGCTGTAATTTGTTTATCACGCAAGCAGAGCAACCACCCAGTAGAGCGTTACAGTAATCTAGTCTCGAGGTCATAAACGCATGAACTAGCTGTTCCGCATTTGTCATTGAGAGCATATGTCGCAATTTAGATATATTTTTAAGATGGAAGAATGCGGTTTTACATATGCTAGAAATGTGGCTTTCAAATGAAAGATTGGTATCAAAGAACACACCCAGGTTCCCATTTCAGTCAAAGTTGCTCTTCTATCAGCTTGAATCAGTCGGCCCATTCTCCTCTGACCTCTAGCATCAACAAGGCATTTTCTCCCACAGGACTGCCACATACTGGATGGTTTTCCCTTTTCACACCATTCTTTATAAACACTAGAAATGGTTGTGTGTGAAAATCCTAGTAACTGAGCAGATTGTGAAATACTCAGACCGGCCCGTCTGGCACCAACAACCATGCCACGCTCAAAATTGTTTAAATCACCTTTCTTTCCCATTCTGACATTCAGTTTGGAGTTCAGGAGATTGTCTTGACCAGGACCAAAATGCATTGATGCAACTGCCATGTGATTGGTTGATTAGATAATTGCATTAATGAGAAATTGAACAGGTGTTCCTAATAAACCATTAGGTGAGTGTGTGTGTGTATATATATATTTTCGTTGTATTAAAGTATTTAGGAAAAAATAAAACACTAACCTGAAATTTGAAGTGCTAGCCATCGATCTGATCCCTTGCATTGGGGTTGGTATAGCTTACACCGGTTTTTAAACTTTAGCGCGATCCATCAAAGGCCTATACAACCATTTGTAGCTAAACAAGCCAAAATGAATAAATTTAAAACTAAATTTAGGTTAAACCTGCATTGCTCTCACACTTATACCTCTCTTTCGGCATGAATCCAAATACTAACATTTCGCAAAGTATTTGGATGCTATTGGCTACTTACAATTTATTATGTAAAGTCCGTCGCGCACGCGTTCCAGTATTGCTAGAAAAAAATAATCCTCTTCCCTGGTAAAAATGGCCCAACAACAAACATGTTCAGTCGGGTGAAAACAGACTCTGACCAACTCCAACAGACACCGACAGGGGTATCGCACTGATCCAACAAACTCCAACAGACGTGTTAAATGCTGTTTAATGCATGTCAGCTTTCTCAATATTTAAATTTAAGAGCAGTTACATACAATTTGATTGTATTGCATAGCTCACGATCTTGAGGATAGAATTAGTTTCCATCATGCACTGTGGCTGAAACGGATAATCAATTTTTCATTTACTTTATTGCAGTAATTGAGTCGAATCTGTTGTCCCTTTTGGTTATTTGTTAATGTGGAGAGCATTTTTTTGTAACTTAATGTACTGTCTATGTCACAGTCATTGTCGTTTGTGAGCTTAACTGTTTATGCCCATGTAATTTAAAGTTCAAACTCAGTAATTCTGGGGTGCTTTACTGCGTTTCCCAAAAGCATCATTAGCCGACTGTGGTCGCATGTTCCATTGAACTCTGTTGGTAATGATGGACCTTGCGACCATAGTTGGTTTTGGAAACACATCTCTGGTTACTTTCAGATGTCAGTTTCATGACCTTAAAACAAATAGAATGTACTAAATGCTCATCAGGGCTAATAATTGTCCCATAGTCAATATAATTAATGGTTTACAGTGCTGTTGATATTTGTTCAAGCTGAACAACTCAAAATTCAGTTGATGTATTGGTTTTTCAAAGCATGTAGAATTTGCAGTAGATGAGTATCTCGTAGTGGCATTACATTTTATATCACATACATCTCTGAACATAAGCTCAGCACTCATTCACTCCATTTAAATGAGCAAGGTCATTGAGTTGCAGGAGAAACAAGCAATCATGCATTATTTTGCATATTTCTGGTCTAATTACATAACAGATTCTCCATTATTGCTGCTCTCACTGCTGGTAAATGATGTAGATTAGACGCTTTATTTTTATATACATGTTTCAAATGCTTTCCACAACTAAGGTACAAAACACAGCCTGAGAATCTTTTTGAAAAAGAGGTTGTCTTTTTGTCTGCCCACTATCTGTGAGGGTAAGAGTCCATCTCGAGATGAAATTAAGTAACTTATCAGAAGCACTGGAATAATGACTGACTTTTTTGATGTTTCTGTGTGTCATTATGTGGTGAATTAAGGCCAAATGTTGCTACAGTTGCTACATAAAGCATTTTTTTAATAACACTGTGCTGTAGCCAGTTAGAGGGTCATGAAATCCTGAAACACTTTTTTAAAAGACGTTTACAGTTACACATAGCCATTATTCTGATCTTTAGAGGCAAATTTATTTTCTATTTAACCATACTTTCTAAGTAATAAACCTTATTTGAAACAACATAGATGTAAATTGTGTATATGAATTGTGAGTGCTATAAAGAGTCACTTTTTACTTGGAAATCTTAATTTCTTCTTATTCTGTCGAGCTCAGACACAAGGAAAAACGCAAAGACACGAGTTGAATTGAAGAGCTGCTTTCAATATCTGCTTTTTTAAAATTGGATGCTTTCTTAACGGCTCTTTTCTCACAGACCGCTTCCATTTGTTTGTTTGTGTTATTGAGAGAATAGCATGCAACACTAATTTACTATACTGTTGCTTAGTTTTTCTTTTTTCTTTTTTTTTTAAGCTATCAGGACTTTGACCCCTTTCAGTCTTTCTCTTACACACCCATCCCCCGGTTTCCCTGCTGTTGAGCTCAGGCTTTGGGTCTGAATCAGGATATCCAACCCTCCCCCCATGTTATCTGCCCATCCCCTCCAGGCTTTGTGACATCTATATGAGATTCAGCTCATTATCGTGGGGCAAGAGCCAATGACAGTTCTTTAACCTCTTACAGGCTTTCATCCCAATCACAAGCGTCTCTGGAGTAACAACCTTTAACCCCTCTGAAATCTTGACACACTTTCCTTTACCGCATTAAACAAATGATCAGATATGCTGGAATCATAAGGGTGTAGTTTCATTCTCAAAAATAAAGCCCACAGACCACTTGATCTACCAAAAATGGCAAGAGCTTTCTTAATCTGATTGGCTTTTGTTTTAGTGCAATTTTTATGAAACTCATACACAAACTGGTTTGAGCCTGAATTCTATGGATTTTATCCCATGTCAAAAGTGAGGAACAAGTCATGATTTATAAAGGAAGAAACTGATGTGGAAGTGTTCTTATGCGCACGCCAACTGATGAGAATGTGTAAGGACGTTTTGGCACTTTGTATACCAGTAATTCAATTAATTCAACATTTCATGCACAAATGAGCAGCATTCTAACTGCTTTATTGACATCGCTGCAATTAATTCATTTGTATTAAGAATTTTTTGAAATAAGAATATCCCTTCTGACACCTTGCACAAAAACTGGGCCATGCTTAAAGCACATGCATTTTCAGAGAGCATGTTTGGATCTCCTTGTCCATTGATGATGAGTGCTGTACTGTTTCTGAGAGATACTTGTGGGAATCTGTAAATGGACTTGATGCATTTGTACACATTATATGACTCATTCATAGGAACATTTTGGAAACTGTCGTAATTTCACATTTACACTGTTAACAATTTTCCTGTATTTTTACAGTACAGTACTGGCAGCACGGTTGCCAGCAAGTTACTGTATTTTCATATACAGTAAACATACTGTAATTTACAGTACACAAGAGTGCTGTAATTTTACAAAACTGTATTTTTACAGCATTTTCTAATTTTAGTGTGCTTCTGCTGTAATTAATAATGCAGTATTGTACTGTAATATCTATATTGTTTCATTACTGCAAAATATTACTATAATATTCAAAATAATAATAATGTTAGTATTATAATTCTATATGTAGTTATTACAATATATACATTTATAGGACATAATATTATAATGCTATGTCAGAATACCTGCAAATCAAAAGACAATCCAATCAATGTTCTTGTCAAAAATATGTTTTATTCAATCAATTAAACTATTAAAACCATTGTTATTTACATGTTCAGTGAATCAGCAATTTACAGGTATTAAGGACCGTTAAAGGGATGGTTGACCCAAAAATTAAAATTCTGTCATCATTTACTCACCGTCAAACAGTTCCAAACCTGTATGAATTTCTTCTTTCTGCTGAACACAAGATATTTTGAAGTATGCTGGTCACCAGACGACAGTTGACTGTTGCCATTGACTTGCATAGTAGGGAAAAAATATCAACTGTCTGGTTACAAACATTCTTTAAAATATCTCATTTTGTGTTCACCAGAAGAAAGTTGTACAGGTTTGGAATAACTTGAAGGTGAGTAGATGACAGAATTTGTAGTTTTGGGTCAACTATCTCTTTAAGTGTGCACAAATCTGTAAATAAAACAAAAAACATACAAGAAATGAGAACTTGAGGATTGGGTTGGGTAAAAGAATGACAAGTGAGCAACAACAACTAAAAAAACAACAAGTGTCCCACTAACGGTGGGTGCAGGCTTCAGTTTGAAGTTTTCCATTCAAACTCCATCAAGGACCAAATAAAACTATTGGCATGTGGGTTTATGGCCGTCACCTTCCTCTGCACCACCCTCTTGGTCCTCTTTCTGACTCCCTGTCTGGCAGTACACTTCTTCTGTCTGGCATTTCCATCATCAGGGTTGACCAGGAACCTGTTAGCAATATCATACCAGTCAATTAATTTACTTTTCATTTTTGGGTGAACTAACCTTTTAAAACATTGTATTAAAATGGCTAATACTTACAAAAAAACTCATTCCCAGGCTGCAAAGATAACCGTCTCACACTGTAGAGCTGTAAGAAAGCAAAATACATTTTATTCAGTGACGTGTTGCTTGTTGAGGTCGTATATACTGCACATCACTGTATTTCATACACTCCAACCACACATCTATAGTAAAAAATGATAAGCTTCTGCTTCTAAAAATTCTAACTTACTTTTTTGGCATGCATCGGTCTTTGTTAAGTAATAGATAATTATTAACTATGATAACGGTAATTTATACCTTTATTCATATTTTAATTAATCAATATTTGTCATTACAATCACAAAGTTAAATCAAACTAAGTAAAATGCGAAACTGGTACCAATAGCCAATCTCTCTGAGCTCAAATCACCCGTTTACGTTGCAAAGGAAAGTATATTACCCTTGTTTTCACGTATTTTTGTGTCTAAACGACTTGTTCAAACAGGTCCAGTTTTGATCGCGACCGCGGCAGCCGTCATCCGGGAAACTGACTGCAAATCTTTTTAGGTGTTTGAGAACAGTCAGTGTTCGTCTATTATAATACAGTTTATATTAGCTTTTGCTGACAGGCTCGGATCGAACATTATGGAAAGGATCCCCACAGAGATGGGCATCTTTGTTGTCATATGATCCTTCAAACCTAACGTTACCAGACTCCATTAGCAAACGCAGTAAATTTACTTCGCAGACCATCGTAAAACATATATTCAAACTCGACAGTAACAAAATAAAACTCACACAAACCATCTTGAATGAATCTTTTCACCGTTTTAACAATCACCAGGTCTGGTTTGGTCGAAATAAACGAGTAATTCACCGAGTTTTGATTGAAATTTAAAATGTCGGAACAAGCGGGAAACAGTGAATAACACCTAAGTTTCACACTAAAAGCTACATACACTATAGTGTAAAATACTAAAACCTAATTATAAAATTTAAGATGAACTTACCAAACTTCCAGATATCCACCAAGTGAAACGTCCAGCTATCGATGAGTGAGCTGCTGCAGTTGTGCTCTGACGTCAGTAAGGGGGTGTTGTTTACAGCAATTCTGTATTATTACATGGCATACACAGCCAAGTTACAGCTAGGTTACAGCAACACTAAAATGTACTGTAAAATGCTCCCGCTCAAACAAAATTACCCAGAATGCAACGCAAATTACAGTATTGTACTGTTGGTTTTTACAGTAATGTGCTGCTAAATCTACAGCGACATTTAACAGTGTAGGATCATTTTATGCATGTTTTTATAAATGAGGCCCCAGGGTCCAGTGTCTTGCTACTTCACTGTGGGAGTGTTTCTAATGTAGGAAAACACAATAGACTGGATCAGACAATAGTGCGAAGGGGGCCAAACTGCTATTAACTCCTCTCACTATTCCTTTTGCTTATAGCTGATCCTTTAGTAGGAAACATTGCCACTGGGTATCTGACCAACAGAGCAGAGCACAACAGGATAGCCAGTGGACCAAACGCTACGCCACATAGATGCTGAGCCCCAACCTTTAAATCGCACTCATCCCATTGCCCCAACCCCCTTTATTATCTCTCCTTCCATGACTTGAACACTTGAAACACTGAATGATGGTCTTCTAAGGGTAGAGACAGCAAAATGATGCCAAAGAACTAGCGCTGATAAAAGCAGACTGTTGTTGCCTGCTGTTTGTTTTTTTCATTATTCGTTTATATTCAGAATGGGAGAATGGCGTTGCAGATACACAAACCGTAAACAAAGCAGCATTCATACCGATCACCTTTTATCTTCCACTACGGCCCAACGTTAACATTAAACATTCCCCCAGGAACACCCTGGGACATGACGTAAATTAGAACATCCTTCTGTCTGTACCACCTTGACTTGTTTGTTCACTGTTCTGCTGTTCTCACGCTTCGCATCATTCACTAAACTGAACAGCCAATCAGAGTTCTCTTTCTCGCCTGATGCCTGTTCAACATGCTGAATCGGCCCAAAAAAATAGACTTTGTCTGACTAGAGCCAACGGTGCACAGCACACCAGGAAAATTTAGTCAGTCGATGCTTAAAAACGGGCCGACGTTGCCTGACGGCCGATCGTTGGCTTTAGGCTGTAATTTTTTTTTTTTTTTTCAATGTATTGATTTTATAATTTTGTTTTTATTTTGTCATAATTAATGTTAATTTTTTTGCTAGTTTTTTTTTTTTTTTTTTTCCTTTCAAAATATTTGACAAAATACATCCAACCATTGATGGAATTCTCATACAATTCTGTTTATTCTAAGCACACATTGTGAGAAAATGCATCGTTCATATTCTAATAAGTGTTTGTACTGTTTGACTGCTAGTAGGTCTGGTCGGCTGTTTACATTACATTTACAAAACATTTACTGTTAATTACCACGGCTAACACTTTCCTTCAGTAAATGAATGGCTTACCACACATTTAACCAGACTTATAGTGTTGTCAGTGCTCTGTGACTCTGTGGCTTGTTAATATTTTCCATCCACCTTCTGATATAACGCCTTAACAGGCATCAATTGTTATGAGCAATTTAGTGAATGTTCATGACATGACCATCATACCACAAATGCAGTTGTTGAAAAGTAGCAATTGTGTATGGAATGTGTGTGTGTATAATCCATAATATCGCCATTGCAGTAAAATCACACTGAACTTTTGTTGTGGAATGTGCCTAATATTCATTTTTAATTCTTGTTGTTTATTTGCATATTAAAGAGCCTACATACAATTTGCATCTCCATAACCATTACATTTCAGTAGGTTATAGAACAAAAATATCACATTGTTTAATTTTGCTTTTGTTGAAATTAATTTCCTAATTTCGCACCTCTATAGTTTTTATTCTTGTTAAATGTATTGTAATATTTTAAATGTTTTTGTAAAGACGACGAAAATTAGTTTTTAGCGCGAAGTACAACAGTCGTGACTGTGTGGTGTGGTGAGAATTTCAATAATTATCTGTTCAATTTTTAAGTACATGAATTCCAACCTTAATGTGGCAGGATTGAAGGACTGTGGTTTTGAAGAGAGAAAATATAATTTACCAGTTACATTTCCAAATGACATGATAAAAGAAATTTGAAATCTTTACACCAGACCCATCTTTTTCCACTCACTGTCACTTCTGCCTCTGAAAGTAAATAATGGAAAAAAGAAAACATGTAAGAACTCTCAGAACTGAGATGGATTTTCAATTACACTAGAAAACTCACTCAAATTTATTCTCTTTGCACATCTGTACAGTTCCCTGTCATTTGCAGGCATTCAGAGACTATAGGCGTCTGTATTTGAGAAAGTTTGAACATGGTGCAGTGTACACTTTAGCAAATCATTAAAAAAATATGAATACATGCATTAAACATGACAATGTAAACATGCAGTATTCAGTGTATAGTATACTGCACTGTATGCAATATGACCTAGTATTCCATTGTGACTATAACCAGAACGTCTCTTAGCAATGTATGAAGTCAATCCCTCCTCCTAGGGTTTTTAAGAGTCAAAACAATCATTTGAAGGCATAGGCTAATGAGTGAAGATGGCTAAATATTCTATTTTTACACAATAGATTTAATTTACACCATGAAAAAGTATCCGTTCTGTGCAATAAGAGTAAATAGTAGCCTTATTATTTTATATTGGCAGATTTGCACCTCAGTATTTTTGTACATTAACCGGATGCAATAATATAATAGAGTGTACATGATTGTTTATTTAAAATGACTAAATGGATGCTGCTTTATTGAGAGAATAACCTTCCCCTAACTCTACCCAATAAACACTTTTAATATTATTAACCATTGATTCGCAGTTTATTTCCTCCTTTTTTTTTTTTTAATTGAAAATAAATTTGAGCTCTGCAAAAGGCGCATTCAAACCCGCGTTAAAAGCCAGTTTTGCAAGTAACTCGCTATCGCTGTGTTACTTAAGACGTTGAATTCTGCGCATCTTGTTTAAATCTTAAGTAGCCAATCCAGACACTGGTGGGCGAAGCTAGTGTAAATGGCATTTGCCAACAAGAGAAATTTGCACTTGGCGTAAATAGGCGCACAGTAATTGCCTATTTTAAATGGCAATTAAGAATCTCTTATTGACTTTGAGTGTGTACGTGGCATTGGTTATTGAGTGTAACTCAATGATAGGCAGACTGCTGCTTGCTAGAAGACAATCTGCCCACATCAATAAAAGTCATCAAGAAAAATTTCTCGCTGCACGCTGCTGTTTCCCTGTATGCCACATGCTGCACTGCATCCACCATGCAACGTCACATTGTGAGTCTATAAAGCAGACAGACAGGAAGTAGATCAGCTCACCTTCCCCTTTCCAAATATGAGAAGGGTGTGTGATTATGTAAAGATCTAAGATGGAATAATAGGGGGTTTCCTATAAAACAGGGGCACACGATGTGGGTGAAATCATGCCACAGCGATCCTTGCCTGGACAAAGAAAGGAACTTGACCGCACATTTTACTCCACTAGTATTCTTATAACACCAGAGAGGAATTTCTTGCATACATAAGAGACAAGGCCCTAAATAAGCAATTCTCAGAAGACCAAAAATGGATCGCAGGTCCATTCTGATGGTCGTCAACCACTGCAAAAGCAAATAATCATTACAATTAGGCAAAATAAACAAGCTCATCTTTTCCTATATCTTTTGTTGATGTCACAGACCATGTGTCTAGTCAAACTATGGAAAATAACCTAGATAACCTTTTTTTCAAACTTTACTGCTTTGTGGCAGCCATGATAAATCAGGTTTGTTCAGCCACAATGTGTTTTGTATGCTGAATATTTAGCAGCCAAGAGCATGAAATCATCCATATTCAAGAGACTGTAAGCAACCAAAGTTGTCCATTTTTCTGTTCAGCTTTTGTCATATTAATACATATAATAAAACCAGTTTGGTACTGTTGAACAATCACTTGTTGTAAATCTAAAACCTAAAGCAGAAGCAGTTGAGAACCTCTGACTTATACTGTATTGGATTGCATTTTCGATAATTTTCCCAAAACAGGTTATTAATAGAAAGTAATCTGGAAAACCCATAACTTTTAGTTCATGGAGAAAGTGATCGAATTACTTATTTGTTTAATTACTTTCCAAAACTCTACACAAATGTCTCTACAAGTTTCCGATATGCTTGTGTGCACATGTGTTCACATGACAGTGTTTATGTAAATGACAGAAACGCATAATATATCAAATCAACTTTTTAAAAGAAAGAAAGAAAAAACTAGAAAGGCAAACAGCAAGACAAAAAGTCTTGTATTCAAGACACAAGTCTTATTTTGTCCTTAGGTGGGCAATCAAATATTTCAAATGTATGTGTATAAAATACTTCAGTTTCTACAAGCATTTCACATACTTGTCTTGAAGTTAATAATGTTATTAATATGTATAATATTAATATTATATATATATATATATGGAAGTGGAATGTGCATAAATCATATGAAAAGATTGAGTTAATTGGTAATAAATGAGTGAATTACGTGTTTGAGTCATTTCTCTCTCTCTCTCTCTCTCGCTCTCTCTCTCGCGCTCTCTCTCTCTCTCTCAGCAGCACTTCCGCTCTGAGAGACACGCGCGTCCACGGACACACACCGACACAAAGAGAGGTACACAACCCTTCAAACCTTATAATATACTTAATATTTGTCTTATATTTACATCGGTTGAGCGTTAGGATGCCTTTATTTCCGTCTGCATTGTACGGGTCAGAAACGGTTATCCATCGATGTTATCTGAAGATTGAGCTCGGACAACTACGATCATGTAGTTATGACGACATATCTACGGCGTATTACCTTATCTGTTCTTTTCACCGGATTTGTGGAACGAGGCAAAAGTTGGAGTTTGGTGAACTCGACATCGATGCGTGTTTATGCTCGACTTCCTTCGGTTTAATCTCGTGTCATTGATCGCGTGTGTACTGATTCTGTTCGATCAGATTCAGCGTTACATTTAAGTGGATCAAACACACGCCACGGATTAACGTCCGAGCGTTTCGAGGCTGTTTTACTGTTCTGTTTTGTTTTTTAAGATGAAACGCGGTGTAATCACACGCAGGATCTTGCCTTGTTGTTGATCTGGAGTTAAAGGTCAAACCGCGTCGAAACACTTGATACGTGGTTACATTCATACATTGTTACACCCCATTGCATCGTTACAGCGAAACACTGTTCAATCTGCGGGTAGATCTGCTGTTATGTTAATACAATGCGTTACATCATTTTTCTCATTGAAGTGTTTGTTTGTTTCTCTCTCATAGATCGGGATGTCGGATGAGGACTCGCGAGCCAGCTCTAGTTCATCCTCCTCCTCTTCATCCTCCTCCACCCTTCAGCAGCAGGAGAAAGACACACCTGGGAAAAAGAGAGACAACAAAGCCAACATGAGCAAGACCTCCAAACTCCTCTCCACCAGTGCCAAGAGGTGAGGAGACACCACGAGCTTGGGGCACATCGGGCCGTGTTTTGTACAAGTGGATTCAGACAATTGCATAGCGTGAGCACCATGTCAAATGATTTAGATTGAATTTAAGTGAGCCTTAAAGACAAACAAATATTTAAGAATTACAGATATTTCAAAATGTAATACTGTGCAATGACCTAACTTACTACAGTATAAAATAATCCATTTGAACCATTTGCAATTTATATATTCATTTCAAAATGTACATATTCCTAATATGTCTCATGGCTCTCGTAATGTTGTGAATTACATCAACTCATTTAAAACAGGGATGTCCAATTCTGCTTCTGGAAAGCAACTGTCCTACAGGGCTCAGCTTCAACCTCAATTAAACACACTTCAATCAGCTAATCAAGGTCTTGGCATACTAGAAACTCCCAGGCAGGTGTTTTGAGTTAAGTTGTAGCTAAACTCTGCAGGACCAAGTTTGGACTCCATTGACTTAAAACGTATCCAGTATTTTCAATTCAGAATGGTAAAACTAGACCCAAAATATTGAGTACTTTGCATCACTGGATATTGCCGTCTATCATAAAACCGTTGTCTAATGTGAAATGTTTCGCTTTTACCATTAAACCTGAAGCGCCGTGCTGTAACTCACGCTTGGCTTCTGTGAACGCTAAAGCTGTCACCTTTGATCAAAGGATAAAATGACAGGGCAGTAACCACTATTCACAATAACAAGATTAGGCCAAATTGTCCCCCTCAATATTCCATATTCTTGACACTGCTCTGCTGTGCTCACTTGTGCACCACTCGATGACATAATTTTTTGAAAGATATCATTTTGACATTGACTTACTATTGTCAATGGTGGTTATGGCCCTGTCATCAGATGCCATTTTTATCCTTTTATCAACTATGGAACCGCACACACAGGATCGTGGGATATCGATATCATAGGAAGCCAATGAAGCAACTATGAAGGCATATTAATATACAGGATTTAGAGGCTCCTTCACATCTTGTCAGGCAGTGTTTTTTTTTTTTTTTCAGGTCTCAGACAACTGCTTTTTGTTTTGATAGATCTTTACTCCGAAACTGATATGATCAAATAAACAGAGATCATGCTCTTTTAGAATAAATTGGTACTTCATGTCTTCTTTCAGGATTCAAAAAGAGCTGGCTGACATCATGTTGGACCCCCCACCGAACTGCAGGTAAGGAAATGCTTTGGCTCTCTTTGATATTCTCTGGTTGTATTAGTGGATCATGCTTGATTAAAGAACCAGATGCAACGAACAGACTTCTTACAGCAATAGAGGTGCGGTCACACAAGCACGATTTTGTTGGCCAAAAAAGATCTATTGTCAGTAGTGCAGCCATTGTATGAAGCACAGCTCACACAGAAGTCACTTTCAAACATTTTTTTGTTGACCAACTTGAACAAGCAAAATCTGCTCGGGGCGCTTTTTCACCTACACGGGAGGCTCCTAATCACACATTCCTAATGAAATTTCAGCAAGCAGTGGTAATGTGTCCGTCTTTGACTCTGGTCTTGTTTGTAGTTCTTGCAGTGTGTCCTCACGCTTTAATTTTATGTGGTTTGCATGTCGCGGGTCGCATGTCTAAATGCATTCATGCAGCTGATTCATAGAGGTCAAAGTTTGGTTGATGCTGTAGCAGTATCATTTTATACATAACTGCTGGGAAAGGTTTACAGGTTATCATCTCAGCAGTGAGGGATAAGCATGGTACGTAACTTTTTAGTAAAATTAGAATATAAAGAAAGTGTTATATATTTGCTCCGGAGAGCAGTGGTGTATGTGAATGGAGCTCCAGTCTAATTATTGAGCACTATATGCTTAGAACAGCGGGATCTGATGTGTTTGTGTATCTTTGTAGGATCTAATTGGTAAGAAATGCAAAAATTCTTTATTTTGTTGTATTTATGTGACTTTTCCCCAAAAGCACAGTATAATAGAGAGTATGGAATGATTATATTATCTTTGACTATCTTGTTGGCTCTTTGACAAATTGCTTTTCTTCCACGTTTGTAAGTCACATAGGAACAGCATCTGCTATGCAAGTCTCTGTTGTATGGTGATATTGATGTGGTGTTGGCAATATTGTTAAGAGGAAATGCAAGTGCAATTATAGCTTTGATGCTTTGGATAGTGCAGGGGGATTTTTTTTTTTTAGCATTTCATTATTACTGGGTCACAATGAAAAAAAGTGTCCCCATATTTTGATACTATTATGCATATAAATTGTCATTACCTGCAGTCGTTATCGAACTACATGCACAGTAAAGAGCTGCTTACGATTCGAACTGTCAAACGATTTGAGTTTTGTTTCCTACAGTGGACTGTATCCACCTTTTTCTTTGCAACCCGACTCCTGTCTTTGGGACTCTCCTCCCAGAATGTTTCAGATGTCACCCTATTACACACACTTAAGAAGCTGATGAGTTGAATCAGGTGTTTTAATTGGTGAGACATCTAAAATATTCTGGTAGGTGGCTCTCTGTTACTATTTCAGTGTGGGAAAGCGCTTCAAACGAGTCACTGTCTAAATGAATCGCTAACGATTTCTGATCTTTTTGCAAGCCTATTTAATTGATTAGATCAAAAGAGTAATTTATTTGCAAATCTGGCATTGATTGTTGTGATTCTAAGCAGCAGATATGAAAAACACAACATGATTGCAGAAATATTAAGGACAAAGATTCTCTGTTCAAGTGTATATGGTAATCTCCATCGTCAGACAAATATTTACGTCTAAGTGTAAGACGTTTGGATGTCAGCTAGTGTCTGTCGGGCTAGTTTTTGTCAGTGAGAGGGATCGCTCTGATTGGCTCTTTGGTTTAGCGAGCAATTCAGTGCAGAAAAAAATAGAAGCGAAAGTGATGAAAAGAGAGCAAAGAAGTCAAGACAGTACACAGAAGGCTGTTCCAATTTTGCGCCATCTTACCTGATCATTCCAATATGCAAAAATTTCCATAATAATATGAATTGGTAATAAAGCAGCACTTTGTTTATGGTTTGTATATCTGCAGTCCTAGTTTCAATTTTCCTCTTTGAATGATGAATATATACAGTTGTGTCCTTACATGCAAGCGCAGAACGCTCATGCTAGTTGTCAGTCCCTTGTACTCCTTTTGCTGTTCAATTGCCGCTAGTTTTTTGACTTCAGCTTGGTGTGTCATAGCCATGAAGGATAAGTTCACTTTCAAATGAAAATTACCCCCAAGCTTTACTCAGCCTCAAGCCATCCTATATGACTTTTTCTTCTTTCCGATGAACACAAATCGGAAAAATGTCCTGATGCATCTGAGCTTTATAATGACCGTGAGTGTTACCAAACTAGAATGAGCTGATGAAAGTGTCTCCACATCCATCCCTCCATCATGAATATATTCCACACGGCTCGGGAGGGTTGGTAAAGGTCTTCTGAAGCGAAGTGATGCGTGAAGTTATGAAGTAACGTTGTGTCAGCTTCTTAAGTTGAATAGGGAAGGCATAGGATGTAGCGTAAGCTTTCTGAACCGTTCGAGTTTTACACTTTCTTCGTAAGTAGATTACGGACCTCTGAGATACTGCAAGTAGGACGCCTTGACCTCTGAGTCTGACCTCATTGGTCTAATAAATTGGGGGACAAAAATATTAGATGAGTGCAAATGCTGTTTTATGTTAATGTCTAACTTAACAGCAGTGCTCCTGTAGGAATTCACATTTGAGTCTTTTTTGCCTAGTCTGTTTTTGAGTCGCTGACAGACTAACTGTGCGTGTCCACTGGAGAGGAGCGTGAGCATTTTCAATGCACCAGTGGTTACGCAACATAACCAATGATGCTGCGTGTGAATTTTCACGACAGAGACGTGCACATATAAATTACCTTGACAACACTATTTGAAATTAGCCCGGGCCAAACATTCTCTCGCAGTTTGCATTCACCGCCTATTGAGGACAGCTGGTCTAAGCCATTGCTGTTGAAGTAGTGCCTTTCTACCTGTGGCTCATCATCAGTTGTGTCTGTATGCTGGCTCGTCCTTTCCACCATCCTCCTTGAACTCCAAACTTTGTTTTTTTTTTTATTATTATTCAGCTATTGACCTTTCCATTTTCATAAGGCTTAATTCCTAAATTTCCTAATTGGCGCGTTTCATCATCATTGAGCAATGCGCGTGTACGTTCGCTCTCTAGGGTTAATGAATAGAACTGCATGTGTCTTGCGGAAGAACATTGTAGCCGGAACTACTTCTCTCTGTTTGTCTATGGCGAGTCACTCAGGTACTGTGATACTCCGCAGCCGAGCCGAGCCCGGTCTGAAATAGTCCGAATATAAACACTTATTATAGACGTTCCGTAGTGATTCAGGATAAGACAAAAACACGGTTTGGAAAATGGATTTATGATGTACTCGTTCATTACATAAATTTTGTTTATTTTGAAAACAAAACAGTTACCGCCGGCAGCAGCTGCTGCTACCTCGTTCTGTCACACACGCGCAAATAACATGATCATGCACTCGTGCACATGCGGCCACAATTTTTTAACTCGCACATTCTCAAAAAAAGGTCGCATATGCGACCATTTTGGTCACAGTCTGGAACCCTGTGAGGGTTGTTGCTCATACAGTTTTTTTTTTTATACATAAACCCTTTCTGTTGTACTTTTTGAAACCCCTTTCACATCCTGAAAGCAATCAATAATAGAAGTGGTCTAAATATGAAAATGTACATATATCTTCTGTGGAAGTCTCAAGACCAAAAAAAAATGCTTTTGGTCTTGTCAACATTATGTATTTCCGTACCTCCACGCATCCTGCTCAAGCAGACATCACACGACATCACCGCATTCCGTTAAGCAATGCAGAGCTGCAAACAAACAGCGGTCACCTTTTACAGTTCCTGTACACCATGTCATAACCGTAATTACGAGATGGCAACCTGTAACGTTCTTACCGGTCCTCAGACTCGGATTTATGGGTTTCTATGTCAACGCAATCAATGCTGATATTACTCGGCAGTAGTCAGGTGGTACAAGTAAGAGCTCTGTAAGATGTTTGTTCATTCTTACTGTAATGTTATGTGTTTGAGACATGAGGCAATTTAACGCCATCTCTCTTAACACTGTGCAGACTCTGCTGCGAGCGTTCATGTCTTGTGGATGCGGTGTGGCTTTGGAGATCAATCTGAAGGGAGGGTGGGATCTTATGCTTTCAGAGCTAGCTTGCTATTGCTAGCCTCTCCAAAATTGCCTATGCTACCTTTTAAGTCTGCAACAAAGCGGTCCAGATGATAGCCAACTTACTGCTCTAGGCAACGATGAAACTTTTGAGAGATGTGAGATTGTGAGATGTGACATTTCAAATTGATATGGATATTTAGAAGAAAAATTTAAAGGAAAAAATACTATGGACTGTTTGGGTTGTTGGCTAGGGTGTCTCACAAAGCCAGATCTTTGCCTGACAACAAAGTCTAGGCTCTACAGCTTCTGCAGTTAGCCAGGGACCACCCACTTAGTCAGGAAGCAGTTACAGTTTTGTTTTATTCAGTGTAATTTTTGGGGCAAGTAAACATTGCCACAATAACATCAGCATGCTATAATGGACACTTGGTTCTTTCGTGTTTACCATATGCCACAGATAGGGTGGTACTTGACCTGATCTTATAGATGTGAAAAGACTAACAACAAAATTAAATGGGTCCATCAGCCAAGCTCAGAAAACGGCACTTTTTCCTGTACCGCATGGGTAAACATGTGAACACATTTCTGTTGAATTCAGTGCTTCGAACAAAACGCTTTAATGTGTTAAGGAAATAAAATTAAACCCTGCATTTAGGAAAACCTGTAGAAGTCATCCAGTCAGATTTAGACCTTTGACTTCTAAAGTGTTTTCAGTTTAGGGTGCCATTTGAAGAAGAAAAAAAAAAATGTTGAGCACAAACGAATAGAACCGTTTTGGAATGATTAAGACAACCTGAGTGTGATTGTTTTGTTTCTATTATGTTTAAGAAGAGGTAATCTAAAGAGGCTTTTCTTTTAATGGCACAAACCAGCAGATATCAACCACAAACTAACAGCACCATTTTGGAGTAATTTGGATGGTATAGGGTGGAGAGTGACGTCACTGCCCGAATTAAATTTGTTATATCTGCGGAAGGAAAATAGCACAGTGTTTGTTTTAACAGCACAAGCCGAGCACAAAAGAACGGCGCCTATTTGGAGCTATTTGACATGGGTTGGAGAGTGATGTCCCACAACCAAAACAATAATGTTCAATATCTTAAACACCAAGACAGCACAAACATTAGTTTTTGCGTCACAAATCAGCTCAAACAAAGCACAAATGAATGGCGCAGTTTTTCATTTTTGGGGGTACCAGCTTCACAGAGGTGAACAAATCATGTGAATTGAGGTTTTATTCATGTCTGTGTTTGATCATATGAATAACCTTAGTATTAGCTATAGTAATAGTGTTTGCCTTAGCAGGAAGTGCTATATTCTTCTTCTTTTAATGTTTTTTTGTTTGTTTTGCTGTGCTCAGACATCATACCTCTGGCCTTCTCACGTGAATGTGCGTGAAGTGTCTCAAGGCAAAAGTAGGCATAAACTCTCCAGTGGATCCTGTGACCTGCGAGAGTGCTTGTTTTCATGATTGAGGACACAATTTGTATAATGATATGGGTATTACACTGGTATTATGATGTAAACATGTTTTATGATGAGTCCACGTTTTTAAAATAGCTTTAAAAACATACTAAACAATGTTTTATTAAAAAATAAAAATGCAGAATGTTTTCTTTGATGGGTAGGTTCAGGAGTAGGGTTAGTGCGGGGGCACAGAATGTACAGTTTGTACAGTATAAAAAACATTACGCCTATGGAATGCCCCAACTAATTTAGCAAAACAAACCTGCATGTGTTTATAGATGATGACAGCTCAGAGATGATTGTAGGACAAACAGAACCCGTTTGAGAGCTGCTGTGCTCAGGGGTTTGCGCCTGTTATGCCACACGAACTTTAAACTACATTAAGGAGAGCAGCTGCATTACATCTGAAGACACTGAGGAATTCTAATAGCTCATTGCTACTTGTTTAACAGAAGTTAAAAAGTTGTTTTCTGCAATCACTACTTTAGTACCTGACAGACTTGTTAAAAGATTCTCTGAAACATTACATAACTAAACAAAGAGCAGCTTAGCTTTTTCATGTAGTGGGATGTTTTTTTTTGGCATAGGTTTTCAGTTGAAGTGTGAAATGATGCAAGAACATGGGCCCGTTTACACCTAGTCGCTTCATGCGTTTTCTCTCATCGGATGGCTATCTGACTATGAAAAGACCAGGTGTAAATGCCTTTTACAGGGGCCAATTTACATCCTATCGCTCAAACCACTTTCAGAGGTGGTCTGAGATGCATTCCAGTCAAAACTGACCGAGTCTAAATGCATCAAGTTGAAATCACATGTAAATTTTACTCCTCCCAAAAATGCTAAAAAAAAAATAAACATGTGAGTGTGTTATAGGCTATAGGCCAGATTTGACTGCGCTCACGCAACGATTATCTTCAGCAAGCCGACCCGCAAACTGCCGCAAATGAAATTAAGTCGCAAAACACAATCCTCTTCATTAAAAGTAGTGAGACTAAATGATCTTACCAGTGCTGTTGCCGGGCTCTCTCATATTGCGGTCTTTGATTTTGAAATTAGCTGATCAATAAAATGCAGCTCGTATTTGTTGCTTTCGGTGACGTGATCTCTGTTAAATCTGCATATACCGCCGGAATTAAAGATCGGTTTAAATCCGTTTTTTTCCGGAGACACATTTATGTGGCCAAGTGTAAATGGAATCGTTTTGATCAATCAGATGGCTGTCTGATCAGTAAAAATGAAGTGACCTGGTGTAAATCGGCCCAATGAAATAGTTTTTCTCCATAATTTTAATCAGTGTTATTGCTCAGATAAATGTGACCGCTTGGGTGTTTGAGACCTGTGAGTTTGGGCTGTTTCACATCATAGAGCAGTAGATTTCTGTCTTTGCACCTTTTTTCAAACCATGCTGATAAATATTTTATAGTGCATTTTCACAATTGTTCAGTGTGTTATGCATTACAAACAAAAATAAGCTCAGTGCAAAACTCTGCTTGCACCTACACAGAACCATCCTGATCACACAAGCTGTGAATGGTGTAACCTTTTAATATAGGAACCAAAATAAATTTTCACTGTGTGCGGTCTAAAACCAACTTGTGCTTGTAATATGTGAAGCAATGTTAAATAAATAAATTCATTTGTAATAAAAAATCGCAATAAACAAGTGATCAAACAATGTGTTTGTACCCATATCTACCGATAAAGGTGTTTGGTCAATATAATATTAAAATATACACAACTTTTCAAGTGTGTGTGTGTGTATATGTGTATATATATATATATATATATATATATATATATATATATATATATATATATATATGTATATATATATAATGTTTTTAAAAAAAAAGAGAGAGCTGATCATCAAACATTAACAATTTAATACTAACAATTACATACACACAGGGAGTGCAGAATTATTAGGCAAGTTGTATTTTTGAGGATTAATTTTATTATTGAAACAAAATCAGTGACCAATATAGCCACCTTTCTTTGCAAGGACACTCAAAAGCCTGCCATCCATGGATTCTGTCAGTGTTTTGATCTGTTCACCATCAACATTGCGTGCAGCAGCAACCACAGCCTCCCAGACACTGTTCAGAGAGGTGTACTGTTTTCCCTCCTTGTAAATCGCACATTTGATGATGGACCACAGGTTCTCAATGGGGTTCAGATCAGGTGAACAAGGAGGCCATATCATTAGATTTTCTTCTTTTATACCCTTTCTTGCCAGCCACGCTGTGGAGTACTTGGACACGTGTGATGGAGCATTGTCCTGCATGAAAATCATGTTTTTCTTGAAGGATGTAGACTTCTTCCTGTACCACTGCTTGAAGAAGGTGTCTTCCAGAAACTGGCAGTAGGACTGGGAGTTGAGCTTGACTCCATCCTCAACCCGAAAAGGCCCCACAAGCTCATCTTTGATGATACCAGCCCAAACCAGTGCTCCACCTCCACCTTGCTGGCGTCTGAGTCGGACTGGAGCTCTCTGCCCTTTACCAATCCAGCCACGGGCCCATCCATCTGGCCCATCAAGACTCACTCTCATTTCATCAGTCCATAAAACCTTAGAAAAATCAGTCTTGAGATATTTCTTGGCCCAGTCTTGACGTTTCAGCTTGTGTGTCTTGTTCAGTGGTGGTCGACTTTCTGCCTTTCTTACCTTGGCCATGTCTCTGAGTATTGCACACCTTGTGCTTTTGGGCACTCCAGTGATGTTGCAGCTCTGAAATATGGCCAAACTGGTGGCAAGTGGCATCTTGGCAGCTGCACGCTTGACTTTTCTCAGTTCACGGGCAGTTATTTTGCGCCTTGGTTTTTCCACACGCTTCTCACGACCTGTTGACTATTTTGAATGAAACGCTTGATTGTTCGATGATCACGCTTCAGAAGCTTGGCTATTTTAAGACTTCTGCATCCCTCTGCAATATATCTCACTATTTTTGACTTTTCTGAGCCTGTCAAGTCCTTCTTTTGACCCATTTTGCCAAAGGAAAGGAAGTTGCCTAATAATTATGCACACCTGATATAGGGTGTTGATGTCATTAGACCACACCCCTTCTCATTACAGAGATGCACATCACCTAATATGCTTAATTGGTAGTAGGCTTTCCAGCCTATACAGCTTGGAGTAAGACAACATGCATAACGAGGATGATGTGGTCAAAATACTCATTTGCCTAATAATTCTGCACTCCGTGTATATATACACACACACATATGTATGGAAAGTATTCAGACCCCCTTAAATTTTTCACTCGGTTATATTGCAGCCATTTGCTAAAATCATTTAAGTTCATTTTTTTCCTCAATGTACACACAGCACCCCATATTGAAAGAAAAACACATAATTCATGACAATTTTGCATATTTATTAAAAAAGAAAAACCAAAATATCACATGGTCCTAAGTATTCAGACCCTTTGCTGTGACACTCATATATTTAACTCAGGTGCTGTCCATTTCTTCTGATCATCCTTGAGATGGTTCTACACCTTCATTTGAGTCCAGCTGTGTTTGATTATGCTGAAAGCCACACACCTGTCTATATAAGACCTTACAGCTCACAGTGCATGTCAGAGCAAATGAGAATCATGAGGTCAAAAGGAACTGCCATTTTTTTGGAAATATTGTCAATGTGATCCTTCATAAATCATTCTAATATGTTGATTTGGTGCTTAAACATTTCTTATTATTAGCGATGCACCGAAATGAAATTCTTGGCCGAAGCCGAATAATAATGAAATGCTTGGCCGAAGGCCGAAATCCGAATACCGAATGTGGTGTTTCGCATTTTTTCCATTTATTTTGCCAATTTTTTCACCATTACAATAATTAAATAGTAAAAATTTGCTTTTTACTATTTTGTGTTGCTTTTCAGAGAAATAAATCAAATAACAAAAATATAATTTCAAAATATTTAACACTGAACATTTTTTCCAGCAGATATTATACAAACAAAGTACAATATAACTTAAAATGAATAAATTAGTAAAATAAAAAAAAATAAAAATGATTTGGCCATCTTTGAAGCCTATGTTCTTCTTGAATAGCCTATAACTGACTGCTGAAAGAATGTAACTCTGTATGTCTACAACAACAAATGTGCATTGAATAGTGCAAAAAATGTGGATGAACCCACAACAAATAAATAACTGTCCTAGACATGAGCCTACTTCACATATCGCGCCTAATAAAGCGTGTAAAGCGCGGCCGCGTCGCTTCCTCCTTCTTTTGCAAGCGTTCGGGAGCTCGCGCTTCTGTGGCGTCCGTCGTTGCTATGCAACCATGAACTGTGGATTCTGACGATGAGAAAGTTTCAGCAAGGGATAAATTGATTTTTAGCCCTTGCTTTAGCTTTACTACTAGATATATTTATGGAGATGAGATATAACAACCCCCCTGTACAGCTATGATCAGCTGTTCGGCTGAGATTTCCATGTTTTGTTACGGAAAGGTCGAAGATGATCGGTTGGTTCTTGTCACATGACCTGCGGTGCGCTTGCGGCATTCTGAAAAGTTGAGATGTTTTCATCTCGCCGCGGCACAGGCGCGCCCGGAAAAAACAAGCGCGCCGCACCGCATGCGCGTCCCTTCCGTTTACATAGGATATAAAGAATATGCGCGGAAAAGACGCGATATGTGAACGTTAAAACGTCATTAAAAACGTCATTGTTCGGCAAAATTTATTCGGCCTTTTTACTTATTCTTTTTTCGGCCGAATAATTTTGGTTGCCGAACATTCGGTGCACCCCTACTTATTATCAATGTTGAAAACAATTGTGCTGCTTAGTATTTTTGTGAACACCGTGCTATGTTTTTTTTTTTTTAATAGAAAGTTCCAAGGAACTGCATTTATTTCAGTAAATGGTTTTATGTTCAGTTTTGATGAATTTAATACATTCTTGTTAAATTTAAGAAAATAAATCAATAAAATGAATTGTAGTGTATTGTAAATCATGTAGTGAGCCGTAAATGAGCCTGTATTGAGTCTGGGTTGTGAACTGTCTCACTGACAGCATGCAGAAAAGAGTCCTGTTTTACTGAACTGAATGGCAGTAGCAGCAGTGTGATGAACCCCTGACACATCCAAACACTGTGTGTGTTCAGACAGTGCCTCTTGTGTGCTGTTGTATTCAGCTGTTGAGATGGTTCTGTTGTGAAGCATAAATCCAAGTGGAAATGACAGAGGGGCGGTTTGATCCACTCATCTCATGGGTGTTATGCTGAGGCGTTGTACAGGAAAGAATTGTGTGAATCTTTCTTTACTGCCAAGCATGGTCACCCAAAGGCAAGTTTTGTTGCTGAAAAAACTTAAGCTTAAATGTGCCTTGCAGATTATTTTTAGGATACTTATTTAGGTCAGATTATTTACACTGCTCTGAAAACCGAGCGGCAGGTATGTTCAGCCAACTTTTTATTCAAGCTGTAAATGAAGTTCCTGCTATAAAGTTTCAGATCCGTAATTTAACCTTGAAGTAAAAATAGTCTTTCAGCTTGTCGTATTACACCTTTGTTAATACGCTTCCTCTGTTGCTGAAAGTAAAATGGTCAGTGGAGTTGTCAATGTGGAATGTGATGAGTCTTATGAGTAATTATTTTCACATTGAACTTGAAGTATAAGTTTTAAGTATGAACTTGAAATACGTTTACGATGGTGAAATGATTACTATTGATGTCACAGAATTTTTAAGACCTAATGCACAGATTACTGATGTATACTGATACACATGCAATTAGTTTTTCTCCCAGTGCAAAAAAAGGGGAAAACTGTTCACAGTAGGGCTGCAACAACTAATCGATAATGAAAATCGACGGAAATCGACAACTATTGTCATTATCGATTAGTCGGGTCTGCCCACCGTGCACGCAAAACTTCCGCCAGTCTAATCAAATTCCAGCAATGAATAAAGCATTTCTGTAGACAAAATGCATTTAAAAACAATGAAAGAAACCGAGTGAGCTGCTGCGGTAAAGGTAAACTTCCCAAAACATGAGAACTCTTTATTTGAAGCTTCAAGCTAATGCATTAGCTCTGTGTTTAACATGGCTTGATCTGTCAGGCGCTTGACAGATGCGCGCGCGTCCTCAGCGCAAAACGTTCATTCTACAGCTATATCTTTATCAGTAAATGTTTAAAATTCACGCGAGCATTTCCATTTTGCATGAAGGTTTGTCCTGACAGTCTGCATTAAACTTCAAACTTTATGTAACTGAATGAGCGCCAGCGTGCGCGCTCACGTCAGACAAACGGAACGCGGTAGAGAGGGAGACAATTCATATTCATATCAAGCTCAGTTTAGGTTTAAAAGTCAGTATGTCATTCAAGTATTTAATGGTAGTAACTGAAGGGATAACAGCATGTAATTGAATAAATGTAAGATGTTTCTATAATTTACACAGGACAAAGAAAAAACAGTAAGAGGTCACGTGTGGGTTCCTGCTGAACATTTCTCTTGCCTGTTGGTTAACACTGAGTTTGTATTTTTGATTCTCTTTATTGTCACCGTATTTTTTAATAGAGATTAAAAGAGAGTAGAGATTTACACTATATTCACTATATACAGAGCTTAAATTTATTATATCACCGCCACTTAAGGTTTGTGCCACAGCTGCCCTAAATTAACACTACTCAAAATCATTATGTTTCTGTAATGGTTAATCCACTAGTACATGTAAGCAGTTTAGTCACAGTAGTATTTCTAACGCTAAAATATAAATATTGTTGCCATGAATTTTCGAATTTACTGTTTCACAAGACAGAAAAAATAAGCACTTGTTTCAGATGCCCAATTACAGTAAATAACAACAGAGACTGTGGAAAAGTAAATATAAATCAATGCCAGAAAGAATGCAAGCTGTTATCAAAGCCAAAGAAGACCAAAGAAAATATAAAGTGTTTTGGACATTATGTGTGAATAATGACTTTTTGTCAGATCCCTAAAATATTGTGTTCTCTTTTCTGTGACAGGTGGTCTTAGAAATGAAGCACTGCATGTTTTCATAGCATTCAGTTGGCACGTTTGTTTGAAGGACATTGGGCAGGATGTGCAATAATGTGTTTTTTTGTCAATAAAATAAAAAAAGAAAGAAAATCAATCATCGGATTTTTTATCCGAATAATCGGGAAAAAGAATAAAATAAAATAACTGGCCAACTAATCGATTATTAAAATAATTGTTAGTTGCTGCCCTAGTTCATACTACAATGAATATTAAGTCATTATTTACTCACCCTGGTGTTCTCCTAATGTAGTATGCCATTCTTTCTTTTTCAGACCAATAATGAGAATTTAGAAGATAAAAAAAAGTCCCACTCATTTGTCCACATAATTGCAGTTAATAGCGACCAGCATCAAGCTTTAAAAAAAAAGATATAGAAGTGTCACAGGATGCTCTTGATTCGTCACGTGTCATAAGTATTTTGAGGGTATATGATAAGGTTTGGTAATTAAAAAAAAAAAAAAAATTAAATGTAATGTATTATTAAACACATCCTGCCCTTGATCTTGTGTGCATAACCACATAAAGGTGACCTATTATGCAAAATTCACTTGTTTGGACATAATTGTGTATTGGCAGTGTAACACAAACACTCTAAAGTGACAAAAATCTACCCACTCCTTTTTTGTAATCCCCATAAATCATAAGCAGTGTCTCTGAATGACCTGTTTTCTGCCATGGAGCCACAGGCCCCACCCACAATGTTGACAGACACTGCCGTTTCGACACAGAACGTTTTAGGTGTTACTCCCAAAAGACGAGGTGGATTAATTTTGCTCCTACTCTACCAAAATTCATTTATGCCTGCGCTGAGCATTTTACACCGGACTGTTTGAGTGAGGGTCAGTATAAAGCAGGTTTTGCCCAAAAATTGCTCCTGAATGATTTTCCACTTTTCAAACTTGAATAAAATCTAAAAACATGACATTTACATTTTCAAACCGTATTCAGCAACAGTTACTGTACAATTGCACGTGGCCGTAAGGTTCCATAGTTGGCTCGATAAATGTTGCATACGTTCTGAAGAGAATACAGTCCAGGGTGCTCAGTCATACTTCTGGGAGTCTGCTCAAGCTGTCGTATCGGTCTTTTCACCTTTTAGCAAGATGACCGCAAGATCAATTATAACCATGTGGTAACTAAGCTATACCCGTTTTACTTTCATGCAGCATATGTTCTCTGGCTCTGTAGGCATCTTACAACAGTTCCCACATGAACACCTACAGCGATGATGGAACATGCTAATCAATTACTTAAAGTGAGATCCATATGAACTACATAAAAACATCAAGTTACCATTCAGAAACTTCCTGTCCGATTCCGGTACATATATATATGGCTGAACACCACTACTTGCAGTTTCTGACATTTTCATAGTGTGAGCGTGTCAAGTTTTGTTATTGCTGTCATGCCAGAGCAAAAGCTCTAGAAGCTCTGCCCTCATCTGGGTGGGAGCTCCAGGTTATATGCATTTAAAGGAACAAACACAAAAACAGCGTATTTTGGCTCATACCCTAAACGTGGCAATTTCAACAAGCTATAAAAGTTTTTGAGCTAAAACTTCACATACACACTCTGGGGACATCAGAGACTTATTTTACATCTTGTAAAAGGGGGTATAATAGGTCCCTTTCAACGTGTGCGTTCGTGAGACTCCATTAGCGGCGCAGTTCACTCCATGTTTCACTCCCAGAAAAAGCACACAAGTTGTGCGAAATCCCAAACATCACAAACTTTTAGGGTGAACTATATCTTTAAGACCTAACCGACTTGTCAAGCCTGACATTTGTATGTATTTGAGCTTTGATAGCGTGCCAAAATGGTCAAAGTATGCAGCTTGTTTTTCACACAAGAGCAGGCGCAGATATTTGTAAATTCAGTATGTCCGACGTCCGGTGTCATTCACTTCCAGTTAATATTAGCTGTGCAAAACAGCTTGATCTTGCAAACTCAATTTCTTACCATATTATTTGAATTCATTGTCTTCTTAATTATGAACGCACCGGTTTGTTGCGCAAATTGCTTTTCCTTTTACAACTTTGTTGTTCTTGCACATTCGTAGAAAATAGAGTTGAAAGAAATTATTATATGCACTATTCCATGTATTTCTGGACAAAGCTGCTTAAAAATTCTACTGCTAAAACAATTTTGTGTTATTATTCTGAGTAAATGAATCTCTCTGCTTCTGTTCTTAGTGCTGGCCCCAAAGGAGACAACATTTATGAGTGGAGGTCCACTATCTTGGGTCCTCCAGGTTCAGTGTATGAGGGAGGAGTGTTCTTCCTGGACATCGCTTTCACACCAGACTACCCCTTCAAACCACCCAAGGTCAGAGCCTTCTTCCAGCTGCTTGTTGCCATCAATTTAATCGGTTTTAATAATGCACTTGCATAATGACTTTGTTTGGGATGGACAAACATATTCTCTTATTATAAACTACAGTTCAAAGGATTGGCGTCAGTAAGATTAATACGTTTATTCAGCAACAGTGTATTCAATTTGTCAAGTTACAGACTACACTGTTACAGTGTTACACTGTTTGTCACACAGTTATGAAAAAATCAGTTTCAAGTAAATGGTGTTCTTTGGGACTTGCGATTCCTCAAAAAATCCTGAAAAAAAAAGATCAGTTTCCACAAATAATTAAACAGCACAACTGTTTTCAACAGTGATAATAAGAAATGTTTTTTGAGCCTCAAATAATCATATTAGAATGATTTCTGAAGGATCATGTGACAGTCAAGACTGCTGAAAATTCAGCTTTTACATGACTGAAATAAATGACATTTTTTTAATGTATTCAAATGGAAAACTGTTAGTTTAAATTTTTTGAATGGTAGTGTATATCAGAGGCTTTTTTTTTTTTTTCAAAGTACTTTGAAATGTGTAGGGGTTCTGGTGACACCCCCCACACACATCTTTTAAAGAATTGTTACTGTAAGACTGTAACTCTCACTCCACAGTGTTGCATTATTCTAAATTGTTTGACATTCCAGGACCGTCTCATTATGATACAAAACACTGGTTCCATTTTTCCTGTATTCTTTCCTTTATCTTACCTTACCACACTATAGAAGGATTGTCTGACTGCATCATACTGCTGTTTTCTGGCAATATTCATAACCTGAGAGAACAGAGAAAGTGAAAGACACTTATATTAGTGTTCGACCGCAAAGAGTAACGCATGAGATGTTCATACCTCATACCATACGTTAATGATGTGACAGACAACACACAAGCTGACAGTTAACACTCTCAACATAACCTTTTCATTACCTAACTGTGGGTGAACAGAACCATAATTAGCAGTTCAAACAGCACCAACGGCCATATTCAACTAAAAAGTTCTTGTAGTTACTTGCACTGAAGCTTTTTAGTTTTCTCCTGATTTCAATCTTTATGATTTTGTGAAATAGATAATAGAGCTTCTGTCCATGACCGACAAGAACCTGGGCTGTAAAGAGGAAGGAAGTGAGGGGGCTGTATAAATGTTGCTTTTTTTATTTATTTATAAGAAAAGCCCTTAGTTTAGCACTAAATGAGCTATCAGTTTGTCAAAGTTTCTAGTTACTAACTTAAAGGGGTTAATAGTTCATTAGTATGGTGTAGGGCTTCCTTTTGGGGCCATTACAGCATCGATTGATCTTTTGGAATAACAGATACAAGTCCTTCACGGTGGCCAGAGGGATTTTGAGCCATTCCTCTTCCAGAACAGTTGCCAGGTCACTGTGATACTAATAGAGGATAACATTTTCTGACTTGTTCCTCTAAAATATCCCTATGTGGCTCGAATATTTTGATCTTGTGTCGGTAATGTCCTCCATTTAAGGGGGTTTCTTAATGAATCTTGTCCGATTCTGATCTTTCAGGTGACGTTTCGTACGAGAATCTACCACTGCAACATCAACAGTCAGGGTGTGATCTGTCTGGACATCCTGAAGGACAACTGGAGCCCAGCGCTCACCATCTCCAAAGTGCTGCTGTCCATCTGTTCTCTACTCACAGACTGTAACCCTGGTAAGATACACACCCATGTGAGACCCTTCTAACGCGTCTGAGGAGAAGTGGTGGTTGGAAAGAGCAAATTAGCTGGTCATGGGTTGAAGCTCCAGTATTTGTCAGTATGTTGGAGCGCCACCTGTTTGACCTAGACTACAGCAAGAGGCAGTTACAGGTGTGGGCATATATGCAGTTGCTTAATGCTCGTGTATAAAACTGCGTACATGTTTTCAGTTCATCTCACGTCTGAGCTCTCAGTGCATTTCACCTTTACCTTATGAGTAAAAAGTAGAGATGCAAATTGGATTTTTGCTCCAAACACACACATTTTTGCTCATTACGAAGTCTGTAAACAAGACGTTAACGCAAGTCAGAGAATGAACACCCTGAAGATGGATGCAAAGAGGAGAAAAGAGAAATACTGTACCAGACACGGCAAGCTCACTGTTCGCAATTAGGGATGCACCAAAACCGAAAAAATTCATTTATTATTTTCAATTACCTTTTTTTGTATAATTATATTAATATTAGACTTTTTAATGAAATTCAATAGTTTTAATTATTAAAATGTTTAAAAAAAAAAAGGCTTTTATTGAAAGTGACAATAAATTGGACAGAAAATATATTAATATTAAATATCAATGTAGTTTTCTTTCAGTTCTATGCAACAGATCAGGTTTAATATTAGTTTTTTTTTTACTGATTATCCAAATAATGTATATTCCTATAAAGCTGTTATTATTAGAGCGGGTGAGCAGAGTGTAGTGCGGACTGGATAAGTGAACGTCTATACCACAGCAGGGCTATTACAAACAGAAACAAGTATACTGTTTGCAAAATTAAGCAGCATGACAGATCATTTTTAGGCAGCTAAAATTACTGGAAGTTTTTGACCCCGGAAGCCTTGCACATTCTAGTAAAAAAATGGCTGCACCCTCTCATGTTAAAAACAAGGTGAGTGAGAAATACTTACTAACACAAAGGATATGGTGTTTTGGAAAAACACTATACGAATAAAGTAGGGCTCACGTACCTCTCTTAAGGGGCGGTGAATTCATATCACACGACCAGATTAAATAGTTTTACATTTTAGAAGTATTATATGGTGATTTATAAATAATAATAAAAAAAACAGGCTGCATAATGAGACATCATGTTACAGTCATTGTGGTGTCCATACAATTTCTGCATGCCCAAAGTCTAGTGTGAATTTGACGCACATTCAACACAAATTTGACACAATTGCACTTTGCACATGGTGCATGTTTGACCCACTAGGTTTTGAAACAAAGCTAATGATTGTTTTTAACCTGAAGAAACATGTTTATTCTTCTACAGCTGATCCTCTGGTAGGAAGCATCGCCACGCAGTACACAACCAACAGACCAGAGCACGACAGGATAGCCAAACAGTGGACCAAACGTTACGCCACATAATTTCCTCCAACTGCAGAGCACTGCCTGTCAGACATCTGTGGGGAGCGGCGGGGGAGGAACTATTAGAGGAAATGGGGGGGGGGATCCATAGGGTAGAGATACAGGGTGGATTTTATGATGGAGTTTAAATTCACATTTAATTTTTTTGTCTTTCCCTGCATTATTATTATTATTATTTTGTTGTTGTTGTTGTGTTTGTTTCCCTTGGCTCAAGTAGCATCATGATTTGACAAAAAAGGATCTTAATGTGCATTTTCTTGGTTGTAAATGGATCTTATTTGGAGCTTCATCATTCTGATCAATTGAAGTCACAGCATGAGCCTATAGCAAGATTGTTCTATGTATGTATTTTCCCCACCAATATTAAAGTTGAAGTTGGTGTACACAATCGTTCAGTATCTTTCATGGCAGCAACAACAATGCAATGATTCAGGTGGAAGTGTTTGTTTAATATTTATGGTATAGTGAGAAGGGCACAAAGCCTGCTAGGAACATCTCTGGTGCGCATCGCTCCAAAACATTCAAGACTTTTCTGCATTGTGAAATCTCATTCTTGTTACATTTGTTGCACCGCTTTTAATTTATGCTGATTCCAATAAGAATGAGATCCTTTTCCTATACTTCATGCTAATGAGAACTGGGGTGGTGGGGTGTTTCTCATGGTCATGAAAATGTTGTGATGCAGTGGTCCATATATAGGAAAATATGAATTGATTTCTTTTTAATTTTAGAACAAAATGTGGACTGTTGAATGTAGAGCAATGAAAAGTGACATGAAATCTTAAGAGTTTACAGGCTCTGTTGATAAAACAATATGACCTTTATTGATGAGCACATTTTAAAATGAACTGAAGTAGAAAAACAATAAATATTTTGTTGAATCACCACATTACATAGCGACTTAGACGTATGTCTTTATTTAAATATGTTAAATAAATATGAATGTGCTTAGACACATTTTCCACCACTTGCTATAGCAACAAAGGCAGCTTCCTTGACATCACGATAGCCTACACAGCTTCATCTCACTAGCTACATGATAAAATTAGGATTAGTTACTTGTAAAAAAATACTGGAAGATTGCATAATATATGACGTTAATATACGTGTTTATCAGCAGTTGATGGCAATTCTCGGCTGAAATCTGAAGGACATGGACGAACCAGTGAAACGGTCCATTGTCTTTATACGAAGCAACTGGTGATTCTCATGTGCAGGTCAGATTCCACCCAAAAATAAAAAGATTAGATTACTTTATAAAATGTATCAATTATATTTTCTACAAAGAAAAAAAAAAAAAAAAAAAGATTGAAATAGTAATATTTAATTGTAATATTTGGTATTGGGTTGGTCATGGTCAATTTGTTGTAATGCGAGATTCAACTGGGGGAAAAAAAGCATTAGTGTTTTTTTAAATGAATTAATGATAAATCATGATTCAGAATAATTACAAATATTTGGAAGAATTGCAGTAATGAGAATGAAGTGTTTTGCTTTACAATTTGGATTCCTAATCTTTTTTTTTTTTTTAATCATAAATAAAGTTCCATCAGTTAAGGATAGTTAATGCACTAATATTAACTAACAATAAGCAATGCATTTGTTACTGTACTTACTAATCTTAGTTAACAATACAGTTACAACTGTTCGTTGCTAGTTCATGTATCACACAGGTTCATTAATGTTAATGGATACAACTTTTAATTTTAATTGTGTATTGCTGTTGAGGTTAACATTAATGCGTAATATTTTTCATTGTTAAAACATGCAGTTAACTCATTTTAACAACCCTTATTGTAGTAATGGTTCAAAAATGTAAAACTTTATGCAATTTTGTTCTTAAGTTTTCAATGATTTTTTTTTTTTCCATGAAATTCGAAATAGGAGTTTCCCCAAAATTTGTTCCAAAAAAACTATTGCAACTACTGCATCTATGTTCTACAATTTTCCCATCACTGAGCACAAACACAACCTAAAAATCAGTGCATTTATTTGTGTAAATAGTCCTAGCTCTCTGTCTCTAGAAGCCCTTAAATGTCGTAGGTACCCTGAAAGAAGTATAGACAACCAAAAAAAGTGCTGAAACTCTTGTTCAGATGTCGTTGGAGGGGGTTCCTTTGCTCTTGCGGCCGGGCAGAGGGAAGGCAGACTTGCTCTGTGGCTGTGTGAGGCGGCTGGTGAGGCTGGTGAAGGGCTCGATTAACGAGCTTCTGTCTGTCACGGTCACCTCCCAAAGTTTGACCTTTTCCCCACGTGCCCACTGCTGAGCCGCATCCTGATCCACCTGTCGACGTTCCCGCAGGTCACACTTGTTCCCTAACACCATCACCATCACCTGCACTTGCAAATACAGTCAGTGTGAGAACATTCACAGGTTACACCAGATCATAACAAATCCTATTTAACTACAAAAATCAATAATCATTTCCATACTAAAAGAAATATTCCCAACAAAATTTTGTGTATGTAAACGTATACTCGGCAATTGAACAAAAGTGCAAGTAAAGCCATTTATAATGTTAATAATTGAGCACCAAATCAGCATATTGTTATTTCTGAAAAATCATGCGACACTGGAGACTGAAAATTCCGCTTTGCCATCATTGGAATATATTACATTTTAGAGTGTATTCAAATAGACAACAGTTGATTTAAAGTGTAAGAATAGTTCACAATATTACAGATATTGTTGTTGAATAGGCTACATATACATCACCATGCTTCGTTTTCTTTATGTACGATTTTCTGTTTCTTATTTGTGGGGTTAAATATAAGGTTCTCCTATAATGCTTCTATTTGTTTCATTTTCATGCCTCTTTTTTGTCTCTGGACTTGTCTATTTCCTTCTTCAAGAGCTCGACTTTTTTGAATGACTCCAGACTGTCCACGCTGTAGACCAACACAAAGCCGTCCGCCACGGAGAAGAAGTGTTTGGGTAAATCCAGACCCTCACGCAGCCCTCTTGTGTCATAGAGACGTAACTGCTCTCTCACGCCGCGGTCCGTCTCGACAGAGGCCACATATATGTCCTCCTGAGTGTCGTTTGTTTCTGCACCTGAAACAGGACGGTCCGGTTTCATTTAAATATCTACTAAACACGTATCTTCATACACTATTTATCCTTGCCTGAATGACGCACAGCCCAGGATCAGTCATGAGTTGATTCACTGACTAAAAACGCATGATTCATACACTCTGGACAATGTCTTTTATTATTATTTTAATGTGCTCCCTACCTACAATGTATTAGTTTCATGTATGCAGTTGGTCAATTTGTTAAGTGTAATTAATTAACAAACAACAATCTATTACTGACAGAAAATAAACGTGATTTATTCAGTAAATTCATATAGTTTATCAAAATGTTAAATCAATGAATGATTCAATGAATGATTCAAAAATGTATTTAAGGGATAGTTCACCCAAAAATGAAAAATAAAGATCTTCAAAATATCTTCTTTTGTCAGCAGCGGAAAGAAATTCATACAGGTTTGGAACAACCTGAGGGTGAGTAAATGATGACAGAATGTTCGTTTTTGGGTGAACTGAAACCAGCATAAAGAACGAGGACAGTAAATAAAGCCGCAATAAAGCTTCCAGATAATGAATCAGCATTTTTATCTATTTTGGCATTGCAAATAAAATGTTTCTTCAGATTACGTAACGTCATACATTTATTTTGCATGCAATAGAAATTGTTTCAAAGATGCTTCGAAGAAACAAACAGGAAAATATCAGTGCTAATGTTGCAAAATTCCTCAATTAATGAAATGAAACATTCTAGATGTTGTTGAAATCAGCTCAATTCAGTTGAACCAATCCAATCAGTATTAATGCAGTCTTAATGATAATATTGGAGAATGTTAGTCGTCTTGTGTGAAGTCCCAACTGAGCAAACCAAAGGCGAACCATTTATTGCACAGATTTTAATTTTATTACCCATATCGTTCAGAACTTACAAAGAGCGTGTTGATTTTTGTACATCTAATCAACATCCACATGGAATCCAATTTTTATGCATCCGATTCAAGTCACATTCATACTTTACGGTTATCCTTTTCTAGAGTGTCTGTTTTCTCTTTATGCTGATGAGCCGTTAAATTTAGAGTCCTGTTACGTATAAGAAAAAAAAGTCTGTGTTTTTGATCACACATACCTGCAGTGTGAGTGCCATACAGCAACTGCTCCAGGATGGCTGTTTTCCCCACAGATGCCATACCACAAACCACAACCTTACAACCCTTCCCCATAGTTACCTGCCCTGAAACACACAAACAAACAAAACAACACATTCACAGAACCAACCAGGAGGGCAGAAGTGTGGGCATGATAGGTGAATGGGAAAATATGCAATAAGAGAATTGGGTAATAGTAATGTGGCTATTTAAACTGAAAAAATAGGCTATATTTGAATTGGACATACTGTATATTAAAATTATATGAATGGACAAATCCTGAAGCTCAGATTCTCTAGCAGGATTAAGGATGATCCAAAGACTACTTGTATTTTAATGGAAGCAAGAAATTCTCATAAACAGTGACACAAGGACTTTCTCATCTGATTAGTGACCTCGATGCAATTTATTTTAAAATGTCTCCATTTTTATTTTGTAGATTTAAATGGACAAATGATTTTCTAAATTAACTTAAATAAAATGCACATAACGCTCAGTTTATGTTTGTTACATGATGATTGTCAAAGGAAAAATATTAACCAGTTGTCTAAAATCGAGAGGCGACAAGCATTCATTCATGACAGTTAACTGTTACTAGACTGATAAACAATCACTCACCTTATGCGGACTGATTGACAACACACATATGATCGAATAAAACGATCAACGTGAATTCAAGACTTTTAGTGTCATTACTAGAGGTGTTGTCAAACGTCACTTCCGGGAGTCGTTCGTTTGCTCTGGGTCTGAAACATTGCTGGCAAAAAATCGTATTATTTGCTAAGATATTTAAGAAAAACTGTGTTGCAACAATGTTTCAATGCAGTGCATTTGATAGTGATTTATAAAATAGAATTCTTAGACAAAGACTACATTTCCCAGAGTGTTTAGCAACAGAACCGGAAATACGCAAAGAATGGTCCAATAAAGCACTATGGGTAATTTGCCTCTCTCTTTCCGGTTAGTACGCCATCAAGTAAGCGAGACTTTCTCTCTTTTCTCAATGTAGAATCCGTCAAATATCTCAATGCATTTCATATCATCCAAATCGCACAATTTAAGTATATCATTCCGAACACCTTAGCTGTACTGTCCAAACGTTATTTTTCTCCAATAACGATGTTGTACGTCAATTTTATCGCAAAATTGTGAAGAGTGGGGTAACGGCTAATGTCATGCCGGAGTTCGGACGTTTCTTCAGTTTTCTATCCGAACTCGATTAAACGCATTATATCAAATGTCATTTTTTAGGCATTGTGTGTTTAAAGGTTACTGTATTCGCTTCGTGTGATTTAGCATGATTTTTTTTTAAAACATGACTGCGTGTAGCAGTTGCCATGCCAAAGCTGAACACCACAGGCATCTTTTATTACAGTAGATTATTATTATTACCCTTTGAAGCAACTGTTTTGGATCTGAAATATGAACTGTTACTCCTGATAATGTGAATTCCTGTACACTTGATTAAAGTGTACATGGTTGATTAAAACACCCAACTATAAAGACACATTAAGATTAAATAGCATTTGCCTGGATATGGTGAAGTATGTCTTGGACCAGTTTCTTTTAACTTTTTCTTAATTAATTTGGAAAGTCTTGTAATGTGTTAAAAATGTGTTCAGTGTAGTCACAATGAGCTCAAACTGCACATGCAGGTGAGTGAAATGGTGTTCGTAATAGTTTTAGATGCAGCAGCATGTCAACTTATGAAAACAACGACCCGTTTACATATATTGGAAGTATTTGTCATTATTTGATTTTTTTTATTTAACTTTTGTCTAATTTTGGTTTCGCAGGTGAGGCATCATGGGAGCGTACAAGTACATGCAGGAGTTATGGAGGAAGAAGCAGTCAGACGTGATGAGGTTTCTGCTCCGTGTGCGGTGCTGGCAGTACCGTCAGCTGTCCTCCCTTCACCGGGCTCCGAGACCCACTAGACCAGATAAAGCCCGCAGACTGGGATACAAGGCCAAACAGGGTGAGTGATTTTTCTAATGAGTAGTATGTTGTACAAAGCACTTTTCAGACATTTTTTTGCTGACGTTAAGGTCCAAATGATTTAACCACACTGTTTAGCATTACCCATAATGCTTTTCTGACTATTCCTTTATTTCCGATTCCTTAAAGACTTCTGGGAAATATATTCTGTGCCTATGATTTTGAATCAATATGAAATCAAACTCATGTTTAACCAATTAGATGCGTTGTTTAGCAATATAAGTTTTTCTTAAATCGGACCCAATGTTTTTTCCTACTGTACACTTATCAGCAATAGCTTTAACTTTAAAGAGGCATTCAACTCATATTGATGACGTGTAATATTCACATTCATCTGATTTATCATTGATCAGATGTTTAACCTCTTGAGAGTTTTGTAACTGTCTCATGTTCTTTGAGTCTGTGTGTCTGAACTGTCTGTGCTCTTGACCAAACAGGCTACGTCATCTACCGTATACGTGTGCGTCGTGGAGGTCGCAAGCGCCCCGTTCCCAAAGGTGCCACCTACGGCAAACCTGTGCACCATGGTGTCAACCAGATCAAGTTCGCACGCAGCCTGCAGTCAGTAGCTGAGGTATGTGAGCAGCATCTCAGCCTGCGAGGTGATCCACAGTTGGACACAATGACATACCTTGATACGTTGTGTTCAGTCAGACTAATTGGATTTGTTGAAATCTACATCCTGTACATACTTTACAACTGTCTCAAAAGTGCCCATGTACACAATCAGGCATGAGTTTACAATATAGTAGGTGTTGAAATCTTGTTAGTTGAATTGTAATATTTTATTTTAAAATGCATTAATGCATCTCTTAACCCAGTTTATAGTTTATTGACTACTATTAGTATGTTGATAGGTTTATCTCCCCCAAAAGTGGAAACATTGAGCTCCACAAGCACAATCAACGAGTTGCAAGCTTTGATTTTTATCAGTATGTAGTTTTGTAAGAGGAAAGTTTCTAGGACCGTACAATTTAAATATGGAGTACCACAGTCGGCTCAGTGTCTTACCTAGGTGTCTTTCACTGTTTGCATTCATTGATAAGCTTTCTCTATTAAGGATTATATTCATTAGAAAATATTTCCTAACGCTTTCCTGCTCAAACCTACCAGAAAACCAAAAAGATAAAAACCATAGATATATGAAAAAAAATAAAAAAAAAAAATAAAATGATATAAAATAACACTTGGACCAAAAAAATCTAATTATAAAAAAAAAAACTAAATAAAAAAAAAAAAATGATACTAATAAACTTCAGTCAAACTTGCTTTTGAGTCGTCTTTCTGTGCTCTTCTAAACTCGTCAGTTTGCTCTTTGTGTGCTCTCTTTCATTCTTGCTAAAATTTCATTCTTCCATAAACCAAATATCTTCATAAAAAAAATATGCTCTTAATTCGATCATAATAATGCGAAAAAACAATGCGGAATAGCTAAATGAACAGATGCGGGATAATGACAAATAGAAACAACTAGATAGCTTTTGATTACTGGTGTAACTAATCTGCTGGCTTGCTAAAACGCGTGCTAAAACAACAAAAAGCAACTAAAGCTATGAAAATCCTTAGCGCGAAAAATCAAAACTGCGTTCTGAAAAAAATAATAACAGCCTCCCTATTTAAAATCTTAAAACTATTAAAATTTTTAATTTTTTTTTAATTGCTTGCTACTTACTTTTAGCTTTAATGGCTCTTACTCTAGTGAGCCTTTAATACATTATAGTATCTCAGAATTCTATATAGTCCTTCCTACCATAGATTAATATCAAATTCTGGCAAATCAGTAAAATCAACTATCATCAAAATCAATCCTTTTCCTATTCTGGACCCTAAAAACTGAACAATCTTTCCTAGCAATTGTTTCGGAAGCAGCTGACACTGTCAGTCAAAACTCTTCTGTAAAAAACGCATTCTCGAAAAAACGCAACATTGACACCTACATATAACAACTAGGATCTTCATATCCGTTAAAGGATTTGTTAAAGTATGTCAGGTCAGCCGAACCGGAAACACCGGAATAACACCTATAACACCATCCGTACTCTCCAGAGAAGAATGGCGTCTACGCTAATTTTTCTGTTTCTTCTGCTTATCCCGAGGTTTACCCTAATACGTGATTGGCTGTTCTTGGGTGGATCTGGTCGGGGGGTCCGGGTGTGCTGGGGCTGTGTGCCGGCAATGTGGCCTGTGTGTGTCGGCGGGTGCCTGTGGTTAACTAGCTCCATTATTAATTAAACACTTACATCAGCCAGTGGCACAGCTCCCAACACATATCCCAACAAAAAACGTCCCATACCGGCGTGAAAAAAAGATAATAAAAAAAGACTTAAAATTTTTGGATTTTTGATGTTTGCGATTGACCAATCGGTTTAATGACGGTCTGCTGACCTGGGTACTTCGCACACTGTTCTGGTTGTGTTCACTGAGCCCCGACCCCCCCTGGTTTCCCCTGTTTTTTTTTTTTCTTTTTTTTTTTTTTCTCCATGGTTTTGAGTTTTTTGCCCTTGGCTTGCTTAAGTTGGGGCTTGCTTTTGGGGGGACTTGCTTTGTTTTTCAGCAGTGTTTTTTGATATGCCTGCATTGGGCCCGTTGTGATACAAACTGACTGAGCCGGACGATTACGTTCACTGTTTTTGCTGTGCTGAATACCTAAACCTAAATAACTAATAACTATATTATATTGATATTTGAATCAATAATATAATATAATATATAGCTGACAAATGACACCATTTTTTTTATTAATGTAAAGCTGCTTTGCCACAATTTGCATTTGTAAAAAGCGCTATATAAAATAAAGATGACTTGACTTGACTTGATTTGAATCTAAAAGACGAGGGTTCAGAACTGTGTTTAAAGGGTTCGTTCACCCAAAACTGAAAATTCCGTCATTAATTACTCGCCCTCATGTCGTTCCACACCCGTAAGACATCTTTGGAACACAAATTAAGGTATTTCTGATAATCTGATGAGGTATCCGACTCCGTAGACAGCAATTTAACAACCGCTTTCAAGGTCCAGAAAGGTACTAAAGACATTAAAATAGTCCTTGTGACTGCAGTGGTTCAATCTTAATTTTATGAAGCAACGAGAATGCTTTTTGTGCTCAAACTAATGACTTTATTTAACTATCCTCTCTTCTGTGTCATTCTCTTAATGCCGCTTTCGTTCAGCTCTTCCAGGTTCTACGGCCGGCTCAGTATTGGCCGATGTTTTAAGTTTTTAGATTTATTTTTAAAATGATCTAAGATCTAATTTAAAAACCTTGTTCTTACCATGAATATAGCTGAAGTAGCTCGCATGGCTTGAAATCAAAAACAAGCACGGCAAGGTGGACTGATGACTTCAACAAAAGCGTATAGCATAAATTAACAACTTGCCATGAGCTAAGGGTTACTAATTATGTCTATTGGTTTATCAATGTGGACACAAAGCATAAGTAAAATTTCCTTTAAAAATACAAAACAAAAGCGGACTAAATGTTAACTGGAGCACGCATCCATTAATCAAAGCTTAGTAATTATATACTAGCCTGCATTCAATCACCCCCATTACAAGATTCGCTTTACGTTTGCTTTTGGCGTTTAAATTTCTACATATGGAACTTTTAAACAACAAATGTTTTAGAAAAATGTATATTTTTGCTTCTGTTGCGCTCTATCTGTTTGGTGCACGACTTGCACAAGGCACTCCTGTCAGCAAAACTGAAATATTTGCAAGACTTTCTAACATGAAGTTAGAAGTTAGCGGGTCCAATAACCAAGACTTTTGACAGCTGATTTCAAATGGTCCCACGCTTTTTAGCATTCACGCTCTGAAAACTGTTAAAACTGTTGTAGCCAATTGCGCTGCGACTGATTGACTTTGCTCGCTTTTTCTATTTAATTGACAATTTGAATAAGCACTTGTCTTGTGTTGTATAATGCAATGTTTAATCAGTTGCATCAACCCAGAATGTCTAATGATTTAATGTGTGTGCGGTTCGGGTCGGGTCGGGTCGGGTTTTTTTTTTTTTTTTTTTTTTGGTCAAACTGGTCGGGTCCGGAATAAAATTAGTGTTGCTGTCAGCTGTTCTGTTAATAACCTTCATCGAACAGGATCCATGTAGGACTTGGACTTAATATAAATGGTATTGCCTCGTGCCATATAATTTATAAAAATATATCGTACGACTAGGACGCCGCCCAGCCCTAGCAGCAGGGAAGAGTTGGTCCCTTTGAGGACTGATTTCTGCATAGAGTAGAATTGGTAAACGCAACACTAGTTTGTCAAATCGGTCATAGGGGTGTAATGGTTGGGTTCGGCAACATCGGTGCGGTTTACGAGTGGGTCAAAGTTCTCACAAACAAAACGTACGGATTACGATCACTATTTTTTTATTATCTTCATATGAAGCAGTCTTCTACCAATCGATGTTGTTTGATAATTGTACCACAGGTCTAGTAATTCATCTATGAACTGGAAAAAAATGTGTCTTCAATACACCAGTTATAGTTTGATATGTCAAAGTCTTGTGTAAACTGAGGCCATAAAAATAAAACAAGTGTATATATAATAAACATAAGTTGATGTTTACGTGGTGTTTTCTCACATATACTTAATGGGTTGTCATACATATTCATCAGAACTGTTGCATGAATTGCATAATGATCCATAAAACAATCTGAACAAAGTACAAAATCTAAAGAGAATAATTTGTCCATTGATGGTCATTTATTTGTGCTGTTGTTCCTAACCCCCGTTCGTCTTGTGCTTTCAGGAGCGTGCCGGTCGTCATTGCGGAGGTCTGCGGGTGCTGAACTCCTACTGGGTGGGTGAAGATTCCACATACAAGTTCTTTGAAGTGATCCTCATTGACACCTTCCACAAAGCCATCAGGCGCAACCCCGACACGCAATGGATCACCAAGGCTGTGCATAAGCACAGGGAAATGCGTGGGCTCACGTCTGCTGGCAAGAAGAGCCGTGGTCTGGGCAAGGGCCACAAGTTCCACCTCACCATCGGAGGCTCTCGACGTGCAGCCTGGAAGAGACGCAACACCCTTCAGCTGCACCGTTACCGCTAAACGATATGTGCTACAACTGTACATTTATCCAAATAAAGTACCTTTGTATTGTCATGTGATGTGTCTTTATTTGGACGTTGCCGATGATAGAAAGTGATTTTGGATATGTTTGTGTTCAGTTCAGCATTTCATGACTTTATCTTAATGGAGGATTTTGGCACGAGTTTAAATTCCAAATATGAGTCTGATGTAATATCAGAAACCCATGCTTGCTATTTTATACGTTTAAAATTACTTTCATGACCACTTCATGGCCTTTGTTAAAATTTAACCTTGATCAGAATGCATCTCAATTTACTTACCGCTATTTAATCAAGTGCAGAATATAAATGTTAAAACGATTTGACTGTTTGATTACATTTTGAACCTGAAAACACTTAAATGTGAATCCGGTTGATCCTGATTTGTTTGGGTTTTTTGGATCAAAAGTATCTCAAAGCATACTAATGGTTTAATCCAGGTCAAAACTATCTTTTCAGAATCTTTTTTTATTTTGAAGATTTGATCCAGTCTGAAATCTGATCAAATTACGTTTGAACAGCTGGAATCTGGAGATCGGTATGTGGCAAATACAGTTACTGACTTTTATTCGCCGTCTGTAACGTAATGGCCATCACAAAAAAGGCCACAGGATGGTGTGTTTAAAGGACATGTCAAAAAGTGTTATACTTCAAGGTGGTGTTTTTATTGATGCTGGAATGTTTGTCTTTGGGCTATGGAGACACTTGTAAGACTGCCAGTATATATATTAAAGTGCTTTATGGGACAGTAAAAAAGTAAAGGAATTATGTGAACCTATTGATGCAGTTTTAGGTAATTATATATTATTTTAAGTATATATATGAGTTTTAATTCATTAATTTTGTTTAAATAAAGAAAATAAATGGGAATTAGAACTTCTGTTTAGCAGTAAACACACTGCTCTGAAGTGAAATGAATTGGAAAATATGTCCAATTACAGCCACGTGCTCATGAGGAAAACAAAACTGTTGGTTTCATGTGTAAATTTCACTAGTGAACATGATCTATTTTGAGTGCGTATTCGGCCATTTTTAAACATAAAATTAGTTTGAATTTATTGCTTCATCCAATGTAAAAATATACCCACATTCTCTTTTGTTTATTAAAAACAAGAATACGCTTTTCTTCAAATGAACTTGTGGTGTGTTGGTTATAAGAATAGTCTCGTGAGGCCAATTGTTTTTGTTTTTCTGAATGGAGCACTGTATCAAGTCAAGTCAAGTCATCTTTATTTATATAGCGCTTTTTACAATGCAAATTGTGGCAAAGCAGCTTTACATTAATAAGAAAATGGTGTCATTGTGCAGCTTATTCTATATATTATTGATTCATTCCGTTGCAAATATCAGTAGTTATTAGTCTAGTTAATTTATGTATATCAGCACTGCAGAAAACAGTGACGTAATCGTCCGGCTCAGCTCAGTTCACATACAACGGCGCCAATGCAGGCATATCAAAAACACTGCTGATTATCAAGCAAGTGTCCCCAACGTAAGCAAAGGCAACTGTGAACATGTTCCACTAACCTTTCACAAGGATCACTACATTGGAGATTGTTAGTGTGGCGTAAGTGTTTCGGAGCCATCGTTCTTCTGTCATTGTATCTATTCAATAAATCTTAGCAAGGACAGGTGCATATTGAATTACACAGGGATGAAAACAAGGTATTGAGACACGGTATTTACAATGCCACACGCTCACAACTTTCAAAACTGTTTCATGGAATTTTTGTCCCCTGAAAGTTTAAAAACAACAACAAACAGTTGTTAAACAAAAGTACACTCCATTGAACACACTGTTTCTGTCTCCCTCACAGCCTTGTTTTCATTCCTGTCAGATTTAAACGGTGCCACCCTGACTAGGTCTATATGTGATTACACTTGTGATATACCCAACACTAAAACTTTATCACATGAAGGGTGTTGTCTGATTGAGGAACAGCCTGTGAGTCTTTCAAAATGCTTCCTTGTGGCATCTCTAGGCTTTAAATTCAATTTTTGCGTAAATATATTTAGCTGGAGGTCATGATATGACCCCTAACCTCTGTGGCCAGAGCCTAAAATGGAATGGAAAAGCTTAGAGTTTGGTATGAGAACCATTTCACATGCTCATCGGTTTCTTAAAGGTTTCTAGAGCCTGAATTAGCTCTAGATGCAAATGTAATGATAATAAATAATTTAAAAAAAAAATTGGGCTCATATTTATAACAGTTTCACAGTTTATTGACTGTCTTTCGTTTCTTTTAGTTTTCTTTTTTATGATTAGAAGCTTATAGAGATGAGATTTATGTCCAGTGTTCAAACTTCAAATTGTTCAGTGGGAAGGCGTCAAAACATTTCAACATTTTAACTGATTAAATGTAATATGCATTACATAATCAGATTCCAAAAATGAAGTAGGTATTCTTGTAATTAGATTATATTACTTATTAAAAAAAAATAATCCTATTACTTAAAAAAAAAAAACCCTACACATTCAGGTCTTTCAGGTCTGTGTGTGCAATTGCTCTGAAAAGCGAGACCCACACAGCATTTGATCATTGAATGTACAGAAATCATTTCACTTTTAAGAAGTGTTTTCTCAACATTGCAACATTTATCAGCACCTGATATGCAGTATCATAATCAGTTAACACATTGATTATTATTTGAATTATCACTCAGTGAATCATTTAACCACGTATTACTATCTTTGGAAAGCTTTTGTTTTTCATGTACAAAAAATGTACGAATTCACGGGATTTCACATTTACATGCAATGCAGGGATTCCCCAACCTTTTGTCAGCTGAACCTCTTTGACCTAATATATTTACTTGAAGGAACTCCTTAGATTTTCAGTTAATACGCTTGGACAATAATTAAATTAAGTCAGTAATGATAATAATAATAATAATAATAATAATAATGCAATTCATGATTCTCTGATATTGGTTAATGGTCACATGACATTCATATAAACAAATAAAATATTCACCACATGACATATTTATATTTTTATAAGATTTTATACAAACAAACCACTTTTCTGATTTATTTGCACAACCTCATCGTTCAATAAAATAACATTTCTACAATCACACACTGATCACATTTTTCATAAGGTGTGCCTTTAGCCCTGTTGTACCCTATGTGTTATGTTCAATTGCTTCTTTTAAAGTCTCAGGTTTCATTGATCATTCTGTGTCATGCATCTGCCACTGCATCCTTTACATTTATTAAAAGCATTACAGCAAATATACCACAAAGTATAAGAAAGTTCTGTGCCATTTTGAAGAAATGAGAATTGGAGAGAACATTTGTCGTCAAAAAAAAAATGTAAAAAATTTTGCCACTGTGGCTTACTATTCTCATTGTGCACAAGCAAGTGTGTGTGAATTACCCAGAGGCTTTATGCTATTTTTGCCCTGCTTATATTTCTCGTTACGTTTTTGGCTTCCATCTCAACATTACTAAAACCGTCAAAAAAAAAGTCAGTTAGCTGTTTGCTGGGGTCATCAGGGCACTCTGGGGTGTGGGATGAGGGTGCACAGGAGGCCCCTGCAGGAGCAGTGAAAGTGTGTCAGTGGGTTATAATGACACTGATGCAGCAGGAGGAGGAGCCGCCGTGAAGTGGGTCACATGATCTGGAGACAGCAGCAGCGGTAGCCTGACGCTCAGTTTCGCTCTATCACTCTACAAGCGCGCTTTCTCGGCGTTAAACCTTGATTTTATTGACAACTCTGAACTACAGCAACTCGTGTCGACTTAGCGAGCTATTATAGTCTCTTTTTTTGACGTGAAGTCGTGTAAATTTGGTCTCCTGACTGTCCGATCTGGAAGAGTCTAATTATTATTAATACAGATATATGTATTTATTTACAGTTTGTTTTTTTCCCCTGATTATTTTGCTGGTTTAGTTAGAAATGTTTCTCCGGTAGTGTATAGGTAGAGAGATCCTCCTTTTTATAGGCTCTCACAGCGACTAGATAGTTGCTGTGCAAACTGTAAAAACGGCACTAACACACAGGTGACTGGGGCTCAAAGCTGTCGGAGGATATGGAATCCACAAAGGCTGGTAAGATCAGTCTGTTTTACTTTTACTTTTGAATATAACTTTAATAATCGGCGATACCTTCAGTGCACTCTCGTTTTAATAAATGACACCGAAACATGTCGTTTCGCGTGATCCTGTGAATGTGCATTGTATATTAAGGTGTAGTTTGGTCTTTTCTTACTTTATGATTAGCATAAAAACTCTTAAGTAGGTTAATAGCGTCAGGCTTCTGTTGTTATGCCATAGATAGTGGGTTACTATTGAACTGCTGTCTCCCAACTCACATGGACCGCTCTGTCTAGCCATGTGCATCTGTGTTTACGCGACTTGTGCGTCGACTCTGATTGGTTGAGAGAAATCGTGACGTGTGTGTTGCATAATTTGCATGGCGGGATGGACGCTCTGCAGCTGCAGGTACACGTGAGACGGCTGCGGTCTGACCCACTTTTCGGCTTTACACCGAACAAGACATGCCGAGTACACGTGGGGGCGGCGCTAAGAAAGCGCCAATGAACAGCTCAGGCTGGCATACATATGACGTCCATTCATTTTCTTCTTCGCATTATATATATATATATATATATATATATATAATATTCAAAAAATTAGAAGTTGTTTTTTTTCTTGTAAATGACTAAATCTTTCTTTATTAAAGGGAAATAATATCTTTAATAACGTTTGCTCTTTACGACTTAGCAGCAGGCAATTATTAAAGTTTACATAAATAAAATTTGCACAAGTTAGCAAGTAAGCAAGTGTTAAAATATAATAAGATATTAGCGTTTGAAAAAAGACAACGTCAGTTAGTTCTCAGTATATAATTTAGAGTTGAGTTGGTTGTCTGTAAAGCCTACACCCTAAAAGTATTATGTAAGGGTGTTACCTAACCATTGAGAGTGGAACAGCAGAAATCAGGTCAACCCATACAGAGAGAGCACACAAAGCCTCTTCTGCTTTCTGACAAGAAGAATGTTTTGCAGCTCAAAATAAAACATAAGGACAAAGAAAATATTTGTCTCTTCATTAGTAAATGGCCACCTATATGGATTGCATATACTCTCTCTTATGTTTATATATTTATATTTTTATTATTAATGATTGAGACAGTTGTCAACAGATACATGTAATAGGTAGAATCAACCACTAGGCCATGACTCATACTCATATGCATGTATATGTTTTTTATGATTCGTAAAATGAAGCTAGATAAATAATTTGACATCTTCCTAACTGAAGTTGTCTTGTGTTGGTCTTCTGTGTGTCTTCCACCAGGTGGAGTAATAGCTTACATCAGCTCCTCAAGCTCTGCCTCCAGTCCAGAGTCGTGCCACAGTGACTCCTCCAACAGCAGCTACCAGTCTTGTTCTCCGCCTCACGCAGGGCAGGGCCAACAGGGCGAGGCCTTTCCTGTGGCCTCTCAGTCCCGCCCACCGAGGCACGGCGGAGGGAATGCACGATCACCCTCCACCACCAAAAGTGGCATTACAAGTGAGAGACTGATATATAAAAAATTAAAGAGAACCAGAAATGTTTCATGCTGCAACCACATGTGCTTACAAACTTATTTAAATATGATCTTCTACAAATGAAATCCAACAGATTTCACAGACAAGGCTTAAGCCTAGTCCCAGATTAAAATGTATGTTTGATCTGTTTTAACTGAAAGCAACTTGCACTTAAATATGTCACTACCATTGTTTTGTCTCAAGATGTTTTTTTTTTCTGAGGTAAGTTTATAGAAGCTACTTAAATGTCCTAATCGAACTAAGGCCTAATCCTGGTTTAAAGGGTTAGTTCACCCAAATTTCTGTCATTAATTACTTACCCTTATGTCGGTGTAAGACCTTCGCTGGTTACGTACATCTGTAAGACCTTCATTCATAAGAGCAGCACGACACATGCATGTGATACTGACACATGAGCCAGCCAATAATCAGAATCAGAATCAAAAATACTTTATTGGTCCCCGAAGGGAAACTCTTTGTCACAGCAGCAGCTTGTCTTTAAATCAGTGCACACAGGTACTAACAAGGGGAAAAATAAATACAATACACTATAATAAAACAGGTTAGAAAAAAAAAAAGTACCAGGTGAAATAAGTATAAATAATAACTAAAATAAGTATAAATAAATAAAAATAAAATATAAGATAAAATAAGTGTGTAGTACAATGGTTGTCGGTTGAGAATGATAGTACGGTATAATAAGGAAAATTGACTAATGAGTCAGTGGAATGTTGGAAGGGATTGTTAAGTCAGTGTTCGGACATAAACAAGGAAGCCTACATTGACTTCACTACGTCAACTACATGTGCTGGTTATGTAATTAGAATATCATCCAAAAGTTTATTTATTTCACTAATTTCATTCAAAAAGTGAAACTTGTATATTATATTCATTCATTACACACAGACTGATATATTTCTGATATTTCACATACTTCTATTCCTCACTTGTAAGTCGCTTTGGATAAAAGTGTCTGCTAAATGATTAAATGTAAAATGTAAATGATAGTTTATTTCTTTTAATTTTGATGATTATAACTGACAACTAAGGAAAATCCGAAATTCAGTATCTCAGAAAATTAGAATATTGTGAAAAGGTTCAATATTGAAGACATCTGGTGCCACACTCTAATCGGCTAATAAACTCAAAGCACCTGCAAAGGCCTTTAAATGGTCTCTCAGTCTAGTTCTGTAGGCTACACAATCATGAGGAAGACTACTGACTTTACAGTTGTCCAAAAGACGACCATTGACACCTTGCACAAGGAGGGCAAGGCACAAAAGGTTCACAGAGCTCTGTGCCCACATTAATAGAGAGGCGAAGGGAAGGAAAAGATGTGGTAGAAAAAAGTGTACAAGCAATAGGGATAACCGCACCCTGGAGAGGATTGTGAAACAAAACCCATTCAAAAATGTGGGGGAGATTCACAAAGAGTGGACTGCAGCTGGAGTCAGTGCTTCAAGAACCACTACGCACAGACGTATGCAAGACATGGGTTTCAGCTGTCGCATTCCTTGTGTCAAGCCACTCTTGAACAACAGACAGCGTCAGAAGCTTCTCACGTGGGCGAAAGACAAAAAGGACTGGACTGCTGCCGAGTGGTCAAAAGTTATGTTCTCTGATGAAAGTACATTTTGAATTTCCTTTGGAAATCAGGGTCCCAGAGTCTGGAGGAAGAGAGCTGAGGCACACAATCCACGTTGCTTGAGGTCCAGTGTAAAGTTTCCACAGTCAGTGATGGTTTGGGGTGCCATGTCATCTGCTGGTGTTGGTCCACTGTGTTTTCTGAGGTACAAGGTCAACGCAGGCGTATTACCAGGAAGTTTTAGAGCACTTCATGCTTCCTGCTGCTGACCAACTTCATGAAGATGCAGATTTCATTTTCCAACAGGACTTGCACCTGCACACAGTGCCAAAGCAACCAGTACCTGGTTTAAGGACCATGGTATCACCCCTGTTCTTAATTGGCCAGCAAACTTGCCTGACCTTAACCCCATAAAAAAATCTATGGGGTATTGTGAAGAGGATGATGCGATATGCCACACCCAACAATGCAGAAGAGCTGAAGGCCACTATCAGAGCAACCTGGGCTCTTTGTGATTTGTGATTAAATAACCAAGCAGCCATATCACCCTGTAGCCCAAGACTGAAGCAAAGCAGGGATGAGTCTGGTTAGTACCTGGATGGGAGTCCTCCTGGGAAAACTAGGTTGCTGCTGGAGGAGCTGTTAGTGAGGCCAGTAGGGGGTGCTCACCCTGTGGTCTATATGGGTCCTAACGCCCCAGTATGGTGATGGGGACACTATACTGTCAAAAAAGCATCGTCCTTTGGATGAGATGTTAAACTGAGGTCCTGACTCTCTGTGGTTGTTAAAAATCCCAGGATGTCCTTCGGAAAGAGTAGGGGTGTAACCCCGACATCCTGGCCAAATTTGCTCGTTGGCCTCTGTCAATCATGGCTTCCTAATCATCCCCAAATACTGATTGGCTCCATCACTCTGTCTCCTCTCCACCAATAAGCTGGTGTGTGGTTGGCGTTCTGGCGCAATATGGCTGCCGTCGCATCATCCAGGTGGATGCTGCTTGAGGAGATTCCCAACTTCCATATGTAAAGCGCTTTGAGCACCCAGTAAAGTGCTATATAAATGTAAATAATTATAATCATTATTATTATTATTCATTTGTGTTTCGAAGATGAATGAAGGTCTTACGGGTGTGGAACGACATGAGGGTGAGTAATTAATGACAGAATTTTCCTTTTTGGGTGAACTAACCTTTTAATCTAAGCCTTGTCTGTGAAACCAAGCCTTAGTGTTAAAGTTGTCCATCTGTTTAATTTCAGGGAGCTCAAAATGGAATTTAAAAAGCAAAAAAGTATTGCTGATTGGACAGAACAATTATATAATTATAGTAATGATCTAATATTTGTCATTTGACAACATTGCACGATTCATTATATTGGCTTCATCATGAAGTAATGGTCTTCCAGCTGTTTGAGAAAACAGAAAGCTGCTGTTCTAAGGAGAAAGCCAAACTGAGCACAGAGCCTTGTTCATCTGACCCTCTGTATTTCTGCTCCTGCAGAGATTAACGGTCTGGTGCTGCTATGTAAAGTGTGTGGAGATGTGGCGTCAGGATTTCACTACGGCGTTCATGCTTGTGAGGGATGTAAGGTGAGAAAATGTTAGTGTGAGTCTACTGTCACATTTCAGTGTGTACTTTAAAGCATTAGAGGTTGCATTACTGAGGTACAGAGGATTTTTAAGTCATAAGCTCGAAAGGAGTGTCAGAAAATCAGTATTTTTCAGTTTTTTTTTTTTATTTTTTACTTCTCAATGGAGGCGGTTGTGCTGTATAGTGTCTTGTTTTTTGTGTTAAATTGTTCCTGGTATCACTGTGGTTGATTTAAATAGGGTTGATGTGACATGGCTGTCATGCCTTTCTGGGTCACATCTACCTGTGCATCTCCCTGAAGGGAGAAGTCACTTTGCTTTATTTATAACCAGAAAGCCTCATACTCAGCATCCTGTTTAACCATCAGAGCAAAGCTCTGTGACAGAATGGTGTCATCAGTCCTGAGAGGGACACCTGCTTTCCATACCAACTCCAAAGCTCGACACCTGTTACTCTCTGTGTGGCCACTGTGACCCTGACACCTCTCTCTTATCTCTTTCATTTTACCACCTGCAGGGTTTCTTCAGAAGAAGCATTCAGCAGAACATTCAGTACAAGAAGTGCCTTAAGAATGAAAGCTGTCCCATTATGCGCATCAACAGGAACCGGTGCCAGCAGTGCCGTTTTAAGAAATGTTTGCTCGTGGGCATGTCCAGAGATGGTGAGCTCCAGCTGACATTGTGTCTTAGGTCCAATCAATGGAATCTGTTACAGGCCGACAAATGTGACCTCAGCGTTTAAACCTTAAAGGCACAATATATGAGTTTTTGGAGTAAAACATAAAAAAAAACACTAAAACAATGTTATAAATATTAGTTGACTTCTGTACTTGCAAGTTTCCAAAAATGTTTAAATGCAGAGAAATCTGCTATTTTAACCAGTGGAACTGGTTTTATCAAGTGGCTAACATAACATAATCTAGGGCTTGGTGATATGACCAAAATCTTATATCATAATATGAGTAATTTTATATCACAATAACAATACAGTGGGTACGGAAAGTATTCAGACCCCCTTGAATTTTTCACTCTTTGTTATATTGCAGCCATTTGCTAAAATAATTTAGTTTCTTTTTTTCCCTCATTAATGTACACACAGCACCCCATATTGACAGAAAAACACAGAATTCCTGACATTTTGGCAGATTTATTAAAAAAGAAAAACTGAAATATCACATGGTCCTAAGTATTCAGATCAGAGCCGGCGCCAGCCGAGTCCTGAAGAGGGGGCGTGTGAAATACTGAAAGGGGGCGGTGATCACATAAACAGGGTGGTTTTTTATTTTTTATTTTAATAAACAATATCGAGTCTAAAAAACACTAAAGTACAACAAATATATTGATAAAAACAATCGTTGAAGCTTCATACACACCGGGACATTTGACTGCACACTTTTTTTCACAATGTTGATTCTACAATTGCAGACCCATATAGGCGGTTACGAGAAAGCTGGTCAGAATTGATGCAATTTTGCGAAAATGACCGCTGACAGTCATTTTTATGTTGCTGTTTCTTTGGAAATTGTTTTAAACGAACCTGGACTGGCTTGTCTTTACCGAGATCCTCTGGTGCACTGGACAGTGACGGTGAGTCTTTGCTTTTGGGCGGCTGAGTAACTGCCACCAGTGGCGTGAGCGGGCCTGCATTGTCAGGTGAAGCAGAACTTGAAGTAGCAGCAGCAGGTGTTATGGTAGACTCTGTCTTTTTAATCCACTTTCGAATATCCATTGTGAAACAAGAGTAATGGTCATCTGTAGTAACTTCAAAAATGTAATTAATTGTGTATGTTCTGGTGCGCGAGAAATGTAATGTGACGTTAGAGTGGGGGTGGGGAAGCGCGCTAATCAAACGACAGGACCAATCAAAATTCGACTTTGCCTAACAGACTTTTCTTTACTAAAATGTTGCTATTTAAGATTAATATTGACTCTAGGAACTGGAAGAAAGGGCAATTGGAAAATGTAATTTTTTAAAATAAAATATTTTATTTATCATTAAAATTACTTTAACATTCATGGTGATCTGAGGGGGCGGGAGAGTCCCGGTGAGGGGGCGTCGCCCCCTCACGCCCCCCCGTGGCGCCGGCCCTGATTCAGATCCTTTCCTGTGACACTCATATATTTAACTCAGGTGCTGTCCATTTCTTCTGATCATCCTTGAGATGGTTCTACACCTTCATTTGAGTCCAACTGTGTTTGATTATACTGATTGGACTTGATTAGGAAAGCCACACACCTGTCTATATAAGACCTTACAGCTCACAGTGCATGTCAGAGCAAATGAGAATCATGAGGTCAAAGGAACAGCCTGAAGAGCTCAAAGACAGCATTGTGGCAAGGCACAGATCTGGCCAAGGTTACAAAAAAAAAATTCTGCTGCACTTAAGGTTCCCAACAACAGTGGGCTCCATAATCCTTAAATGGAAGACGTTTGGGATGACCAGAACCCTTCCTAGAGCTGGCAGTCCGGCCAAACTGAGCTATTGGGGTAGAAGAGCCTTGGTGAGAGAGGTAAAGAAGAACCCAAAGATCACTGTGGCTGAGCTCCAGAGATGCAGTCAGGAGATGGGAGAAAGTTGTAGAAAGTCAACCATCACTGCAGCCCTCCACCAGTTGAGGCTTTATGGCAGAGTGGCCTGACAGAAGCCTCTCTTCAGTGCAAGACACCTGAAAGCCTGCATGGAGTTGGCTAAAAAAAGGAACTCCAAGATGGTGAGAAATAAGATTCTCTGGTCTGGACCAATATATAACTTTTTGGCCTTAATTATAAGCGGTATGTGTGGAGAAAACCAGGCACTGCTCATCACCTGTCCAATAGAGTCCCAACAGTGAAGCATGGTGGTGGCAGCATCATGCTGTGGGGGTGTTTTTCAGCTGCAGGGATAGGACGACTGGTTGCAATCGAGGGAAAGATGAATGCGGCCAAGTACAGGGATATCCTGGACGAAAACCTTCTCCAGAGTGCTCAGGACCTTAGACTGGGCCGAAGGTTTATCTTCCAACAAGACAATGACCCTAAGCACACAGCTAAAATAATGAAGGAGTGGCGTCACAACAGCTCAGTGACTGTTCTTGAATGGCCCAGCCAGAGCCCTGACTTAAATCCAATTGAGCATCTCTGGAGAGACCTAAAAATGGCTGTCAACCAACGTTTACCATCCAACCTGACAGAACTGGAGAGGATCTGCAAGGAGGAATGGCAGAGGATCCCCAAATCCAGGAGTGAAAAACTTGTTGCATCTTTCCCAAAAAGACTCATGGCTGTATTAGATCAAAAGGTGCTTCTACTAAATACTGAGCAAAGGAGACCATGTGATATTTCAGTTTTTCTTTTTTAATAAATCTGTAAAAATGTAGTCAATCAATATGGGGTTCTGTGTGTACATTAATAGGAAAAAATGAACTTAAATGATTTTAGCCAATGGCTGCAAAATAACAAAGAGTGAAAAATTTAAGGGGGTCTGAACCGCTACTTTCCGTACCCACTGTATATATCACAAAATAGTTATTTTTGCTCTAAATAAGATTTTCATGATATCAAACATTTTCATGAAATTTCATAATTATCACCATTTTCAATATCAATTAAAAAATTAATACTAGCATAAAAAAACTCAAGTAAACAGTGAAAAAACTTCAAGCACTAGAAATACTCCATAAAATGTATAAAGCAATCAAATGTAGAAAAAACAATGAGTAGTCTTTACTGTGTAAATTAAATATACATTTATTATTAAAGTTTTAAAAAAGCAGGCAGGAAGAGATTTTGATTAGAATTAATAATGACAGCAGGTAAATTTCTTTTCTTAACTGTACCTTCACTTAAGTCATAATTGGCTCTGTTTGTTTGCAAATACTTGGCCGCATGTATTTAACTATTCAAGCCCAATTAGTCTGCAAAAAAGCACTCAGTTCAGTCTTCACACACTCTGTGAGCAGCAGCTTCATGTTGTGTGTCCAGAAACAGCTGAGACAGTCTCTCAGAAAGGGTGCACATCTGCTGAAATGGTTTGTCTTTAACTGCTAATTGCATTTTAACGGTTTAAAAACACTTGTTTAAAAACCGCATTGCTTAAAAATGAATGCAAATGATAAGCTCACGTGACCGTGCGGCATAACAACCTTCCGTGAGCGTAACCACAACAGAGACGACTTTCCAAAATCTCTAACGGTTGACAAATTTCTACCGGCTAATCATGTCTACCAGATTATCGCACACCCCTAGTTATTATGCTTAATAACGCTTTAACGTCAAGCACGTGCCTATTCACGATCGCCTTCTGGGAGGCGCTTGTTTTTCTGCACTTTTGTCAGTGTGTCAGTCAGCACGAGCGCTGCACCAAGTTCTTTTTCAGGATATATTGCACTTATAATTCTTTAACATCATGTACGTCCCGCTCATTATATTCTCATCATGCATTTCATCACTCTGAAGTGTCAATAGTGCAATATATTTACATACTGAGATATACAATATAGCAAAGTGTCTAAAACGATGCCCGTTTTATTTCGTGCTAACAATATATATCGTCATACTGCACAGCCCTAACATAATCAGAATTAACTTTATGTGTAGTTATTTCTCCAATTGCATGCCCTTTAGAATCACGAGTCATCCAGCTTTTATTACTATATTCTATTATCGATCTAGCTTACTGCAATGTGCAACAAGTCTCTCATACCAGCCACCGAGCAAACGTACAGAGTACTGTTAACATAACTTTCAACAAAATTGATCATCATTTTAATTCATCAGATAAAGTGACCTGTATGAGTAGTAATTCAGCACTTAAAATAATGTGAATTTAAGTGATCAAACGTAACTGTAACATAGTTCAGGGAAGAAAGAGGCAGACATTAAACATAACTTTAATCATAAAATAAACAAACAATAAAATGAACAGAGCGGCACTGGCAGACTGCAGCATTAGAGCATAATAAAAACAGCAAAATGTCTCAGGCTCTGCCCTGCTCTGCTTCATAACACAGTAATGATGTTTAATTAACAAAGATAATTAACCATATCAGCACAAGTGGAGAGCATTCAGTTAATCAACTCAATCAATGACAGGAGGTATAAATACAGCAGACTTACCTCTGTTCGTTTGAGAGTTTACCAGCATCCCTCCTCCACCCCATCTCCTCACTTGTAGTTCCATCTAGTTATATCACAAACGGGGGGAGTACTCTGGGTTCGGGCCAAAATTCCGAGCTCGGAACCCTCCCCCTGGACAGCACGCCAAATACGCTTAAACCTTTACTCTTCTTAATGATATGTAAATGTGAACTCGTGAATTGTTAATAAAACTTTAATACATTAAAGTTCTCACCCATGAACATGAACATGAACGTTTCTGCCCGAGCCCAGTCGTATGTTTCATCAATTTTGAATAAGCAACCTCTAGCTGAAGAAACTGTGCCTTTAAAGACAAAAGAATAAATAAATATATAGATAAAGTAAATGTGATTTGCACTTAGCTGCATGATATATTAATAGATCAAAATGAGTATAGGAGATCTCACTCTCTCTCTCTCTCTCTCTCTATGTATCTATAGATATTTATCTAAGCATAAGTATCAGTCTGTTAAAGTCTGTGAACTGACACCGTCTGTGCTCCTCAGCTGTGCGTTTTGGCCGGATTCCTAAACGAGAGAAGCAGCGCATGCTGCTCGAGATGCAGAACGCAATGAACAACATGATGAACAACAGCCACGGCAACCAGCCCCTGCCTCTTGGCAACCAGATTTCAGCCACCGATGGAGCTTCAGAGGACAGCTCTGGCCCTTCCACCTCCCCCAGGAGCAACCGATCCAAAATCAGCCCTAACCCCGAGCTGCCAATTGCCATGGATACGAGCTCAAGCTCGGACTCTTCCAGTGCCACTGACAGTGGGGAGGATGAGGTTATCGGCACAGTTACCAGGACACACCAGGAGACATTCATATACAATCAGGAGCAGGGTAGCATGCCTTCAGTGGCCCTTAACAACTACAGCCATTGCACAGAGAAGACTCAGGATGTCTGGAACCATGAGAACAATACATCCTCAGTGAGCGAACAGAACCCACAGTCGAGCTGTGGTCGACAGGGGACTGAAAATTACAGTACTCAGAGCAGCTGTCCTCTCCGACTGCCCAACAGCATCTCCGGTGAAGCGTCTCTGCAAAACCTTTGTCTGAGAGCACATAATGACAACGAAACCCATGCCAATGGCAGCTATAGTGTCCCAACATTCGCAAGGGTTAATAGGATGCACCTGGTGAGTTACGCAGAGTACCAAGACCAAAATTCCAGCAGTCCATGCAAATACTCAACAAAACCTCTTTCACAGGTTTGCCCCATGAATACATCACCCTATGTGGATCCTCAGAAGTCGGGTCACAGTATTTGGGAGGAGTTCTCCATGAGCTTCACCCCAGCGGTCAGGGAGGTGGTGGAATTTGCAAAGCGTATCCCAGGATTCAAAGATCTATCCCAGCATGATCAGGTCAGCCTACTCAAGGCTGGTACCTTTGAGGTATGTACAAAACACGAATCCTACAGCAAGTAATTCAATTTCATTTAAACTGTAAAAGGATCTGAGGTTTCCCGTTTGGTCTGTAGGTGCTGGTGGTGCGCTTTACGTCCCTGTTCGATGTGAAGGAGCGGACGGTTACATTTCTGAGTGGCAAGAAGTATAGCGTGGAGGCTCTGCGGTCTTTGGGTGCTGGAGATCTGCTCAACTCAATGTTTGACTTCACCGAGAAGCTGCAAGCTCTCAACCTCAGTGAGGAGGAGATGAGCCTCTTTACGGCCGTGGTGCTGGTGTCTGCAGGTATTTATCACTTCTTATTGTATCATGCCGTTCTCAGACCATACACTCAATAGTTTTGTATCTAAGCTGATTAAATGACTTATTGCAAATTAAAATTGCAAACAGTTTAAGGCTTTAAATTTTAAATATTTGCAATTAATGATTTTAAGATTTTAAGCTAAACTTACCATTAGATTTCTCTTAAATTTAAAAAGTAAGGATTGGATTAAAACTATTAAAAGGATTACAAATTAATGTCCCCCTTGTAGTCAATCATTTTATTCCTTAAAATTCATCTTTTACCACCAAAATGACACATTTTTTTTTCTTCATGCCTTAAAATAGCTTGAATGTAAATACCATGAATATGCAAATGAGCCCCGTCTTATACGTTTACAACATATTGTGACATCGAGAACAAGGGGGATTTAAAACTGTATTTGAGACCATCTTTGGCTCACTGCAGTTTTAAGGAGAAAATAGCAACGGTATTGACTGATGAATTTGCACATGATTTGTCTTAAAGCATATTAAAAACAATACATAGACATACAAACACCACGAGGGTCTATAAGAATTCAAATGAATGATTAAAGGTTTAAACTCGTCTCACCACGCAGGAACAAGAAGTGACGTCAGGAAGGTCATGATAATTATATAGTAAAAGAATAAACTTTTATTTTCGGACCGCAGTATGCAATGAAAACTTGTAAAATGAATTCCCCTTCTGTCTTCCGCATAGATCGTTCTGGTCTCGAGAACATCAACTCTGTTGAGGCACTTCAGGAAACTCTGATTCGAGCTCTGCGCAGCTTGATTACCAAGAATCACCCCAACGAGATTGCCATCTTTACTAAACTGCTTCTCAAACTTCCGGACCTGCGCTCCCTCAACAACATGCACTCTGAGCAGCTCTTGGCCTTCAAGGTCCAACCCTGACCAGCCACCAACCCCCATAACTGTGGACCACTCCCCCTCCCATCCACTTCCAGAGCCTCCAAGCCCCTATCTGTCGCCCACTAAGCCAACGCAGAGCCTATTCTTGTTCAAAGCCCCTTAGCTGACATTTCTCCCCATGAGAAACGCTTGGTAAATATGGAGGCGGGGAGGCGGGGGGGGGGAGAGATACTTAAGAAGTCATTGTACTGTAAAACGCCTCTGTTTGTGCTAATGCACAAGACCCGCAGACACAAACTGGAGGGGTTTCGTTGTAGATGCTTACGAGAGTTTGTATAATTACAGGGTTTGTGTGTATACAGAGGCACCTTGAATTTGTTTTTAGATTTATACTGCCTGTGCAATAAGTGACACACGTTCACTGTTTTTGGATTGTTCCTTGTTGGTCTTTTAATACTTTCCGAGAAGAGGAAGTGAGGTATCTTGTGGGCGTATGAAAGCTGTGTGTTGTTAACGGGACGGGATATGAAGGGATAGTCTAACACATAAGCTTAGAAAACAAGAAACTAGTACACAAGCACAATTTGAAGACAAGAAGCACCAACTATGTAATGGAAGAATATGGAACAAGCTGCTAATCAGAGCTATCTGGCAGAAAGACAAAAGAATGTTTAAAGGGTGGATCTATTTTTGTAGTTTGTTTCTGTCTTAAAAATTGTAGTGAAGTGCTAAGGAAGCCACTCTATCCTTAGGCCTGAAACATTACTCAAGTATGTGAACGCAAACGCCTCTTGCTATACAAGTCTATTTTATGGTAAAAGACTGCAAGTTCCTGTCATGTATCGTTTGCTGACACTGACTGTAGGGGATATTAACAGTCAGATTTCTCCTTCAGCCATGGTGGTGCAGTAATTTGAAGAGAATCTTGCTGAGCAAGTTCAAGTTAGTTCAACTGTTGACAAGTTTATAGATAGCTGTCTGAATAATGACACATCTGGTTTATTGGCACAGACATTTCCCTTGTCAGCTTGAGTGTCGGTTACCTCTAATATTCAACCAGACCACAGGCTTGGCCAAGCATTTGCATTCTTTCTGACGTTAGATCTGCGTAATGGTGTATCTGTGTATGTGTTTTTTGTATCATTGGGCTTTTAGTAATGAAACTATGTTTAATGATGCTGAATGAGAAAAGGAGGAGTCGAACGAATGCATTTTATCTATGTAAGAATGCATGCTCTTCCCAGTACTGATGGGACACAAAGCCATCTAGTGATGTCATATCCTAACTGACAACTGCCGATTTGATGCATCTGTATGGGGGATAATTTCAGGCTGAATATTTATGATGATTTTTTTGATTGATGGTTTGGGAAGAAATGGTCCACTTCATATATTTGTAATTCTATTCATTTCTCTTTTTTTTGAATGTCTTTTCTTTTGGGCAAGTTTGTTGAGTGAAAGTTCTTGTAGAATTATTGTGTCTGTGTGATCAGCTGCAGTAAGCAGATAGTGCACATACTTGAGCACCGCTGGACCAGACAGGAAAAGGAAAAAAGGACATGGCCCAAAACTCCACCAAGGAACACTGGCAATGTCTCTCTCCCTGCCATCTCTTGGCATCAACTCTTCTCGGGTCAGATCTGATATCAAAGCTGCTGTACGTGAATAGTTAAAGAAGTATCTTCAGTTATGTTTGGTGTTGGTGTTCCTGTCTCATTGTTCAGACTGTGGCTCACTTACTGTCTACGTTGTGTTGCCATAATCCAATCTGTCGGTTTTCTTCTGTGAAAGCATTGTAAGCTAGATATATGTGTATGTGTATATATATATGTACATATATATATATATATTAGAATTAAATGCATATAATTAAGAAAATAAACAGATAAATGCTGATTTCTTTTTTGCCCATGTATTTAGTTATTTTTGCACCCATGCATAAAGACAATCCAAGTGAAGTCTAATGGATAGACATACACTACCTTTCAAAATATGTTTTGGGTGTTTTTGCAAGAAGTCCTTAACACTCACAAAGGTTGCATTTATTAGATCAAAAATAAAGTAATACTATAAAATATTGTTACAATTTATGTTACGACCCTGTCTGTAAAATACTACATCACTGAATCCCGTCATACAGGCACATGGTTTCTCCTACCACTGCTGTGCTGATGACACACAACTCTACCTGTCCTTCCAACCAGATGATTCCACAGTAGCTGCACGGATCTCAAGCTGTCTGGCGGACATCTCCACGTGGATGGAAGAACACCACCTGCAGCTCAACCTGGCAAAGACTGAGCTTTTAGTCTTCCCTGCCACTCCTACTCTACAACACGACATCAACATACAGCTTGGTACAACCACCATTACCCCATCAAAGTCGGCCAGAAATCTTGGAGTTATCTTCGATGACCAACTGACCTTCGGAGACCACATCTCAAAGATGGCGCGGACATGCAGATTTGCACTTCACAACATCAGGAAAATCCGGCACTTTCTGAAAAAATCCTTTCCCTTTTCCCTTCCTACTCTAGCTTATGGTACTGAGCAATGTATGAAACTTGTATTGTGAGCACTTCCTGTGTCTATTTGCCTATTCATGAAGAATCGCTTGTTTGTATTCCTCACTTGTAAGTCGCTTTGCATAAAAGCGTCTGCTAAATGACTAAATGTAATGTAAATGTCTCAGGTGTGGCCGCAACATAAACTGGATTTGACAATCGAAGATCCTTTGTACACTTTTATTTACAGGACCACAAGTGAAAACATAACTCCCAACAGGAACAACTCAATTACCTAAAAAATAAAGTAAAATGATAAATTATCCTATGTAGTGATTTTACCTTTGCCCATCCAAGGACGCTAAGTAAAATAGAGATTGGTACTCACGTCACTGCTGATGTTGTGATTTTTGGATTACACGTCACGTATGGTGTGGTTACGAGTACGTCAGATGACCACTTCCCCTTATTCCAAGTAAAGGGCACCAGTCAAGGTCTGTTACCTTGGCAGTATGAAAACACTCCCAACAGGAGGCTGTTCAATAATTTGGAATTAATATAAAGGGGTTCATTTGTATAGAAAATTGGAAAAGGTATTCTGGTGGTGGTTTGGTAAGTGAGAAATGAATTGGTAAACTTTAAAGACACTTTAAAGACTTCCATCTTTGTGCTTTATGCAAATGTGTTCCACGTGGGAAAGAAGGGTGGGCCACACTGTGTGTGTCCCCTCTGATGCCAGCAACCAATCACAGCACTGGAATGAAGAAGTGCCAAGGAGAAGTGCCTCTTCTGTACTATCAGCACAAGGAAGACACACATGTGTAATGAAATAAATTTTATGAACAAAAGATAGAAAAAAAGTGCATATGATACTTAAAATACAAGTGATTAAGTTGGATGTGGCTATGGAAGAGTTACATTATCTTATGGAAAGATAAACAGTTTCTCGGAAAAGGTGGAGAACCTTATTATGCACCACACAAATAAACAAAAGATTGTTTGTGATTAACTAATGTCAGCTATATTACATCTAATGTGAATTAGAAAATCATACACTGATAACACTACAATGCCAAGGTCTCTGGAGAAAGGTTTGGTTAAGTGATATTTACATTCCACGTGGTTGAGTCCGATGACGGCAATGTCTTCCACTGGTTGTTCTGGGTGACAATGCAGTGGGGAGAGGAGCCAGAATCTATTTCAACAGGCTTGAACATGAAGCTCTGGAGCACAGAAGGTTCCTAAAATCTGGAACACGCAGATGAAGGTATCTTGGAGTGAAGGTTTGCTCTCCTGAGCTTAACCTTGTTCCAAGTGTCTTTGTGTGTCTTCTGCCTCTCTGGGCCAGATACTCAGAACTTTACCAATCTGCTTTTGTCTCTCTGGAGTCGTTACGGTCTCGCTGGATGAAAACTCTGAATGTAGTGTTTGTTAATGTCTCTTTCCTCACAGGCTGGAGGCTCAGAATGTGTTCGTCTCTATTGCTGCCTCACAAGCTCTAGATTCAGATCATGGAATCTGTTGCTGTCTCACTGGATGAACCGGAGACTCAGAACGGTGTTGTATCTGTTATGTCTCACTTCTTACAGAGTTGAAACCCAGAACGATGTATCTGTTTTTGTCTGACTCCTTGCAGAGTGGAAACCCAGAACGTCTATATCTGTGATGTCTCACCCGATGGGAGACTCAGAACCAGTGTATCTGTTATCAAGTCAAGTCAAGTCATCTTTATTTATATAGCGCTTTTTACAATGCAAATTGTGGCAAAGCGGCTTTACATTAATAATTGGCAAATAATTTTGGCTGCACAGCAGGTCCCAAAGAAAATGGTGTCATTGTGCAGCTTATTCTATATATTATTGATTCCTTCCGTTGCAAATATCAGTAGTTATTAGTCTAGTTAATTTAGGTATAGCAGCTCTGCAGAAAACAGTGACGTAATCGTCCGGCTCAGCTCAGTTCACATACAACGGTGCCAAATGCAGGCATATCAAAATCACTGCTGAATATCAAGCAAGTGTCCCCAATTTAAGCAAGCCAAAGGCAACAGTGGCAAGGAACCAAAACTCCAACAAATGGAGAAAAAAACCTTGGGAGAAACCAGGCTTAGTCGGGGGGCCAGTTCTCCTCTGGCCAACAGTGAACACTTGTCCGATACTCAGGCTGAGTTACAGGTCATTAAACAGATTTGGAATCGCAACAGTCAAAATATTTAATCTAGTTCCATCTAGTTTAAGATCTTTTTGATCACGCCGGTATGGGACGGTTTGTTGGGATATGTGCCACTGGCTGATGAGTCGGTAAGGTCTTAACAAAGGATGAGCTAGTTCACACAGTCTCCGCCGACACCACAGGGCCACATTGCTGCCGCACACAGGCACAGGTTCCCCGTCCGACCCGGACACGGCCCGGATCCAGCCAATCATGTTAATTGGTAAACCTCGGCATAAGCAGAGAGACAAAAATGAGCGTAGACGCCATTCTTCTTCCGATGTAACGAGTACATCTGGTGTTATAGGAAGTGTTCCCGGTTCCGGCTCACCTGATCTATGCAGCCTAACAATCCTTTAACGGATATGAAGACAAAAGTTTATAGTGTGTCATGTCTATGCCAGGTTAAATAGATGCGTTTTTAGTCTAGATTTAAACTGACAGAGTGTGTCTGCTTCCCGAACAATGCTAGGAAGATTGTTCCAGAGTTTAGGTGCCAAATAGGAAAAGGATCTACCGCCTGCGGTTGATTTTGATATTCTAGGTATTAACAACTGGCCAGAATTCTGAGATCGTAATAGACGCGAAGGACTATATTGCATTAATTATTATTGATTAGCAAGATTTTAAAATCTATACGATGTTTAATAGGGAGCCAGTGCAGTTTTGACTAATTTGGGGCAACAAGGATCACTGATGCTCTCTCCTCCCTGATTTTGCATAGCACCAGAGGCAAAATTTTCACCAGAGGCAACACATAGAGTTTGGCTCTCGACCAGCATTACATAAATATTAGTTTTCACAAAGTTTGCTGCTAAACTGCTTTTAGATCTTTGTTTCAGTTGTTTCTGTGATGTACTGAAATATAATAACAAGCACTTCATACGTTTCAAAGGTTTTTATCGACAATTACATGACATTTATGCAAAGAGTCAGTATTTGCAGTGTTGGCCATTCTTTTTCAGGACCTCTGCAATTCGACTGGGCATGCTCTCAATCAACTTCTGGGCCAAATCCTGACTTTGCCCCAGTCCTCAGCAGTCCATTCACGATACTTTCTGCAGAAGATCAATCTGTCCCTGATGTTTTTTTTGGAGAGGAGTGGCTTCTTTGCTGCCCTTCTTGACACCGGGCCATCTTCCAAAAGTCTTGTCCTCACTGTGCGTGCAGATGCGCTCACACCTGCCTGCTGCCATTACTGAGCAAGCTCTGCACTGGTGGCACTCCGATCCCGCAGCTGAATCCTCTTTAGGAGACGATCCTGGCACTTGCTGGACTTTCTTGGACGCCCTGAAGCCTTCTTTACAAGAACTGAACCTCTTTCCTTGAAGTTGCTGATGATCCTATAAATTGTTGATTTAGGTGCAATCTTAGTAGCCACAATATCCTTGCCTGTGAAGCCATTTTTATGCAACGCAATGATGGCTGGACTATGCAATTCATCTGATCACTCTTCATAACATTCTGGAGTATATGCAAATTGCTATTATAAAAACTTAAGCAGCAACTTTTCCAATTTCCAATATTTATGTAATTCTCAAAACTTTTTGCCAATGCAATTCCACTAATTCCAGCATAATTTTCTAGTCTATTCAAAAGAATATTGTGGTCGATAGTGTCTAGTGGTCTAGTAACACTAATAGAGAGATACAACCATGATCTAATGATAAGAGCAAATCATTCGTAACTCTAATGAGAGCAGTCTCAGTACTATGGTACGGTCCAAATCCTGACTGGAAATCCTCACAGATACCATTTCTTTCCAGGTAGGAACTAAACTGAGATGATACTGCCTTTTCTAGTATTTTTGACAGAAAAGGTAGATTGGAAATCGGTCTGTAATTGACTTATTCACCAGGATCAAGTTGTGGTTTTTTAATAAGAGGTTTGATAATAGCCTGCTTAAAATTTTTCGGTACGTAACCTAGTGATAAAGATGAATTAATCATCTTAAGAAGAGGATCTATGACCTCTGGAAGCATCTCTTTCAATAGCTTAGTATAGTCTCTAACATACATGTTATTGATTTTGATGATTTAACAAGTTTAGACAATTCTTCCTTTCCTATAGCAGCGAATGTATGGAATTTTTCCTCAGGGATACAACAATCCACTGTCTGAAGTGATACTGTAGTAGACAGTTGCATGGCTATAATTTTCTCTCTAATGTTGTCAATCTTGCAAGTAAAGAAGTTCATAAAGTCATTACTGCTGTGCTGTTTGGAAACATCAGAAGTTGAGGCTGTATTTCTTGTTAATTTAGCCACTGTATTAAATAAATACTTAGGGTTGTGTTTATTTTCTTCTAAAAGATTTTAAAAATAAGCAGATCTAGCGGTTTTTACAGCCTTTCTGTACTCCATCATTTTCTCTCTCCATGAAATCCGAAAAACTTCTGGGTTTGAATTCTTCCAGCTGTGCTCCATTTTTCTGGCTGCTCTCTTAAGGGCCCGAGTGTGCTCGTTATACCATGGCGTTGGACTAATATCCTTAATCTTTTTTAAGCGCAAAGGAGCGTCAGAGTCTAGAGTGTTCGAAAAGAGAGCGTCAATAGTTTCTGTTGCAACATCGAGTTCTTCTAAGCTGTCTGGTTTGCTAAGTTGATGAAACTGATCAGGAAGATTATTTATAAAGCAATTTTTAGTGGTAGAAGTGATGGTTCTAACATATTTATGGCAGACAGGCGGTTTTCCAGCCTTGGATAAATGTAGCACGCATGAGACTAGATAATGATCTGAGACATCATCGCTCTGCTGCAGAATTTCAACGGCATCAATATCGATTCCATGTGATAATATTAGATCTAGAGTATGATTATGACAATGAGTGGTTCCTGACACGTGTTGTCTAACTCCAATAGAGCTTAGAATATCTGTTAATGCCAATCCCAAAGTGTCTTTTTCATTATCTACATGTATATTAAAATCACCAACAATAAGGACTTTATCCACAGCCAGTACTAACTCCGATAGAAAATCAGCAATTTCTTTGATAAAATCTGTATGGTGCCCTGGTGGCCTGTATACAGTAGCCAACACAAATTTTAAATGAGAGTTGTCACTTACATTATATAAACTTACATAGAGCACCATCACTTCAAAAGAGATATATTTGAAAGACTTTTGAGTAATACTGAAGATATTACTATAGATTACAGCAACACCTCCCCCTTTACCTGTCACATGTGTTCAGTTCTGTTTGTTTACGTCATGTCTGCACCTGTCTTCATTTGCCCCTGATTAGTTTAAGTTCCTACACCTGTATTCATTAGTTCCGTCTGTGTATTTATACTTCCTGTTTCAGTTCTCCCCTTGTCGGTTCTTGTTTGTACTATGTACGCTGTATCACGCTACTTTCTGTTTATTAAACCTGTTGTTATCCGTATCCTCGTCTCCTGTCCTCCCGATTGTGACAGAAGAACCGACCTCTCATTGCGAGAAAATTTTTAAAATGGACTCACCCGCTCTCCAGTACCTGATGAGCCCGGAGGCTCGACCGCACCTGGGCTATTGGGCCTGGATGTGTCGGAGGGACGAACGTTCCACCTCAGCGTGGCAGCCCGGGGTGCGCTCCAAGATCGGAGCGGAGCTGGACGAATTTGGGACCCCTTTGACAACACGAGCGAGTGAGCCCATCTTAGAGCCAGGAGCAGCCCGCCGCCTAATAGACCTGTGGACCGCGGATCCTTTCCCCACCCAAATGCCCACCCTTCAGCCTTCTTCTGCCCTTCCGGTCCCGTCCGGAAGCCCTCCGTCTGTCCCCCTGCCTGTCTTCCCGGTTCCGTCACTGGTTACGGCCAGTCCCCTGGATCCGTCGGTCCCCCTGCTGCCAGTAAGCTCCTCGGCTCTGCCACCCTCGCCCATTCCATGCGGCTCCACTCCAGCACCTCGGGCTTCCCTGCCACCAGCCCAGCTTGAGGCGGAGTTCCCGGCTCCCCTTCAGGCCTCCAGGCCCGTGACTCCACCTCGTCCCGTCAGCCTGCCACCAGCGCCTGGTCCCACGCCTCCTTCACCAGCTCCTCGGCCCGGCTGTCCGGATGCTCATACAAGTTGGCCGTTGGATTTAGAAGGTTATGAAAAATAACTGTCGTGTTCACATTGAACCAAAAAACACCTACAAACAAGTCACAGAGAGTCAAGTCTGACTGGGAAAAATTGAGATCGACAACTACATTCGTGTAACCACAACTACATCAATTTCAGGTAAGTGTATTAGATTAATAATATAGTATCATATATATTTTCATTGTTTCAAAGTATTGAGGCAAACATAAAAATACTAACCTGAAAACTGAAAAGCTAGCCATCTATCTGATGACTTGCGTTGGGGTTGTATAGCCTTCACTGGTTTTTAAACTTCTTTTAGCGCAACCAATCAAAGGCCTATACAACCATTTGTAGCTAAACAAGCCAAAATAAATTAATTTAAACATAATTTAGGTTAAATCTGCGTTGCTCTCACGCGTATACCTCGCTCTTTCGGCACGAATCTTTGGATTCTATTTCCATTTTGCAAAGTATTTGGATGCTATAGGCTGCTTACAATTTATTATATAAAGTCCTTCATGTGCGCGTTCCAGTATTGATAGAAAAAAATAATCCTCTTCACATGACTACGTAACTTTTATATTTATATTGACTGTATTTTATTTTTTACAATATGAACAAACTGCAACGTTGCGTTTGCAGTGCTTTGCTGTGTGTGCGTGAAGCGTGGCACGATCAAACCGCAGTCTTTGCTAGGGACTTGCCTCATCGTCATGGCAACAGTTCACGGGCATGTCAGATTGCATCAGAGTTTGTTGGCGTTTGTTGGAAAACCATACCACACTGATCAGACATTCCACGACCCAACAAACGCCGATTAAACATGTTCAGTTGGGTGAAAACCGTCTCCGACCAACTCCAACAGACGCCAACAGGGGTATCACACCTATCCAACAAACTCCAACAGATGTGTTTGTTGCCGTTGGTTGGTGCCATGTGAATTGGCCGTTACATGCATCAAATTCAAAAGCAGCTGTGTTGAGTTGTGATAAGTGTGGCTATATGGAGATAGAAGGTTTCCACCTGACAGCGACGATATATACAATATTGTATGTAATATAAATATATGTAATATTTCAACTTTTATTTTGTTGCCAAAACAAAATTCTAGCTAGCTAGAATAAGTCAACAGCAAGCAAGCCAATAGTATTGGACATGTTTCTCCTTCTCACTAATAATGGATTTCAAGGTTGAACCTTGGCCTAACATTAAAATATTATGTTCAGTTATCTTTCACAAAATATCATATTAGTGGAATTCATTTCTGTGGAAAAAAAAGTTATATTCCATTAAATATACAAAAGCAGCTGTGTTGAGTTGTAAAATGTGTGGCAAGTGAGTAGTTCTCTGCCGTAAATATTTTCCTACTTGCAAAAATGTGCAAACATCAAAGGTTGGCATTTTTGACCCATTTATGCAAAATTGATGGAGAAATACAAAAACTGTAAGTAAGAAAGGAAAAATAATGATTTGTGGAAATCAAAAACAAGATGTTTAATGAATATCTGGAATAAATAAAAGATAAAATAATTATTTTTTTCAAAGATTCAGCAAAGAATCACTCAGCCATGATTGAAATTACATAGAGAATGAATACGGGTCATTTTAGACCCATGTGTGCAAAACTGATGTAGAAATACAAAAACTGTGTTTATTTATGAAATTAATAAAGGAAAAATAAAAATCATGATTTGTGGACATTAAAAACAAAATGTTTAATGAATACCTGGAATAAATAAATGATAAAATACATTTCTTTCAAAGTTTCAGCAAAGAATCACTCAGCCATGATTGAAATTACATAGAGAATGAGTGCATTTTAGACCCATGTTGTGCATTAGAAGGGTAGTGATACAAAAATGATTTTTTATTCAAAAAGTAAGAAAAGAAAAATGAAAATAAGGTTAAAACCAAGTTAACTGAGGAATACCTGTAATACTGAATGATGAAATTAATTTCTTGCAAAGATATAGAAAATAAAAATTCAGCCAGGTCATTTTAGACCCATGTTATGCATCAAAGGGTTAAGCAGCCATTGTACTAATAGTTAGTGTGTGGACAGACCGGTTTGAAATGTACTACCATCATTCGGTCTACAAACACGGTAAGCTATGTCATCTTCTCCTTTCATTGTTACTTGCACTGCCTGTCACATGCATAGTTTAGCTTTTTCTGTCAGCGATGAAGGATTCACATGTCATAAATGTAGGGAAATAGTCAGGCTGACAGAGAAAATCTTAGAATTAGAGACACGCATCCAAACTTTAATTGAGGATAGTAAGAATGCAAGCGCTTCAGATACTGTTTTGGATGCGACTAGCCTAGTGAACTCCGTACATTGTTCGGTTTCGGCTGTAGAGCCCGTGCAGCAGGGCAACTGGGTGACCGTGAGGCGGCCTAGTCGTGTTAAAAAACACCACTCTTCCGTTCCGATTAGAACATCAAACAGGTTCTCCCCACTCAGTGACGCACCCACTGAGAATCCTGTTGAAAGTGCCCTAGTTATTGGCGATTCTATTACACGGAACGTGAAAATAGAGACACCAGCCACCATAGTCACATGTTTGCCGGGAGCCAGAGCGCCTGACATCAAAGCAAATTTAAAAGTGCTGGCTAATGCTAATCGTCAATACTCTAAGATTGTTATTCACGTCGGCGCTAATGATGTCCGACTTCGCCAGTCGGAGATCACCAAAATTAACATTAAAGAGGTGTGTGAAATCGCACGTATGATGTCAGACACTGTAATTTTTTCTGGACCCCTTCCTGCTCGTAGGAGTGATGAGATAATTAGCAGACTATCATCACTCAATGGCTGGCTGTCTAAGTGGTGTTCACAGAATGATATAGGTTTCATAGACAATTGGAAAAGTTTTTGGGGCAGACCTGACCTGTTGAAAAGAGATGGTATTCATCCCTCCTGGGGTGGTGCCGCTCTTCTCTCTAGTAATATGGCACATAGTCTTAGAGCTCAACCTTGACTAACTGGGGCCCAGGTCAGGAAGCAGACAGACTGGCTAAACCGACCGTCTGCTAGCTGTCTCACGTCACAGAATTCAGATAAATCCCAACACATAGAGACTCTTTCACCTAGATATCGTCAGATAGAGACTGTGTCTGTACCCCGAACTAATAAATACAGAAAACTTCCAAACCCATTTACGGGTGATAATTTAATTGATGTTCAACAAGTAGTAAACAGAGATTATAAAGATAACAAAATGATAAAGCTTGGGTTGCTGAATATTCGATCCCTTTCTTCAAAAGCACTTATTGTAAATGATATTATCACAGAAAATAACCTAGATGTGCTGTGTTTGACAGAAACCTGGCTAAAACCAGACGATTACATTACTTTAAATGAGTCTAGCCCTCAAGGTTACTATTATCGACACGAACCTCGTCAGAAAGGTAAAGGGGGAGGTGTTGCTGTAATCTATAGTAATATCTTCAGTATTACTCAAAAGTCTTTCAAATATATCTCTTTTGAAGTGATGGTGCTCTATGTAACGTTATATAATGTAAGTGACAAATCTCATCTGAAATTTGTGTTGGCTACTGTATACAGGCCACCAGGGCACCATACAGATTTTATCAAAGAATTTGCTGATTTTCTATCGGAGTTAGTACTGGCTGTGGATAAAGTCCTTATTGTTGGTGATTTTAATATACATGTAGATAATGAAAAAGACGCATTGGGATTGGCACTAACAGATATTCTAAGCTCTATTGGAGTTAGACAACACGTGTCAGGACCAACTCATTGTCGTAATCATACTCTAGATCTAATATTGTCACATGGAATCGATATTGATGCCGTTGAAATTCTGCAGCAGAGCGATGACGTCTCAGATCATTATCTAGTCTCATGCGTGCTACATTTATCCAAGGCTGGAAAACCGCCTGTCTGCCATAAATATGTTAGAACCATCACTTCTACCACTAAAAATTGCTTTATAAATAATCTTCCTGATCAGTTTCATCAACTTAGCAAACCAGACAGCTTAGAAGAACTCGATGTTGCAACAGAAACTATTGACGCTCTCTTTTCAAACACTCTAGACTCTGTCGCTCCTTTGCGCTTAAAAAAGATTAAGGATATTAGTCCAACGCCATGGTATAACGAGCACACTCGGGCCCTTAAGAGAGCAGCCAGAAAACTGGAGCGCAGCTGGAAGAATTCAAAACTAGAAGTTTTTCGGATTTCATGGAGAGAGAAAATGATGGAGTACAGAAAGGCTGTAAAAACCGCTAGATCTGCTTATTTTTCAAATCTTTTAGAAGAAAATAAACACAACCCTAAGTATTTATTTAATACAGTGGCTAAATTAACAAGAAATACAGCCTCAACTTCTGATGTTTCCAAACAGCACAGCAGTAATGACTTTATGAACTTCTTTACTTGCAAGATTGACAACATTAGAGAGAAAATTATAGCCATGCAACTGTCTACTACAGTATCACATCAGACAGTGGGTTGTTGTATCCCTGAGGAAAAATTCCATTCATTCGCTGCTATAGGAAAGGAAGAATTGTCTAAACTTGTTAAATCATCAAAATCTACAACATGTATGTTAGACCCTATACCGACTAAGCTATTGAAAGAGATGCTTCCAGAGGTCATAGATCCTCTTCTTAAGATCATTAATTCATCTTTATCACTAGGTTACGTACCAAAAAATTTTAAGCAGGCTATTATCAAACCTCTTATTAAAAAACCACAACTTGATCCTGGTGAATTAGTCAATTACAGACCGATTTCCAATCTACCTTTTCTGTCAAAAATACTAGAAAAGGCAGTATCATCTCAGCTTAGTTCCTACTTGGAAAGAAATGGTATCTGTGAGGATTTCCAGTCAGGATTTAGACCGTACCATAGTACTGAGACTGCTCTCATTAGAGTTACAAATGATTTGCTCTTATCATTAGATCATGGTTGTATCTCTCTATTAGTGTTACTAGACCTCAGTGCTGCTTTTGACACAATCGACCACAATATTCTTTTGAATAGACTAGAAAATTATGCTGGAATTAGTGGAATTGCATTGGCATGGTTCAAATCATACTTATCCGACCGTTATCAGTTTGTAGTAGTAAACGAAGAGATGTCATTTCGATCACAAGTTAAATATGGAGTACCACAAGGCTCAGTTCTAGGACCGTTGCTTTTCACTCTGTACATGTTACCCTTGGGAGATGTCATTAGGAAGCATGGCATTAGCTTTCACTGTTACGCTGATGATACTCAGCTCTATATTTCCTCACGCCCTGACGAAACCTACCAATTCTCAAAATTAACAGAATGCGTAGCTGATATAAAAAATTGGATGACTTGTAATTTCCTACTACTAAACTCAGAAAAAACAGAGATTCTAATTATTGGACCAAAAACTTCACATAAAAACCTAGAATACTGTCTAACACTTGATGGCTGCTCTGTTAAGTCATCTTCGTCAGTTAGGAACCTGGGTGTGCTCTTTGATACCAATCTTTCATTTGAAAGCCACATTTCTAGCATATGTAAAACCGCATTCTTCCATCTTAAAAATATATCTAAATTGCGACATATGCTCTCAATGACAAATGCGGAACAGCTAGTTCATGCGTTTATGACCTCGAGACTAGATTACTGTAACGCTCTATTGGGTGGTTGCCCTGCTCGCGTGATAAACAAATTACAGCTGGTCCAAAACGCAGCTGCTAGAGTCCTTACTAGAACCAGGAAATATGAACATATTAGCCCTGTTCTGTCAAAACTGCACTGGCTCCCTATTAAACATCGTATAGATTTTAAAATCTTGCTAATTACTTACAAAGCACTAAATGGCTTAGCTCCCCAGTACCTGAGTGAGCTCTTAATGCATTATAGTCCTTCGCGTCTATTACGATCTCAGAATTCTGGCCAGTTGTTAATACCTAGAATATCAAAATCAACCGCAGGCGGTAGATCCTTTTCCTATTTGGCACCTAAACTCTGGAACAATCTTCCTAGCATTGTTCGGGAAGCAGACACACTCTGTCAGTTTAAATCTAGACTAAAAACGCATCTATTTAACTTGGCATACACATGACGCACTATAAACTTTTGTCTTCATATCCGTTAAAGGATTGTTAGGCTGCATAGATCAGGTCAGCCGGAACCGGGATCACTTCCTATAACACCAGATGTACTCGGTACATCAGAAGAAGAATGGCGTCTACGCTAATTTTTTGTCTCTCTGCTTATCCCGAGGTTTACCAATTAACGTGATTGGCTGGATCTGGGCCGTGTCCGGGTCGGACGGGGAACCTGTGCCTGTGTGCGGCAGCAATGTGGCCCTGTGGTGTCGGCGGAGACTGTGTTAACTAGCTCATCCTCTGTTAAGACCTTACCGACTCATCAGCCAGTGGCACATATCCCAACAAACCGTCCCATACCGGCGTGATCAAAAAGATCTTAAACTAGATTAAATATTTTGACTGTTGCGATTCCAAAACGGTTTAATGACCTGTAACTCTGCCTGAGTATCGGACAAGTGTTCACTGTTGGCCAGAGGAGAACTGGCCCCCCGACTAAGCCTGGTTTCTCCCGAGGTTTTTTTCTCCATTTGTTGGAGTTTTGGTTCCTTGCCGCTGTTGCCTTTGGCTTGCTTAAGTTGGGGACACTTGCTTGATATTCAGCAGTGTTTTTGATATGCCTGCACTGGCGCCGTTGTATACAAACTGAGCTGAGCCGGACGATCATGTCACTGTTCTCTACAGTGCTGATATACATAAATTAACTAGACTAATAACTATTGATATTTGCAACGGAATGAATCAATAATATATAGAATAAGCTGCACAATGACACCATTTTCTTATTAATGTAAAGCTGCTTTGCCACAATTTGCATTGTAAAAAGCGCTATATAAATAAAGATGACTTGACTTGACTTGACCATCGGTTGCTTAAACTGATGTCCATTGCACGCTTTTCCCTTGCGGCGGGTAAGGGAATGCAAGTGCCTGTTAGGCTCTCTGCGGACACCATTGGGGGCACCCTCGAGGCTGGGTGTCCACGAACGGCCTAAACATCCCCTGAAATCATATTTTCCACAAATGGCCTGGGATGCCCTCTTGTGGACTCTTCTTAATCACAAAGTCCACAGATCACCAAAATCGCCCCCCAACAGCCCATTTTTGTGTACTTGAACTCTCCGTCCAGTCCATTTTGAAGTAACTTTGCTTGCATAGCACAGCAACTTGCATTAAATGATCCCTTTCTTGAAATTATACCACAGTCTATTTTCAAGTAATTATACATGTCATGGCAGTGTATTTTCTTTCAAAGTATATTCAAATGCTGACTTATATGGATGGACTTGGTAATTTTTTTTTTTCCCCATGGGTTCCCTCACACCCATCGTCTTAGTCATTTTTCGGCCCAGGTCGCATGGGTCCCCCCGACAGCCCGGTTTTTGTGTACTTGAATGTCCTATCGATCTGTTCCAGGTAGGCTGCCCGGGGACAGACCACCACCTCCGTGAGTGGTTTGACAGGGATTGACCTGTAATTAGACTCTTTAATAATGATGATACTTTAATAATAACTCCGGGACCCAGGACGCTACCACCCCACCACTGGCCTCATTCTAGCCAGCCTCTCCCCCTCTTCCGACAGTCAAAATTTCAAGACCATCCGCCTCGTCTTCCCGGAGATATCCACCCCAAACAGAAGCGCCCGGAGATGCAAACTTTGAATGGCTATAACTCGGAGACCCAGAGGTCTCGGACCTACCAAACTTGGCTCAGTGTAGTGTCTCCCCAGGCCCCTTCCAACGCGCCCAGCTCTGAGCCTCCAGCACCTCCTGGCCCGGAGCTATGGCGCTCCAAAGAATTACACCCGAAAAAGAAGGCCCCAGGCCTTGGGACGCTGCCTGTGGGGAGCACCCACCAAGACCTACCACCCCCGAACCGCGAGCTAACCCTAACCTGGTGGAATACAAACCTAGTGTTTCTCACCCTTGGATCAACACGGTTCTAAGCGTGCACCGACTCAAACCCCAAACCTACCCAGAATAGCCTGGTGGGATGGAGACCTAGTCTTTCTAGCCCCGGGTAGCTTTACCCTAAGATAGGTGGTTTTTTGGATCAATTTAGATCTAATCCCATACTCATGTGTTTTCTAAACCTACCCACAGTAGCCTGGTCAATTCATTCTAGGCCCAATGCCCATATGGGAGAAACTCCAAGTCAGGAGGATGGTATAGTCTAACATGCATCGGCCCGTGCATTTCTTCAGTCTCCCTATTCCAAACCTTCCTAGACGGGTGCTAGGTTGGGGGGAGCTGTTGTAATTTTCAACACCTAACCCTAACCCTCTCGGGAACCAAACTGACTTGGGTGTCGCCGCTCCGGCCCTGAACTCCGCCCTAGGGGACCCTTCCTCTCCTACCGTCCCGACCTCCGGGGACCTTCCATTTCCGAGATCCGGACACTTACTATTAAACTTTGACCCGCTATAACTCCAAAACCAAGCCGACTTGGAGCTTCAAACTCCGGCCTCAGAAGGCCCTTTATGGGGCCCCCACTCAACCACTGTATGGAGCCATAACTTGGCTTAATGACTAAGATATGCCTCCTCAAACTTTTAACTTTGACCCTCTATAACATGCGATTCAGACCTTCCACAGATGGTTTACAGGGGCCCTGTCTTATCCACGAATATCCTACAGGACCCTGTCAAATAGGTTGCAGCAGAGACTAAAAATCCTCCCAGATGCGACCTATTCGACAGGGGCCCCGTATGCAATCCATGTACATGCCGTTCCAAAGCTTACAGTGCACAATGAATCGCTGTGACGTACGTCAGCGTGTTAAATTGCATTTCCCGTGCATCGTGCGGTCGGTTTGTCCTAAAATAACTGTGATCATGAACTACGGAGCTTTCAGAGACGGTCTAGAGGGGCCCTGGATGAGAGGAAGATCATGGTGAAGAATAAGCCATCAGGGGGCAAAAAGTGCCCTTGGTGGCAAATTAGGCCGTCAGGGGACACGGGAGCCACTCATAGACGTGAGGAAGGCCGAGGCGAAGAATAAGCTGTCAGGGGACAAAAAGGGTACTCCATGGACACGGGAGAATGAAGAGCAAGTTGTTACGGGCATGCTGCGTGCGATATGTGGACATAGGGTGTAAGGGAACATGGTAGGACATTTGTGTACCCCCCCCCCCCCCCCCCCCCCCCCCCCCCCCAGGGTCATCCCCCCCCCCACCCTTACCCACCACCCTGCCACTCAACCCCTGCCTCACCCACGGTAAGGCAAAAAGTGTCCACTCAGCACTTCAGAAAATCAAAAAAGGGTGTATATTGTTTTGCAGTGATCCCACGACTACCCTCGATTACAGCGCATAGACTTACAAAAGAGTTTGTTTCCACATAGCCTAGCTTCACTTCCCACACTTACGGAAGTCCCGCGCACCCATCCATAGATGCCTTTTACACTTTCAAAAATTGCAAGTGTTTGTAAAATGGTGCTGTTGAGCTTCTCATCGACCTGTTTTAACTGCCACGTGTCAGATGTTTCTACGTTTGGATGTACGTTTTCTGCAGCACAGACTGGATATTGGCAGTCTGCCCTCCACTCTGAAAGTTTGCGTGGCTGCTATTGCCTCGTTTCATGCACCGGTGGCCGGTCAGTCGTTAAGTAGACATGACTTAGTGGTCAGATTTCTCAAGGGAGCGAGGAGACTGCTTCCTTCACGGCCACCTTCAGTACTGCCGTGGGACCTTACGTTGGTTCTGAAATAACTCTCTCTTCCTTTGTTCGAGCCTTTAGAATCTGCTGCTGTTAAGGAGCTCTCACTTAAAAAAAAGCTCTCCTTCTGGCCCTTGCTTCAGCAAAGCGCATCTGGGATCTACACGTGTTGTCTGTGAGTGAGGATTGTATATGTTTTGGTCCCCGGCGACTGGAATGTCACTCTCCGCCCGAGACAGGGCTATGTGCCGAAATCGCTGTCAATGCCCTTTAAATCACAGGTCATCACAGGTAAATCACTCTATCTGCCTTATCTGCTGAACCGTCAACTTCTCAGGACACTGACGCAGTGCTGTCTGACCGGTCAGGGCGTTCAGGATCTACATTGATCGCTCGGCTATTTCTCGACAGTCGGACTAGCTCTTTGTGTGCTTTGGAGGCTGCTCTAAAGGATGGGCTGTTTCTAAGCAAAGGCTTTCCCACTGGATAGTGGACGCGATTGCTCTGGGTCATGCTACTATGGGCCAGGACTGTCCCTTCCAAATCAGGGCACATTCCACAAGAGCCATAGCTTCTTCTTGGGCCTAATCTAAAGGTTCATCCATTCAAGATATATGTTCTGCCCTCATCAGTGTGGTCTACACCTCGCTCTCTCAGTATTCTACTGTAACAAAGTTCGTAAATATGGGAAGAAGGAGGCGGGAACCGGCGAACATTCAACAATTTTAATAAATATATAAACCCACAACGAAACAAAAAGTATAAGGGCGGCAGTTCCTCACGGCGACTGCCGCCCACACAAACCAAATAAAACACAACATAAAATCCAGGCCTGGTCCTCTCTCGTCCTTCACTGTCGTCGCTCCTCCTTTATGCTTCCGGAGCTCCTCCGTGGGGAACTCGAGACCGGTGCGCCGAGCACCTGAAGCTCGTTAACTCTCGCGTCACCGGCCTCGCGCCGTTCCCTCACGGCTCTCGCCCGCCCTGCTCGTCACATCTACTATTCACTTATGTGATCTTATGCTGCACAGTTGGTTCTGCTCTACTGTTGACACTGTGCTTACCTGTAAAATCCCCTACAGTCCACTAAGATCCAATCAAAATGTAGCAAACCTTTTTCCTCTGTTACGGACAGAGAAGGGCCTGGCCATAAACTGGGCCCTGGAATGTGCTGTTCCCTACAAAGGGACTGAGCACATCTGCCACAGCTCGGTGAAAAATGTTTGAAGGCCTTGTGGCATTCGTTCCTATGTGTACTGTATTTGATATACATTAAATGCTAGCTTCCATTGGTCTTCTCGTTTAACTTTACTAGACCAGAATCCATTTTTGATATCTAGCACTGTGAACCATGTTGCATTGGTTCAAACTTGTGATAAGATTGTTGACGGATTTACCACTTTCTGTGCTGCCTTAGGTAAAACTTAGTTGAGACGCTGATAATACAATACATCAATACAAAGATGCCATTTACCGTTTTTACCACTGGAAAACATGGAAAGTTTGTGGTTGAACTACATCGCCGAGCTATCCCTCTCACTACAAGCTGTTTTATCATCTCATGAACAGTGACCTCTGCCTCTGGCTTGATACGATATTGTTTTTGTGGGGAAGGGGGCTCTCCCTCAGTGCATACTTCAAAGTCAATGAGGCTGCAGGTGTGTTCATGATTAGCCTAAACATCGCTGTGTTTGTCGATGAGAAGTTGAATAGAATCTGTACTGGACATGGACATAATGCTTGCTTGGATTTTAGGCAGACATTTGTTTGCTGTTTTGTTAGTTTGCACTTAAATTTGTTTACAATGAATTACAAAGCCATATTTTCTCATGATGTCCATTCACAAAACAGTTCCTTCGCTATTATCTGGCAAATACGAGAATGCCACAGTTGACACTACCATGCCTAAATCGAGCTGGAATGGATGCGTTTTAATTGCTGTCACCAAATTCCTTGTACGTCACCCATAAATGTTCTGCATAAATTTCAAACGGCTCTTTGTTAGCCTGTTTTATTTCTAAAATTCTGTTCCACTCAGCATGTGTTGGTCCTCTTAATTCTTTTAGAGTTTCCCTTAATCTTTCATACACATCCTTTCCGTCCTCACCTTCTCACTTGACAACAATTTCTTCAGATCTCAATTCAGGAGACAATTTTGGTTTTAGTTCCTCTGGAATAGTGAGGAGAGCTATTTGCCAAACGTCTCTAACCTGTAAATTGTACACGGATGCCTGTAACATTAAGTTGTCTCAGTAGGGTTGGAAAGGGCCTTTTCTTGGCATCATTGCCACAACTTCTTTGTGTCTAGTACATTCTTTGCACGTTAAAGGACGGCTAATGGCAGTGACTTCATCATCTGCGTTAGTCATTGCATGAATCCATATTACTCCTGTCGTAGTAAAGGTCAGCTGTTCATTGGTTCATGATTAGTCCTTCATTAGTTCATACTTTGAATAATCATTAGCTCATGCTGAATTAAGTATTATAATTCAGGTATTAGTACATGATTATTCATGTACCCATATTGTTACGAAATCTTTTCAACAAAGTAACAATGTTTTTAATCTCAAACTACTACTTTGATGTACAATGAGGTGGAAAAGGAGTGAAAGTTCAGATATTGTTGCTCTTTTTTCTTACAAAGGACTAGAGCAGGTGACAGCCTGAGGGTCTGTTCACAGTAACGCTCTCTTATACACTCTGCTGATCAGCTGACCTGGTCTTATAAAGGTCCTGGAGTAACTTCATGTTCCAATGAAAGTTTTTTTTTCAGGTGGAAGATTAGGAAAAGCATTTTCTCTTTCTTTTTTTATTTGGTGAATGTATTGCACACATTTTTTAGACTTTTTGTTTACATATAGAACTAGTTCCAGGGCAGATTTGGACTTTTTAATTTAAGCCTACGTGATGTAAATCTGACAGATCCTCTGAATTGCATTACAATCACCTATTATGTAAACAAACATGATCATTATAAAGGTGTGTAAACGATTTAATTCATGACATAGTTAACAAGTTTGAGAATAATTTGAACAAAAAAGGAAAAACAAAATAAACTCGATACCTGTCATAGAGACCCAAAAGCAACATCTATCGATGACGCAGTGTCGAGAGATTAATTCGAAAGGGAATGACTTTTTCTATGATACTATTAAGGGATTAAAAAAAAGGAGTAGGTGGATTTTTATCATTATAGGGTGGTTGTGTACACACAATGCAAACATTTATATTCAAACACCGTGTAAAAGTGAATTTTGCATAATAGGTCTGCTTTAAGACTTTTTGAGAAAGTTGTTGAAAGGAATCAAATATAGTGTCAAAGAATAGGTCTTTGAAGTATTTTAACCAAATTTGGAACATTCCATCCCGCATCCAAGGTGGTTATGAGCAAAAGGCTAAGGACAGAGAGAGGTCTTGGAAGATAAATTATTTCCAGTACAGGGCCTAGATCCTCAATGAATGTCGCTACTGGGCAGTCGACAGGTGTGTGGGGTGTCATTTATAGCTTAGTAGCAAGAAGGGCTCATGTTTCTATAACAACCCAGGATAGACTGTCAGGTAAGCGGTAATAATGTCACTACTCACTATGGTACAAGTTCAACATATTTTGTATTAAAAGGTAAACACTCTAAAAGGTAAAGAAAAAATGGGTTCATTTATAAATGTGTCGTAATAATACTGCCCAGTAGATGACAGTATTTAATTGCAATAATTTACAGCAATGTACAATGGGGAGTGGGATACTAGAAATAAATGCAAAATCTGTGTAAAGCGATTCTTTAAAAAAAAAAAAAAAAATACAGTACATATTTTTCACAATTAATAGTACTTGCATAATAAAAAAGTAAATGTATCTTTACTTTCAATAGGACAGATGACTATGGCCAGTTATATTTTCGTCTGGTACATTCAATGATTGTCAGCTTAAAATATGTGAGAGTAAAATATGTAAATATCTTAATGTGAAATGATTATTATTCAATTATTCATTATTCAATAAAATAAAGACTGCTAAATGTACATCAATTAAATTCAACCACACAGAACAACAAATATTTCAGGGGTTTCTCAAAAACATCTTTATTCTCCTATTCACCTTAGGTGCAAATATCATCACCGTCATCTTCATCTTTAGCCAAATCCAGGATTATATTTCTAGTGCAATATCTCAATGTCTCTTCCAGGATATCCAAATCATCATGATCTAAATTTGAATTTAATTCAAGGCTCCACTGTCACACAGTAAGCCTGTGCAATACGTTCATTTTGGTAAAAAAAAAAAAAGAAGAAGAAAGACAAGTAAATAAAAAATATATTGAACAATACATGAAATACATTTGCTTGTAATGTTGGATGACTGATTCACATTCAAAGTTCACTTATTCATGCAACCAGCATACTGTGGACGTGATCAGGTAAGTGTTAACTAAGACATACAGAAACAGAAGTACATGTACTGGGATTGTTTCTAGGGGTCTATTTCTGTCAGTTTAGCCAATATCTGGTCAGTTTCTTTCACTATGGCCTTAAGATTTCATTCCCACACACAGAGAATCACTTTTTGTGATTGGTTGTGCTTGATTTTTTGCTCATATTATGATTATTAGTTAAAAAGTTTAAATATATTAGTTGTCATTAATGAATTTAGAATGATGAAACACACAAAAAGAGATCACAAGTGAACCGGGACTGTCGTTGAGAATGGTCAAAGACTTTTGAGAAAAGACACTCTTTTGTATTCTGCTAGTGTGTAAAACTGGAAAATGTTCATATTGTGCATATAACATGTAAAAAATATCTGCAGTCTGAAAAAAATACAGCCTTTCCTTTACACCATAAATATCTTTTTGAAGTGCTTTGTGTTTTAAGCACTCAGAGGAAACAGTATTGACTCCCAGAGTGTCTGTGCATGCATGTGCTGTTCTGTGGCCAGGGTCCAAAATTAACACTCACCAAGTGCTGGCACGGAAAAAAAAAGGCTTTAGCAAGTACATAAGAGTTAATTGCCAGATGACTGGTAATATAGCAACAACATAATACATGGTTGAAATCAAATTGTAAATCAAAATTGATTTCTGAATCCCATATGTGTGAGCGATTAAAATCAAATAATACACACAACTGAAATCTACTAAAGAATCACAAATTGTGTGTTTTGTGCAACAAAAATAGATTTGGGAAAAGCTGTAAATGAAATTTGTCTACATTATTGAAAAATGGGACATCCTGTCAAGCTTGTCTGCATAAGCAAATGCAACCAAGTTGGTGTGAACCTGAGTGAAGAAGTCAGGTGTGGTGTAGAAGTTAATTTTAGATCCTGGGTGTGGCCTTGACTTCCCTCTACATCTTTCTATAGCACTCTCTGCTGACACATTGATTGTCTGTGCAATGACTTGGAGTCTGTTTAATATCTACATTGGCGTGTGTGTTTGTATGCATAATCCAAAAACATGTAAAACCACTGGAGCAATTCTATTGCTTAAAAAATGAATCATTATAACAGAACACTGATTGAACATGTGCTGAGTTTTGAGGTGCGATTCTGAATTCATGTCTGTTGTTCAACAGCAAAAAAACAAAAACAAACCAGCAAAAAAAAAAAAACCAAAAAAAAAAAAACCCAAAACAAACAAACAAAAAAACAGTTCTGGCAATTCCTGATAATCAGTAGAGGTATGTGAGATTCAAACCCTTTTGCAGCACACAAGGATATCTCTAGAAAGATTAAAAACACTACAGTAAAACAAGACAACCAGGAAGAAATGAGAACAGCTGAAACAACATCCAAAAGCATTCCTGAACATTGAAGGGTTGACCACTGACCTCAGAGTTATGTGTGTATTACATGTGTCAATCACCCAGACAATTCAGAGGTTAACTGACAACAGTCCTGGAGGTATAAATCGGCAAACTCATAGCACCAACAAGTTCAAGCAGAAGCATTGCCTTGGTCTATCGTGTGACAGCTATAGAAGAGAAGACAACTTCAACTGAACAGAGTTCCATCCCAGCAATTTAACAGGTCTATTGATGGCTGGGTACAAATATGACCTCAAGTTCCTCCAAGCAGTTCAACACAAGTCCAAGCAGAGTATGATTTTCAGGGAAGTTTTTGGCACCTTAATAGAGGCATTATGAGTTAATGTTAGTGTCTGGTGGCTAGAGAGGCTCTCATGGGCTTTTAATGCGTTTCTGTGCCATTTCTGTTTCTAAATGTCAAAAACCTCTTTCCTCAATGACTGAAGTTTATAGAGATCAACATATGAGACAATCCAAAAACCTTTTATGTGCCATATATAACTGAAATTGAACTAACTTTAACTAAGGTATCATGAAGGTCCACTTGCCCCGTAAGCTTTTAGGTGTACTAACAAAGAAACATTTTCCTCAGGGGTGTAACCACCATTAAAACTGATGCCACCTTGCCATTTCGAAAAGTTTTGCTTACCTTGGCCCTTGGCCACTCGCCCCTGCCCCCCAGGGAACAGTTCCAATTCCAAAACCTAGTAAGCTGCTTTATTGTCTATTGCTAAGATATGATTCTTTCAAAGGAAGCATGCCAACTGAAAAGTGATCTAGTTCTTGTATGGCACACAAAGTGGCTGACTCCAAATCAGTGCTCACATGGATCACAATGGATCTAATAGAGTTGACGTTAGCATGTTGCTAAGCTATGCAAAACTGGGATTCACTACTTGATCTATGTACTTTGACGCACACACACAGCAAACTGTCATTGTTTCGGGGTTAGTTGCCTTTCAAGGGCATCTCAGTAGTTTCCTGACAGTATTGAGAATCTAACCCACAACCAGTCTGACTCTCTAACCATTAGGCAACAACTATTTTAGAGACGAAAGGAGACATAAATGAGACAATTATTGAAAAAGTAAGAGTACAGTGCTATAAAATAAATGTGGATAGCAGCATATCATTAGGTCTAGGGAGAATTTTATAAGATTTCATATTGAATTTGAATGATTTTGTTATTGAGGCAGCTGAGACGTAATATTACGGTGGTCTTGCTCTCAAGAGGAGCAGGAAAAATTAAGTTACCAAATGTCTTTATTCATTTTCCATTTAGTGATCTTGTCTAGGACAAACAATTGCGATATTAAAGAGCCCTCGGTCGGGATTTTGCTTTTGTACACTCTCAATCTAGGGAAATGTTGCCTAGGTAGGCAGCTCATTGGGTTTTGGAACAGAACTATTACCAACCCATGTCTTAATGTGAGCATGAAAAAACCTTTCAATCCACAGATAAGGGAAATGAAGGGAAACAAGGTATTGCCCCCCCCCCCCCCCCCCTTTGCAGTGTGGTGCTTTTTTCTGAGGACTGACATGAAACCCAAATGCATAGTTCATACATCTCACTTAAGCGGATGATCAGAAATAAAACAATTTACCATAGAAAAAAAAAAAAATAGAGTAACAGAAAGGTGATTTTTTTTTTTTTATAAACAAAGAGTGAAGGAAAATAAACTGTAACGCTATTCACATGTACCCGCTTTGTAAAAGGAATGGTTCCATTCAAATTAGGCCAGAGAGCTACTCCTAAAACTACGGAATGAAATGATGCTCAGTAGTGTCCAGGAACAGAAACAGTGTTCATTTGACCAGGAACGGGGACACAGTTTGAGGGGAGGTTGGATTTGTGGAGGTTGGTGTTGGTGGGAGCAGCTTGGCCATCAGTCTTCGAACACTTCCAGGAAGAGGGGCGGAAAGAGCTCTGTGGGACATTCCACCTTCATGTGCAGGAAGCGGCTGGCATGGCAGGCACCAATCATGCGCAGGTCTGTCACCTTCATCAACAGCTTGGGCCAGAAGTGAGCCACTTTGCGCTTACGGTAGTTGATGTAATGTTCAAAGGCCAAGAGGAACTCCTCCTGACAATGCTCTATCCGTTCTACGCTCGTTAAACCAGGACGATCTGCCAGTGAAACAGAGGAGAAGAGATGATGGGTGGTTCCAGGTTCATTTGAAAACAAATTCACTTTAAATAAAAAAAGCTGGGCTTGAAGGTGATGTCATTTAACACCCTGTTGAAGTGTGCCTGTTTATAGAGTTTATTTGCATGCGTTGTCTGTGTTGATTTAAAGGTTTTAAAACTTGTACCAAAAAACAACAACAAAAACTTGAGACATCTCTAAAAATATATTTGTGTTGCACAGAAGAAAGTCAAACAGGTTGGGTGAGTAAATTGTGACAAACATGCCCACAAATTTGTGCTACATTTACAAGGTATAACAGGTACATAGGTGCCACCAATATGTTAGAAATTACACGCTTTAAACAAAAAAGAAAATTCCAGGCAGAATTAGAAGAGACTATTGCAGTCTAGCTGTTATTGGTTTTCTATATGACCAATAACATCTGTTGTGTGTTCCAGTGCTGGAAACATTTCATGTGTTAAAGTGGAAAAATGATACAGAAAAAAAGAAAATCATCTCCTTTGTTCTCTCTCTAAAACCAAATAAAAAAAAGACCTTCAGGACACTAGTTAAAACCCAGTTAATTATCAAAAAAATCATTTAAGTCATTGATTGGGTTCGGCCAGCTGCAACACCGGACAATCTGTTTAAATGGGCAGGAATCGCTAAGAAATCCATATAAGAGTGTAGATGTGGGCACTGAAGTCTTTATCTATTGATTGTGACATTCTCAGTAGAAGCTTAATTCCGTTTAATTAATAGTGTTATTAAGTGGTTTCCCCTCAGTGGCCTGTGTAATCCTGGGTAATCGGCACTCAAGAACAAGAGCTGCAGCTGGCCAAATAGCTTTTAAACGTAATATAAAGACTCTTCTTTATGAGGTTCAAGAGATCTTGTTGTTAATAAGCTTTTTTTCATTGTTCAAAATGAACATTTTAGTCATAGTACATCCTTCTTTATTTCAGCAATGACATGTATGCCCCTCTCCCTGACTCGCTGACTGCATTTGCACGCATAAGCTTATTCTGATAGTTATTAGAACTTGCTTATGTTTTGATTACGAAAGTGCCACGTAAATGTGTTTTTTTAAACTAGAAAACTGACATATGCCTGCATCAATCTGAATTCTAAACCACGTAACATTCCTAATATTTCTTACTGTAACAAGAAACTCATTTATGTTCATTAAAAGGAGTTGTTGAGCTGAGAGAGGGAGACTTTTTAGAATATCTAAAAGGGCTGTTTTTACATACATTTTGACAAAGTGATGGACAAATGGTTGGATTCAATTTAAGAAGTGAAGATAGCACTAACCGGAGGAAAGCAAAATCACGGCTTGTAGCAATGCCACCTCCGAATCATCCAAGTTGAAGGAGGACAGCGAGACACCCAGATCAAAAATGGCATCTGAGACCACGCCCAGACCCCGTTCTTGAGCTGGCCCCGTGTGACAGCCATCTCTCCGTTCAGCGTTAGAGTCTCACTCTCAGGATCATAGCGCACTGCCGCTCGCAGAGACATAATCTCCATGCAGCAACCCTTCAGCAAAATGATCTGGTCCTCACAAGGCAGCTGAACAATTACACAAATTACACAATTATCGCAGAGTCACTGTCAAGTGCTAAAATGGATTCATTTGGTCTTGTTAAATTGTTCCCTCATTTTGATGCATTTTCTGCTTTGATTTTTGAACAGAAGACCTTTAAAAAAATCACATTGACCAAACCACTTGGTTCCATGTAAGCTAGGTTTTCTTGTATCTAATGCAAAACTTTCTCACTCCAACTTGCCACCTATGGACGCTTGATCAGGAGGCCTTGGCATCCCCTTTTTAAAGGACAGGGTATACCTTTTAGCATTGTTCAACATGCAGGGTACTCTATTCCTTTCAATGAGAAATCTTTGGCGTTGTATATCATTTTGCCATTTCTATCATTTATATAGTAATTTCATTTACATTACACAATTTAGACATTTTCAGGCACCCCTAAACCTAATCATTTGTATATTACATAAAATAAAACACATGCTACAGTCACAATTTAGTTAAAAAGTACAAATATTCCAAATGCTCCAAGGCCAAACGATTGCTTTGTGTGAAGACCCAAAAGCAATCACTGTCTTCATCCACCGTAAAGCTTAGGTCCCGTGCACGCATTCAAAAATCGCCACCAGAACAACCATTACGTAGGCTAATGTTCACGTGTATCTTTTGAATGAAATCTGAAAGTGTCCGTTCATGGAGCAGGATCATTTTCTGTGACTAAACTTTAAGTGCCACTCTGATCTTCACACAGATATATCGTATAGCTCATAGAAGACCTGGAATGCAACACAAGTTGTCTGTTATAATTTTTTCATACTGTTTTTTTTGCCATAAATACTGATGACCACACTTTATTGTGGTTAGGTTTAGGGTAGAGATATCTATGAAATTACAAATGATGCTTTTGCGTTACAAAGTGACGCCATGGAGTCCTGACCAAGCGTCCACATGCGATGAGTTGGGAGTGAGAACGTGTTGTTTGATGGAATGTACAGCAGACTTCTTACCTCACAGAACATGGGCAGCTTTTTGGCAAAATCTACAACACGAGTGATTGCGGGGGTGATAATTTTTGTAAACTGACTGAAGGCTTCTATGTCCACTTTGCTCCCTTCTGGTGCGTTGACGATGGGTGCCGAACCGATGTCCTCCGGCTGCAACGAGAGGAAGGGGAGAGGATGGGTGCTCAGTAACACAGATACTTATAGGTAATGGACATTCACAGAGACGAAGGTGTGACACAGCAAATCCTCATTCCCCTCTAAAGCACAAAGAAGGCTACAGTTACAGCAAGACATGTCAACGAAACAAGAGTGGAGCCCAGTTATTAAGAGGGAAAAGAGGAAAGATGAGAAACTTAAACTAGAAGATCAGAGCAGAGAAGCGTTTTTGATATCTCCTTCTGCTGGGGAGCTCATTGACTAGGGTTATCCACTGATATTTGGATTTTTTTTTTTTGAAAGATTTGTGACCTTCTGACCAGAAAAATGTGACGTGAAAGACAGAGCAAAACAAAAACAAAAACAAAGCCAGAATGAGGGTTAAAATAAGACTGGGAGCTGAGTACAGCGCAAAACCAGCCTGATGTTCCCCTTTGACATTAATCAATTATTTAGCTTTCCTCTTCTGTGTACACCTTCATTCTGTCACAGCGAGCAAAGAGCTACACAAACACTCCAAACAAATGCCTCAAGCATTCAGCATGTCACTTTATCCGAGAAAAAAAAAAAAAATGTGACAGAAATGGAAGCAGCTGAGAATTTGAGAGAGCGTTCTTTTGGATAAAAACATAAATAAATGTGTTTGCTCTGCTGGTTCTTACCTTTGCTTCCTTCACCCCCACTGCACTCTGGTCAGAAGTACAGAATAAATTACATGTTATTTCATTAAGTAGCATTGCTTCCTCGACCTGTTGGGCAATCAACAGGGATCGTGAAGTTTCAATGAAGAACCCGAGTCAAGTCAACTAAAAAGAACAAGTTTAAACTGGACAGGTGAGTGCAGACAGAAAGTGACAGTGAGATTTAGTTTGCGTGGAGTTTCCATGGACTTCAAGGCTTTAAAATCATCATATAATATTATACAATATAATCACTGTATAACATTAAATACAGAATAACAGCATACTGAAATTTAGGATTCAAAGTCCAAAAATTGTTTCAGCAAATTGGCCATAGTAAATGTTCATGAATCAAGTTTTAGTACAAATTTTGCTTTGCCTCACAATATGGGCTTCAATCACTGTTCTGAATTATTATTCAGAATCATTTTTTTGTAAAAGTTTTCTGTAAAAACTAAAATTCAATTTAATGCAACGATTTGCATAAGAATGTTTCATGAACAATGTACACAGAAATTCACTCTTCTTGTGTTTTATGAGTGAGGTCCATTTTTGTTATGGATTCAAAATGTTTATAGCTAGAACTAAAAGTAAAAATCAAATGATACGTGTCAAGATACTACATAATAAGCAGTAATATTTCCCTAGATACATTTTTACTTACATGAAATATAGCATAGACTCCTGGAGTAATGCAAACAAATCTCTGGATTGGAGTTTGTAAATTCTGTACCTCTAGCATCATGAAAAACTGTGTGTAACTGGCTATGTCTGTGCACTCAAACACAGAAATGGCAGAGAAAATACACAGGTCTCCTTTAAATTAGAAATCCTAATGCTGTAACGTACAGAATTCAGAAACTAGCGGAATGACGTTCTTTGGGGTAAACGTAATTGCCAAAGAAAAAGAGCCAAAAATTTTAAGAAGGCAACTAAACTTCCCATGGAAACCCACAGCAGTGTTAAAAGAGTCCTCAAACAGAACTTCAATCTGTAGAGGACAGGCAGATTCAAGACAAAAGAACAATTGTGAAACAATTATAAATTTGGTTAGAAAAAGACAGAGAGAAGAATATCAGAAAAGGAAAAAAAACATGAGAAAACAGTTTTGGTTTAGGAAACGGAGCTTGAGAAAAGAAGGACAAAGGTGTTCCATTAAAGTTAGTGCTGCTGCCTTTGTAGTAGAAAGTCTCCAGCGTCCATCTAACACTCCCCACTCTACAAGGAGATACAAAAACATGGACATATTAACAATGGGAACAGCGGTGAGGAAGGGCTTGGGAATTGTGCGGGAAGGATTGGGGAAGGGGAATCTAGGGTTGTGGTAGGGTACAAAAAAAGAAAAGAAAAACAGAATCCCACCCAAAATAAAGAAACAACAACAATGGGATCCTAAACCATCAAAACCAAAAAAAAAACCATCCTAAAACACAAGAAACATCACTCTGATGCGGTCATCAGGGAAGAGACCTCTCACCAGGAATTTACGCTTCTGTTTCCAGTGGTTGCCTTGGGCGTTTGTGGCCATATGTGCCTCTGTGACAACCCTGATTAGCTCCCACTCCTCCTGCGTGGGCTCCGGCCGGTCCCACACCGTCTTCTGCAGCTCCTCGCGTCGCCTCCGTTCACGGTTCTCCTCGATCAGTTTCCGCTTGGCTAGACGCTTACTGTCATCCAATACCACTGAAGGAACAATAAGATGTTTGCAGGAGCTATGTACAATATCTGCCTCGCTAACAATCAAACACACAGCAACTTAGTGTCAATACAATGACAGCAAAGTGCTTGTACTTACAGAATCATCAATGAACAGGGACATAAGTGTATTCAAGTGTGTTTGACTTTAGAACACTCACAGTCTGTTGCCATGCCAACAGCAATGCATTTCTTGAAGCGACATTCTTGGCACTGGTTGCGGGTGACTTTGTCAATGACGCACTTTCCCTCGTACTTGCAAGCATATGTTGGGTTTAAGTTCTTTTGTATTGTGCGTCGAAAAAAACCCTTAAAAAACAAGATTTCATTTTTAATGGCAGAGCAGGAGCCTCCTTAGAAATTTGAAAATGAAGCAGTCTAAACAGAGTATATATATGATACATTAATAATTAGTCTTTAATGCACTGTGTGCTTTTCTATGAGAAGAGAATACATTTGAAACACTCACTTTGCAGCCCTCACAGGTAATGCAACGGTAATGGTAGCCAGTCGCTTTGTCTCCACACACAACGCAAAGCTCATCCTTGTCCAGGTAACTTGGTATGTACCCTGTAAAAACAGTTACAAGTACAGTAACTGCATTAAAAATAGATAACACTGCTTGTGAAGTTATAAAACAGCACTAAACGTAAGATAAAGAAAGTAAGAGAGAAAATGAAGGCATGTCAGAAAGAAGAGAAGGAAAAAGTATTAAAGAAAAGAAAAAAATATCAGAATGCTCTTACTGTAAATTGAGCTGAAAACACAACAACAAAAATACAAGTTTTAAGACACACATAAGTTCAGGAAGCTTGCAGCAGCTCAGGAATCAATATGTGATCAATAAGTCTTTTGAGGAGGTCAGTGGCAGGACAGGAGCTCAAACCTTCTGTTCCTCTGTCTGTGTCCCCAACATACCCCAAACCTCCATCCAACCCTGAAGATCAATACACGACACAATGCCAAACTAGCTCCATGAATATCTTCAACAGGTTTTTTTTGAAAGAGCCACTCAAGTTTATTCCAGAAGACTAATCCAGCAGTAATACTACTAAAATATGATGACAATTTTTCCAATACTTGCTAAGATTCAACACCACCACCAACACCAACAACAAAAAACTATTTTCATAGTCAGAAATCAAAATATTTCTTAATCAGACCTCAATATTATATAGATATTAGTACTACACATGTAATACTAGCAAACAATAAACCGCCTAAAAACATGCCAGTTACAAGCTCAAAAAAGAAGAAGAAGAAAAAAAAAAAACATTGCCACCCAACAGCACAACTCTATTCTTCTAGAGCTTGCGATACCTTTCTTGTTTGGCCCCTGCATCCACTGCATCTGAGAGAAGTCTGGCCTGCCGTCAGAGTAGTAGTCTGGTTGGTGGTAGTGACTAAGAGGCACCTCCATAGAGCACAACTCACTCTTGAAGACGGGGTTGCCCCCAGAGAATGGGCACCCATAGGGTTGGCTGGGTGGCCAGGCCTGCTCCATACTGGGAGGATGGTGGTGTAATGGCTGAGGCTCACAGTGAGTGAAACCAGGCCCTTCTCCACTGTACATGCAGTACTCACCTCCGGGCGGCACTGCATATCCCCCACTCACACTGTGGGCTATGTCATACATGTCTGACATGCAGTAATTCATTATGAAAATCTTCAAAGGCACGCCCCCCGACACACACACACAAACTATTTAAAAAGTTTAAGTTAATGCAAAAAAATAAGTTACAGTTAATGCACTTGAGCAAAATGCGATTGGCGGTCGCACTGACGTGCGAACGAATATCAGAGCTGACATGAAGTCATGAAGCAAACTACGTGAAAAGTGTCTGGAGGACACCAGCTCTTATATATGGTGAATCCACCCGCCCCACTTGCCCCTCGCCCTGCCAAATTGGGTGGAAGATTTTGAGCACGCTCTCTTAATCTGACACCGGACAAATCCAAGATGTCGAACAGCCAGGGCGACACATCCTCAGACAGGAAGACTGACATACATGTGTATGACGAACCTTTAAACAGATCAGATCATGTTAAATTCACCATCAGACCAAGCCTGGCTAAGACGGTGCAGAGATTACTATCACAATCCCAAAAGCCAAAGTTTATTGATTTCAAATTTGAGGCGGTTCAGGCACTGATCTTAAACTGTGATCAGTCATATTGATAGTTATTTGTCCTAATCGAAAACGGAGCAGAATAATGACCTGCGACACATGTAAGGGCTTGAACAATGGGCAGCATTTACTATGCATAACTTCAAAGAAATAACCACATAATTAATAAAATGTGGCCATGTTTTACTTTCAGTCTGTCTGGTAGTGTCTTATAGAAAAATGAATGAAGTGCCTTTTCCCTTCATTTATAGAATGAATGTTCTATTCAAGAAATATTGCATCAGATCAGATAAAGTTAGATTTGATAATTCCGTCTTTGAATTCAAAAAAGAATAATAAATTATAATTATAAATTCTGTTTAGTTAGTGCTAAACTTAAAACAAGTTAAAAGATCATATGTGTCTTTCTGTTGATTACCACAGATTGAAGATTTATTTTTATTTTTAAATGTGGTTATGAAATATACTGGTCTAGACCACAGTTCGCTGGTCATTCAGGTGCATTTATTTACATATTTTATCATTTGAAAAATTTGGTTAACCTTTGCTGTTGTAATCTTAACTGCAATACAAATTACATTAAGATGGAGCATAAAATACAGCAAATAATAAGTCTACAATACATTTTTTTCCCCCCCACACCCAAGCTTCAGTCGAGATATTGTAGCATCAGTACAAGTGCTGTGGTCTCTATAATAGCCTCAGGAACACACAATAAAATAGTGCACAAGATCAAATTAACTCGGAGTTGGAAACTGGGTTATGACGCTGAGAGTTAAGACAGCCAAAGTGACCAGCAGGTAACAGCTGTTTTTAGCAAGGGCTGCTGAGGCAAAGCCCCTCCACAACAGAGCCTGATACCAGTTTAACTTTTTGATGAGGTGACTGTCTCACATAAGCCTAATCTTTACAGGGATTTCATAAAGACTTTAACAGCCAAAAACAACATTCAGACACATTAGCAAACATCTGAACAATCTGGCAGTGCTTGGAAACAAAGAACCACCTCCAAACTGGGTTGCGGAATATCAATATTTAGAAGTAAGCCTATATATTTTCAGTGTGTGATTTATAATATGCAAAAGATATCAATACAGAGTACATTAAAGTACCACAAAACACAATTTTTTTTCCAGGTTAGGAGTCTTGAAAAGCATCAATGCTTTCATGAAAAGTTAAATTGATTATTTTCAGACTAACTGGGCAGACTCAAATAGTTAAGTGCTCTTACTGCATAAAAGATCTAGCATTCCAGATTAGAGCCAGTGTCTTTTTTCAGCCCTTTGCCGCTTTGGACATTTCCACCTAATTGCATATAATCATTATCCAATTGTAAAGGATTGTATGCCCAGTAATTAAAAATATCCATGACTTTACCAATACATTGAAACGCACACATACAATTATGGTCTGCAGTTGCAGGTTATCACAACGTAAAACATGAAACTCATTCTGAAAACATGAAAAAATGATGAACTTACCAAGTTTAACACTCCTAGATACAAACAAGTAAAGTACTCCCACAATCTCAACTTTAGCCTCCTCAGAACAACCTCAAAGACGATAGATCCATCGCAAACTATCGGAGATCCTAAAAATAGCCAGGAATCAAGAACACTGATTTGTTCGAAAACACCTCCACAACCCTACCGCACACTCTCTGGGTCTCAGCACATGGGTCGTTGGTTTATGTAGGAAGTATGTGTTCAGTTTGGCAGGTCTGTGTGATTATGCACCTACTAGTGAGTTTTCCACCAATTTATTCCCTCCTGGATCAATCACTTGAGGTCCTGGGGTTCAACGCTGGTCATGTATAGTTTTCGGATGGTGGCCCTCATAGCACTGGGGATAGGGCCTGGGTTGACATGGCTTCCTGAGCCAGATGTCCCCAGCGTTACCTGAGCAGTGAGCTTCGCTGAGGCCACCTTAAACACACAGCCAGGGTGACCTGAGAGAAAGACCAAAACAATGCTGTCTCATCCCTAGAAGACTCCCCAACCTCACCATTGGCTCTCAGCAACACAAATACAAACTAGACAGAGCGAGGGACTCATAATGACACAATGTAATTTACAAGAGAATCAAGCCCGTCGTGACTACAAGCTGTCACTGGCCAGCCATGGCAACAGGCCTTGATCAATACTATTAATGATCTAGACATAACTGGTCAATACGGATACTGATCTAGACATAATTTAGCCACTGTTTAGAACAAATCAAGGGCACTGATCAATTAACTAATCATCTTAATTTAGTAATCTGCAGCAAATGAAGACCAGCATCAGGTTAGGACTGCTGATATAATATTTTCATTTAGCCCACTGGAAAATCAGCAAAAAGACTGGGAATAAGAAAAATGTTTCACCTGAAAGAAAGTAAACTGTTGCCACATTTTTCCAAAACCATAAGCTCTTTTCTAAATCCTATTTTTCTAGACCGCAATTTTAAGGCATAACAAGCACACTTTCAACATCACGCCTGTTCCAAAACATAAACTGCAAAATGATGCTGCCTAATAAATTACCTAATTTTCCCCAAAATCATCCAGAAAGCAACACGACAAGCTCATTTCTTTTTCATATAATTTAAGTAATACTGACATGTGTAAATAAGTGTGAATACAATTTGAAGTTCAATGTCAATATAAAAATTTGTGTTTTTTTTAAACAAATGATTAGTGTGATATTTATTGTTAGAGCTTATTATAGCATAATTTTATTTAAAAAAATTTTTTTTAAAGTCAGCTGCTTTCAGTTACATTGTTGGTACAAAAATACTTGATTATGCTCATATTATTATAAATCATTATCTTTATCAAAAGCATACTGAGCACATTATTATTAATATTATTATAAGTAAGTCTTAAGTAAGTTAACTGCACGTGAATTACAAAGGATTCATTACACACCAATACTATGGCAGATGATTGCTCTTAATAAGAGAGCAAGACACTAAAACCATCAGCAGTCAAAACGTCTGTAGCAGTATATGACACCGCTCTCTACATCACAATAGTATCCACAAGCTTTGCTTGACCAGCATCTCCCAAATATCCTCTCTAATGATCTCCATAGAGGCAATCAAATTTTCCTACCAAACGGAAAGCAATTTTCCAACCAAACGAACCAAACAAATCTGTTCATGATCCACTAATTGTGCAATTTAGATCAGTTTCAAGAATGCAAAAACAGATAGCACTGCAAAAAAAAAAAAAAACTAAACAAAACAAAAACTTAAAACCAGATTGTATCTTTGCAAAGAGATATGTACCTGTAACTACAGCCTTGTGTCACACAATACTTTATCAATGAGGCAATGATACTTGCAAGTACAGGGTTTGTGAGAAAAATTAAAAATGGCACTTACTATCAAAAGGTCTGCTTTAACTCCTAACCCTAAAGACAAACGGGGCTGCCAATAGGGCAGAATAGAGGATTAAGAGGTTAATTAGAGGGTCAGAAGTAATCTCACAGGATCAATAGAACGCTAACCAGATGCAGATATGTGAACAAGAACCTGATTGAGCTGGACTGGTTAGAGACATGGGATCAGGCATCTAATAATAAGTGTCAAAATATGTTTAGAAGTATTTTCAAGTTGAGTCACATTTTTTTTTTTTTATATAGAGTTTAATACAGTACAGACTGTGTCAAAGCAGCTTTAATAAACCGGAAAATAATACTGTCTTGTTTACTAAGCATGTGTATGCACAAATTCACCAAAAACTTTAGTACTAAAATATATTCTAAATTTACGGAAAAATGTAGGAACAATCGTACGCAAAAAACATTTTCTGTCCTGCCTTATAATGTTATAATGTTCTCTCTTATAAAGAGAAATTGTATTTCTTCTTAACATGACAATAATTATATTAAATTATTATTTTCTGTAAAATTATACTGGCCTAATAAAATTATATAGGCCTGTCACACTTAAATGTTTCATATCATCAAACAAATTTAAATATTAGTCAAAGGTAACACAAGTAAACACAAAATGCAGTTTTTAAATGAAGGTTGTTTTTATACTATATTAAACTTAACTGTGGCTAATCACACCTGAGTTCAATTTCTCTAGCCACACCCAGGCCTGGTTACTGCCACACCTGTTCTCAATCAAGAAATAACTTAAATAGGACCAGACATAGTGAAGTAGACCAAAAGATCTTCAAAAGCTAGACATCATGCCGAGATCAAGAAATTAAGGAACAAATGAGAAAGAAAGTAATTGAGATCTATCAGTCTGGTTATAGGTTATAAAGCCATTTCTAAAGCTTTGAGACTCCAGTGAGCCACAGCGAGAGCCATTATCCACAAATGGTGAAAACATGAAACAGTGGTGAACCTTCCCAGGAGTGGCCGGGTGACCAAAATTACCCCTAGAGTGCAGCGACAACTCATCCAAGAGATCACAAAAGACCCCACAACAACATCCAAAGAACTGCAGGCCTCACTTGCCTCAGTTAAGGTCAGTGTTCATGACTCCACCATAAGAAAGAGACTGGGGAAAAATTGCCTGCATGGTAGAGTTCCAAGAATAAAAACCCTGCTGTGCAAAAGAACATTAAGGCTCATCTCATTTTTGCAAGAGTACATCTTGATGATCCCCAAGACTTTTAGTAAAATACTCTGTGGACTGACGAGACAAAAGTTGAAAGTTTTGAACTTTGAAACTTTTTTCTGTGTCCCATTGCATCTGCTGCAAAAGTAACCCCGCATTTCAGAAAAAAGAACATCATACCAACAGTAATATATGGTGCTGGTAGTGTTATGGTTTGGGGATGTTTTGCTGTTTCAGGGCCTGGACGACTTGCTGTGATAAATGGAACCATGAATTCAGCTGTCTCCCAAAAAATACTGAAGGAGAATCTCCCACCATCTGTTTGTGACCTCAAGCAGAAGGGAACTTGGGTTCTGCAGCAGGACAATGATCCAAAACACACCAGCAAGTTCACCTCTGAATGGCAGAAGAAAATCAAAATGAAGACTTTGGAGTGGCCTAGTCAAAGTCCTTACCTGAATCCTAATGAAATGCTGTGGCAAGACCTTAAAAAGGCAGTTCATGCTCGAAAACCCTCCAACGTGACTGAATTACAACAAATCTATAAAGAATTTTCACCCTGGGCCATGTACGTTTTAATTTTATTTTCCTTTAATAAGAACAACCATCATTTAAAAACTGCATTTTGTGTTTACTTGTGTTATCTTTGACTAATATTTAAATTAGTTTGATGATCTGAAACCTTTAAGTGTGACAAACATGCAAAAAAAATAAGAAATCAGGAAACGTGCGAACACATATACTACGACTGTATGCATATGTTCTGCTGGCTATCTCAGTAATCTGGGTTTGTATAAAATGTGTTTATTGTGTTTGAACTGGTTTTGAGAATATCACTTGTTTTACGCATGTGACTAACCTCGTGCAAGTGGCCACTCATTTTGAATACTCCAAGTTCACTAACATTATAATGAGATTAAGAATAAATTTGTGTGCATGTGCATATGTTGTGAGTTGGGCGGGATTTCTCATGAAAAGTTCTTCTGTGTGTACAAATACGAAATAATCCACACAATTATTAGTGAATGAGACCTAGTGTTTCATTATGTTCTGTTCTAACAAATTCTATTTCAGCTGTAAAGCGGCTTTACAGATACCATTATTATAGTCATTATATAAATCAATAATATTACTGAAAATTAATTGTCCCCAAAACCCCATTTTAATGAATAAAGCTATATTAAAATTTAAATATAGGGAAAAAGGACAATGTTTGCAACCAGAATTAGAAAACTGGAAAACATTTGTCAGTTTGCTGGCTCAGTTAGATTTCAGTTTTCAGTGACACTTTATTTTACAGTGTCATTGTTACATACAGTGGGTACGGAAAGTATTCAGACCCCCTTAAATTTTTCACTCTTTGTTATATTGCAGCCATTTGCCAAAATCATTTAAGTTCATTTTTTTTCCTCATTAATGTACACACAGCACCCCATATTGACAGAAAAACACAGAATTCTTGAAATTTGAGCAGATTTATTAAAAAATTGAAAAAAAAAAAATCACATGGTCCTAAGTATTTAGACCCTTTGCTCAGTATTTAGTAGACCCTTTTGATCTAATACAGCCATGAGACTTTTTGGGAAAGATGCAACAAGTTTTTCACACCTGGATTTGGGGATCCTCTGCCATTCCTCCTTGCAGATCCTCTCCAGTTCTGTCAGGTTGGATTGTAAACGTTGGTGGACAGCCATTTTTAGGTCTCTCCAGATATGCTCAATTGGGTTTAAGTCAGGGCTCTGGCTGGGCCATTCAAGAACAGTCACGGAGTTGTTGTGAAGCCTCTCCTTCATTATTTTAGCTGTGTGCTTAGGGTCATTGTCTTGGTGGAAGGTAAACCTTCGGCCCAGTCTGAGGTCCTGAGCACTCAGGAGAACATTTTCATCCAGGATATCCCTGTACTTGGCCGCATTCATCTTTCCCTCGATTGCAACCAGTCATCCTGTCCCTGCGGCTGAAAAACACCCCCACAGCATGATGCTGCCATCACCATGCTTCACTGTTGGGACTCTATTGGACAGGTGATGAGCAGTGCCTGGTTTTCTCCACACATACCGAATTAAGGCCAAAAAGTTCTATCTTGGTCTCATCAGACCAGAGAATCTTATTTCTCACCATCTTGGAGTACTTCAGGTGTTTTTTAGTAAACAACATGCGGGCTTTCAGGTGTCTTGCACTGAGGAGAGGCTTCCGTCGGGCCACTCTGCCATAAAGCCTCAATTGTTGGAGGGCTGAAGTGATGGTTGACTTTCTACAACTTTCTCCCATCTCCTGACTGCATCTCTGGAGCTCAGCCACAGTGATCTTTGGGTTCTTCTTTACGTCTCTCACCAAGGCTCTTCTCCCCCAATAGCTCAGTTTGGCCGGACTGCCAGTTCTAGGAAGGGTTCTGGTCACCCCAAACGTCTTCCATTTAAGGATTATGGAGCCACTGTGCTCTTAGGAACCTTAATAGCAGCAGAATTTTTTGTAACCTTTGCCAGATCTGTGCCTTGCCACAATTCTGTCTCTGAGCTCTTCAGGTAGTTCCTTTGACCTCATGATTCTCATTTCCTCTGACATGCACTGTGAGCTGTAAGGTCTTATATAGACAAGTCAATTCAAGTCAAGTCCAATCAGTATAATCGAACAAAGCTGGACTCAAATGAAGGTGTAGAACCATCTCAAGGATGATCAGAAGAAATGGACAGCACCTGAGTTAAATATCTGAGTGTCTCAGCAAAGGGTCTGAATACTTAGGATCATGTGATATTTCAGTTTTTCTTTTTTAATAAATCTGCAAAAATGTCAAGAATTCTGTGTTTTTCTGTCAAAACGGGGTGCTGTGTGTACATTAATGAGGAAAAAAATGAACTTAAATGATTTTAACAAATTGCTGCAATATAACAAAGAGTGAAAAATTTAAGGGGATCTGAATACTTTCCGTACCCACTGTATGTTACATGTAGTTATTACTATAGTAACTATAAATGATGCATAATTACATGCAACTAACCCTAAATCCAACCAAACCCTAAAGTAAGTACATGCAGTTACATAATATTACTCATTACTCAAATGTATTTTTACAGTGTAACAAAGACAGCTTAAAATAAAGTGTAACCCAGTTTTCTAAAATTTGCATATAACCAAGACAAAACACTAAGAGGTTCAGGTCTGTTTGCCTGTAGCTTATTGACTCTCTTCAAATCAGCCAAAAACATTAGGATTAAAGTCTATTATTTAAGATATCTATCTAGAGTCTATGTTTGTGTTAGGATTACCAGCCAAAGTTCCTGCCGTAACCACAAGAGGGCACTCTACTGTGGAACTGTTATTTTCACCGTATTTTCACTCCATTTCCCATAATTCACACATACACTCCCACCGAAGTCACTATTCACTACATTTCCCAGAAGCCTTCACACCTGGACTGATTGCACTCTCACCTGATCCATATCACGTCTCACTATTTAAGCTCCACACACACTCACACAGTCGCAAAGTCTTGATTTGGTAATTCTGTCATTTCTGAGCGTTTATTCCCGTGTCTTGTTTTCCTGGTCCTGTTTTCTGCCTCTCTGTTCCGGTTACTGATTGTTCGCTGCCTACCTTGTTGGATTTACTGCTCTGATCACTGGATTGTTGTTTGCCTGCTGACTGCCTCGACCTACCCGCCTGTTTACCGTTTACGACTCTGCCTTATCTCTGATATTCCTGTTTGCCGCTGTTTGACCCTACCTGTTACAACCATTCTGTGTTTTAATAAAGCCTGCTATTGGATCCCATTCCACTGACTCGCCTATCGTTACAGAAGACTTCGCCAAAAAAAGATCCAGCAGCTTTTCCCAGAAATCATGGTCTCATCATGGATTATTTCAACCCGCTACTAATGCTTCGTCAGGAGTAGTCGTCGATCGAGGAATATGTTCATCAGTTCTGTGAGTTGTCATATCACTTTCCATTTATCATGAAGTGAAAAAGACATTTTTCGTTTTAGTGTCAACAAACCTATGAAGTCACGATTGCCTGAAGGAACCTTCAATTGCATCTTAAGGGACTTTATGGATTATGCGCTCATGTTAAGTGGTTCTTCATTCACTGTAGGAGAAGCTGAACATGATTCGGTTCCATCAACAGTTAAGCCTGCAATGGGAATATCAAACCCTGTGTCAGATAACCCTTTCTATACTGTGATTTCCACTCCTGACCACAGCAGAGCCTGAATACAAAATGGCCACTCGTTCCGAGTCAAAGTTCACTGCACCTGTTCGCTTCGAGACAAACCAAGTCATCGCAGTTCATCGTCACCCAGATCAGATCATCATCGACCCTCAGGACCAGAGTCAGGTCATGGTTGTTCATCCCATTCATCCACCACGTAGGAGGCGTAAGCCACGCCGGAAGCAGGTCACAATCAGCAAAGCTCATACAGCCGCCGGCTGCATGGTAATGGCTGAACCAGAAGGACTTACTAACTGTGACATACTGCCTAAATTACACACAACCAATTTAACACTCCACGAAACCACTCTAACACTCAACCAAATCACTTCCACACTCCACAAGGCTGCTCCAGCGCTTCATGAGGCCTCTCCAGAGTTCCACGAACCTGCTCCATAGCCTCAGGTAACTGCTCAAGAACTCACTGAATCCGTACCGGAATCAACACCCGAGCCACGTCACGTCTCAGCAGACCTCCCAGAGTTTCATCCCATCATGAAGACCCAGCGTTCAGGGATAACAAGTCAGAGTCTTCAGTCACCACGGATGCCTCATCTCTGTTCCCGGTCGTTGTGAGTGCTGTATCTGAGGATTCCCTAACACCTGGAGACTGGTCAAAAGCTTGTGGGTGAAACCATTAACCTCCGTCTGAGCAGCTGTTGTGTCAGCAGCTTTACCAAGCCCATTGGTCTACACTACTGAGTCAGTCGCTGAACACTCCAATGCAGCCCAGGAAGGCGCTCCCGAGATGGACGTTGAACACGCCTGTGCAGCCCAAGAGGGTGCTCCCGAGTCAGTCATTGAGCACGCCAGTGCAGCCCAAGAGGGCGTTCACGAGTCAGACATTGAGCATGGCAGTGCAGCCCTGGAGAGTATTTCGGCCATCCTTGAGTTAAGTCCTAAACCAGTCATCGAAGACACGGATATTGCAGTCTTGACCCATGTATTTCCTGTCTGATCTAGAACGATCACAGAGGTCGTACCAGAGTTCCCTGTCTGTCCTGAAAGGATCATAATGATCATCCCTGAACTCTCTGTCTGCTCTGAAACGACCACGAAGATCATTCCTGAACTCACAGTCTGCCCTGAAACGACCACGGAGGTCGTTCCTGAACTCACAGTCTGCCCTGAAATGACCACGGAGGTCGTTCCTGAACTTGTTGTCTGTCCTGATTCCCGCCATGGAAGTTGACTCTAGTTCTGTCTGCTTGGCGGTGATCATAGAATTGACCTTTGAACCTCCTGTCTGTCTTGACGCTACAATGCAAGTCATGTCTGAACTCACTATCTGTCCTGATGGAGAAGCGAAGGCCATCCATGAATGACCCGTATTTCCTGAAAGGAACACGAAGATCTTCCCTGAGCCTTCTATCTGTTCAACCATGACCACAGAGGTCAAATTTGAGTGGAGTTCATTCCTGAGTTCCCTGTATGTGCTGAGATAACCACTGTAGAACCTCCAGAGGTGGTGGCAACCACTGCAGAATCTCCAGAGGTGTCAGTGGTATCCAGCAAGGAACTTTCGTTCTACCCTGTCACGGCTATGGAGGCCGTCTGTGAATTCTCTGCCTGTCCTGTCGCAGCCAAAAGGGCAGTCCCTGAACTCTTGTCTTGTCCTGTCACGGCTATGGAAGCCATCTTTGAATTCTCTACCTGTCCTGTCACGGCTATGGAGGCCGTCAATGAATTCTCTGCCTGTCCTGTCACAGCCAGAAGCGCTGCACCCTGGCTGTCTGCACTGTCTGGCCAACCCTGGACGTCTGCAAAACCTGGACCATCCTGGACGTCTGCACAACCTGGGCTGCCCTGCCCGTCTGCACAGACTGTTCCACCCTGGCTGTCTGCACAGCCTGTTCCGCTCTAGCCGTCTGCACAGCCTGATCCGCCCTGGCCGTTTTCACAGCCTGTTTCGTCCTGGCTGCCTGCACAACCTGTTCCGCCCTGGTCACCTGCTCAGCCTGCCCCATCCTGGACACCTTCTCACTCCCAGTCAGCCTGTCCTCTTCCTCTCCATGGACCTGGTGCCTACATCCACGTCACCTCCCTCCTGGACTTTCAATTGTTGTTTGGGAGTGACTGGAAGCCACTCCTTTTGATGGGGGGAAGGGGGGTAATGTTAGGATTACCAGCCAAAGTTCTCACCAAATTCACCACTTACACTCCCACCTCAGTCACTCTTCACTACAATATATTTCCCATAAGCCTTCACACCTGGACTGATTGCACTCTCACCTGATCCATATCACTTTGCACTATTTAAGCTCCACACACACTCACACAGTCGTGAAGTCTTGATTTGGTAATTCTGTCATTTCTGAGCGTTTATTCCCATGTCTTGTTTTCCTGGTCCTGTTTTCTGCCTGTCTGTTCCGATTACTGATTGTTCGCTGCCTACGCTGTTTAATTTACTGCTCTGATCACTGGATTGTTGTTTGCCTGATGACTGCCTCGATCTACCCGCCTGTTTACTTTTTATGACTCTGCCTTATCTCTGATATACCTGATTGCCGCTGTTTGACACTTCCTGTTACAACCATTCTGTGTTTTAATAAAGCCTGCTATTGGATCTCATTCTGCTGACTTGCCTATCGTTACAGTTTGGGTGCAAAGGTTCAACCTCTAAATAAAATTCAGAAATCTTAGGGCTGATAGTTCTAAAATGTATTTGATTAAATGATATGGAAATAAATTGAATCACATCAACATCTGAAACATCTTTATTTTAAGGTTGTCCATGTTACAGTATAATTAACCATTTAAGTACTGAATAATAATATTAAACCACATGAACTTACTATAGGGTTAGGTTTAGGACGAGTGTTTGATTTAGGGTTAGTCCATAGTCCACTCACAATTTTCTGTAACATTTTACTATTTTTTTTTTCAGTGCGTCTGAGACTCGGTCAAGACGGTCAAGACTGTTAAGAAATATCTTAAGAACGTTTGAGCAACTCATATTTAGTCTTTTCAGATTTTAGATTAGGACAATCCACATTTGCAGCAGACTTAAAAAATATGATCAGTCTTAAAGAAAAAAAAATAGTAGTAACTTTTAACATTAATCAGTTTGTGCAACTGGCCACTGTTAACAGAATGCATTCTTGTATTATTTATTTATTTATTTTTTTAATTTTTGGTCTGTGTACACATGCAGACTGACAGGAATGACACTTTTAAGTGTTCAGGTTAAAGAGATTTTCACCAAATCTCTACTGATCCATTACGTCTTGCTATTATTAAAAAAAATAAGTACCTATTTAGTTATGAATTAAAGGATTAAACACACAAAACCCTCGTTGAGGACATCAGTTTCCAGTAACACACAAATACAAATTTGACATTGTCAAAACAAATGATCCTGAATTAGATTATACTTGAGTCATCATGAGCTAGCAGGGATGGCTGATTCTGGGAATTCTTGTTACCAAACACAAATCTCATCTTGGGATAAACCAATCCAAAAACAGAACACACGAACAATGCACTACTAAAACATCTACTGAAAATTGTCCATGGTACACACACACACACACACACATATATATGATACACATATATATGACTTTTCTATGCTGCAGTTAAATGTGAAATTTATTCTGATCAATTCAACATTAAAATGGTATATGCATGTCTGACAGATTGAATGGGTCGTACACACAGAACAGACTGGGTGAGCAGAAGTGTTTCATACTGATGTCACAGCTAAAGCAGGCTCAGCACCACATGGCACATCTGATGCAACAAAAGATTGCAAAAGATGCTGAATGAGGGAGATTGAGCAGTTTTCATATGCAAAAAACAGATGCCCTTGTTTTTCAAAACAAGTATGTAAGTTAGTATGTTAGTCAATAAGTTGACTAGACTTTGACTAGCATCTGAACACAGAGGGGTGAAAAGTAATTCAGAGGACCTGTTACCACAACTGAAATAAATGCATGGTTTCAAGTAAAAAACTTATTGATGATATTAAACTTTCAAATTGCAAACATTTTGTTGAGTTCTGTTGACATTATAATAATGATCATTTCATTAACAGTGAAATTTAAAATCAAATATCTGCATATATATATATATATATATATATATATATATATATATATATATATATTTAAAATCAAATATCTGCATTATATATATATATATATATATATATATATATATATATCCACACGCACATACATTATATATTATCAAAGTTACTACAACCTAATATATATATATATATATATATATATATATATATATATATATTAGGTTGTAGTAACTTTGATAATTTGGCAGTAGATTGCTATTTCCCACCATACTTTGCATAGGACTAGATGTAATAATGTTGAAATTAAGTGTTATTTAATAAATGTTGAAACTAAGTGTTCTTTGTTTTTTTTTAATGAAGGGAAAGATCTGTTAGAATTTAATGCTGTTTTGTTTGACATTTAAAAGAGTTAATATTGCGCTGAAGAGAAGACGACATGAAGGTAAACACTACACTCCATAAGCAATGACTGCGCTAATGCCAGTGATAAGTAACATCTCACTTTCTCATTAAATTTACATGCTAAATAGGATACATTTAGCATGTGCTATGACAGCTCAGAACTTTTTGTGAAAAGAAGAGAAGAAGCTGTTAATGTCTGCTACAGAGGCCAATAATTTTGTTCGGGACTTGAGCACAGGACAGTAAGACAAACACTTGTTTGTATTACCTAGTGGAAAGTGCATATTTGGCAGTTATCCTGTGTGTTGTTGTTATGTGTCTACTAGAACCCGAAGGGCCGGTAATAAACGGCTTACCTGGTGTAGTGTTGTTTCTCTATTTTCTAAAACTTTATCCTTTATTAATCACTCAGATGCCGGTAACCTTCATTCAGTGATACTACTGTAGTTGTTACTGTGGGGATGGAGTTGACGGCTTGTTGGAACTGTTGGACTGTTTGATTTAGATTTGGGGCTAACCTTGTTTTGGTTAGCATTTGTTAGTGGGCGGTTTGGGGGAGGGGGGTGTTATTTTCCAGGGTGTTTTATTTATTTATTTATTCTTCTTTCTTTATACTTATTCTTTCATTTACGTTATGTGCATACATTTCTGGTCTGCTTGTCAAATTACAGCTGGATGTACTTGGAATTCCTTGTAACATTCCTCACAATATAGTTATATCTCCAAAACATGAGTTCTCTTAGTGGTATTATAAGGCTCACGTCCTGGAATGTTAAAGGGCTGAACTCTCAGTTAAAGCGTAATAAGAGCTTAAATGATCTAAAACGTCTAAATACTAAAATTGTTTTCCTCCAGGAAACTCATCTCAAACCTGCAGATCATCTTAGAATTCGAACCGGATGGGTTGGTCAATCATTCATCATTTTCTAGTGGTTCTAGAGGTGTGGCTATTCTTATTCATAGATATGTGCCATTTTCTGTTAATGATGTTATCTCAGACCCTAATGGGCGTTTTGTTATTGTCACCGGCCAGCTGTGTGTTTAATTTTGGCTAATGTATATGGCCCTAATTGGGACAATGATGCCTTCTTTCAGAGAATTTTATTTTCACTCCCAGATTTAGATACTAGCCAATTGATATTGGGGGTTGATCTAAATTGCTGTCTGGACCCTGAATTAGGCCGTTCGTCAACCAGGCCGATTGCTCAGTCTAAATATTCTAATGTAATACATCTTTTTATGGAACAGTACTCAGTTTCTGATGTCTGGCACTTTTTTTAACCCAAATACGAATCAATTTTCCTTTTTCTCACCTGTACACAAATCCTTTTCACGAATTGACTATTTTCTTTTCGATAATAAATTACTTTCTTCAGTTACTACCTGTTCATATAACCCTATAGTGATTTCTGATCATGCTCCAATGTTGGTAGACATCTCATTACCTGGTAGTAATATGTCTCGATCTCCTTGGCGTTTCCAATCCCTATTACTTAAAGACCCTGATTTTATTAAAGCTATTAATAATCATATTGATCTTTTCATTTCCACCAACATAACTCATGACGTTTCGGCATCAACAATATGGGAAACTTGTGAGGCCTTTCTTAGGGGGGAGACAATTTTGTACCTCGCTCACTCCAATAAATGTACCACAGAGAAAACCTCCAGTTTACTCAAAAAATTAACTGAACTTCAGTCAAGATGTGCTAATTCACCAAGTTTGGACCTTGTTAATGAGTTGCGCACAACTAAGGCTGAATTCGATCTGTTAGCTACAGATGAGGCAATTGTAGCATTACAAAAATCTCGCTGCAAGTACTATGAGTTTGGTGATAAAGCAAGTAGATTATTATCTCATCAAATTCGTCAGTTTTCCTCTTCTCACTATATCACACAAATAGCTAGCCCTTCTGGCACTACTGTGGATCCTCTTGTTATTAATGAGCAATTTATGGATTTTTACGTCACTTTGTATTCATCTGCAAACACAGCTGATGATTCTGTTTATGATAGTTTCTTTCAGTATTTAGTTATCCCATGTGTTAATTCTGATACTGCTTCAAAAATGGAAGAGCCCATTACGTTGGAAGAAATTAAAGAAGCTATAAGTGAGATGCAAAACGGGAAGTGTCCAGGCCCAGATGGGTTCCCTGCTGAATTTTTCAAAACTTTTTCTGATAAACTGCCTCCTCTGATACTTAGCATGTTTAATGAATCTCTTACTTTGGGCATCCTCGCTTTAACCTTGCGTCAAGCCATTATCTCCCTAATTCCAAAAAAAGGCAGTATGCAGTAATTACCATCCCATCTCTATAATTGGGGTTGATGTGAAAGTACTTGCCAAAGTCCTCGCTAAACGCCTAGAGCCCGTTTTATCAAGTGTTATCCCTCCAGATCAGACTGGATTTATTAAGAATAGGCTTTCCTTTGATAATATAAGACGTCTCCTTAACATTCTTTACTCACCTTCTCTGTCAAGACCCCCAGAACTGGTCATCTCTATGGACGCAGGAAAGGCGTTTGATAGAGTTGAATGGGAGTGTTTATTTTACACTTTGAAAAGATTTGGGTTTGGTACAAATTTGGTTCATTTAATGGATTAGGCTTTTATATAATTCCCCATTAGCCAGTGTTCAGACAAACAATTGTCATTCTATGTATTTCCCTATAGGCAGAGGGACGAGGCAGGGGTGCCCACTTTCACTTTCACCGCCCCTGGCGGTTTCTCTCAGATCATGTAGTATTACTGGCATTATTACTGGCCGATGACCTCTTGCTATTTGTTTCTAATCCAGACAGTTCAATGCCCACTGTACTAAATCTATTTGTTCAGTTTGGTCGCATATCCGGTTATAAACTTAATCTGCACAAGAGTGAGCTGATGCCTATTAATTCTGCTGCCTTAAAGTATCCTCTGCAAACACTGCCCTTTAAGACATCTCTGCACAACTTCACATATTTAGGCATCTGTGTGACCAATATATTTTCCGATTTATTCGATAATAACTTCTCTACACTGATTAATAATTTAGTTCAAGACTTTAAGCGTTGGTCTCTCCTGCCAATGTCTTTAGCTGGAAGAATTAATTGCATCAAAATGAATGTACTCCCTAAATTATTATATCTTTTTCAGTCCATACCAATTTTCATCCCAAAATCTTTTTTTCACAATCTTGACAATTTGATTTCTCAATTCATCTGGAATAACAGAGTCCCAAGGATTCGTAAGAGTATCCTGCAAAAGCCTAAACAATTGGACTCTACATTGAGAATGCCTCTTGCAAGCTCTCATTCTTGTCCGCACTCCTCTGTTTCCCGACCACTCTATCTGCAGTAAAATATTCTAAAAATGTGTTTGTTTCTAATAGCCTTAAGATTTGGATGCAGTTCTTGCAATCCTTTATTTCCCATCTCTACCATGGATGGTGCATTCGCATCTTGGAAGGAGCGTGGTCTTGTCTCTTTTGCAGATTTGTATATTGATGAAATTTTCGCATCCTCCTCGTAATTAACCCACTCTTTTAATGTTCCTAAAAATCATTTTTTTTTAGATATTTACAGATTCGAGATTTTGCACGCGAACAATTTCTGAATTTCCCAAACAAACCTCCAATTTCTGAGGTAGATATGATTCTAAATGTTCATCCATGTCAAAGAGGATCCATTTCAAAGCTTTATAATGTAATTTTCTCTTTTCAGTCTATATCTACCAACTCACTTTGTACCGTCTGGTCACAAGACATCAGTATAGAAATAAATGAAGAGACTTGGGCAGAAATTCTCAAGAGGGTTCACTCATCTTCTATTTGCGCTCGTCATGGAGTGATACGATGTAAAGTTGTCCACAGAGCACAGTGGTCCAAGAGTCGGCTGGCTCGTATTAATCCTGCTATTGGCCACTCCAGCCCTGCCACTCTAATACACATGTTTTGGTCCTGGCCTGCCCTTTCTTCATTTTGGCTGTTTTCCATTCCCTTTCAGTCATTTCCTCCTGTAATATTCAACCTTCTCCTGTCATTGGCCTGTTTGGTGTCCTGCCTGTTGGGCACTCTTTACCCCATTATTTTGCTCATTTTGTTGTGTTCCTCACACTGCTGGCCAGGTGACAAATCTTGGTTAATTGGAAAAACTCTCATCGCCCATCTTACTCTCGGTGGATTAAGGATGCCTTATACTTTATTAAGCTTGAAAAAAATCAGACTTGCTCTCAACCGGCCGAGTACATCATTCTCTAAAATTTGGAAGCCCTCTATTGGTTATATACAAACTCTGCAAACTCTTAATTTATCTGATTAATCCTTCTTTGTGTCAGCTAGTAAATTTTATTTTGAAAACTCATTTTAAGTGGACCTAAGTCTTTGTCTCTTCACCTCAGTATCTCTCAGATCCCTATTTTTTATTTTTTTCTGATGGGAAAGTATATATTTTCATCTCTACTATTACTTGTACCATTGCTGCTATTTTTATGTAGTTCTTTATTGTATTTTGTTATCATTATGATTTGTTTATTTTCTTTCACCCTGAATGTATCATAAAAAACCATAAATAAATCTTAAAAAAAAGAAAAAAACGTGTATCTTGTCTCACAATCTAACAATCTAACTTAACATACACTAACAGTGATGGTTTACCTCTATTGAAGAATAATTTAAATGAAAAGTCATTGTCATTCTTGTACAAAATTTTAACCCTCAGTAAAAGCAACAAGAATGTCAATAAGTCCACAGCAGTTAGAACAACACACACAGTCACCACACATTGACCTTAACATGGTCTGACGCTCTCCACAATAATGGCCATTATCACACTGAAGCGGGAGGATTTGTCACTCTCAATTAGTGTTGGTGGGACGACAGCACTCCTCTCAGGCTCTGTCCTGAGAGGTCCATCATACAACAGATGGCCGGCAAAGACCATCATGATATCATACACATCACACTCATAATCACAGGCTGCTTTCAAAGACCGAAAGCTTACACACACACAAATACACTTGGAGAATGTCTGCACTCTTATTTGCTGATCGATGTACTTAGTAACTAATGAGACCTACAGAGATAAAACCCTGATTTACTAGCAGGGTTAGGAAAAAACTGAATTTCAGAATGGTCTTGAAATAATTCACAGGTTGGAAAGTGCCCACAGTCGAAGTAAAAATAAATAAATAAATAAATAAATGTTGTCATCTGTGATGTCCCAGTCTAGGCTGTGTGTGTGCTTGTGGTGTTTTTTTCAGGTGGTTTTTGGATGACACATTTGACACTTGCTGGACTTGGTGAAATGTCAATGGAAGGTTTGAGGTGGAGCATTGCTTTGCCAATGTCTTGCTTCGTCATCTGTCTCAGGCAAGGAGTTTGACGGTTTGAGTGATTCTGACTGCCCAGCCCTAACATGTTTCTTTGTTTATATTGTGTTTGTGTTCTGCAGTACAATATTATTACAATTTAAAAAATAACTGTTTTCTATTTCAAAATTTTATTTATTCTTGTGATGGCAAAGCTGAATTTTCAACAGTCACTACTCCAGTCTTTAGTGTCACTTGATCCTTCAGAAATCTAATCTAAATCTAATATTAATATCTAATTCTAATATGCTGATTTGGTGCTCAATTGTAATAAAAAGAAATGGTAGGAACAGGATTCTTTGAATATCAAAGCTTAATTTTTCAACAGAATTTATTCTAGCCTACCAAAGAAAACATTGTGCAATATAACTTAAGAAATGCCTCTAATGTGCTGATTTGATCTATTATCTATTAGCACATTTGAAAATGATTGCGCTGCTTAATTAAGTGTAAATATATTAGTTTTACTAAGTAAGTAATTACTATCAGTCAGTGAACAAAAGGCAGATTTTTTTGAGTTTTGATAATGTAGTAGGTAATTTAGATGCCCCATGAATTCATACATCAAATATGATACAATAGGCTTTATAGGGTTAAAAATGGCCAAACACAAGCACATTTTTGAGAAACATCGCCTCTTGCTCTTTTGGGAGATGAAAGCGTTTTACTGTTTTTTTAAAGAAGAAAGCATCTAACCAGCAGGGGGAGAGGAGTAGCCTAGATAGATGTTCATCAACTAGATGAAGGGAACATTAGTCTCTAGTTTGAGAAACAGGCCCCAAGTTTCATTAAATAGTACATGGTGAAAACCATTTTGAAGACAGTGATTAGAAGATTCCTCTTGTGCACGGAGATATCGATTGACGATCCAAATACAGAATTTAAACATATAGTCAAAAACAGGCAAATAGCCAAAAGTAGACAGTCCAAACAATGATAAGGTCCAGAGCACAGGCAAACAGAGAAAGCAAGGGAACAAACAGAATCCAGAAACCAAGACACAGGAGTACATGAGACAACGGCTCAGAAATACAGTTCAAACATGTGCAAGACTTAGCAAAGAATGACAGAGTGTACCAAGCTTTCACAAACAGAGCTAATGAGGCTAATTAGTAACTGTAGCTGTAGTAGCTGTAGACAATCAATGATGAAACAGGGCAGAGGATTATGGGGGATGTAGCTGCCCAAGTGGCTTCACATGCAACGTTCATGACAACTGGGAATACTGATGTGGCGTCCAAGATGGCTGGAGGCTTTGTTGTAGCCGCCATGTTGTGCACAGACACTGATATAGCGGCCATGTTGTTCACACGCTCTAGCATGACAGCCATTTTGTGAATAGGCTCCAGTGTGGCAACCATTGGATGGGAAGGTAGAGAAAGTAAAAAAAAAGTCGAAAGTCGTGACGTATTGTCAAGTACGGTGACCCATACTCGAAATTAGTGCTCTGCATTTAACCCATCTCAAGTGCACACACACACACAGTGAACACACACCCGGAGCAGTGGGCAGCTATTGCGACAGCGCCCGGGGAGCAATTAGGGGTTAGGTGCCTTGCTCAAGGGCACTTTAGTCATGGTATCGAAGGTGGAGAGAGTGTTGTTTATTCACAATCCCCACCTTCAATTCCTGCCGGCATGGGAATCGAACCCGCAACCTTCACGTTACAAGCCCAACTCCCTCACCATTAGGCCACGACTAGAATAGGTACCCCAATAGAATCAATAGTACAGGGCTCAAGTGGTGCAACGGATAAAAATCTCACGGTTTGGATCATTTTGCAGTTTTCAAGTCACAGATCAGGGGCCTCATTTATAAATAATTATTTAAAAAATACAATTATTTAAAACTAGATTCTGTGTACGCACAAAATTCTTCCGATTGATAACCGTGTGTCCGCCAGAACCTGCGCAGAAATCTCTTTATAAATCCCATATTGTCCGTACATGCATCTCCACCCTGTCTCCTCCCCGAAATCACCATATATGGAGCGTACAATGCTTAGTTTTACTATGCATAACCTCATCTGCATATAATTTAATATGTACTATAAATGCCATTTGTGCCATATACAAATCATCCAATATCCTTGTTGTATCAAAATATCCATAAAAACAAAATTGTAGCTATAAAATACTTCTCAGATAACGTTTTTAGAATGGAGTTGATTCATTAATTTCCACTGTCCTAATAGTATTGCAATTGTTTTAAACAATTTGAATCAAATCAAATTTATGCAGTTTTGCTGATAAGGTGAACATATCTTTTAGGATGTTTGGGCTATTTTTGTGGAAACAGATCGGCCTATTTATTGCAGTGTATTTTAAAAAGGAAACATACAAATCTTACGGTTTTCTTCGAGTTGTATCCTTCAAATACAGTGGTATTTTTCATAATTGTTAGAAGATGCCTGTACACCTCCGTGCAGCTGCGGTTATACAATATATTATCATTGAACCTATTCAAACGGGACAACAGACCGTTCGAATCGAATCCAGCAGTGTCTTCCATTATATCAGAGTAAGTGTGCATCGATTATCTGTCTCGCTAAAAATATTTTGTCATACTATTTTGTCAGATCTACAGTTTAGTTTAAGGAGGAATTATTGTGCGCCTATCACTCATTAACACAGCGTGTCACAGGAAAAGTGATCAATAGCGGCACATCCACTATCTAAATCCATATCATTTTTGTTTATCCTCTGCGTAATGACTAAATGTAATTTTAGAGCCATTAATAAAAGTGGAATATTAATGTAAATGTGTAAATCAAAATGAAAACAGATTTTAAAATCCTTCTGTTTACTTCAATACTTTTCTCACTCGAGTAAAGGTGATACGCATGAGTCAGAGTTTGCATGTGTAACAGGGCAGCTGGTATTATACACACTGCAATGGAGTCAGAAGGCTAGGTTCATTATAGAGGGCCCTAATGAAATAACTCACAGTGACAAAAGAACCAGACAGACTGGGAGAATGACTTCAACCAGGACAATTTAGTTCACTTGCAGAGAAATGCACTTGACTGGCAAGTATGCAACTTGTAACATGAAATAAAAAAAAAAAAAAGAAAAAAAAAAAGATATATATATATTTTTTTTCTTTCCCTTTAAGAAATGTAAAGGGCAAACTTCTTTGAAGTTTATCTTTTTTTTTCTTACATTGGTTGACTTAAACCCTTTGAAACTTGTCAAGTTCACAGTAATACAACAGTCCTTAGTTCAAGAACAATCCTCTGTATGTTTATGAAGGAGAAGAATTAAAGAAAAGGGTCCGTTGCATCCAAGTACACATTCAATCAACGCAAAAGTCTCTTGAGTATGGTAAGTGAAAATGTCTGTGGTGCAAAATGTTCAAAACCGCAACTATCAGTTCTGTACCATGTGGATGCAATCGATGGAAATACCAATACAGCCCGATGAAGTCCACATGTAAAGCAGGTAGGGTGCTAATTGCTTAACAATCAACAATTCCTTCTCTTTCCGTCTTTTCAGAGGTTCTCAACTGGGAGGCTCGCCATCTCAGAATCGAAGTGAGAAGGAGAAACCCCCCCGCCCTCCCCCCACTTACCATCATGAACAGCACTGTGGCTGTTCCCCACAATCTCCCAGGACCTGAAGTGGGACAACCACATTGAGTCCATTGTGAAAAAGGCCCAGCAGAGGTTGTACTTCCTTCGCCAGCTGAGGAAGTTCAACCTACCACAGGAGCTGTTGAAACAGTTTTACTCCGCCGTCATTGAATCCATCCTCTGCACTTCCATTACTGTCTGGTTTAGCTCAGCTACCAAATGTGACCTCAGAAGACTACAGAGGGTAGTCCGGTCTGCTGAGCGAATCATTGGTACAACAACTGTACTTATCCAGAGTGAGAAAAAGGGCAAAGAAGATCATATCTTTGAACTGTTGCCATCTGGTCGACGCTACAGAGCTCCGAGCACCAGAACGACCAGACACAAGAACAGTTTCTTCCCTCAAGCAATTCACCTCATGAACAATTAATAAACACGGCACACACAAAACTATTACACACCATTTATTTAAAACACTTATTTACATTTCAAATTTGCACTCATCACAACTGTACATAAAATTGTCTATATTGTCTATATTGTATATTTGTATTTTTATTCTTTTATTCTTTTTATTATCTGTGTCTGGTCTTGTCGCTGTCACTTTGTTGCACTGTGGAGCTTCTGTCACTAAAAAAAATTCCTAGTATGTGTAAACATACCTGGCAATAAAGCTCTGTCTGATTCTGATTCTGAAGTGTATTCCAGCTCTTCCAAAAAAACCTGACCTGTTTATACAAACAGTGTCGTAACATCATACACAATTAATGTGATTTTCACACACCATATTCCTTACACACTTTGACATTAACGAAATGAAAATACTATTTGAGTATTTTCGTCACTCACTACATTGCCAGCCATTTAAATAAATGATACTCAACCAATAAGCACTTTTGAACTCTTCAGAAATGCAATACACATAATACATTCACACACCGAACACAACAATTACGTGCATAAAACTCACTTCTGAACATGAAAATAACTTGTTAACACCACATTTCAAGGAATTGAACACAATATTCTCTTTTTGTTTTGTTTTTTAAAACTCACCAAATTCGGGGAATTTCAAGGGAGTATCAATCCGCAATCATCCGCCTCACTATTAGTGACAATCGCACTAAAATGGTCCGACAGAGTTTATATAAAAGTTATAAAATCTTAAATCATATTATCTAAGCGTATTTAATAAGGATGATTGTACAATTGCCTACTTTATTCCACTTGGATGACTCCCACGATCTGCATAGCGCATGTCTCTTCTGTGACGTCATATTCAGCGGCTGTCTTTACTAAACGTCACTTTTAATATTTATTTATTTTAGCTATTTCTTTCCCATCTATAGCACAGCAGCACAACTTTAATTTTACATTATATTCCTTGTATAAATATTTTAGATGATAATATATATAGTTTGCAATAATTATATTATTTTTTTCTAATCAGCTCATTCCTAACCTGTGTTACACATGCAGGTGCGCAAATTTTCCCGTCAAGTTTTTTTAAATAAATCCCATCTTTTGCGTGAGAAGTGGTATACACCTCTTTCAGGGCATGTTTTGTGCGTACGCAACGGTTATAAATGAGACATTTTGGTTCAGCAAAAAAAAAAAAAAAAAAAAAAATAGAAATAAAAATGGAGACCAATTTAACTTTGTTTTCCATTTATTACTTAAAGAACACTAAGTACTTTGACACCACAGCAAAAACTAACTAATAAACATTATTGAAGTCAAGAAACCAGAATTAAGTGTAACCCTGGGTAAAATTGGGTTAATAAAGCCAGTCAATTATTGACAAAGTGCTTAATTCATGTGCATTTTAAGTGTACACATTCAAGGTTGAGTTCGTAACTGCATTTATTTTTAAGAGTGTTAACCAGTACTTTTAATTTTTGTATGCAAATTTGTTTCAGCAAAGTCATTGGTTTGGATTGGCTTTTAAAATTATGGTCCCACCCCTTTTACTGGCAGGTATTTTTGATTGGTGGGTTATGATTCATTGTGAAATAACCGTTGAATAATTAGAAAGTTTTTTTCCTCTGATGGTTGCAGGTTTAAGGGCCTTTTTATTTGGCAGCTAAGCACTGGAACAATCTTCCCAACTTTGTTCGGGAAGCAGACACACTCTATCAGATTAAATCCAGACTAAAAATGCATCTCTTTAACCTGGCGTACAAAACACATTATCAATGTATGTTTTCATATTTGTTAAAGGATTGTAAGGCTGCATAGAGGTCAGCCGGAACCGGGAACACTTCCTATAACACTTGTTACATCAGAAGAAGAATGGCATCAACGCTAATATTAATCTCAACTGACATGCTGATTAGGTTTACCGTAATCAGCCGGATCCGGGTTATATCCAGGTCAGATGGAGAACTTGTGCCTAGACACGACCATAATGCAGCCCTGAAGCAGAGACTGTGTCAACTAGATTATCCCTTGTGAAGGCCTTACCAACACGGCAGCCAGTGGCACAGAACCCCAACAAATTGTCGTGATGAATACGATCTTCAACTAGATGGAACTGGATTAAATATTTTGATGGTTGCGATCACAAATCGGATTTATGACCTCTGCCTGAATTAATCAAGCACTCTTTGCTGTTGGCCAGAGGAGAACTGGCCCAATTTCGCTCTCCATTTTTTTTCTCCCATTTTTCGCTCTCCTAGTTGGGGATACTTGACATGATATTCAACAATGTGTTTATCTGCCTGCATTGATACCATCGTATGCGAACTGAACTGAGCTGGACGATTACATAACTTTTCTCCATTGCTAATATACAGATAAATGAACTACATTAATAACTATTGATTTTTACAATGGAATGAAACAATACCGAATTTAAGATAGCCAATGACACCAGCTGTACAGCCAAAAATTATTTGCCAATTATTTCTGTAAAACTACTTTGAGACAATTTGCATTGTAAAAAAACAACAACAAAAAAACGCTATATAAATATAGGTGACTTGACTTGACTAGGTTCTGAGATTATTTTATAGACAGTTGTATTTGGATTAAGGCACTCAGTTTCAGACCATTTCATGTGAACGGTTTCCTTTATTGGGGTGTGATTAGTACAAGTGATACTAGACTGTTTAAAGTCTATTGCATTATTCATTTATTGAAATATTGATTGATTGATTGATTTCTTATCTATTTATTGGCATTTTCTGACATCTTGGATATTTATTGATTTACTTTCTGTTATAATAAATCATTGTAGTTTGTTATACCTACCCATGTATACCTAGTGTAGTGAGTTATATGTACCTGTAGTGTAAAGTCCTTTAACATAGGTGTTTTTACAGCATCTATCTGGCTACCAAAAGGAGAACATTAAGGCTTAGCTTATAACTATTATTAATATCAGAGGTGTGTAAAAATATATATTACTTGTTGAGTGGATTACTACCAGAACCCGATGCTCCACTTTAACAGAACTTAGGGCGTGGTAAGAGGGTAGGGGGCGCTACATAAGAATACACAAATGAAACCATAGATAAACACTATTGAACAGTTACAAATAAAGTTAGGTCTAAAAGTAGTATTCAGGTACCGAAATGTAACAATATAAATCTATTTGTAATTGCATGCATAACTGTATGAATTAAATATAGATTAATCATTGCAAAAGCTGTGTTTTGTGGTTTGACAATTAATGACATTGTAGTCATTTTATTTTCAGGCTGCTATTCCTAAATGTACGGAAACAATGTACGAATGCACCACGAATGCACTGAACCAATATGATGAAACACATACGATTTCGAGAATACTTGTTGAGACAGTTATTTTGAGATCATTTTGTGTCTGTATGTGTCCGTTCACAGCGCGTGATTGTGAATTAAGATCTCTTTTGCCTTTTCTTGTGAATGGTTTAAAGTGTTTTAAACACGTGACTCAGAAACACGTGCAATAATACATTTTCACTATATAATGGTTACATGCAATTAATCCGCAAATCCTGGTTTGTATGGATAACAGATCGACTATGATTCGTTGCACCCCTACTGGTAACTGTGATGGGCCAAACACCGTGGTATCTCTTACCATTGGAGAAAGCGTAACGGCTAACTTAATCACATGCGGCACCTCTCAGCCTATCATGTAATGGCCTCTGGTCTCCTTTCCTGCATACTGACAGCTGCAGCGTTAGCATTTTTGGTTAATGGTCACAGACTTGTCATCTAGAGGCTTTGATTTTGTAGACAGAGCTAATGGGGCTAATGTGTAACAGCTGTAAACAATCAGTGATGAAACAGTGCAGAGGATTATGGGGGATGCAGTATTTGATGGAATGGCAAAAATATGTAATGGAGTGCCCCCTGGTGGCTCTCAGGGGCACTCCAGCTGGTGATCATGACAATTCTTGAGATACAAAGTTTTAAATAATAATAAAAAAAAAAAGCGAAAAGGAAAAGAGCAGAATGGACTAAATAAAAAAAGGTTTGTGTTGGTGAGCTGTGTAAAGTGACTGTAAAGTCTGAGATAACTGCCAAGTTTATTGCATCTAAGAAAACATGTTGAAAATTATTTGAATTATATTTGAATTCAGTATGAAAAATGAAATTTACAGTATACCAGCAATTTCATTTTACTGCTTCAAATGACATAGATTATATTCAAATGATAAATGTGAATTATGTATACTATCTCGGTTTAAATGTAGATACTGAATTGCAATTTAAAAGGCATTATCTGTTGTAATTTTCTGAATGTCAAGCACAGATATTCACATTAGTGCATCAGTGAACTGTATTTAAGCACTTTTGCAGAAAATGTTAAGCTGAACAAACTTACACTACCATTCAAAAGGTTGGGGTATATAAGATTTTTCTTTCTTTTTTTTTTTTTTGAAAGAAAAGAATACTTTTGTTCAGCAAGGTCACATTTTTTTGTCCTTTATTTAACCAAGAAAAAAAAAATTCCATAGTGTCCTGGCCAAGATGAATAGAAACAGATGTTCTCACAATATTACAATAACGAAACAGCACAATACGTTCCTCCTTTAAAAGCATTCTTTCTTCAATAGCTCACAGATATAAGACTTAAAGATACTCATTGACACCAAATTAACACTGCTTGTTTTCCTAATTTAGTTTGAACAAATGGAACCAAAAGGGTTTAGTTCTATCAATTTAGAGAATATACCCCAGCAATTTTCTGTTGAGTGAGGGAACAAAGATATGATTTACAAATGAACAATGCTTCAGTTTGTGTTGATAATGAGGATCAACATACTCTATTATACAGCTTACAATGATGAGTTGTGAAATTACAATTTGTTATAAATCTAAGAGCACCATGATAAAGAGTGTCTAAGGTACATAAAAGTTCGGTAGATGCCAATTTGTTCAAAACATCACCATATACCAGAACTGGCATAAACGTGACAGAAACGAATTTCTTTTATTGCCTTAAAGGAAAGACAGACTTTGGTTCTAAAATAAAGCTTCTTTAACTTGAGTTTACTCCTTAACCGATTTACATGAGATTAAAAAGATAAAGATTCATTAAATATAAAACCAAGATATTTGTTCTATTATAGGACCCTGTAAAGTGCTATCCGGCAATGGATTTGCTACTTGTTTCCTTGAATTTGAATTAAACAACAGCAACAACCACCACATGACTTTAGTTCTAGTTTTAGTTTTAATATTCAAAGTCAAATTCAAGCAGCAAAGCCTTTGTTGCAGAAGAATGAAAGCAGAGTAGCGCACTGTGATAAAGACACTGCTTGATGTAATTTGGATGCACTACAATAAATCACTGTGTCATCAGAATAAAAATGAAAACCAGCTTACCTGTTAAAATTTAGATGGTTATAGTAGATAATAAAAAGTAGAGGTCGCAGAACAGATGACTGAGAAACACTCCTCTTAATCTGTAAAGGTGTGGATGAGTAACCTTCTATTTGCACACAATTTGTGTCCTGTTCATTAAATAGTTTTCAAACGAGGAGATTAGACAATCCTATCAGTTTGAGTCTCAAGTTTGATTATAATATGCTGAAATCAACGGTCCCAAATACCTTAGATAAATAAACGGATGCACAATGATATCCTTTGTCAAGTGCCTCAATAATTGCAGCTGTGTTGTTTTTTTCTAAAACCTGACTGATTATGTGATGAAATATATTACGTTCAGTTAAATATGAAGACAATTGCTCACTAACAAGCCTTTTGAAAACCTTCAAAAAATACAGAATTTAGCTCCTAGACATCCGTGACCATTCCCCATCGGGGCAACATTAATTGAAGCAATGTCCATTTTTCTCTTTTTAGGTCCAGTATTCTGTCATATTATAAGTCCAAAGATGATGAAGATAAACCAGGGGTTTAAAAACAGCAGGGAGGAAAAGCAAAAACACCGGACCAACTGATCAAACTGAGGGATACAAGGATAATAAACTCAAATACAGATAGGAGTGCTAATTAAATGATGAACTGCCATGACATCGAAGGAGAAAATAGGAACATAGAACAACGGAACAAATGAAATAGGTAACTAAGAGAAACAAACTAAAAGTCCATGCAAACTTAAGTAAAACACAGAGCTTGATAACTGATGATCCGAAAATGAGTTAACCATTAAAAATAACATAAAATATTTTGTTTAAATTGTTACCGCCTTCTGTTATTATTTTAGAAAAAATGTAAAAAAAAAAAAAAGCTTTAAAACACTTACTTGGTTTTAATAAATAGAACATTAATTACATTGTTAATGTAAAAATACCTTTTTCGTTACATATAAAGAATTTACATAAAAACAAAACAAAACTGAGGACTCGTTTCAGACCACCACTACGCACTAATACTGATTATCACCTAGCAATATATTTAAAGTTGGATATATAGTGCATTCAGCTTTACACACATACATACGATACAATCACATTCTACTGTATATAGCAAATCTTGGCTGTCTTGTACTAATATACAGATAAATTAACTCAATTAATAACTACTGATTTTTACAACAGAATGAATCAATACTGAACTTATTTAAGCAGGACAATAATTGGACACCATTTTCTTTAAGAGCTGCTGTGCAGCCAAAAATTATTTGCCAATTATTATTGTAAAGTTGCGTTGACACAATTTTCATTGTAAAAAGTGCTATATAAATAAAGGTGACTTGACTTGACTCACGAGCAGTGGAACTTTTATTATGCAACGGTCACTGGCGCCGCTTCCGCTTTCCGGTCAAGTGTATGAGGTAACATAGCTCTGTTTATCATATTAGATACATGTTGAAAATGATGTTGTAACAATACTCTATGCATTCGCTCGCCAGCTGCTGCGAGACGCTTGTTACACACTGCCGTAAGCTAGGTCGATACTTAGAATATCGTATTAAATGCTGGATGGCTTTTGTGTTGATGAATGGCATGTAATTAATTTTAAAATGTATTGTGAAATTCTGTATTGCTGTTAAAATAAAGCTGCATCTGATGATGCTCTGTTAGCTGCTTGACAAAATAGTGTTTTTCTCTGAGGCATGGTAAAGCATGGTAAAAATCAAGAAATTTAGATTTAAATAATAAGACTAAACATGTTGAACTATATTACTATAGTTATATTTCTGTCTATAAATATATTAAAAAAATATGTTCCCTTGTCTGTGTTCTCACATGTAATATATATTCAAGCTTATTATTCTATGATGCCATTTACAGGAGAGCTGGGTCCATTTGAAATCAAACAGGATTCAGAGCTTTTATCATTGCATTTTTATTTATAAAATATATAAAATATATATAATATTAATATTCAAATTAAATTAATATGGGCTATTGTATTTGTTGCATTGTTTATTTGCGGATGTATGTAAATAATCAGTTGTGTTACAATATTGCGTTTACTCTAGTAAAGTAAAAAAAAATAACTAAATGTTACAATACAAAAAAACAACACCAACAAAAACAAACAAACAAACAAACAAATAATAAACAAAGCAATTTTCTTTAAGTTAAATCGAATGTCTTTTCCCTTTTTGATTGTGGGGCGGAATCTAACCCAGGGATATTCACGAGGTTATTCCACATACTGCACACAGTAGCCTATGCTGTATACTGAAAATAACTGTTGAAGCAGTGCAGTAATACACCATTCCAAGCATCCTTTGTTCCTATTGGCATGACTGTACTAGACTTGCAGATAGGCTGCAATATGCTTTCATTGCCCCCTAGAGGTAGATTATAAAAGTGCATTATTTTGGATAAATAAGGGCAGTTGTGGCCTAATTGTTAGAGTTGGAACTGTAACACGAAGGTCTGGGGTTCGAGTCTCAGTACTGGCTGGAAATGTAGGTGGTGGGAGTGAATGAATAGTGCTTTCTTACACTCATAACACCCAACATTACCCTTGAGGCACCTATCCCCCAATCGCTCCACTGTGCTGCAGCAAAAGTGGCTGGCCACTGCTCCGGGTGTGTGTGCGCATGGATGGCACAAATTCTAAGTATGGTACACCATATTGGCTACATGTCACGTAAAATAACTTCCACTTTCAATAAATAATAACAAAACAGACTAATGTAGGGGTGCAGTTTCATTCAGGATCAGGAATGAAGTATTGCTCAGTGACTTCATGTGTCATCAGTGTTATGAAGTCATTGCAAAATTGGCACAGAAAAGTGTCAGTTAGTTTTCTCAGAAGAAAAGCATTTATCTTTGTTTGCAGATGCCACTTGCTGTAATATTTTGTATCTAATGCAATGTAATTCAGACATTTTTAAATGTGAAGTGCCTAAATATCATTTTATCTTTATTTTGAAGAGTTTATCTACAGTTTTATTAATAAATACAACATGAAATATTAAAACACTGAAACATAAAATTGAAATGTTTTCTTAGCAGTTTGCTAAAAGCTGTCATTAAAAATAAATGACACTTTTGCTATGTTGTTTAATGCAATGACAAGTACTTTAATGATCTAAATGCTTTAAGTGGCCACTATAGGCCAGAACAGTGAACATTAGTATTTTAGAAATGATGGCATTAAAGCACAGGACATTATGTTGCACTTTGTCACAGTCTGTCATGTCATGTCTAGTTCAGTCTTCACTATGTCTAATTAGTTATCGTCATCACCTGTTTCCGTTTAACCCTCGTCAACTGTGTATTTAAGTTCCTCCCCTTGTCTTGTTCATTGTCTGTAATCGTTTGTGCTATGCACAGTGTCATGCTTGTTCGCCCTATTCCTTGGATTAAACCTGTTGTCTTTTGTAAACCCACGACTCCTGTCATCCCGAGTGTTACACACTTATACAGGCCACTACAAAAGCAACCATAAAACTGCTCCAGTATCAGCTTTTATGTTTACAGCTATTATACACCCTCCCAGAGAGACAGGAAAATAATTCTGTCTTTGTTTCAGTACAGCAGAATATCTGCATAGTTTTTAAAATCAAATGTAAGAATTTTTAAGACCGGCCCAACTAATACTGCATGTCCATGCAGGACAAATCCATATAATCTCAAAACATATCCTGTATCTCAGATTATTTTACTTAATTAAACAGGCTGCAGCACACATTCATCTGCAAAACAGGGTAACTGCAAGTTAAAAATACTCAAGACATGTTTTATTTAATATATGTATTGAAATATGTATTGGTTTATGTCCCAGTATAAAGGCTGACCGATTTTGAATTTTGCAGTTACAATAATAATTTGTTTAAAACAAGGCACAAAAAAGATTATTGTGTGGTTAACTGTAAAATCTGTATGTTGAACGAGTTAAATAATGCTCTAAAAGCGTGAACCTGTAGAACACACAGCAGCGTTGTGTTTTGACTTTAAATGTGCAGCGCTCACAATTCAATTAAAGGATAGCGTTTTTTGAAGTTTAATAATCACATCAATCGCAATTCCTCTATTTTCTTCTCATCTCCAAATTTTAAAGACTTATATTTAACTAGATATTTAAGACCTTAAATTAGATTAAATTGACTTAACTCATATGAACAATCAAAGTCAACAGTCAACATGAAATTATAAGTCGCCCGTAATTACTAGTGCATGTGCACTTAATGTAAATGATTGTTACAGTGTATAATAATATAATAATATAATAATAATCAGTGTATGCCATCAGACAGAAAGTGTATTATCTCAAAATGTAATCCTGAAACTTGATTTGTCAACTTTACTTTTTCTTTTCTGATATTATCTTCACAGGTGAATAAAATCAAGTCCCTCCCTTTTTGCACTGAATGCACTGATTCACTCAGAAATAGGTCATATTAGTAAAATGAGGTTAACACTCTTCTATCTTTGACATTATGATCTGTATCCCCTCATAAAACACCCACTATAACATCACTCCACAAGAGAGAGAGCGAGAGAGAGAGAGACAGAGAGATGGAGAGAGAGAGAAAGAGAGGGGGGGGGGGAGAAAGAGGGGGGGGGGGGTGAGAAAGAGAGGGGGGGGGTGAGAGAGAGACAGAGAGAGGGAGAAAGAGAGAGACAGAGAGAGAGAGAGAGAGAGAGAGAGAGAGAGAGAGAGAGATGAGAATAAATGGCTGTTACTGTACCATTCTGCATGGGCTCATCTTTCCAGCGGGAGGTGCATTTGTCTGCTTGCTCTAAAATAAATGGGAGAGGCATATTACACTTTATTACAAAGACATTTAGAGAAATTGAGGCAGAGACAGCTTGTGAAGTCACAATTTGTGAAACAGCAAGTTGAGTGTTCAATAGTAAGGATGTTCTGCATCCTCGCATTGATGTGATCCTGGATGAGATGTGTGGGCTGTAGACTCATTCAAAATTGACCAAAATATCAGCCAGGAAGCATAGGATAGCATTCACCACCTGCAGAATTTTGCCTCTAATTTCCACCTGTTGTCTATTCCATTTGCACAACAGCATGTGCAATTGATTGTCAATCAGTGTTGCTTCCAAAGTGGACAGTTTGATTTCACAGAAGTGTGATTGATTTGGATTTACATTGTGTTGTACGAAGAAATAACCTGAAATTTAACCTGATGACTTAAATAGCTATATTTGGAAAGAATTAATCATCCCAGAATGAGAGTGAATTTGTTGGGGAGTGCAAAATTGAAATAATTTAAAAAGCTTGAAAATGATTTTTTGGGTCAGAAGTGCGAACCATTTTTTTTTAAGTGCAAACCATTCTTTTAGGGCTGAACCATAAATCGAGCAGTTTAAAAAAAAATCTCTCCACTGGATTTTGCAGAGGACACATTCAACTTGTTTATGACCAATTAAATAATATTACTATTAAAGTGTTAGCTCACCCAAGAATGACAATTCTGTCATTAATTACTCACTCTCATGTCATTCTAGACCCGTAAGACCTTCCTTCATCTTCTGAACTACTAATAAAGCAGTAACACCCAAGAAGCCGTAGTTCACAGTGAATTTATAACAGCTGTTATACATAGGGATGCACGATATGAAAGATTTTAATCGATAACCGATAATTACGTCCTTCTCATTGCCGCTACCGATAACCAATAAGTTTCTGCAGTTTGTGCACCCAGGAGAATAGAAAATCTATAAGATACACTGATGAAACTGATATTTTAGTAGCCATGGCCTAACTATAATAGCAAAGTCCTGATTCTTTTTATTCTTTATTCTTTTTAAATGTTTTTATTTTTTGTGTAAGGCACCACAGCACTTAGTAACAGAGAGGGTTTAACTGTTAACTGAACTGTTAAGCGTTTAGATTTTTGTTCCCTCCCCTTACATGGTTTGTTGTTATTTCTCCCTTTATGTATTGGTTTCTTCCCGTTTTCCCACTCTTCGCTGTCTCTGTTTTTATAGGTGCTGTGATTGGTTGAATGACATCATGATGAGTGATCTCAAGAAACATCCAATCAGGAACTGGTTCAAGATAAAAGGCCGTGGAGAACAGAAGTGGGAGGAAGAGAAACTTGAAGTTTGTTTGTTGTTAGTTCATGCAGTTTAAGTGGTGCCACTTCACGTCACGCCCCTCTTCATCTCTCTGCACTGGCTTCCCCTTGCTGCTCGCATCAAGTTTTTTATGAGGGGATCACTTGATCAGTGTCAGCACGCCACAGGAAAACCCATTAAATGTTGTAAGGACAAGATTGCAGTGGACATTCAAATGCATATTTTTATTATGAACATAGGATGCTAAATCTTAATGCAGGTGCACTTGAAACATTTGTTTACGTTGCTAAGAGTGGTTGCTAAGACAGACACAGCAACATACACACTCAGTGGCGCAGTGCTACTTATGTAATGCGGTCAGCTGTATGTTTTCAGGAATTTTACAATGGCTTCGACAGCGGCTCAACCAATCAGAATCAAAGGCTGGAACTATCCATTTTATAGAGATATTTAAAAACAGTTCATGTGACTACAGTGGTTCAACGTTGTAACGAATTAGGTCAAATGGGTGAAATACATATAAAATTAAATCATAACGTATTGTGATCAATTATGAATATAAATCAACCATGAAGGGAATTATGTATACATGGATAATCAATTACAACGAATTATTATAATTAATAATGAATATATATGGTCTAAAATTATTTCTAGTTTTAGTGATTTAACTATGCAGTTCAAGAAGCTAAAAGCTTTTCCTAAAATCTAAAGATGAATCAGTCATCACTGATTCAGTCCAGATGCTACAACCTTAATGTTGTGAAGCAACGAGAATACTTTTTGTGCATCAAAAAAAATGAAATAACGACTTTAATCGACAATATCTAGTGATGAGCAATTTCAAAACACTGCTTCATGAAGCTTTGAAGCTTAACGAATATTTTGTTTTTGATCAGTGGTTCAGAGCATGTATCAAACTGCCAAAGTCACGTGAACCATTGAAATTTTGAAACACTTGCGATGTAACAAAGCCTTGCTTACCTTGTTTATGACTTGAAACAAAAGAAGCTTTATGAAGCAGTGTTTTGAAATTGCTCATCACTAGATATTGTTGAATAAAGTTTTTTTTTTTTTTTTTGGCACACAAAAAGTATTCTCGTGACATTAAGGTTGAACCACTGTAGTAACATGAACTGTTTTATATGTCTTTAGTGCCTTTCTAGGCATCTGGAAGTGTTAATTATCTTGCTATCAATGGAGGCCTCTCTGAGCCATCAGATTTTAAGAAACATATCTTAATTTGTGTTCCGAAGATGAACACAGATGATGGTCTTACGGGTTTGGAGCGAAATGTGGATAAGTAATTAATGTCAAAATTTTCATTTTTGGGTGAACTAACCATTTAAATAATATATTAAACAAAATAAGAAATATTTTTTGAAAATAATATTGTAACTATTGTACTGTAAAGTAAAGAAATTTTATACTAATTTTTACATCATTATTTCAACTGTTAAACCATCAAGTACTTATTTTGACTGGTTGCTGGCAAATGGATTTGCACTGCTTGCTTCAGAGTGAATATCTGGTAGGTACTGTATTTTGGGTAGCATGTTTGTGCATGAGCTGTGCCACTCTGGAGCCATAGTCATGTCACAAAATGAATTTCATTTGTCTAACTTACATGCAGGGTTTGAATTGGGATTTTAGAGGTTGGGAAGCACAAAGATCTTGAAGTGATACTGGAAGCAGTGAAAATTAAAAACACTGAGGTTTATATGTACAGAAGATATAAAAAAAAGTTTACCCAATTACACTTCTCAATTCTTTAATAAACTAAATGGAACGGAAAGTGTGTTCTGGTTCAAACTAACCCGGAACATGGCGTACACATACAAAACAAAGAAATAAAGATGATGAAACATCAATCCGGATTCCTCCGTATATATGTAAAAAAGATTTATAATAAAAATAATCCATGGGATGCTGCCAAGAAGGACGCAGTCTATGCAGAATGTACAGATTTTGGAACAGAGCCAAAGTGTGTAGAAAGTTTTAGAATTTTATGACATTACCTGACATACTGCTGTGTATTAGACCTTAAACTTCATTCTTTTGTCATCCACGGACTTGCTGATATCTGACAGAGAAACAGAATGAAGTCAAAAGAAGAAAAACAACAGAGTAGAATGAATGCAGTAAAAGGTTTGCCTGGTGGTCTACACAATGAAAGTTGCTTTGGCCCACCTTGTTCTTTTTGATATTGGAGTCGTCCCAGAGTGGTTTGGAGCAGCAGAGGCTGAGGAAGACAAACAAAATGAGAGAGTCACACTAACAAAATGCAAGGAAACGGTCTTCATCAGAGGAGGGCAAAAAACAATACATTAAAACTTTGGACACAACAGAAGCACCAAAAACTAAACTGTTATTTAGTGGTGTTACTGGCAGTTCCAGCACTGCTATTACTTTTTCTCAGACTTAGGGATCGTGATTTAAATAAAGTAGGGCTGTCAGTTTAGGGCTACCGGTATTGATACTCAAACCCATGACCTTTGGGCAACGAGTCGGACTCTCTAACCATTAGGCCACAACTTCCCTGGGTGTGCACTTTGTTCTGTCCTTAGTCTCGTCAATATTGAGTGAAAGGTGGTTCTGGTTTTGATTGGATTTAGTTTACTAGTTAAAGGGATGTGACGAGCAGGGCAGGCGCGAGGCTCGTGATGCGAGTGATAATGAGCTCCAGCTGCTCGGCGCACCGGTCTCGTATCTCTCACGGCTCTCGACCGCCTTGCTCGTCACAAGGGACAATATTTAAAGTTTCGTGGCTAGAAGTCGGCAATTCAAAACAAGGGCATAGCTTCATAATGCAGAGATTGAATATGGAATCTTGGGAGTGGTCAACTTCACCTTACAGCCGATGGAAAAGAATTGAGATGGGACTCAGGCAGAAATCAAGTTCATGGATGAAATTATTAACGTTACTCTAGTATGAAGTAGATCAGGGTCGAGTGATATTGGAGCTGAACGAGGTCGCTGGAGCGACTGTTAATGAGACATGAGCACAACACACACCTCAAGAGAAGCAGAACTTTTATTATGCCACAGTCGTTGCTTCTGCTTTTTCCGGTCAAGCATATGTGGGGTTACATGGTGCTGTTTTATCACAATATCTAATGAATAGATATCACATTATCTTTGAAAGAAACCTGGCTGAAACTAGACAATTACATTACTTTAAATAAGTCCACCACCCAAGATTACTGTTATAAACATGAGCCTAATCTGAAAGGCAAAGTGGGAGGTGTTGCTGTAATTTATAGTAATATCTTCAGTAGTATTTAGAAGTCTAGTTTCAAATATAACTGCTTCAAATTGATGGTGCTTTATGTAATGTTATGTAGTGTAAATAATAAATCTTGTTTGACATTTGTGCTGACTACTGTATACAGGCCACTAGGGCACCATACAGACTATGAAAGTATTTGCTGATTTTATATGGGAGTGGCTGTGGATAAAGTCCTAATTGTTGGTGATTTTAATATCCACATATATGATGAAAAAGATGCATTGGGATTGACATTTACAGATATTCTACAATCAATTGGAGTTAGACAACACGTGTCAGGACCCACTCATCATCGTAATCATACTTTAGATCTAATAGTCATCTTTATTTATATAGCGCTTTTTACAATGCAAATTGTGGCAAAGCAGCTTTACATTAATAAGAAAATGGTGTCATTGTGCAGCTTATTCTATATATTATTCATTCATTCCGTTGTAAATATCAATAGTTATTAGTCTACTTAATTTAGGTATATCAGCACTGGAGAAAACAGTGACGTAATCGTCCGGCTCAGCTCAGTTTGTATACAACGGCGCCAATGCAGGCATATCAAAAACACTGCTGAATATCAAGCAAGTGTCCCCAACTTAAGCAAGCCAAAGGCAACAGCGGCAAGGAACCAAAACTCCAACAAATGGAGAAAAAAACCTCGGGAGAAACCAGGCTTAGTCGGGGGGCCAGTTCTCCTCTGGCCAACAGTGAACACTTGTCCGATACTCAGGCAGAGTTACAGGTCATTAAACCGATTTGGAATCGCAACAGTCAAAATATTTAATCTAGTTTAAGATCTTTTTGATCACGCCGGTATGGGACGGTTTGTTGGGATATGTGCCACTGGCTGATGAGTCGGTAAGGTCTTAACAAAGGATGAGCTAGTTAACACAGTCTCCGCCGACACCACAGGGCCACATTGCTGCCGCACACAGGCACAGGTTCCCCGTCCGACCGGACACGGCCCAGATCCAGCCAATCACGTTAATTGGTAAACCTCGGGATAAGCAGAGAGACAAAAAATTAGCGTAGACGCCATTCTTCTTCTGACGTACCGAGTACATCTGGTGTTATAGGAAGTGTTCCCGGTTCCGGCTGACCTGATCTAAGCAGCCTAACAATCCTTTAACGGATATGAAGACAAAAGTTTATAGTGCGTCACGTGTATGCCAGGTTAAATAGATGCGTTTTTAGTCTAGATTTAAACTGACAGAGTGTGTCTGCTTCCCGAACAATGCTAGGAAGATTGTTCCAGAGTTTAGGTGCCAAATAGGAAAAGGATCTACCGCCTGCGGTTGATTTTGATATTCTGGGTATTAACAACTGGCCAGAATTCTGAGATCGTAATAGACGCGAAGGACTATAATGCATTAAGAGCTCACTCAGGTACTGGGGAGCTAAGCCATTTAGTGCTTTGTAAGTAATTAGCAAGATTTTAAAATCTATACGATGTTTAATAGGGAGCCAGTGCAGTTTTGACAGAACCGGGCTAATATGTTCATATTTCCTGGTTCTAGTAAGGACTCTAGCTGCTGCGTTTTGGACCAGCTGTAATTTGTTTATCACGCGAGCAGGGCAACCACCCAATAGAGCGTTACAGTAATCTATAATATTGTCACATGGGATCGATATTGATGCTGTAGTAATTCTGCAGAAGAGCGATGATATCTCAGATTATCTAGGCTTGTGTATACTACATATAGCCAAGGCTGCAAAACCGACTTCCTGTAACAATTATGGTAGTGCTATCAAATCTACCACTAAAGATTGCTTTATAAATAATCTTCTTGATCAGTTTCACCTCTTCAGCATACCAGATAGCTTAATGTTGCAGAAACATTTGAACAGAAACAATTGACTCTCTTTCTAGCACATTAGACACAGTTGTAATGTTAAGTCTCACAGAAGACGAAGACATTCCAAAATACATTTATTTCCACACACACAAGGACTGGCAAACATATGAGAACAGGTAGAGCTCACGTGACAGTGTGCATAGCACAAACAATAACCGACAACTGAACATAACACAGGCAGGAACTTAAATACACAGATGACGACTACTAAATGAGAACAGGTGATAAGACTTAACTAATTAGACTAACGAGGACAGGTGCAAACATGACAGAACTGAATTAAACATGACAGGACTAGACTGAACTAAATAAGACATGACAAGACAGAACTAAATACGAATGTGACATTATGCCCTCCATTGCGCGTCCTCGCGCCGTGACAGAGTCTATAGATGAGAAAAGAGAGGGCGGAGGCTTCGGAGGAGGGCGTGGAACTGGAGACGGGCAGCAAACTGAGGCTGGTGGCCACGGACGCCATGGTGGCACTGACGGTGAGTCCTGACTGTAGGGCAGGGTGACATCTTGGTACCGATCGGAGATGGCAGAACCCCGGTGTCTGGTGGAGGAACCGGCAGAACTTTCCAGTCGACGGACCTGGGCAGACGAGCCGAGGAGATGGTGAGGGAGGCGTGGACCCAGGCGCTGGTGGTGGGCTGACAGGTCGAGGTGGTGACATGGGCCTGAAGGCCTGAAGTGAAGCCGGGGACGAAAATATCCCGCATATTCCATCGCATTTTTTAAGAAAACGTGCTGCAAAATCAAGGATTATGGTGTGTGTCCCATTACATCTGGTGTAAAAGTAACACCGCAGTTCAGAAAAAGAACGTCATACCAACAAGTCAAGTCAAGTCACCTTTATTTATATAGCACTTTTTACAATGCAAATTGTGGCAAAGCAGCTTTACTTTAGTTTATTCTATATATTATTGAATCATTCCGTTGCAAAGATCAATAGTTATTAGTCTAGTTAATTTATGTATATCAGCACTGGAGAAAACAGTGCCGTAACCGTCCGGCTCAGCTCAGTTCACATACAACGGCGCCAATGCAGGCATATCAAAAACACTGCTGAATATCAAGCAAGTGTCCCCAATTTAAGCAAGCCAAAGGCAAAAGCGGCAAGGAAACAAAACTCTTGTATTATTGTCTTAAACTGATACTACTACTAATAGTAATAATACAATACTTATTTATTGTATTATATGTAATTTATACAACTACTATTTTTGAAGGAATGATCACAATTTTCCATATTTTAATTCTAACAGTAATTTGGAAAAAAAATAAAACAGAATTTGAGAAAAAATAAAAAGTTTAGAGCCTTATATATTGAATTGCATAGCAACATACTTTTTTCCAATGCATCATATTGCATTGAATCGCATTGTGTTGAAACGAATCGAAATTGCATTGCATCGTGATTGAGGTGAATCGCATTGCATCGCTAGCTGCTTCATATGTATCTTTAATGTATCATATCGTTGGCTATGCATCAAGCTGCGTATCGCATCGGCGTCAGTTATGGAGATGCACATCTCTACTGTTTAGAGTTCAAATATATTTTGCTGTTGCGAACCGTCCAGATATGCAGTTTCGAGAGAAACTTGATTAGTTGTAATCAAAATCTCCTGCATTAAATGAAGAAATGACAACAAACTCGTACTGTTAATTTGACCCTGTTGCGGTCAAGGAAGTTGCACATGGCTTGCTGATGACACCTGTGGGCCAGGTGAGATCTAACATGAACAGCTTTCAGTAGAAGCAGAAAGAGCTTGGGAGGGAACTTTGTGCTGGCTTTTAAGTTCTACAAAGGTCACACCTTTGTAGAATTGACATAATTGACAAATCATTTTTGGCTGCAGGGCAGTTCTTAAAGAAAGCACCTGGACTGGATCATTGATGATCAATTCTTTTTTAGGTTTTAGGAAAAGCTCTTAACCTTCTGAACTGCATACTTAAATCACAGCTGGCTCCGGTCTGTCCTGAACCTCATTGGGCCATTGTCACTTTTGTGGTTTTGTGTCGATGTTAAACAGATCTCTAACACGAAGTCTCTCTGACTTCAAAAAGATCGGAATCAACTCGGAACAAAATCTTCACCCACACCAGCCCAGAGCTTGTGGAACAAGAAGACCACCAAGAAGACCACGCACACACATAGAAACATTCATTAAAATATGAATATTCCCAAGTGTTTTTCCTGAGTGTATGCATGTCTCCATATTACCCAAGCTTAGTTACATCTGTTAGCTATGTTAGTTTTACTCTAAATGCTCCTATTCAAGTGTAAGAATGTATATATACTTTAAAAATCCCTAAACCCGTGCTTATTGGATTCAAAAAGTTCATCTGTGAATTTCCTAACTAGATTTTGGACACCTCCATAGATCATGCAAATTAGGCCATAAACAGAGACAAAGGAAAGTTCTCCCGCTAAAAGTCCATGCTCGCCATTGGTCAGCATGCCCAAAATGGGTCTGCCCGGAGTTATTTTTATAACACCTAAACACGAGTTCATCTGTGCTCAGTCACTTCCCATCCTAGACGAGACATTCTTCATCTTTTATTTTCCATTAATAAAAATAGTTAATTCCGTTTTGAAACTCCCGCTGAAGATTCGACCTCAGGAAGAGACCAATCGAAGCTCCAGCTCCACGCACTGAAGTTTTTGAACGGCATTCACCACAGCACCAAAGTACTAATACAAGTATGTGAATTAATTTTCGATGCGCTTTAATTTGATTGTCTGAAGTGATTTCGTTGCTGGCTCTCAAAAGATTTAACTGTTTGTAATCTTTCCTTCTTTGATCAACATCTTTCCTTTCTTTACTTTCGTTATTATATTGTATGCTCTGCTTAGATTTAGTTCTATGTATTCTGTCACAGTCACGTTTAGTTCAGTCTTGTCTTGTTTAGTCTAGTCTTGTTTATCAGTCATTATCTGCACCTGTTTTCTGCACATATCTGACTAACCACCATCAGCTGTGTATCATTGTCATCTGTGTATTTAGTTCTGTTCCACCAGTCATTGTCTTTCGTTGTTTGTGCTACGCATACTGTTACGTGTTCTTATGATTAAACCTGTTTGCTGTATCGTTACCTTCGTCTCCTGTTCCTGTCTTCATCACCAGCATTACGTATTCGTGCATATATTGTATATTCATATTAAACACATTGTATTCACGCTTGATTGTCTCTGATTGAAACTCATACATAAACCCATTCCCTTTAATGCTTTGATTTCGCAAGCTATATACTTCTTAAGTACTAGAATAAGTTTTCTTTTCTTGGCCAGAGAAGAAAACTTCTTTTTAGAATTGATAAGAAAATGGGACTGATAGTTTTACTGGACCAAACAGACCAGTCTTTCCAAAAATAATTCTAATGCTAGAAATAATTTTAGACCATATATATTCATAATTATTTATAATTCGTTGTAATTGATTATCCATATATACCTAATTCCCTTCGTGGTTGATTCATGTTCATAATTAATCATAATGTGTTATTCAGTTGTGAATATATTTCAACTAATTTCGCTAATTTATTACAGTGGTGTCATTGTCCAGCTTAAATAATTTCAGTATTGATTCATTCTGTTGTAAAAATCAATAGTTATTAATTTAGTTAATTTATGTGTATATCAACACTGGAGAAAACAATGATTTAATCGTTCAGCTCAGTTCAGTTCGCATACAATGGTGTCAATGCAGGCAGATCAGCCAAAAGCAACAGCGGCAAGTAACCAAAACTCCAACAGGTGACATCAGGTAACCATCAGGTGACAAAAACGGAGAAAAAAACCTTGGGAGAAACCAGGCTTAGTTAGTTCTCCTCTGGCCAACAGTGAACAGTGCTTGATTCATTCAGGCAGAGTTACAGGACATAAGTCTGATTTGGTATCGCAACAGTCAAAATATTAAATTCAGATCTAAACTGACAGAGTGTGTCTGCTTCACGATCAATGCTAGGAAGATTGTTCCAGAGTTTAGTTGCCAAATAAGAAAAGGATCTATCACCTACGGTTGATTTTGATATTCTAGGTGTTAACAACTGGCCAGAATTCTGAGATCATAATAAACACGAAGGAATTAAATGCATTAAGAGCTCGCTCAGGTACTCAAGTAAGAGTTTGACATTAGCCATCTTAAAAGTTTTCAGTATGTAACCTAGCCATAAAGATGAATTAATGATAATAAGAGGAGGATCTATGACCTCAGGAAGCATCTCTTTCAATAGCTTAGTCATGTTGATTTCGATGATTTAACAACTTTAGACAATTCTTCTTCTCCTATAGCAGTGAATGAATCTGAGTTTTCCACAGGGATAATACAATGCACTGTCTGACTGTAGTAGACAATTGCATGGCTATAATTTTCTCTCTAATATTGTCAATCTGGCAAGTAAAGAAGTACATATAGTCATTAGAGCTGTGCTGTTTGGAGACATCAGAAGCTGTATCTCTTGTTAATGTAGCTACTGTATCAAATAAATATTTAGGGTTGTCTTTAGATTTGAAAAATAAGCAGATCTAGCAGTTTTTAAGGCCTTTCTGTGCTCAATCATTCTCTTTCCACAAAATACAAAAAAAAAAAAAAATTCTAGTTTTGATTTCTTCCAGCTGTGCTCCATTTTTCTGGCTGCTCTCTTAAAGGCCTGAGTGTGCTCATTATACCATGGCGTTGTACTAAATTCCTTAATCGTTTTTAAGCAGAAAGGAGCAACAGAGTCTAGAGTGCTGGAAAAGAGAGAGTCAATAGTTTCTGTAGCAACATCGAGTTCTTCTAAGCTATCTGGTTTGCTAAGGTGATGAAACTGATCAGGAAGGTTGTTTATAAAGCAATCTTTAGTGGTAGAAGTGATAGTTCTATCACATTTGTGGCAGGGAGGCGGTTTTGCAGCCTTGGCTAAATGCAACATGCATGAGACTAGATAATGATCTGAGACGTCATCGCTCTACTGCAGAGCGATGGCATCACTATCGATTCCATGTGACAATATTAGATCGAAAGTATGATTATGGCAATGAGTGGTTCCTAACACGTGTTGTCTAACTCCAATAGAGTTTAGAATATCTGTAAATGCCAATCCCAATGCATCTTTTTCATCATCTATATGGATATTAAAATCACCAACAATAAGGACTTTGTTTGCAGCCAGTCCTCCGATAGAATTCAGCAAATTCTTTGATAAAGTATGTATGGTGCCCTGGTGGCCTGTATACAGTAGCCAGCACAAATGTAAAACGAGATTTGTCTCTTACATTATATAACGTTACATAAAGCACCATCACTTCGAAAAAATTCTATTTGAAAGACTTTTGAGTAATACTGAAGATATTACTATAGATTACAGCAACACCTTTCCTTTTGCCTTTCTGACATGGTTCGTGTCGATAATAGTTGTAAGGTTTGATTTTCCTGCTAAGACAAAAGCTGAGATCAAGCATCCTGCAATAAAGCAATAAAACTCATCTGGAGAGAGGATTTCAAAGGAATAGGACAACGCCTTGCCCAAACTGTCCTCACTCATCTACACAACCAACCCCCCTCCCTCCACTCCCTTCCTTCCCCCTGATTCAAGTCATTGAAGTTCTCTAAGAATGCATATGTACTATGTATGATGTGTCTTGTGAATCTATTATTTTTCCAATTTCATGTTTAGTATCATTTTAAATGTCTCAGTGCGATTGGTAAAATGGTCTCAGTTTCACAGCAGTCACTAGTATTATGAAAAAGATTGAAAACTTGGGAGAATTCTGTTCTCTTTTATGGCTTGTGTCTCTTGAAGAAAACCTTCTCCTCTCCTCCGAAACCAGGTTTTGGGGCAATAAATATTTACAATCCTTTTGTTCTGGTCTGGGTATTTAGGGGAAAAGACACAACAGCAAGAGGGGACATTCTGTAGCCAGAGACCCCCACATAGAGGTGATGAGTGTCTTTCACCCACCATCTCTGTGTGTATGCATAACTTTTAAATACTCTTAGAGAAATATTTTGAGTAATTGATGTTATGTATTTATTATGTCTGAATCGATTTATAATTGTGTAATCATGTAATTGGCATTGATACATTTTTACCTGAGAAATATATTGTTATATCTTGATTTATTTTGAATTCGTGAAATCATTTTTATTTTGAAATCATTATCATTATCATTATTTGTGTTATTAGTAAACGCTATATCCTCTGTTAAGATTCTAAACTAATGAGGTTGTGACGTAAGGCGTATTATCAGCCGGATACAAGCCTTTAAGCAGTGAGACGCCCTGATGAAAGGATAAATGAGATTAAGAGAAATTAAAGAATCAAAGATCTAAATTAATTCATATTATGAATTAGAGATCGTTTACAATTGGAGTCAGATTAAAAGAACAGCTAAAGGAAAACTTAAACTAAATCTTAAAATTTATGTGAACTACACATGGGCGCTGAAAAGACATACACGTAAAGAAATCCCTTCATTCGGGCTGTTGGACTTCCTTCATTAAAATTAACTTTTTTGTTTTTACTAATTCAGGGTACAGACACAGTCTCTATGTGATGATATCTAGGTGAAAGAGTCTCTATGTGTTGGGATTTATCTGAATTCTGTGAGATGAGGCAGCTAGTAGACGGTTGGTTTAGCCAGTCTGTCTGCTTCCTGACCTGGGCCCCAGTTAGTCAAGGTTGAGATCTAAGACTATGTGCCATATTACTAGAGAGTAGAGTGTCACCCCAGGAGGGATGAATACAATCACTTTTCAACAGGTCAGGTCTACCCCAAAAACTTTTACAATTGTCTATGAAACCTATATTATTCTGCGGACACTACAAAGACAGTCAACCATTGAGTGATGATAGTCTACTAATTATCTCATCACTCCTACGAGCAGGAAGGGGTCCAGAACAAATTACAGTGTCTGACATTGTACTTGCAAGTTAACAAAGCTCTTTACTGTTAATTTAGTGATCTATGACTGGTGAAGTCAAACATTATTAGTGCCGACGTGAATAATAGCATTAGCCAGCACTTTTAAATTTGCTTTGATGTCAGGCACTCTTTCAGGATTCTCAGTGGGTGCGTCACAAAGCGGGGAGAACCTGTTTAATGTTCTAATCGGTACGGAAGAGCAGTGTTTTGTCCCAAGACTAGGCCACTTCACAGTCACCCGGTTGTTACAGCTGGAACCGAACAATGTATAGAGTTTAATCTAATCTAATCGCATCCAAAACAGTATTTAAAGCCTTCTTCACTATCCTTGCACTCTTACTATCCTCAGTTAAAGTTTGGATGTGTGTCTCTAATTCTGAGATTTTCTCCATCAGCCTGACAATTTCCCTGCATTTATGACATGTGAATGCCTTGTCGCTGACAGGTGAAAGCTATACTATGCATGTGGCAGGCAGTGCAAGTAACAATGAACGGAGAGGACGACATAGCTTACTGTGTTCATAGACTGATCTGATTTACCACAGATGTTTGATTAACTCGAAGAAAAAGGAGAGCGCAACAGAAATGATGGTGGGCGCAGTTGACAAGCTTACAAACTAGCGAAATGCTAACGTGCTGTGATAGCGATTTAGATGAAAATATTAAAAGCTAGCATATCAGATTAATGTGATAGGCAATATTAGACAATATCAGATATAAGGAGATAATAAAACAGACAACAAGCAATGATAATAAATAGATTCAAAACAAAGCTATACAGAGCAAACAATTCAGCAGCAAGGCAGACAAGAGCAAATGTGCAAGCTTGGGGGAGTTTGCGCGGCTGATGTGAAGTTTAGCAGGGTACATTTTCCTTGTGGGGTCCATTTGCAGTTGGTAGGTCTGTTTCAATTATTTTTGGACCATGTTAAGCTCCTCTTTGATGTTGCAGAACCTTTGAGTGAAGGTTTGGACTTCATGTAGATGTCCTTCAACGGCCTTAGCCTTACCGTCGCTCTCTTTAAGTTCCACATTAACTGTTTTTTTGTGTCTTTGTGTGAAAGAGTTCTCTTTCAAGATCTTGTTTGGTGGCATTATCCAGCTGCTCTCGGTGCACGGCAACTGTCAGAGCCTCCTGAAGACCGATGATCAGGACATTATGATGTGACGAGCAGGGCGGGCGAGAGCCGTGAGGGAACGGCGCGAGGCCGGTGACATGATTGATAATGAGCGCCAGCTGCGCACCGCACCGGTCTCGTATCTCTCATGGAGGAGCTCCGGAAGCATAAAAGAGGAGCGACAACAGTGAAGGACGAGAGAGGACCAGGCCTGGATTTTATATTATGTTTGTGTGGGGGAACGGCTATGTGGGCCGTGTAAGGTATGAATAGCAGCTAGTAAAAGCAGGGTGCTTAGATTTTGTGTTGGTGAAGTAGTATGGTCAACAAGTATCATTGTTGACAGGTCTGTTAGCAGTCAGCCAAAGAAAGGCTGCATGTGTAGTCAAACTATTACTCAAAACTGATGGTACTTCTCACAGGTTTGGTCACACTACTACAAACTGAAATGAAACATAAGATGGAATCAGAAAGGGAAAGGGAAAGGAAGGAATTAAGGTTTTACAAATTAAGTTTAAGCTAGGAAATGTCGCTAAGCAGGTGTCACTTGTTCAGACTCATACTTGTTCAGATTGATGTAGACTGATAAAACCACAGGGGGCCTGATAGCTAAGCTAGCAGGGACAGACCAAACACCTCAAGGTCAATAAACAGAAACAATAGGAAATGTTTCTAGTTCTCTCTGGGGGCTTGCAGTGCATTTGAATGGTAACAATATTTCAGGCCTGGCACTGCTGAGGAGGGGTAGAGATGAAACAGGTGTTAGGCTACTAATAAACTGTATAGCTCATTATGGAAACAACAGTTGCTAGAACTACTGTATTCATATCCAGAGAGAGAGAGAGAGAGAAGATGGTGATGGTAAACTAAATAAAATAAGGTAAAAGTAAAAGTAGAACGTCCTTATAGCTCTGGAAAGCTAAAAGGAAAGGTAAATAAACAAAGAGATTTAAATTTGATTAAAATCAACTTAGCTGAATAGGGATATTCAAGTTAAAACCAAAGTTAATAAATATAAAAAATAAAATGAAATAAAATAAAATAGAGGAGAAGTAAAGTCAAAATAAAATAACACAAAACCAAAGTATATGGGGAAGGACCAACCTAACTGAAACAGAAAAGTATGTTAGAGCTCAACAGAGGATGAAACCAAGAGCGAGGAGAGGCAGAGAGAGGAGGGGTTTAACACATTACACTCACACGGTAGCTAAGTGTTAGTCGGATGCAAACAGCTAACGATTGATCTAAAGGGCTTTAACTTCTAAAGTATGTTTGTTTGAACAAATCTGTCATGAAAAGGTTTATTCAAATGTTTATATTTCAACACCAAATTGGAATCAAAATGCAATTATAGCATAAACTGCCTTAAGTGCAATTAAAATGTTTATATGCAACTGCATTTGATTATTAAATCAAATTGATATTACGCACAAACAACTGTTCTTACCAGAAAGATGTTGGAGCGCTTAGTCCTGCCAGGGTTGAGGAACACGAATCCCTCCCAACATGAAAATCTAGAATGAAATGTTTAAAGTGATTAGAATGCATGGATAAACAATCTCTCCAGACACAACTCGGAAAGAAATTAATAATCAAAAAAGTTTACACACAATTTTATTTCAAAACAACTGCAAAACATTCACTATAAATGCTTGTGTTTGTTTACTTAAATGTATTTTTCTTTTACATTTAGCATCAGATGGGCAACCACCACTGGCATTTAATGGAAACGATGCTATAGCTCTCGTTAGGTATTATACACCTGCTTGGTTTAGACAAATATGTGATCCGACCCCAGACACCAATTTGTGTCACAGACTTGAGGAACTGACATATTGGACCGAAAAAACAAACAAACAAACAAACAAAAAAAAACATCAGAAATGTTACTCTTCATGGTGAACTTACTAAACTGAGTCTAAACTGAGATGGGTCAAGTAAGAAAAAGAAAACAAACAAACACACACACACACACACACATAGGTTTGTTTTGCTATCAAAGTGAGGACACTTCATAGGTGTAATGGTTTTTATACTGTACAAACCTACCCATCACAGAAAACATTCTGCATTTTTAATAAAACATTGTTTAGTTTTTTTTAAAGCTATTTGAAATATGAAGGTGCATGCAATGTCCTCATTTCATGTTTACGTTGTAATACCAGTGTAATACCTATGTCATTATACAAATTTGTGTCCTCATAAATTACAAAAAACGCGCACACATACACACACACACCTTTAAGATATTTTCACAGACATAGCCAAAAGTGTAATAATACATAATGGTTCTTTTATACAACCTTCAGTTCACGTTTAGCAGTAAGCATGAGCCCAGTTTGTATTGCAGGATACAGTATGTCTACAGCAGAGAGCAGGGTTTTAGGAAAACAGCCTTCAAAGGTGCAGCCCCATCTTTCCCCTGAAGAGCATTATCATCTGCTTGACCTCTGCTGATCACCAGATGGAACAATCCAAACTGCTTCCCCATTACATCATAGGTGGATGTCCCTCAAAAGCCTTTCCAAAATGCCTCTAAGTGCTAGTCAAACTTCTTCAGTGATTTGGCTTCACGTTATGTTAAAGTCAGAGAAAATGTTTGGAAGGTTTTTTAAGTAGATGGTTTGGGTTTGAGGAATTTTTGACCCAAGTTCACCCAAAAAAATCAGGAATATTGAGAAATACATTATAACGTAAAATAACTGAATGTAATTTATTCCTGTGATCACAAAACTGAATTTTCAGCGGCCATTACTTCAGTCTTCAGTGTCAAATGATCTTTCAGAAATCATACTACGCTGACTTATTTACTGCTCAATTATTATTTGTGCTCAATTTTTAATAATGAATCTTATTATCAATGTTGAACATCGTTTTTGCTGCTTAATATTTTTCTGGAAACAGATACAATTTATTTTCAGGATTCTTTGATTAATAGAAAGTTCCAAATAATAGCATTTATTGGAATTTGAAATGTCAGTTTATTGAACCCTTGTGGAGTAAAATTATTGTCTTTATTCCTTGGTGAGCATAAGAGAGATGTTTCAAAAACATTCAGTATTAATTAAACATTAATTATTGTATACTTTTGCCTGGTAGTGTAGATTTAGAAAAACATTGCGTGCAAAGGCATCATGAGAGGTTTGATGTCACTGATGTCAAAAGCCGTTTCTTGCATGTGTTGCATCCAAATGTGATGCACAAGTTGTATTATACAGAATTAAAATGTGATTTGAGAGCTGCAGCAGACAATTTTATAGACTGAAGTCCCAAATGACTAAATTAAAATTACAGTAAAAAAGTTAAACAAGTAATAAGAAGTAGTAAAAATGAGATTTAAGATTTCATACATAATAATTAAAGTAGCGAGAGAATATATGTCTGTTTGTGTGTGTGTGTGTGTGTGTGTGAGTGAGAGAGAGAGAGAGAGTGAGAGAGAAAGAGAGGGTGGGGGACGGGGGTGAAAGCAGTAGAAAGTAATCAAGAGTGTAAAAAAACCTGCTATTTGTTTATGTGACATGCTAACCATCAAGACTCCCTATTACATGTAATGGCTTGACTACTAGGCCATTTTCTACCATGTTTGTGAATGGAGAGATGGAGAGAATACACCACACATGCATGATTTTCAGAGCTTAGAAATACATGAGTATTAAGGGAGAAAAAAAAGAGCAATTCTGATAACCCTGTGACCAGCTACCCTCTGCAAATCCTTCTTTAATATGTGCTGTTGAAAGAATAACCCACACAATTTTAAAGTTTAACCTCAAGCTGGGTAACGCCTTTCCAAACTTCTATACCAGTGTTTCAGAAACCTTTGCTATGTATCCCCCACCACTGCATATTTTCACAATGGGCAAATTCCAAAGGGAAGGGAGCACCTCTATGCCCTACTCCCTTTCAAGGGCAGAGCCCTTGAAGTGGGGACTTAGAAGGGAGCAGGCCACATCATGTAGCCATTTGGAATGCACTTGGCGAAGGGAGCAATAATTTCTTCGTTACCTTCACCTGGGATATCCCCATGACAACGCAGCACAGTGTCCATCAACTGCAAGTTGAACTGCTCTGTTTGTAAGTTACCTAGCTTTAAAATGAATCACGAGTATTTGCTGGGTCACATGACCATAAATGATAGAATTACTTCCTTGAAAGGCCCTTTGTGAAGGGATTCAGTTGTTCACTTTAGTTTGGAACAAAGAGAGTGAGCGCAAAAATGCCATTTGGAATTTGCCCAATATTTTATTGTCTCCCTCATCTAACATACCTGATTCAAATCATTAGATCATTAGTAGAGACTGAAAAACCCAAAGTGGGTGTGTCCGATAAGAGACATCCAAATTGTGCAGTGATGTGGGGTCCCCAGGACAGGTTTGAGAAGTTTCATACAAATATATTGTAAACACTAAAGCAGTTGTGCCTATGTGGGAGATGCAGGTTTAAGTCTGGCCTGCAACAATAACCTTAGAACTCATATTCAGTGAGTAAACACTGTAAGCTCTGCAAACCAGTATGTAAGAGATATGAATTTTATCTCTATCTGTGTCTTGACTCTGGACTTAATAGTTTCCATGGTGACTCAGTTATATCTGGAATACTGAACAGACAATTTGGAAGTATTTGTCACTTAAACTCATAAACCAGAAACAGCACAATTGGGGAAAACAAACAAACAAATAAATAAATGAAAATGATGCCATTATTCAGGCTTTTAAATTGTATGATGTAAATTGGCGGATTAGATCTGATGAAACATTAGTTTGGTAATGAATATTTACATTAAAATAAGCTGTAAATTAACACTTGTATAATTCTTAACATGACATTCTATTTATAAAAATTAATCGTGGGTTGCTCTACATTATGAATATATCACAATTACTGAAGTTTTTCTAGGGCTTTTTCCAAAGGAGCCTAGAAACTTACTTTTATTCTCAGATGTACTTTTAAAAAAAACATTATTATTTTAATTATTATTATTTTGTAGTGAAACGTGTGTCACATTTAGTCTATATTCAAAAAGGCTTTCAAATAGTGGCGGGAAAAACACACAAAGGGAACATGTGACAGATGAAAACAAACAAACTGAAAGTCCATGTTGTGATCAGGTGACACTAGGTGTGACATATAACCCTACTTGATCCAATACAAGGTACCACTTTATAATGTCGGTTACACGTAATAACAGTAATAGTAATTGCAAGAATTACATGCATCTAACCCCAAACCAAAACTTATAACCTCATTACCCTTTTGAAAGTACATATTGTTAATTGATACTCCTCAGAACTTAAATGTATAATTAGACTATAATTAAGACACCATCCAACATCACAGTCCACTATGCAGATTATAGACTTATAGTAAGTAAATTATGCTTTTAGCAAATGCCAAAAAACTCATAACTTTCCCCTGCTACTCATTCACCCACATTGTGACCACCAACAAACACAAACACAAACACACAAATTCAGAATGCCGAGGTACTGATCCTTAATGAATGTTGAGAGTTTCTTCATTTATTTAGCCTACAAAATGTTTTATTGTTTCACAAATTCTATGTTTTTATTGTATTTTTTTGTTTTTTAATGTTTTGATTACATTTTAATAATCAAAACAATGCTATTCAATTGAAATCATACAATTTAATAATTCATTCAAATTAAACACATCACTTGTAGACAATTACAGACCTGTCTCTCTCGTACCATTCACATCGAAAACACTTGAACGAGTTGTGTTCAACCAGGTGTCATCTTTCCTGACACAGAACAACTATCGTGACCAATCTGGATTCAAGAGTGGCCATTCGACCGAGACTGCGCTACTAACTGTCACGGAATCCCTGCGGTTTGCAAAGGCTGATTCCAAATCATCTGTTCTCATTCTACTGGATCTATCTGCTGCCTTTGACACCGTAAACCATCAAATTCTTCTGTCCACCCTCTCGTCACTTGGCATCTCAAGTACTTCAATAATTTGAGTCCTATCTCACAGGTAGATCTTTCAGAGTCGCCTGAGGAAGGGAGGTATCCAAACCTCATCAACTGATAACTGGGGTTCCTCAGGGTTCAGTTCTTGGACCCCTCCTATTCTCCATTTACACTACATCACTGAATCCCGTCATACAGGCACATGGTTTCTACTACCACTGCTATGCTAATGACACTCAACTCTACCTGTCCTTCCAACCAGATGATTCCACAATAGCTGCATGGATCTCAAGCTGTCTGGCGGACATCTCGACGTGGATGGAATTACACCACCTGCAGCTCAACCTGGCAAAGACTGAGCTTTCAGTCTTCTCTGCCACTCCTACTCTACAACACGACATCAACATACAGCTTGGTACAACCACGATTACCCAATCAAATTCGGCCAGAAATCTTGGAGTTACCTTCGATGACCAACTAACCTTCAGAGACCACATCTCAAAGACAGCTCGGTCATGCAGATTTGCACTATACAACATCAAGAAAATCTGGCCCTTTCTGACTGAGCATGCAACACAACTTCTCGTCCAGGCCCTGGTCATTTCAAGGCTTGATTACTGCAATGCTCTTCTGACTGGACTGCGGTCAAGTGCAATCAAACCTCTTCATATTATCAAGAATGCTGCTGCACGTCTTGTTTTCAATGAGCCCAAGAGAACCCACGTCACGCCCCTCTTCATCTCCTGCACTGGCTACCCCTTGCTGCACACATCAAGTTCAAGGCATTGACGCTCCACCACAGGCTCTGCACCTTCTTACCTCCACACACTGCTACAACGCTACGTCCCCACCAAAAGACTGTGATCACTAAAGGAGCAAAGGCTTGTGGTACCGTCACAGAGAGGCACAAAATCTCTCCAGATCATTCTCGTTCACTGCTCCCTGCTGGTGGAACGATCTCCCTACCTTCATCAGGAACGCAGAATCCCTGGCAATATTCAAGAGACAGCTGAAAACTCATATCTTCCGTGAACACTTAATTCCTCATAAAAAAAAGAAAAAAGAAATGATCCTTTCCTTTTCCCTTCCTATTCAGCTTAGGTTACTCTGAGCAATGTACGAAACTTGTATTGTGAGCACTTCCTGTGTCTATTTGGCTCTTCATGAAGAATCGCTTGTTTGTATTACTCACTTATAAGTCACTTTGGATAAGCGACTGCTAAATGATTAAATGTAAATGTATCTCTCTGTATGCGAACCGAACTGAGTTGGATGATGACATCACTGTTTTCTCCAAAGCCGATGTATAGATAAATTAATTAAATTAATAACTATTGATTTTTACAAAGGAATGAATCAATACTGAATTTACTTAAGCTGAACAATGGCACCATTTTCTTCTACAGCTGTTGTACAGCCAAAATTATTTGCCAGTTTTCACTGTAAAGCTGCTTTGACACAATCTGCAATGTAAAAAGTGTTATATAAATAAAGGTGACTAGTGTGTTTATATTAGATATTTCACAATGGCTATAAATGCAGCTTTCCCAATATGAATTTAGGGTAACACTTTATTTTAAGGTGCCCTTGTTACATATTTTACATTTAAATTGTCTATAATTATAAGCAACCAACCCTTACCTAATATTACCCAATACCTGTAGCTACCATCAATGGCTATGTGAACTGTTTGATTACCAACATTTTTTAAAATATCTTCTTTTGTTTTCAACAGAAGAAATAAACTCATATGGGTTTGGAACAACTTGTGGGTGACTTGAGGGTCCCTTTAAAACCCACAGAGACCCTGAACTTTTTGAAATAACAGAAAATAGTCAGGCATGTTTCTAAACAAATGTTTACACTGACATCTTCACCACAAAATTTTATTAAATAGAATACATATTTTGAGACGTGGTGCAAATTGACAGACAGGAGTCTCCTGTGATGCATGTACTGTCTATTCATTGTTGGATGTTAGTAGACATGTAAAGGTAGGGAGAGTGTGAGAAGTGTTTTAATAGTATTTTCTGAAAGTTCAAATACACGGCCAAGTAAAAACATCCTCCTATTATTTTATCATTTAAAACATAACATTAAAACAATGCTAAACTGTATTGTTGTGAAATTGTTTGCTATAAAAGTGTGCTTGTGCTGTCTTTTTAAAAAACATAAATGGCAGTTCTTATTTTGTGTCTAATGCAATGACATTTGTAATTGTGACTTAAGCGTCCAAGTCTTTTAGAGGCCACTATAAACGCCTTTGGAAATTTTTACATAAAAAGATTTAGATATTAAATTTGAAGTGTACTTTTTTATGTTAAAATACTTTCTCATATCCCAGTGTTATATCCATATTAATATAGAGCTATATTTATTATTTATTTTTATATTTATATTATCTATATTTATCGTTATTATTTATTATATCTTTTCCAGAACGAGCTAACTGCTTTTTTTTTTTTTTTTTATTTATGCAACCATTTTTTAGGAACTTCCAAATATTGGAAATATTTTGTAATAACCAGTGCTGTTTGTCCAAAGCCCTGCATTCAGAGACTAATAACAACTAATATATATATATATATATATATATATATATATATATATATATATAGAGAGAGAGAGAGAGAGAGAGAGAGAGAGAGAGAGAGAGAGAGAGAGAGAATGTATGAGCAGGCAGCAGGGGTCATGGACCAGCCGTCTGTGTTTACGCTGACCTCATCTTGCCATAGTATTTAGTGCTTGACATTTATAATAGTTTATGTCTTAATACTCATAAGCTAGTTCAGACAGCAGGCAAATCAGAAAAAAGATTTTTTCTTAAATCAAATCTTTTCAGGCAGACTCTCCACATATTAATAAATTAAATAATATTTGTGTGTCCAGGGGTCCATTGTTTGTACCTCGTTTAACATCTGAGATAATTTGACAGATGCCAGATCTTCTATTCGTAGTAACTGAACTCTGGATAATTTGGTTTTTCAAACAAATTTGCGGATTGGATTAAATTGTCTGAAAAGGGCAGATGAATCAATACGTGAAACCACAATTTGCAAGGTGGCAATATGGTGACATCATATAATTAAAAAAAAAAAAAGACACCTGACGAACAACTTGACAAATTTCTCAACTTTTATAAGAAAACAGCCAAGCAACCAAAACAACCATTTATAATAAATAAATGAAATGGGCACTGTTTTATTATATGATTCCCATTTAGGCTATATTCACGATTTCTAGTAGGCTATTTGTTTTATTTACATTTTTTAAAAATTTATTTACATTTTTTATTTCAATATTGTAATAAGCAATTCATTTAATTTTACCTTTGAAGCAGATTTTTTGCATGACCGCATTAATTAAAGTGTAATTAAAGTTCTCTCTCAAAGAGTAAAACTGGCTGTGTCTATATTATGATAGACTACACAACATTATACTATTATTTGCAAATTTATTTTTAAATTATTATTCTTGTCTCTGTTCACATTAGGGTACTCTTGTAAGAAAGTGGCAGTGGCTGGGGCAGTATCACCTCCGCTTAAAAAGAAGCCATCTAATCCTATTTACATTAAATAAACCTGCTACCGAGCAGGTTTGCATGGAAGCCCGTTCCCAATACTGTTGAGAAAAAAAAAATTCTGTAAGTCATAATTATGAGATACTTTCTCATAATTATGACTCAGTTTCTCAAAATAATGACTTAACATCTCATAATAATGAGAAACTCTCTCTGTCTAAACACTAATCACTGTTTAAAGTTATCTTAAGTTAAACTGCTGAATATCATAAACGTTAGCATCGGTTTCGTGAAAGGCTCAGGAGACTGGCCTAGTTGTTCCCATTGATGGATAAATGACCGATCATAGATCATCCATTCTGAAGACAAACATACTGTATATAACTATCAGTTTTCATACTATAATGCTTCAAGTTTGATTGCCAGTATATTATTGAGTGCATAGTGTTTGATGATTAACAAACGCGACAAATAGCACATAGGCCTAATCGTTCATTTATCCATCAATGGGAACGACAACTAGGCCAGTGTCCTGAGCCTTTCACGAAACCGATTTAAGATAACTTTAAACAGTGTTTAGCTGTTCTTCTAAAAAGGCATATTTACTTTAAAAACAGTTGATCCCGGTCTTCATGACATGAACGCCTAGCCTAACTTGCTGCCCGCATACTGTGCATACGTGGATTAAGTGAGATATATATATATTTATATATATTATAGAGAGAGAGAAAGTTTGTCATTATTATTACATGTTAAGTCATTATTTTGAGATACTAAGTCATTATTATGAGAAAGTTTCTCATTCATTCATCTTCCACCGCTTATCCGGGGCCGGGTCGCGGGGGCAGCAGTCTGAGCAGAGACTCCCAGACTTCCCTCTCCCCAGACACTTCCTCCAGCTCTTCCGGGGGGACACCGAGGCGTTCCCAGGCCAGCCGAGAGACATAGTCTCTCCAGCGTGTCCTAGGTCTTCCCCGGGGCCTTCTCCCGGTGGGACATGCCCGGAACACCTCCCTAGGGAGGCGTCCAGGAGGCATCCGAAACAGATGCCCGAGCCACCTCAGCTGACTCCTCTCGATGTGAAGGAGCAACGGATCTACTTTGAGCTCCTCCCGAGTGACCGAGCTCCTCACCCTATCTCTAAGGGAGCGCCCTGCCACCCTGCGGAGAAAGCTCATTTCGGCCGCCTGTATCCGGGATCTCATTCTTTCGGTCATGACCCAAAGCTCATGACCATAGGTGAGAGTAGGAACGTAGATTGACCGGTAAATCGAGAGCTTCGCCTTGCAGCTCAGCTCCTTCTTCACCACGACAGACCGGTACATCGACCGCATTACTGCAGAAGCTGCACCGATCCGTCTGTCAACCTCACGCTCCTTCCTTCCCTCACTCGTGAACAAAACCCCAAGATACTTGAACTCCTCCACTTGAGGCAGGAGCTCTCCACCAACCTGAAGAGGACAAGCCACCCTTTTCCGACTGAGAACCATGGTCTCAGACTTGGAGGTGCTGATCCTCATCCCGGCCGCCTCGCACTCAGCTGCAAACCGTCCCAATGCACACTGAAGGTCCTGGCCCGATGGAGCCAACAGGACAACATCATCCGCAAAAAGCAGGGATGAGATCCTGTGGTCCCCAAACCAGACTCCCTCCGGCCCTTGACTGCGCCTAGAAATCCTGTCCATAAAGATTATGAACAGGACCGGTGATAAAGGGCAGCCCTGCCGGAGTCCAACATGCACTGGGAACAGGTCTGACTTACTGCCGGCAATGCGAACCAAGCTCCTGCTCCGGTCATACAGGGACCGGACAGCCCTTAGCAAAGGGCCCCGGACTCCGTACTCCCGGAGCACCCCCCACAGTGCGCCACGAGGGACACGGTCGAATGCCTTCTCCAGATCCACAAAACACATGTGGACTGGTTGGGCAAACTCCCATAAACCCTCCAGCACCCTAGAGAGGGTATAGAGCTGGTCCAGTGTTCCACGACCGAGACGAAAACCGCATTGTTCCTCCTGAATCTGAGGTTCGACTATCAGCCTTATTCTCCTCTCCAGTACCCTGGCATAGACTTTCCCGGGGAGGCTGAGGAGTGTGATCCCTCTGTAGTTGGAACACACCCTCCGGTCCCCCTTCTTAAAAAGAGGGACCACCACCCCGGTCTGCCAGTCCAGAGGCACTGTCCCCAACCGCCACGCGATGCTGCAGAGGCGTGTCAGCCAAGACAGCCCCACAACATCCAGAGACTTGAGGTACTCAGGGCGTATCTCATCCACCCCCGCTGCCTTGCCACCAAGGAGCTTTCCAACTACCTCAGTGACCTCAGCTTCGGTGATGGGTGAGCCCACCTCTGAGTCCCCGGCCTCTGCTTCCTCAGTGGAAGACGTGTCGGTGGGATTGAGGAGATCCTCAAAGTATTCCTTCCACCGCCCAACGATGTCCCCAGTTGAAGTCAGCAGATTCCCACCCCCACTGTAAACAGTGTTGGCCGGGCACTGCTTCCCCCTCCTGAGGCGCCGGACGGTTTGCCAGAATTTCTTCGGGGCCGACCGATAGTCCTTCTCCATGGTCTCACCGAACTCCTCCCAGACCCGAGTTTTTGCCTCCACGACTACCCGGGCTGCAGTCCGCTTGGCCTGCCGGTACCCGTCAGCTGCCTCAGGAGTCCCCCGAGCCAACCAGGCTCGATAGGCCTCCTTCTTCAGCTTGACGGCATCCCTTACATCCGGTGTCCACCACCGGGTTCGGGGATTGCCGCCACGACAGGCACCGGAGACTTTACGGCCACAGCTCCGAGCGGCCGCGTCGACAATGGAGGTAGAGAACATGGTCCACTCAGACTCAATGTCTCCAGCCTCCCTCGGTATCTGGTTGAAGCTCTGCCGGAGGTGCGAGTTGAAGATCTTTCTGACAGGGGACTCGGCCAAACGTTCCCAGCAGACCCTCACAGTACGTTTGGGTCTGCCGAGTCTGTCCAGCTTCCTCCCCTGCCATCTGATCCAACTCACCACCAGGTGGTGATCAGTTGACAGCTCCGCCCCTCTCTTCACCCGAGTGTCCAAGACATACAGCCGGAGGTCAGATGAAACAACTACAAAGTCGATCATCGACCTCCGCCCTAGGGTGTCCTGGTGCCACGTGTAATGGTGGACACCCTTATGCTTGAACATGGTGTTCGTTATGGCCAAACTGTGGCTAGCACAGAAGTCCAATAACAGAACACCGCTCTGGTTCAGATCGGGGGGGCCGTTCCTCCCAATCACGCCCCTCCAGGTATCACTGTCGCTGCCCACGTGAGCGTTGAAGTCCCCCAGTAGAACGACAGAGTCCCCGTTCGGGGCACTTTCCAGCACCCCTCCCAGAGACTCCAAGAAGGCCGGGTACTCTGCACTGTCATTCGGCCCGTAAGCACAAACAACAGTGAGAGCCCTATTCCCGACCCGAAGGCGCAGTGAAGCGACCCTCTCATTCACCGGGGTAAACTCCAACACATGGCGGCTGAGCTGGGGGGCTATGAGAAAGCCCACACCAGCCCGCCGTCTTCCACCGCAGGCAACTCCAGAGTAGCGGAGAGTCCAGTCTCTCTCAAGGAGTTGGGTTCCAGAGCCCAAGCTGTGCGTGGAGGTGAGCCCGACTATCTCTAGTCGGTATCTCTCGACCTCCCGCACTAGCTCAGGCTCCTTCCCTGCCAGCGAGATGACGTTCCATGTTCCTAGAGCCAGATTCTGTGTCCGGGGATTGGGTTGCCGAGGCCCCTGCCTTCGGCCGCTGCCCAATCCACAATGCACCGGCCCCATATGGTTCCTCCCGCAGGTGGTGGGCCCACGGGAGGTCGGCCCCACGTCCCTCATTCGGGCTGAGCCCGGCCGGGCCCCGTGGGGAAAGACCCGGCCACCAGGCGCTCGCCTACGAGCCCCAACCCCAGGCCTGGCTCCAGGGTGAGGCCCCGGTTGCGTCATACCGGGCGACGTAACGGCCTTTGTTATTTTTAAATCCATATGGGGTTTTGAACTGCTCTTTGTCTGGCCCATCACCTAGGACCTGTTTGCCTTGGGAAACCCTACCATGGGCATATAGCCCCCGACAACAAAGCTCCTGGGATCATTCGGGCGCTCAAACCCCTCCACCACGATAAGGTGGCAGTTCACAGGAGGAGAGAAAGTTTCTCATTATCATGAAATACTAAGTCATTATTTTGAGAAAGTATCTCAAAATAATGAGATACCAAGTCATTATGTGTCGAGTGTCGAGTCGTGGTGCAGAACTCCTTCATCGCTGAGTTTTTCTGGTATTGTGATATTCTGTGCTGTAGTCATGGCCTAAATCTTAGAACATAATTCTAATTCATAAGGTATTCAAACAAAGTTTGAAATCCGATTTGAGCAGCCAAAGGTATAAAAATCTGATTGGAATCATATGAAAGTGAAAGTCGTGACATGTTGTCAAGTATGGTGACCCATACTCGAAATTGGTGCTCTGCATTTAACCCATCCCAAGTGCACACACACAGCGGTGAGTAGTGAACACACACCCGGAGCTGCGACAGCGATAGCTGCGACAGCGCCCGTGGAGCAATTAGGGGTTAGGTGTCTTGCTCAAGGGCACTTTAGTCGTGGTATCAAAGGTGGAGAGAGTGCTGTTTATTCACAATCCCCACCTTCAATTCCTGCCGGCGTGGGAATCGAACCAGCAACCTTCACGTTACAAGCCCAACTCCCTCACCATTAGGCCACGACTACCCCATATCAAACCCCCTTTAAATGTGTTTTGAATGAGATTTGAAATCAGATTTCAGGTTGTTTTTGTTTTTTATGTACAGACTTTCAAAAATCTGGATATGGAAAAAAATCAGATTTTTGCTGGCAGTCTCAACACAGCCTTCTATGCCAGACACAGGACTTTTAATGAGATAGTCCACCCAAAAATGTACATTCTGTCACCATTTATTCATCGATCTAAACCTGTATGCATTTTTTTCTTCTTTGGAACACAAAAGAAGATATTTGAAAGAATTTTGGTTCTCATTGACTTCCACTGTAGTTTTCCGTCTTTAAAATATCTAAAAACTAAAAATACTTATATGTTCTATAGGAGGAAAAAAAACAAATTAATTATAGAAATTTAAAAAAATAATTAATACATAAAATGATGAAAACCTCTCAAGCAGTGTTCCCAAACCTGTCTTGAAGGACCCCCAGCACTACACATTTTTTATGTTGCCCTTATCTGACACACCTACTTCAGGTCTTGTAGTCTCTACTAATGGACTGCATTTATATAGTGCATTCACAGACCTATGGCCACCAAAGCGCTTTACAATTTTTGCCTGACATTCACCCATTCACACACACATTCATACACCGACGGCGACGTCAGCCATACAAGGCACCATCCAGCTCGTCGGGAGCAGCTGGGGTTAGGTGTCTTGCTCATGGACACCTCGACACTTGGTCAGGTGGAACCGGGGATTGAACCACCAACCTTCAGGTTAGTAGACCTGAGGTTCTAAACAAAGTGCCTGACAGATAGCTTTAAGGTTCTATATAGAACCTTTACTTATAAAAGTAAGTAATATAGAACATTTCAAGGATGTAAATAACATTTCACCATTTTTAAATCACAGATCAAAATCAAGTGCTGACTGTCAAGAGCAAATGGAACAGTTATGTTATTTACAAAAATTGAAAATAAATGAAGATCTGGAATTACTGTAACCTTTAAAAAAAAAAAGACTTTGAGGCTCAAACTTTTCTCACAAAATGTTTACCTGCAGATACTGCGTGTCTGTACATGAGAGATCCAGTAAAAGCACATCGCAGTCTGGATACTTACAAAAACTGTCTTAGCAGAAAGAACAATTGGGAACAATCGGGACACAATGTGGAATACAATGTGGACAACATTTGTCTTATGGTTCGTTGTAAAGGTGACCGGTAAGGTGGACATTGCACTTGCAGGGCAAATAAAAAATTACATTGCTAACTGTATGCTAGTAAACTAATTGCTACAGTTATGTGAAAAAGTTAGGACACCCTATTGAATTCCATGATTTTTTTGTATCAGCAGAATAAAAAAAAACCATCTGGTTCTTGGCAGGTCTTAAAATTTGAAAAATAAAACAACAACACATGACATATCACACCGTGCCATTATTTGTTTAGCCAAAATAAAGCCATGGGTGACAAACCTAGGACACTCTTACTGTTAACACATGAATTAAGAGGGTAAGTAATGATCAGGCACTGCCAATCAAATACCTTTGTTTAATTGATCATCAGCAAGTGTGATCATATCTATAAAAGCAGAAATTTTGGCAGTTTGCTGGTCTGGAACCTTCAGATATGTTTTAACTCAGTGCCAAGGAGGAAAGACATCACCAATGATCTTAAAGAAGCAATTGTTGCTGCCATAAATCTGGGAAGGGTTCTATGCCCATTTCCTAACTATTTGAAGTTCATTATTCTAATAGAGAGGAAGATTAATCACAAGTGGAAGACATTCCCAACAGACACCAATCTTCCCATGAGTGAACGTCCCAGCATATTCACCCCAAGATCAGACTTTGCAATGCTCAGAGAAATTGCAGACAACCATGAACTCCTTTGTATACTAAAGTATTCTAGAGTTAAATGTAAGACCACGCAAGAGAAATATTATATTCTTATGTGTCTTCAATCAATGCTACTGCTTATACGTGATTACTTTTTGTTAATATTACACGAGTTACATAGATTTCCTTATGTGATTTTTTCGTAATCTTTAAATCATAAGAAAAATGAAATTTGATTGTTGACATATAGGTATATACAGTGTGTACGGAAAGTATTCAGACCCCCTTAACCCTTTCGCACTTAAGTTTAAAAATATTCTGGCTGAGCGCCCAGTGTGAGTTTTTCAAGGCGACCGTTATTTAGAACATGTCACTTTATTGTTTCCATGGTGACACATCATTGCTTGTCACATGACACAAGGTAGCCACAAAAGCGCTGTATGACTGATGATCTGCTTTTATTTCATTTTTCCTTTTTTATTCAAAATATTAACAAATTTGATGACTTATAGCATGAAATATCTGACATTCCGATTGTCAAATATGTGCAAGTGGATGTGTTTTGCTGCTTAAACACCTTTAATGATCATGTTAGTTGAGCTATATGCACAATGGGCGCCACCATGTTAGTTTACACCGCAGTACAGAGAATCGCATCTATTGGATTTACAACACGAGAATTCATCCACTTCTCCCCAAATACATGAAAGTAAGTGAGCTGGTGAACTGAGAGAAGGGAGTAAACTTTAAAGTTACTCATACAATGTGTATCTGATATGAATAAAAAGTGTTGTGTAATTATTATGGAAATGATTGTTATTGCCGCTTCCATAGACATCAGTGTGTATTTTACAAACTCTAAATGTATTGATTTGTTAGTACTTATGTGCATTTAAATGTCTGAAACCTAAAATAAACATTATGTGGTTGAAAACACTGCACTGTCAGCACTCAGCTCCAGAGAATGCATGCAGGCACTTTAGAATTTGGCAGTTGATCACATGATGCACTGAACGTTCTAATCACACCGGTGTGATCGTACACGTCAAAGGGTTAAATTTTTCACTCTTTGTTATATTGCAGCCATTTGCTAAAATCATTTAAGTTAATTTTTTCCTCATTAATGCACACACAGCACCTCATATTGACAGAAAAACAGAATTCTTGACATTTTTGCAGATTTATTAAAAAAAAAAAAAAAATTGAAATATCACATGGTCCTAAGTATTCAGACCCTTTGCTGTGACACTCATATATTTAACTCAGGTGCTGTCCATTTCTTCGGATCATCCTTGAGATATTTCTACACCTACATTTGAGTCCAGCTGTGTTTGATTATGCTGATTAAACTTGATTAGGAAAGCCACACACCTGTCTATATAAGACCTTACAGCTCACAGTGCATGTCAGAGCAAATGAGAATCATGAGGTCAAAGGAACTGCCCGAAGAGCTCAGAGACAAAATTGTGGCAAGGCACAGATCTGGCCAAGGTTATAAAACATTTCTGCTGCACTTAAGGTTCCTAAGAGCACAGTGGCCTCCATAATCCTTAAATAGAAGATGTTTGGGACGACCAGAACCCTTCCTAGAGCTGGTCGTCCAGCCAAACTGAGCCATCCGGGGAGAAGAGCCTTGGTGAGAGAGGTAAAGAAGAACCCAAAGATCACTGTGGTTGAGCTCCAGAGATGCAGTCGGGAGATGAGAGGAAGTTGTTGAAAGTCAACCATCACTGCAGCCCTCCACCAGTTGAGGCTTTATGGCAGAGTGGCCGGACGGAAGCCTCTCCTCAGTCCAAGACACATGAAAGCCCACATGGAGTTTGCTAAAATAAAAAAAGCACCTGAAGGATGGTGAGAAATAAGATTCTCTGGTCTGATGAGACCAAGATAGAACTTTTTGGCCTTAATTCTAAGTGGTAGGTGTGGAGAAAACCAGGCACTGCTCATCACCTGTCCAATACAGTCCCAACAGTGAAGCATGGTGATGGCAGCGTCGTGCTGTGGGGGTGTTTTTCAGCTGCAGGGACAGGACGACTGGTTGCAATTGAGGGAAAGATGAATGCAGCCAAGTACAGGGATATCCAGGATGAAAACCTTCTCCAGAGTGCTCAGGACCTCAGACTGTGCCAAAGGTTTACCTTACAACAAGATAATGACTCAAAGCACAGCTAAAATAACGAAGGAGAGGCTTTTAATGACCCGTAACTCTGCCTGAGTATCGGACAAGTGTTCACTGTTGGCCAGAGGAGAACTGGCCCCCCGACTAAGCCTGGTTTCTCCCGAGGTTTTTTCTCCATTTGTTGGAGTTTTGGTTCCTTGCCGCTGTTGCTTTTGGCTTGCTTAAGTTGGGGACACTTGCTTGATATTCAGCAGTGTTTTTGATATGCCTGCATTGGCGCTGTTGTAAACGAACTGAGCTGAGCCGGACGATTACGTCACTGTTTTCTGCAGTGCTGATATACCTAAATTAACTAGACTAATAACTATTGATATTTTCAACGGAATGAATCAATAATATATAGAATAAGCTGCACAATGACACCATTTTCTTATTAATGTAAAGCTGCTTTGCCACAATTTGTATTGTAAAAAGCGCTATATAAATAAAGATGACTTGACTTGACTTCACAACAACTCCATGACTGTTCTTGAATGGCCCAGCCAGAGCCCTGACTTAAACCCAATTGAGCATCTCTGGAGAGCCCTAAAAATGTCCACCAACGTTTATCATCCAACCCGACAGAACTGGAGAGGATCTGCAAGGAGGAATGACAGAGGATCCAGGTGTGAAAAACTTGCAGCATCTTTCAAACAGTCTGAACACTTAGGAGCATGTGATACTTCAGTTTTTCTTTTTTTAATAAATCTGCAAATATGTCAAGAATTCTGTGTTTTTCTGTCAATATGGGGTTCTGTGTGTACATTAATGAGGAAAAAATGAACTTAAATGATTTTAGCAAATGAGTGCAATATAACAAACAGTGAAAATTTAAGGGGGTCTGAATACTTTCCGTACCCACTGTATATATGTGTAATCATAAGTCAGCGGATGAAATCTAAATGCAGGCTTTATTTGTCAAAGAGATGGTCAAACAGGCAATGGTTTAACAAAAAACAAACAGGTATGAAGCAGGTCCAAAGGCAGGCAGATAACAATCAAAAATGGCAGAAACAGACAGGATCAAAAACGGGTACACAAGACTGGAATGCGACGCTCAGAAATGCATGGAGTAACAAGACCTTGCAATGGTGTGTGTGTGCAGTGTGTTAATATAGTCCTGATAATGAGCTGCAGCTGGTGAGGTGATCAATGATTAGGTATGGGGCTTATGGGAAATGTAGTGAGTGAGTGAGCAGTGTATAGTCCATGGTGAAGTGCCCTCTAGTGGTTATAGTGGGCACTTCAACTGATCGTTACAATATGTAACCATTTGCATGTATCACTTTCTGTCACTTATTGTTTTAAGATAGAATGTTGTCAAAAGAGTGTTAACTGTCTACATTAAGAATGTAAGAGGATGAAACAAATGTTTCAAGCAGATTGCTGCCCAACAGAGGCATATATATAAGGATTAGATTTTGATGGATGAACACGAAGATACATATGTTATCTTCAGTGTCTAAGTAATCGGGTTACTTTTTGTGTGCTTTTCCATTTATCTTTGATGTTGCAAAGTTAATTTACAGTTTCTAAGAGTAGGGATTGAGAATAATTATTCTTTCTGCCCTCAAGGTCAGTTAAGTGGGAAGAAGTTAGGAAGTTAGATGTTTCCAACTCTAAGTTATTCACACACATTGGGTGGATAACTATTATGGGATGTTGGTGATTATTATGGGATGTGAATCATCTGAATCATTAAATATCAATAAATCATATTTCTATGACAGTTTTTTGGCATGGACATTTTAGTCCATTATGGGCCTAAGTGTTAGTTTTTAAAAAAAAATCTGACACTACATAAAAAATATAAATGCCTCAAAATTAAATTTGTTGTTTTTCATTGACACACCCAAGAATCTAATACACAAAGAAAAAAAAACTGCTTAGCATTTAGTTTATAAAAATAAACTACAATTTTTATTTTTTCATAAAAAATACCTTTGGCATTATGTAAACAAACCAGCATTTAAAGGGTTACAGTTCTTAAAATTAATGAATGTTTGAAATCTATGGATAGAACAGATGCTGGTTAAAAAATTGGCATCAGTGAAAGTGGAAAAAAATATTAATAAATCATATTTCTATGACAGTTTTTTGGCATGGACATTTTTATCCAATTTTGCATCTATGTGTAACTTTTTTTTTTTGAATGCACAACGGTTAAAAATGACCAGTGAGTTTAAGCTTTGATGGGTTGGCATGGCAACACTGTTTAAGTTATAAAGAACAATTTATCAGTTTTACATCAGCCATGTCTTGACATCATTGCTCACTGACTAAGTTTGAAGCAATTTCACAGGATTTTTAAACTGATACACTTACAATAGTCACATCCATGTGATCTACCTCCTTCAACGAACAAAGCTTAAGCTTGATCAAAATCAGTCAATGTATGGAGAAGTTGTAAAACACTCCCTGTTGCCCTTCCTCGCTACGACCAAACTGATATCAATATATGATCGTTACAATAATTAAAGCCAAAACGGCATGCCAGGATTTCTCAGACGCTGCAGCTCCAGTTCACATCACTAGGCAATGTTTATGCAATAGCAATTCCCTCAGGAGACAGATATTACTACTAAACCATTCATCACACATATGTAAGCAATGCGTCACACTGCACTCAGATTAGAGTACGGGGACACGAGGTTCAAATGTTAAAGAACCCATTAAACAAAATGCAGTTTTCTTTTCTGTGTTGACATATTTCCTATTTAGTTCTGGTAAATAAACAAATTGTTTTTTCAACAAAATGTGAACAGATTTCTTAAGGTTCGTATTTTGTGTGCCCTGTAAGAAACATTAATGTCCTTTTTCAGTCACATGCCTGTTAAAGTGATGAACTGCAGTACTTGTGGTGGTTTTTAGAGATGTTACATGTGCTACAATTGTGCGCCCTGTGCTACACAACTTTTCATCTCTGTAGAACCAGTGGTATGCGCATAAAATGTTAACCTACAGCCCTATCCATAATCACAATTTAACTCAGTCATGCTTATTCAACCAAATTTTGGCACATTCCATGATATTTTGCATTACACAGTAAATTCTATTTTTCTTTGGACCAGATTCCGCAATTCCATTCGTGTTTTCAGCATGGCAGAAATCATAGGGCCTTACATTATAGATGTAGACTGTATAGAAGGGTAATTTTTGTTTCAAAATAGCCTACACACAACGGTTTGCTTTCAAAATTTAAATTTTAACCAGAAAATAAAAATGAGACAAAAAAATGTCAGGATTTTCACATTATATTTCTTTTTGCTGTGCCTGTGCTGTTAATACATTACTCGCACATGGTTATCAATAGGTACGTTTACATGGAGCATTGCAATCGTTTTAAAAATCCATTTGGAATTAAAATGCTCCATGTAAACACTTCAATTGGACTAAAAATCCCCAACCTGAATGAAATTGTAATTGGTTTGCGAGGGGTGGGATAAACCAAACAAAATAAAAATTCTGCCATGTAAACGTGTTAAACCGATTATGCATCTATGTCATCATGTCAAGAGGTCGGGGGTCGTCAGAATGCAAAATGACAGCGGCAAAATCAAACTGGAGAAAAACTAAAACAATACATTTATTAAATACAATGAAGGACCTCAGTGCTCTTTTCAGAGGGAGGGGTAGTCCTGGGGTCCTGTGCCCGTCTTTTCCTCATACCTTACAGCAGTAATATGCTACAAATTCACAATGTTGCTTGATTAAGATCAACACTTTACATAAAAACAGCATGCATAAGAATTAATGGAACTCTATGTTGACAGCATTAACAGGACATAGGCTAATATGCGCATGTAAACATGATATCAGATTAGATAATGTCTCATGGAAACAGTCCGGTAACAGTCAGGTAATGGTGTGTGTTCTAAAAAGGATAAAAGATCTATCTTACCATCAACTGGCTAATGTCAATTTGAGCCTGAAAGCACAAAATGAATTCCTGGGGATCAGGAAGCTTTTATCACTGGCACAGTGATGGTCTTAGAGTTCATTCAGTACATGCACTAGCATATGCAACACAAGCATAGCAAGGCTTTGTGTACAGAATGACTGTATTATACACTGGATTCTATTACGGTTCTAAATCACCTTAGAGGACAATGTACCCAATTAATGTCCAGGGACTAAGAGATGCCAGAGTCATGGAACAGATACAATGAATGTTTTGCTTAAACAAATGAAAGAATGAGTTATTGACACACAATGTTAAATGTAAATATTTCCCAGACAAACCAGCGTAGGCCTACGCAATTTTACCAAACAATATAACAATGTGCTCAAAGACACAGTTAAGGTGTTGAGATAAGACAATGAAGTGAGGAAATAGGAATACTCAGTCTTAACAAGTCCCAGGTGTTTCAACAAAACTCCGACGCAAAGAGGGTGCAGATATCCTTCAATGTTGATCCTCACGCGATGCCTTCCTAATGGAGCACGAACAGGGGGTTACAGATCGCGATGTATGCCCATCTGGTCCTAAAATGTGATGTGGTATCAACACTGAGGCCTGTAGCTTCGTGTGCTGCGGTGTTCAGTATGTGTGATGGGTGTGTGTGATATGTGCAGAGCGCGGTCAGCTGGATAAATGTCGATGAACATGGTTCTATAATAAAACAATTAAACTCAATTAGTTTCCTGATACAATTTGTACAACAAACCACTGCGTCATTATCCTTTCACGTCAGTGAACTTGTGAGACGTTAGCTGCATAATATCACAGCTGAGTGAATACATTTCTTATTAATATATCTAACAGCATATCAAACAATGATTACTGAATTGAACAGGGAAACAAACACAATCTGCAGTGACGCACGCGATGGTATTCACCATACAATTCCACCATTCTCCTGAGCGATCACACAACATCGGCCACCCATCATATTTGGAAATGCTAAAAAGTCTACAATCTGGGTACTCTATGGTCGATCTGTTGCTGGATGGTCTTAATTCACCTCAACTCGTTCATTTAAAGCAATAACGTGCACTGCATATCTTCCTTCTTTTCCTACATTGCCGTGTATCTGATCTCACGCTATTTTTCGAATTCCGATTAAACTCCGCCTACTCAGCAGATGCAATACTTGAAGAGCATTGTACAACTACTATATTGTAAGTTTAAGTTGAACATAGCCCTTTGCACACTTCGCCTGCGCACTAGTGGTGTGACGAGATCTCGTACCACGAGACTAAAACGTGACGAGATTTCTCGTCGAGGTGAAAAATTGTTTCGTCGTGCTATCATTGTGAGGGTGAAATTATTATTGAAGATGCCCCCGCCACTTTCAAATCGTTTGTGTGGAAACATTTTGGTTTTCCAGAAGAAATAATACACGGCGAAAGAATAACACACAAGACACAAACAATATATAAACATTGTCAGAAAACTATGCTGTACACCTCGGCAAAGGTTGTACAGACTCATATATCGCGCACATTTTCATTTGCGCAAAATGGAAGCGACGTGGTCGCGACTTGCATGCTATGCGGCGCGCTCGTTTTTTTCTGGCGCGCCTTCCTCATGGTTGTGCATAGACATATACACTAGACGTCGCCTGGGGGTTCTCAGCATGCGTCAAAACCGCCGCCATCTTGGAACAGGGGTCTTGTCATAGGAAGTGGCTCGGTAACACTATCTCCACCTGTACTTCTGAATTCATGGATGATACCGGACTTTTGTGCTGCGTATGGGTGTTCAAATGAAAGAAATCTAAAACCCAGACAGCAAGGGATTACATTTCACAAGTGAGAATGTGTTTGATGATATTGAATGTTACGAAATGATATTTCTGGTTACGTTGGATTGTTTCAGTCTTTGGTTAACGACCGCAGCTAATCCATGCTAGTTACCCATTATTTTTTGACAGTTAGGAAAACCGACAATGAACAGAATGTATTTATATCAATGTAATGTGATCGTAAGATGTTGGAAATGTGGACAGTTGATTTGGTCTCTATTCAATAGTTTCTTCGACTGGCGCTGTGTGTCCCAGTTCAGTCTCTGTCTATTACCAGCAAGCATTCTTGGCTAATGGAGATGAGTCTTAAGTTAAAACAAATTAACAAGTTTAACCAAACACACTAGTTCTGGCTGTTTACCCTGATTGTATCTGATGAGCTGCGACGTGACGGGGAATAACAGAAACTGTTTACAACAAAAAACCGGGAACAAACCCTTTCAGCCAGCCTTTACTCTGCTCCGTGTCCCTTGAAGTACACTAAATACTATGGACTTATGGATTTGTTTTGTTTGTAGATTCCGAAGCTCTTAATAAGGACATTAAAAACTGACCCATGCTTTTTTGCTTAAAGATGAAGACCCAACTTTATGTGTATGTTTTGTAAGATTCCCTTATCTGTCAAACATATTTTTATTAGATTGTCCTGGACTTAACACAAGCAGAATACTCTTTTATGAAGTTACTTCACATATTTAATGAGATTATGCCTGAAAAGGTTTTGGATTTTTTTTTTATCATGTTAATTAAAAAAAATGTATAATATGACTTGCTGTTTATATTTGTTTTGTTTTTATTGTATTGTTTTTGTAATTGAATTTTTGCCATGAAAACAGCTTTGATTGCTGACATGGCATTAAATAAAATAATCTGAATCTGTTTGTAGATTCCCAAGTGATAAACAGAGACGTCAATGATAAACGTTCCTCTCAAATTTGTGATTTGCTTCCACCAGCAAATTGCTTTGTGTATCATATTTAATAAACCAATACAATTTAAATGTTTAAATTAACATGTATAGCCACACCACTGTAGCAATTTCGCATGCAGTAGGCTAAGGTAAGTGCGATAGTTCATTCGAAGTTTACTCAAGTGGAAGAATGTGACTAATAAACTTAGGGCTACTAGGATTATGCATTATATTTTTTAAAAAGTAGATAATCTTAATAATCAAAACCTTAAAAATTTCTCTGGACTCAATGATAAATACATGTCTGACCGTTGGAACGAACCAAAAAAACCCCCTAGAAAATCGCATTCATGACGATTAATGGTGATTTTATTTCTGTTAGACCTTTGTTTATATTGATGCTGATGCATTAAAGAGGAGAAGTCCCCTGTTCCAAGATGGCGGCGCTATTGACGCATTCGTTCAAATGAACTTCCATAGCCAGGCGACGTCTAAGCTGTGTCCGAAACCGCCCACTCGTTCACTCATTCACTAACCCCTATATAGTGCATGGCAGTTGAGTGCACTATATCAGCAAAGAGTGAACGAAAATGAGTGAGCAAATTCGGACGCTGACGTTAATAGCACGCGCCAGACAGCGCAGACAATTCGTCATTAACATTTCCTATACCCATCTGTAATATGTCCTGAAGTGTATATTACTGTTTATTTGTCATGTTTATCGAGAATAAAGAGAGAATATAAACACCTGTGTCATGCTATTTAGTAAATTTATATTTAAAAATAACAGAACAAAAACACTACACTGTCACATTTGTTTATAAAAAATATAATGGTAAATAAATACAATATAAACAACAGTATACAATGTACAACAGTTCACTAACATATGAGAAAAATCGACCAAATTATCATATGATAATAAGTATATATATTATGATATAAATCTGTATCATTTCGCTTCAAAATATCTTTACAAAGATGTTGTAATTAATAAAAAATGACACTTACATTTGTAGAAGTTGCCGCTTCCCGTATTGCCGTCCGCCATATTTATTTTTCTTCCGCGCTCGATCGTCTTATCGCGTTGGATTTTGGGTAACGGCGCTTTAACGAGTGAACATCGAATGTACACTCAAAATCAGAGAGGATTGTGGGTAAAAGTAGTGAACGAATGTAGGGAATGAAGTGGTTCACTCAGAATTCGGACAGCACTACAAAATGGCCGACACCCGATATAGTGCACTATATAGTGGATAGGGAGTGGTTTCAGACACAGCTCTAGTGTATATGTCTATGATGGTCGTGGAGAGCACAGTTCATGGTTGCATAGCAACGACAGACGCTACAGAAGCGCGAGCTCCCGAACGCTTGCAAAAGAAGGAGGAAGCGGCGCGGCCGCGCTTTACACGCTTTTTTAGGCGTGATATGTGAACGGCCCCTAAAGAGACAGAAAGCATCGCTATCACTGCTGACGTTGGACGTCTGGACGCAGAGCTTTATAACAGTTACAGCCACACAATCAGTAATGACTCGGAGATGGTTAACTTTGTACTGCAGTTAAAGTGACACTTAAAGTGTAATTTGATTTTTTTATTTTTATGTTTATTTTATTTATACTGTTTAATTTATGTTCAATCTGTAGAAAGAAGTTCAGTGAGATTTCTCATGTGAAATTATACAGGGCAGAAAACAACTGGTTGATTTTGTGGCAAAACATTTAGCAGTGTTTGCATGTTGTTTTACTGAAATAATTCATTAAAATAGAAGTAAAATGACATGCATTACAAGTTGATTTCCAAATGCACCAACATTTTTGCATTTTATGATTTTCAGCTGAATAAAAGACTATTTTCCCTTCATACGTTTCATTATTGAGGATTTCTTAAAAATACTATAAAAATCTCGTCTCGTCTCGTGGGATAGGGGTCTCGTCACACCCCTACTGCGCACCATTGACAGGAGTTGTCTTGTGGAAATAAATATTGCACATCCTAAAGGGACGCGTGTACAGCACGTCCAGATCCAGTCCCCATGCATCAAAACTACACAGAAAATATGAAAGTGTCTCTAGTGGTTTCGAGAACTCTTTCAAGACAAATACAATCTCAGAAAAAAAAAAAAACACTTTTCATAAACACTGGGAACGAATGAACACTACATACATCAACAGTTAATACAAGAACAGAGGAGAACTAAAGGCTTAAACACACAGGAAGATCATCAATAGGATGGATTAGAAATGATGACAACTGATAAATGACTAGAACTAAGACAATTGGTGACAAAGAAAACCAAGATTAAAAAAAACTATACAAGACAATAAAACTGAACGTCACGGTTATAATCACATCGTGGAATATAATATGTTGGTCCATCTGCATAACCCGACTGTGACCTGTAAATTACAGTGAGAGCATATGGCAGAAATACAGAAAAGGGGGATGGTGAGAGGTCAGCTGTGCCAACTGTGACATGATGCAAGCTGTGCATGCACGTCACCATGATGAGTTTGGCATTCATTTCAGAGAAAGAAAACAAACACAGGCATAGTGAATGAATGGCGAGCAGGTATATGCAAGCATTAATGTGAACAATGAGCTTCAGCCCTTTAAAGACATTGCTGCGACCACATCAGGTAAAACACCAAAACGTCTTCAAATGAAACCACACAGTACTTCTCGATTAAATGTCCCATGAAAAAGAGACCTTATAGACTTTCAGCTTTCAAGTCATGTCTTTTAGCTTTAATGGCAAAAAAAAAAAAAAAAACCCTTTATGGAATTTCTAAATTCCTAATGTCTTTAAACAATGTTTTCATATTTTACAATATGTGTCTGGTAAGACCCATTATGAGCATTATGTTTAGATCTTGTGTGCACACAAGGCAAAACTTTGTACACATGGAGAATAAGTCATTCTGAGCAAACATGCTAAATCTTGTGAATTTATGATTGTTTGAAAGCAGCGAATTCTAAACGATGCACAATTTCAACTGAAAGATGATGAGGATATTCTCACATTTATTTGAAATGTCCTGATGACATGCGATTCATCTCAAATTAAATGTTGAATATGAGTCCACAGATACACCTCATATCATGAGCAAGCCCTAACTTTCAGTGAAGATTCAAGATGGACTTTGCAATAAAAACTACATCATAAGATATGTATGCATTTGTCTACATGTATATTTTATGTGACTGTATCACTGAGGAGAAGCAATAACATTGTTGTGTAGTTGTGCAATGACAATAAACTGTTCTATTCTATTTCTATTCTTTCAAACCATTATAAACATGGGCAATATTAATATAATATTAATTATTATATTACATAATATAGCTCTGCAACATCTTATTTTAGTGTGTCAATTTTCACAGATAAAGTGAATATGATTGTTCATCTCCTAACAAGACCACACATTAAGGTCTGGGTTGATCAAATTTTAAGCAAACAATCAGTTCTTGTAATCAACGTGTTGGATGCAGGTGAAATGAGCAAGAATAAAGACCTAAGCTAATTTGACAAAGGAAAAATTGTTATGGCAAGACAACTGGGTCAGAGTATCTCTGAAATGGCAAGGCTTGAGGGTTGCTCCCACTCAGCGGTGTTGGATGCCCAAGGCTCACCAAAGCTGTTCTGACTGATCCAAGCCAAGAAAAGGTGTACTATGGCACAAGTCGCACACAATATTAATGAACAACACCCAGCGAATTGCACTATGCTGCATGCTCCAGACCGCTCAGAGTGTTTATGATGACCCTTGTCCACCATCGAAAGGGCCTACAATGAGCACACGAGCATTGGAAGTAGACCTTGAAGCAGTGTAAGAAGGTTGTCTGGTCCAATGAGTCCAGTTTTCTTTTACGTCACGTGGACGGCTGTGTGTGTGTGTGCGCCATTTACCTGGGGAAGTGATGGCACAAGCCGGTGGAGGAAGTTTGATGCTCTGGGCAATGTTCTACTGCGGAAACTCTGGGTCCAGCCTTTTATATGGGTCTCCGAAATCCCCAGAGAGCAATCTAATTGAGCATCTGTGGAATTTGCTGGATTAACAAATTCTATCCAAGGCGGCTCAACCTGACAACCTACAGGACCTGAGAGATCTGCTGCTAACATCTTGGTGCCAAATACCGCAGGACACCTTCAGGGCCGGAGTCCATGCCTCAGTGGTTCGGCGCTGTTTTGGCAGCACGTGGATGAACAAGAATATTAGGCGGGCGTTTATATTATTTTGGCACGTCAGCGTATGCATGTTCATGTACTTCTATGTCTTATGTAAATCACTTTGTAAACAACATATTAATTTTTATAATTAATTATTATTTTTATAATTGGATCAATTAAATTATAAAACATAATTTCAAAATAAACAATGAAAACAAACCATTTAACAAACAACAAAGAAAGTTTTTTTTTTTTTTATATATTTTATATGTGCAGTAATTTATGTCCAAATGAAAGCAGGCTGTTTTTAAGGCTGGCTATCATGTGACTCATTCTCACCCTGAATGGCGGTGATTTGGAACATTTTCCCTGTCGAGAGACTCTCGCTGCCCTAGAACAGCCGGCTGCATATAGATGTCTGAGTGGTTATGTAACATGCTGGCCTGCTCTCATCTACTGTTCATCTCTGGCTTCTGGCAGAAGTTTTTTCACGGGCAGAGTCAGACCACTTACAATGCTTTCTGTGGTGCAGACACTCCAAGTGCTACTTTATTATACAATATATTTAGTTTTATATAAATAGACAACATAATTTTAGTTTCCATTTGGACATTCAAAAAAAGTGGTTTCTAAAGCACCCATAAAAACCTTTAAAAGCTTCAAGGGGTTATGGATTGATCTTCAAATCTTGATCTTTTGGTTTCATTATACTTTGAAAACTTAAGGGTAGACTTACTAAAGAAATTATGATATAATAACTCAATTGTAGAAGTACTTTTGTTCCAATTGAACCCATGTCAGTTAACAGTTTACAGTTAACACAACCTGTGGGATGCAGCCCACTAGGGGGCCTCAGTGATCCTCCAGGGGGGCCAAGAGATAAATACATTTAAATATATTAATTTAATTCGTTAACTTGATTATTAATATGTTAAATTTCAAAAAGGTAAATTAAATTCTCTAGTGCGTATTCGACGAATGTTTCGAGTTATGTGAACGGTGGCTCAAACCACCCAACTGCTTCATTAGCAAACTACATCTCTCAGTTAGATGCACCTCTTTAAATGCACTAAAGGGCTGTTACCAATTAAATTAAAGCTACACTGCAAAATGCAATACAAATGCAATAATACATTTTTGAATATACAAATAAAGAAATGTCTATTTAAAAAATGCATACTTTCAAACAAACTTTTAAATGAGTTATTGAGTCATTCATTCAACGGATTCATTCAAAATGCTGAATCATTCATTAACAAAACATTGCTGAGAGTTGCTTTGTGATGTGCAATAGTTCTGCTTTGACCTTTGTTTGGGACTAATTTCGTTGGTGAAATAGAACAAAACAGCCAATATTGTGTCCGAACTATAAATTACTTGATTATTGAACTAAAATCAATGTAACATTTGCAAGCGTGAGAATATTTGGCAAAATAGCTCCTGTCGTGTAGCTACTTAACTATATCATACTACAAAGAAAAAAAAAACAACAACAATATTTTGAATTTTTACCTCAGTTTTCTCTATGAGTTGACTTGACTACAGTGGTTCAACTTTAATTTTATGAAAAGATGAGAATACTTTTTGGGCACAAAAACATAACAAATAACAATCAACAATCTCTTCTCTTCCCTGTCATTAAGTGTAAGCACAGTGAAGGCTTCCGTGTTTAGGACCGAATGCCGGCTCTGTATTGGCCAAAGCTGATCACATGATCAGCACGACACATCTGTGTGATGCTAACACAGGAGCCGGCCAATAATGTGTAATACACTTTGACATTGCCATGCACTTTGCCACACTATAGGAAAAGTTCATCCAAAAAAGATAATCATATCAGAAAGACAAGAGTTATGCTGTAATTGTCTATTTTACCAAACAGAATATCAAGGTGTGGTTTAATTTGAACAGACTGTATATACTAACCTGTATGAATTTATTCTGCTGAACACAAAAGATGATGTATATGGAAGTCAATAGGTCCCATTAACTGTTTGGTTCTAGACATTCTTCAACATAGGTTTGGAACAACTTGTGGGTGAGTAAATGATGACAGAATTTCCATTTTTGGGTGAACTATCCCTTTAATAAAACATTTTAGCTGGTCTTGTGTATTTTCACATTACCCAATTTGGCAACACTTTACAATAGGGTTCATTATTTAAAGATTATTAACTACTAGCAATATTTTTTACTGTATTTACTTTATTTACTGGAACAAATGGATAGGTATTCAGTGTATTATACTTAATTATCTTAAACAAGGCCTAGGTTCGGCTCTGGGAGGATTTTTTTTTTTTAAAGAAAGAAAATATATGGTTGGGCCAAAGTATATTCAATAAACAGCTGTCTATTTTATTACAATTTTACAAATAAACCATTTCCACAATGTAAATATACATACAATGGTTCAAAAAACAAAAGTAGTTTAGCATTGAATCCAAAAGTGTAGAACAGGGCTTCAATAGTCCTTCTTTGCAAGCATGTAATGTGTGTAATGTTCAGATGTCAGTGTGTAAAGGCCTTTTGTGTTATTTTCTTCTCTATCCTCTAGTGTGTGTGCTTATCTCTCAGCTTCACAGATCCGTGTGGAATCACGACGACTCTCTTGAATCGCGAATCAGGCTCTGGCTCGCCATTCAACCGTGTGTCAATCAAGCAGAATTGGCAGTAAAAAACAAAACAAAAAAACAATCTGCACAAAGTAATAGTCACATTAAACACTCCTTAATGTTAACAATTTCTACATCGACATTTAAAATCAGATGCACAAAATATTTACGAGTTCAACGTTAATCCAAACATGAGCATGTTTGACTACATAAGCAGGGTTCCAGACTGCGACCAAAATGGTCGAATATGCGACCTTTTTTTGAGAATGTGAGAGATAAAATTTTATGTGGTCGAATTTGTGCGAGTGCATGATCATGTTATTTGCGCGTGTGTAACAGAACGAGGTATCAGCAGCTGCTGCCGTCCGTAACTGTTTTGTTTTCAAAATGAACAAAATTTATGTAATGAACGAGTACATCATGAATCCATTTTCCAAACGTGTTTTTGTCTTATCCTGAATCACTACGGAACGCCTATAATAAGTGTTTATATTCGGTCTATTTCGGCTCGGCTCGGCTGCGGAGTATCACAGTACCTGAGTGACTCGCCATAGACAAACAGAGAGTAGTAGTTCCGGCTACAATGTTCTTCCGCAAGACACATGCAGATCTATTTATTAACCCTAAAGAGCGAACGTACACGCGCATTGCTCAATGACGCGCCAATTAGGAATGCAGGAAATTTAGGAATTAAGCCATATAAAAATGAAAAAGTTAATAGCTGAATATTAATAAAAAAACTAAGTTTGGAGTTCAAGGATGCTGGTGGAAAGGACGAGCCAGAACACAGACACAACTAATGATGAGAGCCACAGGTAGAAGCAATGGCTTAGACCAGAGTTCCTCAATAGGCCGCGAGAGAAAAATGTTTGGCCTGCGCTAATGTCAAATAGTGTTGTCAAGGTAATGTATATAAGCACGTCTGTCGCGAAAATTCACACACGGCTCATTGCTTGCGTTGCGTAACCACTGGTGCATTGAAAATGCTCGCGCTCAGCGCCGGTGGTCACGCACAGTTAGTCTGTCAGCGACTCAAAAACTGACTAGGCAAAATAGACTCAAATGTGAATGGAATGAATTTTTGGTTTATTCTGTCTGACCAACCACAAAAAGAAAGCAAGCAAACTGTATGTGAGAAAGTATAGTGTTTGCTTTTATATTATTTGTAACAGAAAGGCAAACTAAAGGCTAATATTTTCTCATTTACCTTTGGCATTCAGCAAATACACATCTATATCATTAAAACAAATCTCTGAATATCTAATCAACAATTAATTTTACAGACCTTGCAGATTTATTCAAATACAAAAGTGAGATTTTCTGAAGTGTTTGTAGCCCACGTGAACGCGTGTATTCTGTGCGTGACAGTCAGTCCGTGTGAAAAGAACAGTGGTGGACGAAGTACACAAACCAAGTACTTGAGTTAAAGTATTGATACACTAAGTAAAATCTTACTCCAGTAAAAGTACTCCCTTTTAAATTATACTTAAGTAAAAGTACAAAAGTATTTACTTTCGAATATACTTAAGTATTTGAAGTATTATCATTTATTAAGGCTATAATGTCATTTTTTTCATCTCAGTTTATGTGAAAAGACTCTGTTACTCTTAGCACACTAATCTATTAATAGAATATTATTATTATTCAGACACTGATATCTATTAAAATTACCATGAGCCCAAAACCTGGAAGCTAAAGAATTTCCTTTAGAACCAAATGAAATAACAGGATTTGAGAGAAGGCAGATTCAATTTAAGGTTTGTTTGTGACAGATGCGGAACAGCTAGTTCATGCGTTTATGACCTCGAGACTAGATTACTGTAACGCTCTATTGGGTGGTTGCCCTGCTTGCGTGATAAACAAATTACAGCTGGTCCAAAACGCAGCTGCTAGAGTCCTTACTAGAACCAGGAAGTATGAACATATTAGCCCGGTTCTGTCAAAACGGCACTGGCTCCATATTAAACATCGTATAGATTTTAAAATCTTGCTAATTATTTACAAAGCACTAAATGGCTTAGCTCCCCAGTACCTGAGTGAGCTCTTAATGCATTATAGTCCTTCGCGTCTATTAAGATCTCAGGATTCTGGCCAGTTGTAAATACCTAGAATATCAAAATCAACCGCAGGCGGTAGATCCTTTTCCTATTTGGCACCTAAACTCTGGAACAATCTTCCTAGCATTGTTCGGGAAGCAGACACACTCTGTCAGTTTAAATCTAGACTAAAAACGCATCTATTTAACCTGGCATACACATGACGCACTACAAACTTTTGTCTTCATATCCGTTAAAGGATTGTTAGGCTGCATAGATCAGGTCAGCCGGAACCAGGAACACTTCCTATAACACCAGAAGAAGAATGGCGTCTACGCTAATTTTTTGTCTCTCTGCTTATCCCGAGGTTTACCAATTAACGTGATTGGCTGGATCTGGGCTGTGTCCGGGTCGGACGGGGAACCTGTGCCTGTGTGCGGCAGCAACGTGGCCCTGTGGTGTCGGCGGAGACTGTGTTAACTAGCTCATCCTTTGTTAAGACCTTACCGACTCATCAGCCAGTGGCACATATCCCAACAAACCGTCCCATACCGGCGTGATCAAAAAGATCTTAAACTAGATGGAACTGGATTAAATATTTTGACTGTTGCGATTCCAAATCGGTTTAATGACCTGTAACTCTGCCTGGGTATTGGACAAGTGTTCACTGTTGGCCAGAGGAGAACTGGCCCCCCGACTAAGCCTGGTTTCTCCCAAGGTTTTTTTCTCCATTTGTTGGAGTTTTGGTTCCTTGCCGCTGTTGCCTTTGGCTTGCTTAAGTTGAAGACAATTGCTTGATATTCAGCAGTGTTTTTGATATGCCTGCTTTGGCGCCGTTGTATGCGAACAAACGCAACATCTTTTTTTCACTCGTTCACTCATCCACGTAACAACGGATGACAAAATCATTTAACCTTCAACAGATTAACTAACGTTGTACACAAAATAGTTAACTCTATAAACAATTCGACCTCCGTATCATATAAAAATATACTCTAAAACATCACAAATAACTGTGATTGTTTTTTATGATGACAAATAGAGAAAGATAAATGTCAATTAGTTCAAAGTGATGCGTAAATTATCAAAACTCACCAAAGATGAACGAAAACTCAATCAAAAGCATTGACTAGCTCAGTTACAGACATCAACAATCTGCTCCTAAATCAACCTATCAATCAACCAAGAGTCTAAATAAAAGTAAATACACTTTAAAATGAAAAAATATAACACCTCATGCCAACCTTGTGCTAACAATTTTACAAATGAAGTGACGCACAGTGTTTACTGACCTCTAGAGGCTAGCTGTAATATTGCAACAAATACACAGATATTGCATTTGTGGTACACAAATAAAAAGGAGCTACAAAACAAGTTGACAAAAAATGACAACTATGACAAAAAAAACAACTGTACGACTCAAGGGGGTTACAGAAAGATTAATAAATGCTGTGTAAGTGCAGTTCAACCAATGCTGTTAACTAATGTTAACTAATGAACCTTATTGTAAAGTGTTACCCACAATTTTAATGTATGAGTTAGAGGCAAAAAAGCCACCCAGCACTAATTTAGAGTGGTGATTATTAAACTGACTGGAGGTATCTGCATTCATTAGTTTGAACGCACATGTTCCATCCAATCAGAATCAAGTATTCAGACAGACAATGGTATAATAATAGTATAAATAAATAAATAAATAAAAATATAAAGCTACCTTGGCTATTACTATTTCCACTATCACACATTGTGTGCCATCATACTGCCCAGCCCTTGCTTAAGGAGCTACTTGGAAGAAGTCCCAAAGCAAGAATGGTAATGAAGAGAATGAGATCGTGGGACACTGCCACGAATGAGTGATAAAGATGTGGAGAGACAGTCTTTTAATGAATAATAATGTAAATTTCAGTCTGTTTGGCTGTCTGTCTGTGGCTTTATTTTCCTTGCACTGCGTCAAAACGCTGATGGGAAACGCTTATCAAATCAAGGCAATCGTATTGGCCAGAAACAGCCTATGACGTCACTACTAGCGTTACTCGGTAGTATATAAGGGGCGCCTAGAGAACATGTCATCCTTTTTTCATCTTCAGGTACTGTTTTGTTTGAAGTGAGATCATCATTGGTATTCAAGGTAAATGGCTGACAAACGTTTCAGGAAGTGTTTGGATCCGTGTCCCATATTTTTGAGACCAGACACAACTTGTGCGTTTACTCTCTGGGTTAAAAGCACGTATAAGCAGTTCTTGAGGGATCTGCCTGTGCTAATTGTGAGCTTTTTCCTGTTTGGCCCTCTTCTCAAGGGAAGAGTGACTGGCATCTGTGCCTAGTGGTTCGGGTCCCACTCTTGACTGAGGCAGAGCCAAGACTCAGATCATGGGGTTCTCAGATGCCGTTCACCGAGGAGTTTGAGAGTGGTGTAAACCTTTCATGCCCTCCGGCGGCTTACGAGAGCGAGCTGCTGGAAGATGATGTGTTGTCACTTACATCTTCTGATCCAGCAGCGAATGCTCTTCTGGCATCTAGCCCAAGAGAGCAGGAGATGGTTGATGAGGATGAAGATGGCAAGCCACCTGAATCCTCACAACGGCCTTGCCCCGCATATGTACATATGTACATGCTTCTGGCAGGCTGCAGCTGCCATGGGAGCGTGTTAGGAAAGAGACCGCTTGTAGATGGCTCGACAAGTGGTTCCTTTCCGACCATAATCCTCCAGCTCCCGTGAGCTTTCCATTCCTTCCTGATATTCATACTGGGATTGAGAAGAGATGGAAGAACCTATATTTGGCTCACATTCATCGACATCAGTGGGCTAATTTCGCTGATGTTGAGAGAGTGAGTATGGGTTTGCGTAGATGCCTCCTATTGACGAGATGTTTGTGAACTTTCTTGTGACTGGACAGGCGTCGACCCTAAGAGCTCCGGCCCTGCCTTCCAAGGCCCTTAAGATGACATGTTGGCCAATGGTGGCCACGGAGAGGCATCTGTAGTCGTGGGTAGTCGTGGCCTAGTAGTGAGGGAGTCGGGCTTGTAATCTGAAGGTTGCCGGTTCGATTCCCACGCTGGCAGGAATTGAAAGTGGGGATTGTGCATGAACAACCTCTCCACCTTCGATACCATGACTAAAGTGCCCTTGAGCAAGGCACCTAACCCCTTATTGCTCCCCTTGTAAGTCGCTTTGGATAAAAGTGTCTGCTAAATGATGAAAAAAACAAAACAAAAAAAAAACCTTGGCTGATTTTGGGTAGAAAGAGAAGGCCTTTCTTCTCAATGTTTCGTCCTCTGAAGTTTTTAGCACCTCCTTTGAAGAAGTGGTGGAAAGCTCCGAGAGGCGAAGGCATGATGGGAAGTGTTTAAAACATGCATATCGCTGAGGCCTGAATCCGGGCCCAGACAGGCAGGAGGTCCAGACCCTTCCCGGTTCGAGGATCGGAGACAGGGCCAGAGGTCCATTTTCACCTCTCGTGCACCCTCCTCCACCTAGGAGGGGGTCACAGAGAAGACAGGACTCCAGGAAGAAGAGGGATTTGAGGGAGGTGATTCAACATAGACGCACTCAGCGCCGGTGATGGATCCCCTCCCTCCTACGGTGACTATAACTATCCTCTCCGTTTCTCTTCCTCCTCTGGCGATTTTAACCCAGGCACTTCTTATATCAGGCCTGAGGCTGGATGTATGATGAGCTGTGAGCTTTCTGACGGCCTGCCTTAAGGCTTGATACTAAGTGTGCCTTTCCCTTTCTCTTTGAATAGAAAATGTTTTCTGTGGCCCCGCTCTTAACAGTTAGGCCTCTTGTTTAGGCTCTCCTCTAAGCCCGAGTTGTGGGTTGAATGTGGTTGGATTTTTAAGAAAAAGGTCTCCATTCTCCTGGGGCTTAGCAGAGATAATAAAATCTGTCATAGTGAGAGCCCCATTTGGTAGACCTCCACCCTGTAGACATTTCTCAGGGTCATGCAGATAGTACTCAGCAATATCGCCCTAAATTTATCTGCCCTGCACCATCGTGGCTCATGTTGAGTGGAACAGTTAACCTTCCACTTTGGTCGGGTTCTTGGATACAATTGTACTCCCCTTGCTTAAAGGGTAAACTGTGTTTTTACAATCCAGGAGTGAAAAACTTGTTGCATCTTTCCCAAAAAGACTCATGGCTGTATTAGATCAAAAGGTGCTTCTACTAAATACTGAGCAAAGGGTCTGAATACTTCGGACCATGTGACATTTCAGTTTTTCTTTTTTAATAAATCTGCAAAAATGTCTAGAATTCTGTGTTTTTCTGTCAATATGGGGTGCTGTATGTACATTAATGAGGGAAAAAAAATGAACTTAAATGATTTTAGCAAATGGCTGCAATATAACAAAGAGTGAAAAATTTAAGGGGGTCTGAATACTTTCCATACCCACTGTATGTTTTGCGGGTATAACTAATAAAGTATATTTACAATGCAATGCTAATCAAAATGCTATTTCAAACACTTGACTGACGTTATGAAGTGAGTTTGGAGAAAAATCACATTATTAAATGTTTAATAACATGTTATTCATTGTTTTTAAACAATGAATAAAGCTTCTCACTTTTGCTTTTTCAAATGCAGTGCTTTCAGATAGAGCCTCATTTATTACTGATCGCAAAGCCCCTCTTCACTAACATTCTGTAAACAATTAAAAATACTGAAATTATTTAAAATTTGAATCACAGCCTTTGCAATGTCATAATCGAACTAAAACAAATGGCTATTTGGATTCATCATGCAGCCCTATCGAGTTCTGTTTTGTACAGTAGTTTTGTCATGCCCACAACTTAACTCGAGGGAAAGTGATATGTCATGGCCACGATATATTAATTTGTGGGAACGTCATAGCAAGTTGAGGCCATGCTCTACTTTACCTGCATGACCAAAGTTATCAGAAAAGGATAGAAATGCCACAGACCTGATTTTCTGATTTTCAAGTCTTCTGAAGGCATACACAAATAGCTTTGTGTGACGAGCAGAACCAAATTATTGTTAATAGTTGTTCATCACTGATAATATTCTAAAATCTCTTTTGCACTTCAGCAAATTCAAATTTGACAACTCATTGGTTTATTGTTGTCAGACCTGGCATTTTAAATCAGCTTTCATTGTATAGAAAATGACATCATGAATGTTCCGCCTCCTAAACATGACCTACACTCCTAAACATGAACAGTATAGAACAATGTGAGGGTGGGTAATTCACAGAAAGTTCATTTAGGGGCAAACTATTCCTAAGAGTGTTTATTTAAGCTTTTTCTAAGCTGATCTAAATAAGTCGTGTGAAAAACAAAGGCAGAGTGGGCACAGAGAGGCAAAGTAGATAAAAAGCTCAAGCAAACATGCTGCATGAGCCAAGTGTGTACCAGTGTGCTGGATGGCCTTCAAACACTGAAGGATAGAGAAAGACAGAGGACAGAGAAGAGCAGAAAAAAAGATGGATGAACGAGGAAGGAGAGCATCAACATAGTGACTCTGCTCATGTTGTTACAGAAATTACACACATTAGAGCTGTTAGCGTTAGCTGTTCTTTCCCTTAGGGCTGTGCTATAGTGCTTTTTTCCCCAACCAGAGGAACTAAACCAGGATCATTTTAACCAAAACATAATGATTTTTGTAAAAAGTTAAATCCAGTGTTAAAAATAAAAAATAATCAGAATGTAAAAGTTAAAATATCAAAATAGATGTAGCTACAAACGTTCAAATGAGATGTTATTAAACCATCTCTGTGGTAACACACTCATTCTCACGAGTCACGAAACAAGAAAGGAGTATGAAAATAGCCTGTGGTGGGCAAGTTGTCACAGGTGCCACATTGGGCTTTAAATAGTACATTGGCCAACAATACAGTATTCTGCCTCGATTGGTTCTTGTATCCTTTAAGCCCAGAAATAGTTGTAGACCCATTCTAATACATGATGCACAATTTTCCGAAGCGTGTCTGTGACTAATGGGTTTCTCCAGATCGCCCTATAGTATGGCTGTGCAAAGAGGTATTAGAAAACCTTGAAAAAATGTTTTTTACCTTCTCAACTTCACTAAATTTTTAATTAACACACAATACCTAAAATAAAAAAAAATAAAAAATCATAGTAAAATGTATAAGGGTTGTAACTGTACATGCATTCGTCCCTAACCATACATCTATTCATCCCGAACTGTTAGATGATGAATAAAATCAGTCACAGGTGATTCACACTCCAATCCAGAAAGGAGTAGGCACAGTAATACAACACAATGGATGGAAAAGGAGAATGCTTTGACAGGCTTGTGCTCACAACTGCACAAAATGGAGCAGAACGTGGAAAATTAGTATGGGAGGGTTAAGCTTTGAATGTTTAAATATACTGTTTATTGTTTAGTGTTTAATACACTATAGGAGGTAGTACTGTACCAACTAGGGTACTAAATGTCATTAGGTGGAACAAACTGATTTGCACTACTGTCTATTCAAAAAAAAAAGAAAAAGAAATAGATAAAAGAAATGTAGCATTGTGGACTTGTTCGTTTGTCTGGTAACACTTTAGTTTAGGGTCCAATTCTCATTATAACTTACTTATTATAACTACTTTACAATTAATAAGCAATAATAAGCAGTAATTAGGGGTTTATCGGGAAACAGATGTGTAATGCTGCAAATGGATCACACGATGAAAAATGGATTCATTTTTGATTCTCACACATAACAAAAAAGAAAAAACAAAAGTTTTAAGGTAGTAAGCCAACCAGTGGATTTCTGTGTCTGGATTTGCCTATTATTTTATCATTGAGATGGTTGGCTGGCAGATAGTATGTCCAGACAGCATAACCTTTGTGACTGAACACAGAGTGGTTGTACTCAACATTTCTTTGAGCAGAGTTATTCTGGAGATCGATAAGCTCCTTCACGCTTGTTTAGCAAGTGCAAAGAAAGCACATTCTTATGGCTGCTAGATTAGATCATTGAGTGGAATATTTCAGAATTGAAAAGTTCAACGCTCTGATTGGGTGGTTTGGATCTTGTGAAATCTGGCAACACTTGTGGAGGCTCATTAGGTCTTATTGCAATATAATGGAGCTATTGAAATGAGGAAAAAAATAAAAAATGTAAAATAAAAACATTTTCAGGATAAATAAAACCACATGAATCCAGCCAGCTGGCTGCAGTTTGCCCGTGTCGAACGGCTTATGTGCCAAATAAAAAAAGAGCATTAAAATTATAACATTCACATTGTTTTTTCTTTCCACCAAATAGACAGAGTTGTTTACTTGCCTTTGGGCTAAAATGAAGGTATAAACTCAAGATATGCTGTGTGATAGTGTATGTTTATTTCTTGTTTTTTTTCTTTAGGGCAAAGCAAAGAAGGCAGCTCACATGACAAGGTTTAGAGGATGTAAGGCAGGATGTAAGGTGATCGTCTTCTATTTTGGTATGTTTGCAGTTATGTAATGTGAGCTCTTTTGTGGAGCTCACGTCATGTGGTGGGCACCGCAGACACGTGTACAGTGGAAATTTGGGAATTTGTCTGTTATCAGCCATTGTCATCTGATGAGTTTCCATTTTACTAGATTTTTTAAAGCAAAATTTCTATTAAGGAAATTCTGTCATAATATATTCACTCTCATGTCATTACAAAACTGCAAAGCAGGTCTTTTCAATATAATGACAGTGAATGGTGATCTAAAAAGAACAAAAAAAGGACAGAAAATTAGAAATGTCATAAAAGTAGTCCTTATTAGGGATCAGGTGAAAAATGAACTGAGATTTTTAAAATGCAATAAAACTGCGGTAATTATTTTTATGGGGCTGCAAAATTTGGCCAAAATGTTATGATTATATATCAACATGGATTTAATAAATTTTTAATATGATATAAATATATATATATATATATATATATATATATATATATATATATATATAAAATACTCAAAATAATGAAAACATAATCATAACATAATCAAAAGAAATGTTACTATTGTGGTATTTCACTTTAAAAAATGTTTTTTTTTTAAATTATATAATAATAATAATTTTACATTACAACAGTGAAAAGTACTTTTAATTTAATTTGAATTTATTAATTTTCAAATGTTAAACCATTAAAATTGTTTTGACCATAAAAACCGCAGGGAGCCCTTAAAGTTTCTCTTTTGTTAATAAACGCTTCTCATTACAAGAATGGGAAGATGGTTGGTGCGTGTTGCATTGCCAAATGCGTGTTAAAATGACAAAAAAACGCAGCTAATAATATATTTAATAATATATTTATCTCATGTTGCTCATTTTAAAAGCTCTAAAATTTATAATGAATTTGTAATGAATATTTTTAGTGAAATGTTTTTTTTATTATTATTTTTAGTTGATTCTCAAAAGTGTTTGATTTAGAGTCAATGGAAATGACCAGTTTATATTTGACTTTGAATTACGCTGAACAATTGAAAGACTTTATGCTGCTAGCACAGCACAAGAACAAACCTGTTACTGCACTGGTGATAGCAAAGTTATAGCTCATTAAACAAATCAACATCCTTCATATTACATTTACATTTTTACATTCAATCATTTAGCAGACGCTTTTATCCAAAGTGTCAGTAACACTTTATAATAACTGCACACTATGAAGCATTCGTAAATAGTCAATTCATCATTTCTAAAGCGTTAATATACATTAGTAAACTGTTTATAAATACAACTATAAATTATTTATTCTTGATTTATAAGCATATCTATAATATGTTTAATAATTGTATTTTCATACTTTATTAATGATCAATTCGTCATTTCTAAATTAATAATTACATTATTTAAAAACCAGTTATTTAGGAGTTGTCAGTGCTTCATAAGATCATTTAGGAAGTGTAAGTAAATGATTAATAAACTATTTAAATGTACATTTATACATCTTATTATTTAGACATTTAGTAATAGTTAGTCAATGTGTTAATAAATGCTTTATTAGCACATATTCCTACTGTAATTCATGATTAATTCAGGTAGTTTTACAACATTTAGAAGTGGTCAGTTAACTATTTTTGTGAGCTCATCTAAAGTGAGGACCATTTATGCTTTGTAAAGCATTCATAAAGGAGATTTAAAGGCTCAGTGATATTCTAAACAGAAAAAGGAAACAAACAACACAGAGTGATACAGAACATAGAAATATTTATTTCAAGATGCAAAAATTAAACTGTACAACTGTACACTTCATATAAAATGAAAAATAAACCTCTGCAATACCATAAAAAGAAATGAACAAAAAAAGCACGAAAGTGAATATAAATAAAAAATAAGCAACAAAATGACAGAGAAAAACAAATATACTCAACAAATGATCAAACAACATTTGAAAATCACGTTTTATATAAATTCTTATATAAAACGCTCTAACGCTTGTTACAGTGACTAATTAATACTACTTGTACATTCTTGAAATGTCATGAATCAGTCTGCCAAATGCACCATCATAGTGTTTCTTTGCCAGCCATTCGATAGTAGTGATAGAGTGACCGAGTGACAGCAAGAAATCGCTTTCATACGTAATCAATGTGGGACAAAGGAAAACTTGCGCCTTTGAACGTCATCAACAGGGGACAATGGAATTGTGCAGCACCAGTTTGTTTATGACATGAGCTGTGTCCAAAACCCCCCACTCGTTCACTCATTCACTAACCCCTATATAGTGCATGTGAACGAAAATGAGTGAGCGAATTCGGACGCTGACGTTAATAGCATGCGCCAGACAATTTCGTCTCTAATATGTCCTGTTTAGCTTAATGAATTGTATATTACTGTTAATTTGTCATGTTTATTGAGACAACATCCTCATCCGTCCCTAAAACAAATACAAATTTGTCAATACATCATATTCTAAGACGTAGGTTAAATACACTGTACAACAGTTCACTAACACATGAGAAAAATCCACCAAATAATCATATGATAATAAGTATGTATATTATGATATAAACCTGTATCGTTTCGCTTCCAAATATCTTTACAAAGATGTTGTAATTAATAAAAAATGACACTTACATTTGTAGAAGTTGCCGCTTCCCGTATTGCCGTCCGCCATATTTATTTTTCGTCTTATCGCGTTGGATTTTGGGTAACGGCGCTTTAACGAGTGTACATCGAATGTACACTCAAAATCAGAGAGGATTGTGGGTAAAAGTAGTGAATGAATGTAGGGAATGAAGTGGTTCACTCAGAATTCGGACAGCACTACAAAATGCCCGACACCTGTGGATAGGGAGCGGTTTCGGACACAGCTATTGAGAACTCCGACAAAAGTAGAAAAGGCGTGCGGACCCGGGCCAAAAGGAATGCCAGCGTGGAGATGGATGCGTTGGATGAGACTTCCGTCAGTGGCACTAGTGGTAAGTATGCAGGGCCGGTTCTAGACATTTGGAGGCCCTAGGCAAAATTTATTTTGGCCCCCCTCCTAATAAAACAAATATTATTCCATACCTTTATAACATCTGTTATTAAAATTTATATATTTTATTTTTATATGTCCATATTAACTAAGGTAATCTCTTATTTGTATGTTGGGGATGCTATCATGTGTGTTTTTATGTGTTTGTTTGATTTGTTTTTTGTAGTAATTTGTTCAGTAATTTATGTACAGTAGCCTAACACACTCTACAGGGCTACAGTAAAATTCAGTAAATGAACATCATTCCTTAATCATTTTGTGGATGGGATTTCCCCCTCCTATTGATTTATTGATGTGGCATAAATACCTCAAATATGCGCAATACACTCTTAAAAATAAAGATTCCAAAAGGGATCACTTTTTACAGTGATGCCATAAAAGAACCATATTTGGTTCTCCATAGAGCCTTTCAGTGAGCAGTTCTTAATGGAACCCATTGTTTTTCTTACTGTGAAGAACATTCTGAAAGAATCTAAATAAACTTTTCTACAGTAAAGAACCTGTTATGGAAAGGTTCCATGGATTTGAAAGGTTCTTCGTGTAACCACAGATTCCAATAAAGAACCTTTATTCTTAAGAGTGTTTGAGCGTAAACAAATCAACTGCTGGTGAAAGTGACAGAAACGAACTACTAAGCAGAAATAGGCCTAATTACTTCATAAAATTGTACGCTTATTTTTTTCATTAAATATAACAATATTGATGTTTTGAAAACTGAAAATAAGTATTACGTTAGAGCAGTAATGCAGAATTTAAAAGATTCAGAAGTACTTTTTTGAAACAAAAAACACTCTAGTGCTGAAACATTCTAGCTCTTTGACTTTGAATACAAACTTTTCTTTCACTTCAGTATCTTGCTAGTCAGCTCCCGACGCGATGTCATTCACTATCTGTACAAATTCAAAGTGTCAAACAGTCTGGCTCGCGCTCTTTTAAACTCATAAACCGGCAAATGATTTATCCAGAAATGACGCGATCGACAGAGCACGTTTATTTTTTTGAAAGCATTACAATCAGTCCAAACCAGATGATGACTACTCCCACAGCTACATCACGAACTGCACTTCTTCGCGTGCCTGTTTTCGCTTTGCACCCCGCGAAGGATGTTCGTTTCGGCGCCATCATAATAGAAGTCAGTCCGCTGCAGAAAAGTTGCCTTTTCGTATCTTTCGTATCGATTTCATTACATCTATATCCAATAGAAAAAGAGCCTAGTATTCTGCGCCCCCATGTTACGGTAATGGAGGCTCCATGAACGAGGCTCTAGGCCACTGCCTGCTCTGCCTATAGGTAGCGCCGGCCCTGCAAGTATGTCACTCTGTTTACTGGCACACATTATTAATGATGGCTAGCAAGCTAATCGCTAGTTATAAGTTTGCCAGCGACACGCAGGGGGCGGGAGCGCTGCGAGCACGCTGGGCAGGAAGCCTGGCTGTCAATAGATGACTTTTGTAATGACATTTTTGACTCTCTTTGAGTAATGTACAGGGGTGGGCAGGATGGGATGAGATAATGTAATATTCATAATGTTCATTCAATAATGTATAGTTACTTTTAATTAGGTGTGCCCACGGCCCCCACTGCACATCTGCCGGACAAAAGAAAATCACATGAGCTGGAGATGTGTAAGCAGATCGATGAGCTGACCAAGGAGAGAGACTATCTCAAAGAGCAGCTGGCATCAGGTAAGGCTCACAACACATAACATGTATTCAAATAATAGTACAGTTGAGTCTTATTATGTGAGTTAAGCTTTGTGTTCCTATGTACCATGTGATGCAAGCTGTGAGCCTTATGTATGTATTTGTATCCATTTTAACAGCTCTTAAAAGAGAGGACACCGTTTCTAAGCAGACGATTCCCCTGCCTTCAGATTCCTGTCATGACAGCTCACAATCTTCCTCTGACTCCTCTATATCCTCATCAGAGGGAGAAAGGAAGAAGAAGAAGAGGGTGAAAAGAATGGGGAAAGGGAAAAAGTATGGGAAGAAGTCAAAGAAAGTGGAAACAAAGACACGTCAGAGAGGTTAGAATGCTATTTTCACCCTTTCCACTTGTGTGTGTGTCCCATAAAAACTGCATCGGGGATTACATCTGCTTCAATACTTATTTAATGTTTAGTTAAATCCATGTAAAATATATAAAACAAAATGACAGGGTGACTTATGCTGCCTTCACATGCACATTGTAAATATGAGTTTTCTAGGTAAAAAGTGCACCTGAACACCCAACCATTCCGAAAGTTGAATGCGACGAGCTCGTAATCACGACTTCAGAAGTGGGAATTGTCAAATTTCTGATAGCAGCATAAATAAGCTGAATTTATTGCATTAAATCATAAGCTACCAATTACTACACTTCACAATTTACAGCAAACTACAGCAGCTACTAACTTTGATTAGCTAAAGTACTATCTAACAAAGCAACAAATCAGATTATATCAAATGAAAACAAAACAATTGCACACAACTGTATAATAAATAACTAAAGTACATATATGACTTATTCAATGGCTTAATTGAATCATTTAACATTGGACTGGTCGGATTATCTGGGTGTAACTGAGGTGGTCTGCTATCTCTCTATACTGAAGTTTGTGGAATGTGTCGTACTATAGATAGAAACAATGTACAGTGTGTGTGCTTGTTTTGGTGATTTATGAGGACACAAATGTGTACAATGACATGGGTATGACATAGGTATTACAAAAAGAGGTGACTTATGAGGACATTCCTCATGTCCCCACTTTTCAAAAGGCTTATAAATCATACAGAATGAGTTTTTTTTTTTTGAGAAAGTAAAAATGTGCAGTTTCCTGTGATGGGTAGGTTTAGGGGTAGGGGTAGTGTGGGAGGATAGAAAATACGGTTTGTACATTATAAAAACCATTACGCCTATGGAATGTCCCCACAATTCACAAAAACAAACGTGTGTGTGTCAAAGGCGTGCGAGAATAATTATACCTAACAATAATTTAATTTTCTCTGAATTACAGCTCAAACACCACAGCAGGTAGTGAAAAAGTTTTTGGACGCTTCAGCAGAGGAGGGACCATGTCTGCTGCAGGTTGGGGTGGACCGGAACACCATCGTAGTCAATGCACCGATTGCTGAATTGTACATCGCTGAGCCCTGCAAATTTAAGGAACTCCTTAAAACCCACAGCAGTGAGGTTAAACTCAGTATTTTTGCCACACAATGTGCTGCTGTGATTCATGAGGATCCAGCTATAGAAGATGCTATCAAAGCCTTTAAGGCTTACGGTAAGCTGCTGCCTCTAAAAGGAAAGTGAACTGAGTGAACTGTTCTGTAATGTTCTGTTAATACTGAGGTAGTTTTTACACTGTAAAATATTTTATTATATTATTTAGTAATAAAAATTTTATTTGTTGTATTTTATATCTTGTATTTTTTTTTATATATTTTATGTTGGATTATCACTCCTGTGGCACTTAAAATATTTTTTTTATACCATATTGCAAAGACTTATGTTTACTGGAGGTGTACAGAGATTTTTATTTTGTGATATTGCAGAGGTTTATTTTTCATTTTATATGAAGTGTGCAGTTGTACAGTTTAATTTTTGCATCTTGAAATAAATATTTCTATGTTCTGTATCACTCTGTGTTGTTTGTTTCCTTTTTCTGTTTAGAATATCACTGAGCCTTTAAATCTCCTTTATGAATGCTTTACAAAGCATAAATGGTCCTCACTTTAGATGAGCTCACAAAAATAGTTAACTGACCACTTCTAAATGTTGTAAAACTACCTGAATTAATCATGAATTACAGTAGGAATATGTGCTAATAAAGCATTTATTAACACATTGACTAACTATTACTAAATGTCTAAATAATAAGATGTATAAATGTACATTTAAATAGTTTATTAATCATTTACTTACACTTCCTAAATGATATTATGAAGCACTGACAACTCCTAAATAACTGGTTTGTAAATAATGTAATCATTCATTTAGAAATGACGAATTGATCATTAATAAAGTATGAAAATACAATTATTAAACACATTATAGATGTGTTTATAAATCAAGAATAAATAATTTATAGCTGTATTTATGAACTGTTTACTAATATATATTAATGCTTTATAAATGATGAATTGACTATTTACTAATGCTTAACTAATGCTTCATAGTGTGCAGTTATTATAAAGTGTTACCAAAGCGTCTTCCAAGTGAGGAATACAAACATATTCTTCTTCATATTCTTCATGAAGAGGCAAATAGACACAGGAATTGCTGACAATACAAGTTTCGTACATTGCTCAGAGTAACCTAAGCTAGAGTAGGAAGGGAAACAGGAAAGGATAGATTTTTTTTTTTTTTTATGAAGGGGTTAAGCGCTCATGAAAGAGATGAGTTTTCAGCTGTCTCTTGAATATTGCCAGGGATTCTGCATTCCTGATGAAGGTAGGGAGATCATTCCACCAGCAGGGAGCAGTGAAGGAGAATGTTCTGGAGAGTGATTTTGTGCCTCTCTGTGAAGGTACCACAAGCCTTCGTTCCTTTATTGATCGGAGTCTTCTGGTGGGGACGTAGCGTTGTAGCAGTGTGTGGAGGTAAGAAGGTGCAGAGCCTGTGGTGGATCTGTAAGCAAGCATCAGCGCCTTGAACTTGATGCGAGCAGCGAGGGGTAGCCAGTGCAGAGAGATGAAGAGGGGCGTGACGTGGGCTCTCTAAGGCTCGTTGAAGACAAGACGTGCAGCAGCGTTCCGGATCATTTGAAAAGGTTTGATTGCACTTGACGGCAGTCCAGCCAGAAGAGCATTGCATTAATCAAGCCTTGAAATGACCAGGGCCTGGACGAGAAGTTGTGTTGCATGCTCAGTCAGAAAGGCCAGATTTTCCTGATGTTGTGTAGTGCAAATCTGCATGACCGGTCATCGAAGATAACGCCAAGATTTCTGGCTGACTTTGATGGAGTAATCGTGGTTGTTCCAAGCTGGATCTTGAAGTCATGTTGTAGAGTTGGAGTGGCAGGGAAGACTAAAAGTTCTATTATAAAGACTAAAATATTATTGGTACATGCAGTTCGAACCATAACCTCCACTCTTCTGCACAATGGTAACGATCAAAACTTCAACATAACAGAAACTCTTTCAAATGACAAACAAAACTGAACATTAAACATAAACAGATGTTACCCTTCACTCAAAAACACATTCCAGCTACATGCAAAGCATGCTGGGAACTAACTATGGTGTGTATAAATAAAACTACATAACTGTAATCAAAAAACAGTCTAAACAGTTTAAAGAGTCTAAATGACAGAATTTGCCTACAATGCCACAACAGTTTGAGGCTGCCTGCATTAGTGATCGTAAAATGCAAATCTGTTGTCCTTCCTGTCAGAGGTAGCGCGAGAGCTAGGAGTATTGTACCTCAGAAACATAACGGGGTATACGTTTACTGTTTGGGATTTTTAGTGTTACACCAAGCCGCATACAGTGTAGACAGTATCACAATTTTTTTTTTTTTTTGCATCGTGCCACTTACAAACAATGGCAGTGCTATGGCCTGCAAATTTTGCCTGGGGATGGAACTCAGGAGTGGTAGAGTCCCTAAGAACATCTGTGCTGTGCTATTGATGTACCTTACGAAGACTGTTACCCCTGAGAGAATAAGAAAGACCAGCAAGCTACGAACAATGTCTCTCTCTCTCTCTCTCTCTGTGTGTGTGCGTTGTCAGGTTTGTGTAACCCTGTTTAACTTAGGTTAACGTTTACTTGTCAACATGGCAGTAACATAAACTTTACCATGATAAACTGTGCTAACATTTCATTTTACAAATGACTTTGTTAGCTTATTAAATGACCAGATTAAATTTACTTTAACAAGCTACACTTAGTTAACATTGACATTCAGTTAATGTGAAATTCTGTTGTTCAGGTTGTAATTAACATTGGCCAGTATCCTAGTTGAGAAAATTTGAGAAAAACATTGAATTACCTAGGTAAAAAAAAAAAAAAAAAAGTGTTATAGTTAGCCTTTAGTTATCTTTAGTTTAAGTATTAGTTTGTTATAGTTTATGTAATTTTATGCATTTATGCATGCATTTATGATTTATGCATTTGTGTGTGTGTGTGTTTAAGGCAACTGCAACAAAGCATCAAGAAAGACTTGGAATGCAATGCCATATGCCGTTTCACGTTTCAATATTATTATTATTATTATTATTATTATCATCAGTTAAATTGACCAATAATTGAATGAAAATGTTTGTTTTATTCAAATGTCAATAATCAAAAATATAATCAATTACATTTAATTAACTGAATAGGGATTAGATTAACAACATATATTTATCATTAATAATTTATTTAAAAAAAAAAACAGAAATTCTGGTTTGACTTAATTCTTCTGGCTTTTATTATTTAATACAAATAAATTATCAAAATAGTGGAAATGAAATTAATGCATCATTTTTTTTTAACCTTTTATGTTTTGGCAAAGTGCTGCACAACAGAGATATATTAAATTAAAGCACGGACAAAAATTGTATTCCTCAAATAATGTTTAAATTAATTGTATTATTAGTATTCTTCTTATTAATATTTTGAGAAGTACATTCTATCTTACAATCGTAATATATTTCTGTAAAAAAACAAACGCTGCACCGGTCTCGTGTCTCTCACGGAGGAGCTCCGGAAGCATAAAAGAGGAGCGACGACAGTGAAGGACGAGAGAGGACCAGGCCTGGATTTTATGTTGTGTTTTATTATGTTTGTATGGGCGGCAGTCGCCGTGAGGACCTGCCGCCATTTTACTTTCGTTTTGTTGTTTGTTTATTTTGAGTTTATTAAAGTTGTGTTTCACGTTCGCCGGTTACCGCCTCCCTCTTCCCGTACTTAAGAGCTGTGTTACAACAATGCACTGCAAAAAATCATGAGACAAGAATGGTGATGTAGTGTCTGGACTGGATCGAGGTTATCAAATCAACTATAGGCCTCAGCAAAGCTTTTGACATCATGTAAATCAGACCCCCAATACACATTACACACACATACACGACACGACATGACTCACACACACATACTGAAACTCCCTGAATTTAACTCATAATTAATTCATCCCACAATGTTAAATGATGTATTTCTGTGTGTATGCATGTCCTCATGTGTAATTAGCCTAGTTATGATTTTTAGTTATTTGTAGGATACGTTTAAATGCTGAATCTCTGTCTCACATCTATCCATAACTCAGCTCCAAATATCCATGCAAGTATTGCTCTTAGAAATCTTTAGATGATTTAAGTTTATATGCCCCTATTTAAGGTGAAGTAATTCTTTGCTGACGCTCAGGTTAACTCTTTTGCCATTCTTTTGTCTTCTCTCTCTTTCTTTATATGTATTAATTTTTGAAAAATTGAATGAATTTGTTATTTCATGTATTAAAATCCATTATATTCACGCTTGATTGACTCTGTGCGGCTGGATCAGGTCACTTTAACGTTTTGATTTCACTACATGTTTTCGTACTGTTAGTACTAGGTTATGAGAATTTTTCCTCTTGGCCAGAAGAATAATCTCCTTTTCTCCTCCTAATCCCTTTTGATAAAAAGATCGCACTGATGTTTGGTGGACAAACCGACCAGTCTTTTTGAAATTAATTCTAAAACTAAGACTAGTCAAGTCAAGTCAAGTCAAGCCATCTTTATTTATATAGTGCTTTTTACAATGCAAATTGTGGCAAAGCAGCTTTACATTAATAATTGGCAAAAAATTTTGGCTGCACAGCAGCTCCCAAAGAAAATGGTGTCATTGTCCAGCTTATTCTATATATTATTGATTCATTCCGTTGCAAATATCAGTAGTTATTAGTCTAGTTAATTTAGGTATAGCAGCACTGCAGAAAACAGTGACGTAATCGTCCGGCTCAGCTCAGTTCAAATACAACGGCGCCAATGCAGGCACATCAAAAACACTGCTGAATATCAACTTAAGCAAGCCAAAGGCAACAGCGGCAAGGAACCAAAACTCCAACAAATGGAGAAAAAAACCTTGGGAGAAACCAGGCTTAGTCGGGGGGCCAGTTCTCCTCTGGCCAACAGTGAACACTTGTCCAATACTCAGGCAGAGTTACAGGTCATTAAACCGAATCGCAACAGTTAAAATATTTAATCTAGTTCCATCTAGTTTAAGATCTTTTGATCACGCCGGTATGGGACGGTTTGTTGGGATATGCCACTGGCTGATGAGTCGGTAAGGTCTTAATAAAGGATGAGCTAGTTAACACAGTCTCCGCCGACACCACAGGCCACATTGCTGCCGCACACAGGCACAGGTTCCCCGTCCGACCCGGACACGGCCCGGATCCAGCCAATCACATTAATTGGTAAACCTCGGGATAAGCAGAGACTAATTCTGTAAACTGTTCTGGACCATTTATATTCATAATTAATTGTAATCTGTTGTAATTATTTATCATTAATATCAGTCATAAATTATCAATATATACATTTTTCCCTTTATGGTTGATTTATATTTATAATTATATCTATCTCACCATTTGAGCTACAGGCACTGATGATTAAATAAAAAGAATATATTTTGCAATTGTCTGTTTGAATTGAATTTCAGCAGTACATATATAGCATAAAATTCTATGTAAATGATAACATCTCATTTTTATTTAGTACAAATGAATGAATTACAGTAGCATTCTCATAACCTGTTTTTTTGTTGTTGTTTTTTACAGTAAATGCACTGTATTAACTGGATTACGGTACTATGTAGTTACTATAAAAGTAAAAAAAAACGGTTATAGTATAATAAATCTTAATTACAGTAACTTACTGGAAACAAGTTTATGTGCGCATGTTTCTGTGTGCCTGTGTGTGTGTGTGTGTGTGTGTTGGAACAAAATCTGCATGAAATAAAAATATAAAAGACAATTTTAATTTTAATTTGGAACTTGATGGACACAAGACTAATTATCAGTTTTATTATTATAAGTGCAAAAACAGACATGAATTTAAAAAAAAAATATTTAGTGAAATGTGGGTTTTTTTTTTGTTTTTTTTAGTTGATTCTCAAAAGTACTCAAGTACTTTACTCAAAACATTCAAAATATTACTAAAAACCCCTGCCAAAGCCAAAGGAATTACATGCTGACTTTAGCATCTCATTACATTACATTTTCATTCTATAAATATACAAAAAAGGAAATTCTTATTATAGGACCATTCTTCTAAAGCAAACCACTTCTTACTATACTATACTGTTATCCTATAGGCTACTATACTGAACTGTACAGCAATATATCTGCTATATTAGATTATGCTAAAATTACTATACAACGTGAGTGCACTCAAAATGGCAGTTTAAAGTTATTCATTCCACTTTAGCGTCTCTGCATGATATTTCCCCCTGCATTAATGATTTTCTAACAGAAGGATTTTCTTAACCTCTCCTTGACAAGACTGTACTTGTTAGTTCTTTAAGCACTCAGTCTCACTCACTCAAAAGTCTCCAGGGTATATGAACTCATTACAAGGCCCACATAGAATCTGCAGACTTGCATTTCATTTTTCATTTCATTTTTCATCATTTAGCAGACACTTTTATCCAAAGCGACTTACAAGGGGAGCAATTAGGGGTTAGGTGCCTTGCTCAAGGGCACTTTAGTCATGGTATCGAAGGTGGAGAGAGTGCTGTTTATTCACAATCCCCACTTTCAATTCCTGTCGGCGTGCAAATCGAACCTGCAACCTTCAGATTACAAGCCCGACTCCCTCACTACTAGGCCACGACTACCCAACCCATTTCATAAATTCTGTCATTATTTACTCACCCTCATGTCATTCCAAATAAGCTTTCCTTATCCATGCGAGAACTTCCCTTGCAAATATTTTTGTTCTTCCAGCAAGCAAGTGGCTACTGAACTTCAAAGTGTGTGTGCAATTGCTTCAAACCAGACAGTAGAGAAAAGAAACACAATCATTTTGACAAAAAAAAAAATAGTAGAATATTCTACAACTTACCATTTAACATCTATTTTGTTTTTCTTTATTATCATATGTGTTTTAATAAGATACAGAAAATTATCCAACTGATTTATCGTTTTAGACAATTTGAGCTCTTTAAAGGCATGTGATACCATTTAACTAATAGTCACATTTCCTCAAGACCAGGTATTGTTAACTTTATTTACAGAAAACAGTGAATATGACGTGTTACGGGTGTGTGTTCAAGGAAGAAGTGCACGACGAAAGGAATCTTTGCATAGAGCTTTAATAGAACAATGGGAACTAAATGAAGAAAGTTTGTCGTGACAAACTTTAAGTTGGCTTGAAAAAGCCTAGCCAGAAAGTTTGAAGTAGTTTTAAAAGTGTGAAGTTTGAAATAGTTTAAGTTTTAGTTTAGAAGTTTTGATAGATAGATAGATAGATAGATAGATAGATAGATAGATAGATAGATAGATAGATAGATAGATAGATAGATAGATAGATAGATAGATAGATAGATAGATAGATAGATAGATAGATAGATAGATAGATAGATAGATAGATAGATAGATAGATAGATCGATAGATAGATCGATCGATAGATGTGGTCAAAAGACAGACAGACAGATCATGAGACATGAGTCCAAAACGGGAATGCATGTAACAACATGAACATGACAAAGTTATGCATGTCCCATGACAGCTGAGCTCTCCTGTCTGCATCCAATTCCCATGGAATGACGGTTACACACAGAGTACACGTTTTCATGCAGTCGACAAATGACAAATACCCAACATCAAAAAGATGATTACCCAAATCCTGGTCAAGGTAAAAGTAAAAACTGAGGATGCACCGCTATCATTTTTTCATAACCGATCCAATCGCAATAACCAAATTCATGAATGTCGGCCAATACCGATACCAGTGCTTTTTTGTTCTTGATCATTGTAAAATATATCTGCATGTGTGGAGCCGATGATCCATCTTTTATTTGTTAAACACTATCCACTCCATACTACTTCATTAAAGGAAAAACAACAAATGAATACACATATAAGCAATCTATGACAAATGTGTGTATGGAATCAGCAGCAAAAGTAATCCTAGAAAAAAATTTATTCATAAGTCTAGTGCTAATCTGATCAAATGTTCATGAAAAAAAAATCTCTTTAGTGTGTAATGTTGCTTTTTGCAAGGGGCGTGACATTTTACAAAACACACTCAAACACACAGGTCCAGCCGACCAATCAGAGCACATTGCGCTATTCAAAAGGAAGTCAAAGCTTTTTGTATTATTTCCTTTTACAATGTTTCAGATTTATAGTATTAGTTCTTGAACCAAACGATGACGGCAGTAACTGCTATTGCCTTATGTACTTATAAGCACAAACACGTCCTCTTTGTAATTTCCCTGAACTCCGACTCCATTCTGTCTTTAATTCTACCTGCTGGCATTTTTTCTCTGTTCGGTGGTAGTACTGACCACTAGTTCCAAGACCAGCAATGTTCAACAAAAACAATCCCTTTAAAAACGCTATTCTCTAACATCAAACCAGCAAAGCAGCAGTGCATGTCAATCCAGATGCAAGCACAATGCTCTGCATGTGGGTACATACATGTTGGTCATGAAAATTGAGGCATCTGAGCAGCTGTTGGACTGTTGGAAGTGGGATTGATGGCATGTGGCCCACTCTGGCAAGAATAAGTCAGGCAAACAACTCTATGTGCGTGTGACTTTGTTGCCATGTTAACAGTATTATCAATGTTGCAATCAGTTCCATGCATGCCGGTGGCAATGTTACAGATGTTAAAGAGGAAAGAGTGGAGATAATATACGTCGTTTGAGATGGAGGGAATTAGCCTTTTTCACACTTCCGGGTTTTTGGCTACCGGGATTATCCACGCTGGGTAAAAGTTTTTCCGGTAACAATAGATAGTCGAGCCTAAGAACCAGTTCGGGAATCTACGTTTTTTTTTGGAATTAAATGTTATGAAAATGCCAGTGAACGGTCTTGGTGATTTATTGGTGAGACAACAGAGCTCTCATTAAGATCTAAATTTGTTAACTAATTCGAAAGTGATGCCAGTTAAATTAGTTATATTCTCATCATGAGATGAGAATATAGTTCACAGTACATTAACTAATGTTAACAAGATTTTAATAATGTATTAGTAAATGTTGAAATTAACATTAACAAAGATTAATAAATGCTGTAGAAGTGCAGTTGATTAATTAATGTTGTTAATACATGTTAATTACATTCTGTAAAACAGAAAAGGTAAGAAGCGACATTTGAGAAAAGAGCATATACATTTACATTTAATCATTTGGCAGACGCTTTTATCCAAGTGAGGAATACAAACAAGCGATTCTTCATGAAGAGGCAAATAAACAGCATATAATCTAATAGCCGCAGACCCATAGCAGAACTAACTGTAACCCGGGTCACGTGATTTCCAATTCTTGTAAAAAGGCTAATTATACCGAAACACTAACAACAGACTTTGCTCAGGTATTACAGAATGACCAAATCAACATTTCAGATGCTGTGCAATGAGATCGGTCAGCTGGTTGGTCCAGTTATGCCCTCCAATCTGAAAGTGACGTCTTTTTTGATGCGCATGAAGGAATTTATGCGGTGAAAGTGTTTCCATCCTAGTTTATGCCCATGTTTTCGTATCGCATAAAAAATGTATCCGACATTATTGCGCATTTTTTAAATATATATCAGCTGATCATAGCTCTACAGTGTGGTTATCTCATCTCCACCCAGCCAACATTGATTTGTGAGCCCCATGTGGGCAGCATGGGATCCATAATAATTATTTATTATGGATCCCATGAAGGTCCCACATAGGTATGCCCATGTGGGATGATAATATGGGACCGTCATGGGACCTATGTGGGCAAAATAATTTCATGCTTAAAATACATCTTCTGACATTTAAAATTTTGAAATAATTATTAGTTTTGGTTGATAGTCACTTACACTATACAAAGGACAAATAATATCACAGATCACAGGATCTGATCAATATAACATTTTAAACTTTTTAAAAGCATTATTTTCTATAGTGACCTTTCATTTTGTTGTATGATCAATATTAATTTAATATAATTTCCAGTTGGGAACGAGGGGAAATAACAAATCATCTAATCAGAAAATAGGTGGGTAATCCATGGTTAATCCATGTGACTCCAGTGGTTTAACCTCATTTTTTGAAGTGCTTTGTTTTTGCAAAAAAAACCAACAACATTATTTACCACTTTATTTGCAAATATTATCCAAAGCGTGTTCACATAACAATGCCAGCTCTTTCATGAAGACAACATGCATCCATTGTGATGCTCTCGTGAATGTGCATCGCAGAATTTTTTTTTATTTCATAAAGTTTTTTTTTTTTTTTTTGATGTCTTACCGTTACCGTTTCGGGCCTTGAATGTGTAAGTTGCACTGGATCTTTCTGGAAGGACAGAAGGCTTGCATTAAAATATCTTCATTTGTGTTACGAAGACGAACAAAGGTTTGTCAGAATTTTCATTTTTTAGTGAACCAACCCTTTAAAATACTCTGTTAATGGTTACATTTAAAATATGGAGTACTTCTATTACAATAGTTGTTGTTTTTTGCATTTCTACATTGGGTCAGGCTGCAAACTATTAAACTTGATTACTGTTGTTTTTTTTTAATGTTATTTAAGATTTGTTTGTACTTTGTGGTTTCTGATCATCAACTGACTTTTGACTTTTACTTCTTTCATTACTTGTTTTAAATGTTAATTTGCTGGTCAACTGCATTGTTAGTCACCTGTTGATGATTTTATTAAAAGATTTTCATGAAATTGTTAATGAGAATAAAGTATTAATGTAATAAAGTATTTTGACCTGCTGAACCTCGAGAGGTTTTTTTAATTATTTTTCAAATTACACCTCTTTCATGTTTTGTGATGTTCTAAATGAATGGTCAGTGGAATATAAACGTATTGCCTACACACAAATTATGAGGGGTGAGCCAGCATCCAATGACAAACCCATACTGTGCCCTGCTAGATCACATGTGGGCTTCATAAGGTGGGGGCAGTATGGGTCTTATGTTTGTTGCCCAGCTGAGCCCCATGTAAGCCCCATTCCGATCTTATTTGAGATCCATATGGGCTAATCATGGTGGGGCCATAGTGGAACCCGTGGACAAACCTATATTTAAAGCCCATATGGGCCCCGCCCTGCAATGTTGGTTGGTCCATATATATATCTAGTAGTAAAGCTAATGCAAGGGAATGATTGCATAGAGACGACATACGCCACGGGAGTGCAAGCACTTTGGAAAGGAGGAGAAAGCGGCGCGGCCACGCTTTCCATGCATTTTTAGATTCAAAATGTGAACGGCCCATTGATACAAAGTTGTTTGCCCATTGTTTTGTTTTTTTAAATGCAATATCCCAAACTGAGCAAATAGGTGGATGGAAACATAGTGTAAAACTGAGATGATTTCTTATCTGCGGTTTTCTCACTGCTATCATTTTTGTTGTGCTTATTTTGTGATCGATAGGACAAATTTAAATACTCATCTAAATACTGCCAGAAGCGTTGGCAGCATCAGAACGTTCACAAACGGTATACTGTTGCTCAGGTATTTTGAACTTGTTTACTTCCGAGTGAAGAATGAGGAAGCACTTCTCTGAGAGTATATCAGGGCCTTAAAGCTGTGGTGTCAAAGGATGAATGGACATATGGTTGGTTGAATGAATGGATGGATGATGGGATGGCAGATGGACAGACAGGCGGAAGGATTCATGTCTCCATGGATGGACCCTTTTCTAATTACACATGCAAGGCAAGCCCAAAATATACATCATGCATAATATAAAGTTCGGACAACAATTCTAGACAATATAGAGGGCGTTTTTAAGGTCTAGCTCGAGTTGCCCTAAATGATGGGGTGTGTTGAAAGAAAGAAAGAAAGAAAGAAAGACACAGAGAGACATGAATGTGAACAACAACTTCTCTGGTTCTCTTATCCTCCCTCCAGACCTCATCAATTATTCACTCCATCTATCCAGCCAGCCCAAAGAACATCAATAAATTACTGGTGCTCTCTACAACAGCAGCCAGACCACAACCGCACTATCTGCCTTCAGACGCTTCCACACTAAAATGCTCTTTTAGTCCAGTCAAATCAATTAATGACCATCTATTATGACAACTTGAACTTGGATCTAGATAAATTATTATTTTTTTTTTTTTCAAATTAAAAGTAGCTTCTGTTATTGTTATTGTATAAGCCAATGTGGTGATGAAAATGAAATGAAAATTCTGGGCCAAAACTGAAAATTCAGAATGCATTTGGCTGAAAACCGAAACAGAAAATAAATAATCAATTAATAATCAATTAACCAAACTAGGACTGGGCAATATGGCCAAAAAGATTGTTACTGTGTTTTTCCATATAATACAATATCGAAAGGAAATGCTTTCCACAATGCTTTCCAGAGCTCATCATCGTTATAGACGTACATGTTATTACAATCTCGATATAATGTTGTTTATAGCCCAGCCCTAAAAGAAAATTGTTTAATAATCAACACTCAAATAGCTAAAACTGAGTTGTACAAACATTTAAATTGCACACAAGGCCGTTTTATATCAAAATTTGAATGTTTCTACTCCAATTTGTTGGTGAAATACAAACATTTTAATGACAAAAAATGTATAATAAATTGTTTTCAAGAGTTATTCAAACATACATTGTAGAGACTACATGGTACCCAGTGAAGAAAGGATACCCTTTGATGCATAACATGGGTCTAAAATGACCCGGCTGACATCTTTGCATGAAATTAATTTCATCATTCAGTACTCCAGGTGTTCCTCAATGAACTTGGTTTTGATTAACACAAAACCTTATTTCAATTTTTCTTTTCTTACTTTTTGAATAAAAATCATTTTTGTATCACTACCCTTCGAATGCGCAACATGGGTCTAAAATGACCCATATTCATTTCTTATGTAATTTCGGTCAAGGCTGAGTGATTCTTTGCTGAATCTTTGAAAGAAATGTATTTTATCATTTTTTTATTCCAGGTATTTATTAATTATCTTGTTTTTGATGTCCACAAATCATGATTTTTTTTTTTAATTTAATAATTTCATAAACAAACACAGTTTTTGTATTTCTCCATCAATTTTGCATAAATGGGTCAAAAATGACTTTGATGCTTGCACATTTTTGCAAGTGAGAACATATTTACTGCAGAAAACTATTCACCTGCCACACATTTTACAACTCAACACAGCTGCTTTTGTATATTTAATGAATATAAATCTTTTTTTTATCACAGAAAATATTTGATATTTTTTTGAAAGATAACGGGACATAATATTTGAATGTTAGGCCAAGGTTAAACCTTGAAATCCATTATTAGTGAGAAGGAGAAACATGTCCAATACTATTGGCTTGCTTGCTGTTGACTTATTCTATTCTAGCTAGCTCAACAAAATAAAAGTTGAAATATTACATATATTTATATTACACACACTATTGTATATATCGCCGCTGTCAGGTGGAAACCTTCTATCTCCATATAGCCACAAATTTCACAACTCAACACAGCTGCTTTTGTATTTGATGCATGTAAATATTATTATTTTTCATACAATAAGTAATAACTAAATATAATATATATATAGCTTATTGTATGAAATATAATACGAATTACATGCATCAAATATACAAAAGCAGCTGTGTTGAGTTGTAAAATGTGTGGCAGGTGAATAGTTTTCTGCAGTAAATATGTTCTCACTTACAAAAATGAGGAAATATCAAAGATTTCTATATGGGTCATTTTTGACCCATGTGTGCAAAACTGATGTAGAAATACAAAAACTGTGTTTGTTTATGAAATTAATAAAGGAAAAATAAAAATCATGATTTGTGGACATCAAAAACAAGATATTTAATACATACCTGGAATAAATAAATGATAAAATTAATTTCTTTCAAAGATTCAGCAAAGAATCACTCAGCCATGATTGAAATTACATAGAGAATGAATACGGGTCATTTTAGACCCATGTTGCGCATTAGAAGGGGTGTGCTTCGCTTGCGCATCAAAGGGTTAATATGCATGTGCAAATTCATGTAAACACCATTGTGGAGTATTTTCTGCAGTGAAAAAAAAAAAGAGTGTCAAACTTGTAACCAATCATGTCCATGTGCCAGCGGGCTTTATCATTAGCGAACTAGTCTTGAGAGAAGCCAGGTTGTCATGCTATATTTTTCTGTTGATATGAAAAATCGATTTAGCAATATGGTGGATGTATGATATATATAACAATGTTATGATGAACTATATGCCTTTGTTCAAAGTGTTTGTAAGGATGCTACTTGTTAGAAGGCACCTGTCTGATTCAAAAATGATGAACGGGAACCTTAGTTTGTGTGGCATTTGCAACACATTATTAGCTGTTTGATAACAAAGTCAAGCAAAAGGCTAATTGTTTTAATTACATGTGTCCAATGTTGTAAAGAGCAATGCCATTGTGGAGCATTTACTTCAGTAAGTTGGCATGAGCTAGTGGGGGTAGGGCTAATTTGCATCTTCCTTGATCCACGTATACTAAATGAGGCAAGTGTGTGGAGTTACAATCATGCTATTTTAAAGCATGAAGAATTTTTTTCACAGGAAAAAACATTTAAATATGTCATTTTGGTGATGAAAGATAAATTTTAAGGGATAAAATTATTGACTTTAAGTATATCTATTAAATTATTCTTCTCTAAAGTTATTTTTCTAGATAATTAATAAGATTACATTACTTGAGGTAAATATAACGTTAAGTGACGTTGTATACCCCTTAAAATTTTGATGTTTTGTGCTATAACTAGTAGGTTCATGCTGTAACTATTAGTGAAGAGGAATTCCCATAATCAGTCATTGTTTAAATTAACTATGGCTGAAAAAAAAAAAAAAAAAAAACGCACAGAAAACTTCGGCCAGTCGCATCAAATTACAGCAATGAATAATGTATTTCTATGGACAAAATCATCTAAAAATAGTGGAGGAAACAGAGTGAGCTGCTGTGGGAAAGGTACATGATCCAAGTTGCCCAAAGCATGAGAATTGTTCATTTTAAGTTTCAAGCTAATGTATTAGCGTAATGTATAACATGGTTTGCCCTGTCAAGCACTTTGACAGATGCAAGTGCTGTTTAATTCCTTTCATTAACTTCTCATTTCACGATTATATCCTACGGAGCCCCTAAAGGGACGTGGTGGTGGAAAAAAAATTGGATGGGAGGAATTTTTTTTAAAGAAATCTTTTGCGTTCCCGTGCAAAGATGTTTGCGTTCGCACGGAAAGGTATTATCGTTCCCTTGCAAAACCTGTTGTGAGCTCGGACAAAACCTTCCTGTTTAATGTCCCTCTGGCTGGCAGTCGTGTTTATTAAGTCAGCTCGAGCATTAATACACACAAATGATGCGCGGCACATTTAGAGTTTGAACTTGTTTGGCTCAAATATAAAGAAATGCGGTCAGTGCTTAAGGAGTTCAGTAAAGTTCGAGCTTCTCGGATCAATAACTCGGGAACTAAATGTTGTTAAAACATAAATGTAGCTAAAAATGTAGTTTCCAACGTAGACAACGAGCTACAACAACCCGATTTTCCTCAAACAAGCTTTATAATATATAAATTGGTCTATATTAGCAGGCGGCGGTGAGACAAGTCCGAAGGGAGCGTCTGAAAAGTGCAAAATCAGAAAAGCATTTCTACAAAAATAGTCATTAATAACTTCAATGTTACACACTGTAGTGTAACAAAACTCAGTTAAAACATCACTGCTCTCCTGCTGGTTACACTACAACACTTAGTTTGGCAAGTAGCACAAAAAGGCCTTCTTTACACAAATTATGTTATGCAGTTTACCTACTTACAACCAGCATGGACCAGCATGATATTGCTTACTGAATTTGATGGCATTACAATTTATTAGATGTTTTACTATTAACAGTGAAGTTATTGATTTTGTTTCATAATAATCAAAAAAATTATATATATATATATATTTTTAATCAAACTAAGTTTTCTAGTACAACCAGCAGGAGAGCAGTGACGTGTTACAGTGAAGTTTTTGAGCGTTTTTCATAATATAAAATGAGAAAAAGGGTTTTGGGTTTTGCACTTTTCAGACGGTCCCTTGTCTCGCTGCCGGCTTGTAGAGAAAAATGTATATATTATAAAGCACATTTGAGGAAAATTGGGTTGTTGTAGCTCGTTGTCTAAGTTACTTTGACTGGAAATGGCAGCATTTGTGCTTTAACAACGTTTAATTCACGAGTTATTGATCCGGGAAGCTCAAATATGTGAATATATTGCCAACTTTACTGAACTCCTTAAGCACTGACCGCATTTCTTTATATTTGAGTCAAACAAGTTCAAACTCTAAATGTGTCGCGCATCATTTGTGTGTATTAAAGCTCAGAGCTGACTTAATAAACACTACTGCCAGCCAGAGGGACATTAAACAGGAAGGTTTTGTCCGAGCTCACAACAGGTTTTGCAAGGGAACGATAATATCTTTGTGTGCGAACGCAAAGTTTTGCGTGGGAACGCAAAAGTTTTGGGTGGGAATGCAAAAGATTTCTTTAAAAAAAATTCCTCCCATCCCATTTTTTTTCCACCACCACGTCCCTTTAGGGGCTCCGTAATATCCTTATCTGCAAGTGTTACAAATTCCCACCAGTATTTCCATTTTGCATGAAGCCTAGTACTGAGAGACTGTGTTAAACTTAGACTGAATGAGCACCGGTGTGCATGTGCATCAAATTCCAGACGAGGTTGGATGGGAGAATATCCATGTTGGATGGGAGAATGTCACACTTTAGACCACAGTGAGTTCTAGTCAATCACACGTTCGCATGTTGACTACATGATGTTTCCATAACATAATGAGAGCATGTTTTTGTGTAAATCATGGCAAAAACAGAATAAAAATAACATAAAATTGCTTACAAAAAGCAAAAACAAAGGTATCATTACATTAAACTTAATGTCTAATGTTAAAGTTTGTTTGTAAGTTTAAGTTCTTTGGAAGCAGGACCAACCAACATCTTGGAAGTGACATCAAATGATAGCATTAGCCCAAAGTACACTAATTTTGCTGAAATTTCTGTTGTTGGACATTAAATGTAATTGCAGTATTTCATGAGAGTGGTAACTGTAAAGGGGTAACAGTGTATAAATGAGTATAAATGTAAGATGTTTCTTAGAAATACAGGATAAAGAAATGGCAGTAAGAGGTTACTGAGTCTAGATTGAATGTGTGTGTTCCTGCAGAGCATTCCTCTTACCTATTAACACTGAGTTTGTGTTTTTATTTTTATTTATTAAGCTCTTTTATTCTCTCATAGTTAGTATAGATAAAGATATATTCAGTTGGCATGTTTGCTTGAAGGATAGCATTGGGCAGGATGTGGAATCGTGTGTTTTGCCAATAAAAAAAAATGTGAAAAAGAAAGTTGGACTTTTTATCAGATTAATGAAATAAATAACCGGCCAACTAATCGCACTACAAATGTTTAGTGCAGTTTTGTTCATGCATCACCTAAAAACAACAGATAAAACAATAGATCTTTAGATTTAAGAATCCAGATCATCACTGGTTTCGCTGTACTTGTTGTAAGCAACAAATTAAAATGCCATCTCTGTTAGTAGACAATCTGAGAGCAAAAAATATAATAATAATAATGGAAAAGGGGCATAAAGGATTTATAGTTGATCCATGATCTGTAAAACCAGGCACCATGGTTCAGCGTGCATATGATTTGCGCATTAGTAGCAAAGTTTAACTATCATAGACTGACACTTAACATTTTCACACGTTTCTAAGTCTCGCCAATTTAAACATTGAAGCATTTTAAACCGTACCAGCGCAAGAAGAGTCAAAAGAGAACTGAATTCAGTACTCACGCACCATTTTAACTTCGAGTGTGTGTCCAGAGAGCCTTTCAAGACAGAGAGTCTTTCAAACAGCATGAACGCAGAATTGAGTTATCTGTCTTGTCTCTTTGTGCTTGAACAAACACATAGGCCTACACAAAATGATTTCAAAATACCCGTCTCGGCAAGTATTCCCATAAACACAGTTGGTTATATCTCAAGTAAACAAACAGCTGAGAAACAAATCGGATGTGTATCGTTATATTGGATCTGTGCACAAGGCCTAAAAATGATATTAATTCATATCATTCATTTAATATCTATTAATAAAACCTGCTGCTATCCATGTAATCAACAAAATCAAACAACAACACATACCTTTTCTAGTATTTACATTTATGCAGTGAAATCTCTGTATTTCTTGTAATCTATATTTATACAGTGAAATCTGTTTTTATATATATTTATAAATATAGTCTATATCTATTTTATCGTCTATATTTATACAGTGCACATTATGCAGTGTTACTTTACACTTATTTATTGCATTTCTGTACCTGAATTCTACTGTTAGATTTCATTTGTAACTTTGTTCTACAATATTTGCTACAACAATGTTCCTAATTTGTGTACTTGTTCTTATTTTATTACTGACTGTATACTTTATTAGTTAGGCTAGTATTTTTGCTGTGGTATCAATGTAGTACTTAGAGTGTTCTTTAAAGAGGCCCACTGAAGTGCCTTGAAACTAGGGATGTGACGATTTTTGAATATTCGATTAGTTGATTAAATTATAGGATATTGAATTGGTTTTGCGATTATTGTGTTTAAAAAATTCCCCATGTTTTCAGTGCTGACGTGGTGGTGACACGTTCATGTAACCAGAGGGTGGTTTAATTTGTGTCCTTATTTCAGCAAGTATTCTTGTATGAAGTCGGTCATAAAGTCTTAAGTGAACCTAAACAGTTGAGATTACATGGAGAACAAAAATGAATCGGATGTGTTGAATCATATTGGTTCCATGCATTTAGTGACAGCAGCCTAAAAATAACAATGATTAATCTATATTTAATTTATACAGTGAACTCTATGCATGCAGTGTAATAATTATATTTATATTATTACATTTCTACATGAATTCTACAGTTAGACCTAACATTATTTGCAACTGTTCGATAGTATTCATCTATGTTTCAATTAGTGTATCCTTATTTTTACTGTCTGTTCACTTGTCAATGATCAAATCAAGTTCAATGATATCTGAACTTTATTAGTTGGGAGTTTTGTGGTAGCAAAGTATGTAGTGTTTTTAAGTTAAATGTTAAGCAAAGTTATATTTGTCTTATTTGTTATTTACTTTTTGCTGATCCGAAAAATTATCCTATCAGTCACTCGAAAACCGCAATATTATCCAAACCGTGAGTTTTGTGATCCATTACACCACTTCCAAAAATCATACAAAATAGGGCAAAACCAAAATAAATGTGCCAATGTCCCCTTTGCCATCTTGCACCTATTACACTGAGGAGATATGGAGGTAAATATTTTGTTCAATCTAGTCTTGGAGTAAGGAATGTGGTTTATAACTTTGAACTGTATTAATTTATCTCGAATTCACAGAAAATCTCTTTATTCTCGACAGGCCTTCTTCCAAGATATCCTCAGACACGTCATCATTCAGTTCAGCAGACCAGGTTACTTTAAGGTGGTTGGTGTATATATCAGTGTTTTAAAAGCCTAAACAAAATGAGATACCAAATGTCTAGTTCAGTGGCATAACTTTGTTTTAAAAAGTGAGTGGAACAGGAATGTGTGGTGTTGGTATTCTGTTGTATATAGAATTTGTGTTCAACATGTCAGAGGATTGCATGATATTGGTGTGTTGATTGAGACTTATTAAAAAAAAAAAAATTATAAAATATATTGATCTGATTCAACATCTTCAAAGAATTTATGAACACAGATTTACACTCTGTAAAAAGTAAAGTTAGGAGAGAAGACTCTGGCACTGACATAGCCTCTGCATGAACCCATAGTGGAGAAGTCTCAGGTAGCATTTGATCCAGAATGCCCCTTTGCCAAAAACTAAGAGCCCTGGCATTTGCTGCCCAATAATAATGCTCAAAAATAGGAAGGCCAAGGCCTCCACAATCAGTAAGTTTTATAGTTCCATAAAAATGAAAGAATAACTGAATCAAGTTATTTAAAAAAAGGTTGCAGGGAGATTTTGAAACAGATATAGAGTAACAATCTTTATCACATTCACTTGACCAATTAGTGAAAAAGGCAGCAGTTTACAGTTTTCAATGCTTAATTTAAGTTCATTAATCATGTCTAAAGACGTTTATTTAAACAAATGTTTAGGGTTCTTTGGAATTTTCAGGCCAAGATGTGTAAAGTGATCCTCCACTATTTTAAATGGTATAATGTTCAAAATGCCATCGCATAAATTCACCTTTACTCCAATTTATTGAGTATCCTGAAAGTTTATTAAAAGACTTTGAGCATTGCCAAATGAAATTCCATGAATATGTGGATGGGTTCTGATTCCAACAGAATCAGGCTATTGTCTGGTCAGGCAAGCAAAATTCTCTTGTCCCAGACAAGCGCACAAGCGGCAATGTCGAGCCCTGTCATTCTTACTTTTGATTTATTCATCCAAAAGTTCTGTCTTGTCTTGTTTAGTTTAGTCTTGTTAATCAGTCATTGTCATTGTCATTGTCACAGTCATTGTCTGCACCTGTCATCCGAGCGTTACAGAATAACCGACCTCTCAACGCGAGATAAAGAAGATATGGATTTAATGGACTTACCCACGCTGAACTACCTGCTAAGCCCGGAGACTCGTCCCCACCTGGACTACTGGGACTGGAGGTGCAACGGCGAACGCTCCGCCTCCGCTTGGCAGCCCGGGGTGCGCTCCGAAACCGGAACGGACTTCGACGACCTCGGGGACCCGGTGGTGAAGCGAGCGGAATGGTCCATCACAGAACCAGGAGCGGTCCACAACATCTTCAAACAGTGGGCTGCGGATCCTTTCCCCACCCTAATTCCCGCCCTTGTGTCGTCATTCCCGGTCCCGTCCGGAGATCGTCCTCAGGTTCCGCTGCTGATCCCAGTCAGCCCCCAGGATCCGTGGCCATCGCTACCAACGACCAGCTCCTCGGCTCTGCCCCCGTCGCTCACCCCGTGCGGCTACTCACCAGCACCTCGGGCTGCCCGTTCACCAGCAAGGCTCGAGGAGGTGTCCCCGGCTTCCCTTCAGGCCTCCAGACCCACATCACCACCTAGACCCTTCAGCCCGTCACCTGCACCTCGACCCACAGCTCCCTCATCACCTCCTCGGTCCATCAGCCCGGAAGCTCTGCTAGGCTCCCTCGAACCTCCAGTTCGGCCTCCAGGGGTCGACGCTCAGCTTCCGCCACGGACTTCCGGGTTGGCGGCTACACCTCCCTGGCGAGTTCCTCCCTCCCTTCAACCTCCCTGTCGTCCTCAGTCACCACAACGTCACCCCGTTCATCCAGACCAGCGTCGGCTCCTCGGTCCCGCATGCCAGCGGCTCGGCGCCAAACTTCCGGGTCGGCGGTGGCGCCGAGGTCCATCGGCCGAGAAGCTCCCCCGGTTCCTCCACCAACTCCCATGGTTCCGTTGCCATTGATCAGCCCCAGCACGTCATCCACCTACTCTGTCTGGACTCCGCCCTGGCCCCTCCCACTGTCAACTTCACCATGGTGGCAGCCTCCGCCTTCGCCTTCTTCTTCCTACGGCGCGAGGACGCGCCTTCCGAAGGGATGTCACATGTTCAGTTCTGTCTTGTTCAGTTCAGTCTTGTCTTGTTTAGTTTAGTCTTGTTAATCAGTCATTGTCTGCACCTATTATCACGTAATTAGTTCAATCTCCGTCACCTGTTTCATCAGTGTACTTAAGTTCCTGTCTGTTCGTCATTCAGTGTCGGTTATTGTTTATGCGATGCACTCTGTTGCGTGTCTGTTCCTTCTGTTATTAAACCTGAGTGTTTTGAACTCTAAACCCTCGTCTCCTGTCATCCGAGCGTTACACATTGGTTGCTTGTTGTGTAAGCCTTTACAATGATCGTGTTAGTACTTAGTAGCAATATTTGTGACGTGCAACGCCATGTTTGATAATGCATGAATTTATCCACTTCTTTCAAAATAGACGGATGGATGCAACTGTTCTGAGAATTGGGAGAAGAACAGAGTAAACTTTATATTTGTTTACCTTACTCACAGTATGTATCTGATATGAATATAGCGTGTCATCTAATGATAATGGAAAGGATTATTATCGCAGCTTCTTTAGACATCACTGTATATTTTACAAACTCTAAATGTATTGTTAGGTATTGTTACTCGTACTTATGTGTATTTAAATTTATGAAACCTAAACTAAACATTATGTGGTTAAAAACAGTGAATAGTTGTGATAAATGCCAAGCACTGAGGGCATCCATCTATGGCTCGGCGCCCGTGATTACTCGAGTAATCATCAGAGGAACGATGGAACGATTACTCGATTAGCAAAATATTTGTAAGTGACAGCCCTATTTAGATTCTTCCATTGCTTTATAAGGCTATAATTTATCTATATCACAATCGTCTCAATTTCACGAGTGATAGTAAAACAAAGACTGTCACCCAGCACAGGTTAAGAGCAAATTTTTATAATATTATCATCATTAAGTATCGATTAAAAATAAACTGCCAACTATTAATAAAAATGAATGACAATTTACAACAACAATCTTTTTTGGATCAATAAATGTACATTTTAAATGAACTATGTTTGAGCAGGCTAAACCTGGAGTCAGGTCTCAAACTCTGACCTCTAAAGCACTGCTGTGCCACGTATTGTATCGTATCGCTGCCGGCTAGCCTACTGTTTTGCCATTTTTAAAGCTCACTTTTAAAAGTGAAAAATCACTCTTAATACTCAGATGAAAATATGTAACCTATATAATTAACATTTCTATTTTTTAATTTTATTACAAGAAGAAAATAACATAATGCATAGGCGCATATTAAATATAATCTTTTAAATATTTAAAAAAGAAATACAGGGTAGTATTATTGCATTAAAGCGCAGTCCCTGAAGTAAACAATACTTTGACATTGACTGTACTGTTTGAATTCATTCTAAACAGCATGGTAACACAAATGCTTTTTACATTTACTACATGTGGTTATTTTTAAATGTCTTTCTTTAAAAATCTTTTTTAGCATATTTTTTTCATCTCCACATGGCACAGTTGGTGCTACTTGTGAAAACAAGCTGTGATACGGCCACTCTATGGCTTTAGGTCAAGAGCAGAAATTAATTTTACACAGCAAACCGCGATGGTACCCGCGGCTGGTTGAGTACCATCTGTAACTGAAGAACAAAAGAAACAGGAAACAGACCAATGAAAGTGAAACGAACAGATCATAATCGTGACAAGTACATGCTAAATGTGACTTATTTAGCATGTGAATTTAATGTGAAATCAGCTCAGTCATTGCTTATAGAGTCGACGTAATGTTTACCTCCATGCGTCTATACTTTTCAGCATAATGGTAAACACAAACTTCAGAAACTCTTTCACACGTCAAACATTACCGCATTAAACACTAACAGGTCTTTCCCTTAAAAAAAATAAAACCATGAATTTTTTTTTTAATTACATTAAGTTAATTAAGTTGTTGTAACAGGTCCCCTGAATTATATTTTATTGTTTATCTTGAGGCTCTAGATGACTAAAAAGCAGAACAGTCATCTTAGTGATGTAAAATAATTTGGCTTTAACCAAACACTCATTTTGACCTTATACTGTTACCATATACAAGTTATCATCGATGCTGAATTTCAGGTTTTGACATCAGTGTGCAACTGTTCTAATGACAGCAAACTTTTCATTTTCTTCTTCCAGACGACTCTGGTACATCAATCATTGGCCAGAAAAAGCATCAGCTCAACATTTATGCAGCAAACCTCCTTTCACCTAAAATGTTTGTAATACAGTAAAGAGACTCTTTTTCTCTACTTCCATCTTCCATCCCCCCAAAAAAGAAAAAAAAAAACACTTTCTGCACACTTGCAGTCAAAGACAAGACAGACCACTGGCTTTTGGGGGATCAGAGTAAAGACTGGGGTCATGTTTGAAACTCAGCACAAAAGCTGCTCTGAGATTCCTTGACATGCTCTCCAAGCTATCAGTTCTGGGCATGTAGAGCACAAAGAAAGCAACACCACCACGAGGAATATAAATGTCACTGAATTGTGTTTTCTGAGAAGAGCTGTTATCCCTGCTCCCAGAATACCATTCCCAAAAAACACTCAACTCAATGTTTAATCTCTTGCCTATAATTTGAAAAATGATTTCAGCACATTTTTTAGCAAGACCAAAAAGAAACAAAATGCAAGTAAAAAACCTAGGAGTATCATATACATAAAATAAGTGCCATGGTGTTCACTCTACTGTATATTGCCGATTATTAAGTTACAGGAACTTTTTCTGACCTAAGATGGCATTACATTAAAGAAAAGGCTTTATTATTCAAAAATAAAGACAAAACAAACATATACAAACATAAGATAGCCTATACTTTAGTAACTTAAAGTTTTATTTTGTCTCACAGTTATCAGTGTTACGGTATTGTAAAAATGTGTTGGAAATGTTTGGAAACAGTTTAACTTCAAAGGATATTTTTTTTAAAGAAAGTTTTATTTTACCAGATTTTTTCCATTTTGGGCATGTCCCCTACTTTTTAGTTTCCTCTCATTAATACATTTATAAATGTATGAAATCAGGACAATTCTTCCTGGTTTGTTTTCATATACCATTCAGAAAAAGTATATTTTAAATTAATTTGCTCATTTATACAATTTGTGTTTTATAATATAAAATAGCTGTCTCCTAATACTGCAGTGACTACCATCACAACAACCGAGTTCTGTTCATTATCCCACATAAATTTAAAAAGCGGGCCACGATCCTCAGATCTTTATTCCATGTGATAAGTGCTTTAACAGAAGCAGTTTCATTTTCATGATTTCTAGTATCGCCATATAATAGTGTACCACATGTTAGATTTTGCTGTATTTGGCTGAGCAGTCTTTTGGGGTGGCTCGCCAATGTATTCGATTTCTCTAGGTCATAAAATAAGTAAGCTTGACCAGAGTTCTTGTGGGGAGAAGAGTTTATCGAAGGCAGTAGTGTAGCACAGTTCTTCAGCAGCGATGTCAGCCTTCAAAATAACTTAACAGAACTTTATACATGAAGACAAAAGGGCTACAAACAATAGAAAACTGTTGGGACCCCTTACAGGAGGTTGATCTCCCCTGCAATCTACTCTGAGCAATGCTGTTTCTTCGTTATTCAGTTCCTGTGGGCCATTTGGTTCACACCTTTACGGACACAGTCTGTTGATTGTATCTGTGGCACAGTCACAATGTAAATGCATCTAAATAAAGATGATAAAAATTCACAAATCTTTCAGTACCAAAGTACCACATTAATGAGCACATTTTCATAAGTGATCCAATACATTTGAACTTGCATTTGATGACTAAACAGGCGTGAGAAACCACATTCTCCATATGGAAAAGCCCCCCCCCCCCAATCAGTGTTACAATTCTGCATCGCTCGATATCCACCTGTTCTCTCTCGGAAAGTAACCGTGCAAGTATGTTGGGTTGAACATACGCGCGAAAGTACTCGGTAAAGCATTTCTGTGTCATGCTGAATAATTCTTCCTCATTTCTCTCAGCATCACACATATAATTCAATATCAATGTCAGTTTTACACATCAAAACGATGTCCTTCATTTACAATCACCTCACTGACCTCCGCAACTGCAGTCTTCGCACCATCAACCGGCCTCACCTGTGACTTTTCTCCTCCTCTCGGTTTTTCTGTTGTGGATATTAACCACCGTTTCATTTTAAAGCAGGTATTATTTGTTTGCAGCCTTCAAACACCTTTAGCTTTAGCAAACAACAGCGTACGTAACTTCATTGTGATTGACGTTGACGTAATCTTGTATAATGTCTGGGACAAAATTATACATTTAATTTAAAAAATATACATTATCAGTAATTATACATAATCAGACTTTTCTGCAAACACCATTTTATAAGTATTGAATTAAATTAATGGCAACAAAAATATATAGTGCCTATATATTTTTTCCACTTTAAAAAAAAAAAAATAGAAATCATCTCGCGACCCCTGCGCCGGGGTCCCGGACCCCCACTTTGGGAACCACTGATGTACTCTATAGATATATGACCACACACCACATCAAGCTTAGTGCTTAAAGAGTTCAGCCTTTTCACACTGGAGGCTTTGAAAAGTATTGCAATTATTTCATATCAGCTTCTAAAGATTGTGATGCTAGCTGTGGTTGACAGTCATTTTAAAGTTCACCCAAAAATGAAAATTCTGTCTTTAACTACTGACCCTCATGTCGGTCCAAACCCGTAAGATTTTCGTTCATCTTCAGCACAAATGAAGATCTTTTTGTTGAAATCTGAGAGCTTTCTGTCTCTCCGTTGACAGTTATGCAACTACCACTTCGAGGCTTCAAAAAGTTCATAAAGAGGTCGTAAAACCTAATCCTTATGAATTGAGTTGTTTAGTCCCAATTTTCTGAAGAGAAACATCACTTTATATGATGTACATATTTAATTCAGGATTTTATTCACATATAAACACAGATGAGTAAACATAAAAAGAAGCTCAACTGAACCTGCTTCACGCGAAAGAACAACTGTCGAGGTTTAAACCTCTTGTGGAAGCTCAAACGAGCTGCGTAACACGAGAATGAACCTCGTCGGTTAGCATATGTCAAGCAAACATGCTTGAGCTTCTGTTTACCACAACCGATGTGCGAGTTGATGAAGGTTTATGTGAATAAATGCCTAAATTAAGTCTGTTAATTATATAAAAAGTGAAAATTTGGACTAATCTTCTCAATTCATATGGATTAGTTTTACAATATCTTTATGAAAGATCAAAGCAAGAAGAAAGCAAGATCAAACATCACCTTTAAATAAGAAGCTCACGTGCCCACTGTTCAGAAACAAAAACCCATTTTTCTTTTCAGTTTTCCTGGGATTACGAAGCACAATCCTTTCTTCTTCCTTCTCCAGGGTCTTGATAAAGCCTTACTGAATCAAAAACATACATTCACATTTATCTAACTGTGAATATTCCTTATAATGATATATAAATATATATATATATATATCAATTTAGATTAATAACTGACTGCAAAAAGACAGTGAGAGACAACGAGTGGCCCAACCTCCAGTACTTTGGACACTGATTGCACAATGCCATAGGTAAGGTTTTAATAATCTCTTTTCATTCAAGTGATATATATTTTCCCACTCACAAAAGACACGTGAACAGTCTAATGAATGCAAATATTCAAAGAAATATATTTCCACAACATGAATAATCATAATGGTATACGTGCCCAATGTGTGTGTGTGCATGCAAATGTGTATGAGTGCATGCTCTTTGTGCGTGTGCATTAATATTCTGCAGAGAGTGAAGAAAGACAAGTTTGTGAATGTAGGTCATGTTCCACTAAAATGTGTTTTGATAATGTATTCTTTATTTATCACAGAGAATGGTGTGAGGGACCCGCAGATCGAACGTGCCAATGGGGTGTGTAAAGAGGCTGTGTCTGCCTTTTCTTACAGCAGGAAAAAAAGAAGAGACATGACATGAAATACAGGCTGAGCTTGGTCTACCCACTCATCAGCTAGTAACAAAGTCCCCGATCAAATAAAATGATAGAGAAATTTCTCGAACATGAGAAGGTCATAGTCCATGTCCCGATATGGCCAGATATTGATGTGCTGGAGTCCATAAATAAAGCTGTGAAACCACTCCAAGACTTTACCGACGCACTCTCCGGGGAGTCTTTTGTCGGCGTTTCATACATTAAACTGGTGTTCCATCTGTTCAAAACCAGTCTCCTACAGCCAGAGGAGAAAGACACAGAGCTCAGTAAAACAATAAAAAGAAACAATGTGGTGACCCTGTGAAGGATGAACTCTTGGACATTTGAACACCTCACTGACGGACCCAAGGTTCCGCACAGCCTACACTGACCCAGACAAGGTGGAACAAGACAAAAAAGCTCAGCTGTCACGGAGGCTGAGCTCATGCTCCTACCAACAGCAGTAGACCTGGCAGCCTGGCCCAGTTGTGCAGGTGTGCCAAGAAGAAGCACAGCCTCTGCCCAAGAAAGAGAATTTCAGCTGCCTTCTTCAAAAAGAATGTGTCATTAGTGTCATCTCCCCACGATTCAGAGGTAGTAACGATACTGAGAGACTGAGCTGAAAACTTACTTATTTACCCCTGAGGTAGACCCTGACACAGATCCCCTTGAGTTGTCGAAGTGCCACCAACAGAATTTTCCACGGCTAAATAGTGTGGCAAAAAGATACTGCTCGGTCCCAGCGATGAAAGTTTACTGCATGCCTCAAACTAAAAGCAGCACAAGAAATAAGCACCTTATGCTATCATGCACTGATATTTAATGCTGTTGAATGTTTTGCTTGTACTTTATCAGAACTACCTCCTATCTACTGAATAGCAAGATGTTAAACTTGTGTTTGAAGAAAACTTATCAAAAAGGGTCACATAGTTTTATGTTTTATGTTATGTTACAATTTCACTGTTTACAATTGCAGGGTGTGTCAGCCTTTCTTAGTGTTTTCTTTATTTTTGTACGCACTCCATTCCAAATGCCATCTTTCATTTCAAAGATTAATTTTGTTTATTAAAAGCAAAAGGTTTTGTTTCCAAAGCATTTCTAAATTAAGTTCATAATTCAAACAAACAAAAAACCAAGCAAAATTAGCAAAGTGGTCAAAAAACTCAGTATCACCATTCCCAAATCCAAACATTTGTTCCTCTTTGTCATTTCTCGCTCCACCCTTATGCGGTGACATTCATACCCCAGATATGTGCATGATAATTAATTAAATAAGCTCACAAAATACAAATATATACACATAATAATAATAATAAACAAATACATAACGGCTACAACACAGGGCCTGCCATCTTGTCTTTTTGGCTTGCACTTTAACACCAGGGCGGAATCCATATCAAATCCCAGAAGGGAAAATCAAAACAAAATAAAGTTAAAACTTGTTTTGAACAATTTGACAACTTTGTCATCTGCAGATTGATTTTAAGTAGGGGGGGGGTCAATTTAAATCTTCAATAAGATTTTTTGTGAAAATCACCCAGCATCAAGTAAAACATTTACATTTGTAGGGGAACAATCCCTTTTAAACACAGAATAATTTGTTACCTTGAGGATGCAGCTTTCGGCTCTCACCAGTTGCTCTGCTTTTCTGCCAATTCTAAAACCCCCCGTGCAAACCTGCACACAGCTCCCATACAGAATGAAGGCTCACTAGGGTTTTGGAGTCACAAGGTAACTATTATCTTGGCATAGAATGTCCTATTTTCCTGTTTAGCTCCAACCCCAATCAAATACACCTGAACAAGCAAATCAAGGTCGTTTTAGCCTCTTTCTGACTGTCAGTCCAAATCCGATTTTTGTGCATGTCCGATTGAAATCAGATCAATTTTTACAGATTTTTCGAGCTACATTCATATGTGGTTTGAAATCCTATTCAATATCACTGCTCTGATAAAATTTCGCATTGTTTTTATGTGATTTTCTCACACCACGTCAGACATTGTTATAGGAAACATGCCGATACAGAAACTGTGATGTTGCAAAGTGCTGGATGAGCAGAAAATGACCAAATAGCGGAGGCATGTTTTGAAACCGTTAGAGACGACAACAAGGAATAAAGCATACTGCCATATCACCATACCACCATAGCCACCTCCTACATTTCTGAAGCTGCCTCATAATATGCTGTGGTCCAGTGGCCTGACTATACATTATCATGTTGTAAATAAGACAACATCTGTAGTGCAAACCCCTCCATGTTGCCGTTGTTGTTGTTGTTGTTTTTGGCGTATACCTACCAATGCAATATCATTGCCACAGAAACCAATGCAGATATTCTGGAAAATGAAAGAGCGGCATGGAACACAGAAATCGGATCTGAACGCTTGCAATACATAATGTTAACAGTCAATTATTTTAGATCAGATTCCAATGGGATAAACACATAATCGGATTTGGACTGACAGTCTGACCATAGCCTGTGATCAGATGTGGAGCTAAACTCTGCAAAAAATGTATTTTGAGGGCCAGAGTTTCCCAGCCCTGGTCTATGTGGATAGCAGTGAAGTGATGCTGAGACGTGTACATGTCTATGCAGAGGCAAATATTTAGCCAGTGCACAGTAAATGCATCTCCCTCTATTGTACTTTGTTAGGCCACGTTGTTAACAAACCAGTAACAAGCTAATATTCAAGGGGGCAATAGCTTCTATATCCAATATTTATGCCACTGGATATGTTAATAAAAAAAAAAAGAGCAAATAACAGTTTAACTGAATTAAACTTACTCAGAAATATTCTTCCAACTGTTGCTCCAGCATGATAGTACTTACGTTGAAAGAGAAACTGATCATAGAATTTACTTCATGCTAATGGCGACTGAGAATTACAGTCTGACAGAACAGTAATGAAAGGGTATTCATATCACAATTATAGGGGGGTGGGGAGTTAGCTCTATGAGTAACCACTCACTTCTAATGCTCCCGGGTTCAATCCCCACCAAGGGCAACTTCTCACTTGTAAGTTGCTTTGGATAAATGAATAAATGTAAATAGTACATATGTGATATGATCACATATTGGTGTTATTGAGTAGTCAGTATTATTGTGAAAAGGGTCATGACATGAGAAATCAAATTTGCGCTGACTTTTGACATATTTTGGCTTTGTACCAATAAAAATAGGGATGCACCAATAGGATTTTATTTTTGACTAATACGATACCAATTTAACACACAACTATTGGCTGATTCCGATACTTGTCACTACTCTCTTATTTCAACTTTTGTAATTAAAATAGAGTAGTGTTTTGATCATATTTTAAATTAGCAAAGTTCAAAAACACACACATTAAGGTATACTAGCTAGTTCATTGCTGCTGCATCAATTAATTTTTTATTGAACATGGATTGGATCCATTTAACATTCAACAGGCTAACATGAACACAAATACAACAGAACAAGATGTATATGAAAAAAAAAGTGCTTTACAGGTAGGTTTAGGTTTCCAGATACAAAAAGTAATCAAATGTAATATATTCTTCATTGTATAAATTGAATATACATTAATCCTTATTAAAGTTACAAAAGTTATTTAGTAATAATAATAATAATAATTATAATTTTTATTTGTACTGCACTTTACATTTGAAATAAATCTCAAAGTGCTACAATTAATATCATTAAAAAGGATAAAATACTAACGGATTTAATAGTTAAAAGTCATAAGTTCTCCTAAATAGAAATGTTTTAAGTCCTGTTTTAAAATTCTCAATAGTTTGAGCTGCCCTCAAGTGGTCCGGGAGGACATTCCAAATCCGAGGAGTGGCAGAACAGAATGCCCGATCACCAATTGTGCTGAGCTTTGTCTTGGGGTCAATGAGGCGGTTTAAGTTTGTTGAAGGGAGTGATCGAGTTGTAGTCGAAGGTGTGAGTAATTCCTTCAGATGGGGGGGGGGGGGGTTCCATAGATGCACTGGTAGGTTAGAAGGGAGACCTTATGTTCAATCCTGGTAGAAGTCAGTGAAGTGAGTAGAGAATGGGTGTGATGTGATCATATTTTCGAACTCTGGATCCTAGCAGCACTATTCTGAACATGCTGCAGTCTCTGCAAGCTTTTGTTAGGGATCCCGATGAGAAGAGTGTTACAGTAATCCAGTCTGGAGGAGACAAAGGCGTAGACCAGTTTTTCAGCATCTGCTAAGGTTAACATTAGACGAAATTTTGCAATATTTCTGAGAAGGTAGAAAGATGCCTTGCAGAGGTTTTTGATATGGGCTTCAAAGCTGAGTTGTGGATCAAATCTTACACCAAGATTGGAGACAATTGTGGAGAGGGGAATGTCATGATCAGAGATAGTGATACCAGTTATGGAGGAAGACTGGGTTTGATGTGGTGTGCCAACGAGAATTGCCTCAGTTTTAGAGCTATTTAGCTGGAGGAAGTTATGCTTCATCCACACCCTTATCTCCTCCAGACAGGCAGTGAGTGTTGAAGATGATGATGTTAATGAAATTGCAGAGGTGTGTGTTCCTGATTTCATGTACAGTTGCGTGTCATCAGCATAGCAGTGAAATGAGACTCCATAGTGACTAATGACATGGCCGAGAGGGATGATTTAAATGATAAAGAGAAGGGGCCAAGGACTGACCCCTGAGGGACCCCGCAAGTAACTGTGTGTTGCCGGGACCTTGCACTCCCAAGTGGAAATGTATTCAGTTCTGTTAGTGAGATACGATTTAAACCAGTCAAGGGCAGTGCCAGAGTCTAATGGTTTGATGCAGCCGGTTAAGAAGTATGCCATGATCCACTGTATCAAATGCAGCAGACAGATCAAGGAGTATAAGGAGGGATGGTGAACCTGCATCAGCTGTCATCCGTAGGTCAACCAAGGCTGTTTCCATACAATGTGCAGTGCGGAAACCAGACTGGAGGTGGGAAGCTACAACTTTTTCCAATACTTTGGAGAGGAATGGGAGTTTGGAAATGGGCCTGTAATTTGTAAGCACATCTGAGTCAAGGGTGGGTTTTTTGAGAAGTGGTCTGATTATGGCAGTTTTTAGGGCAGATGGAACATTGCCAGACTGAAGAGAGTGGTTTATTATAGTGTTAATCAGAGGACTTCGAACAGAGGTGTTTACTTTCACTAGAGCTGTAGGAAAAGGGTCGAGGGCACAGGTGGTAGGTTTCATCCTTTTCATTATCATCTCAACCTCTTGTTGTGAAATTTCTGGAAAACTATGGAAGGGCTCCAAAATTGAAGACTGTGAGAGGAAAGTCAGGGTAGATAGTGGTGAAGATCCAGAAAAGGTAGAGTAAATTGAGTCTATTTTTGTTTTGAAAAAGTCCAGGAAATTATTACAGTGCTCTTCTGTAGTTTCTGTAAGCGAGGTTTGTGGTTTGAGTAAATGATTTATGGTGGAGAACAGCTGTTTGGAGTTTTCAGGACTATTTCTGATGACATTTGAGTAGAAATTTGACCGTGCCTCTATAAGTGTCTTTGACTAGTCCTTTCCTGTTCCCAAAAAGCGAGCTTGTGCACAGTGAGACCTGTGTTTTTACATCTTCTCTCAAGGGCACGCCCAGCTGCCTTCATTTTTCGCAATTCGCCGGTATACCAGGGTGCTGATCGGGTGAAAGTGACTATTCCTGTTTTGACCGGGGCATGAAGATCCAGAATGCTTCTGAGGGTGTTATTATAATAGTCCACTAAGTCCATGGGTGGTAGACAGTTTACAGAAAGGAGATGCTGGAGATCGGACGCCATAGTCTCTTGATTGATGTTTTTCAGATTTCTGAAGCAGATTTGGCATTTGGGCTTGATGAAGCTGGACAGTGAAGACATCTTCATGGAAATGGCCTTATGATCAGAAACTCCCATGATCATGCACCAGAAGATTGCTGAGATAAACAGAATTTGTTATAACTAGGTCAAGAGTGTGGCCCCTGGTATGAGTGGAGGCATCGACAAGTTGCGTCAGATTAAAACAGTGGAGTAATTGAAGAAATTCTGCTGAAAAACGACAGGTTGAAGAGTTGACATGAATATTCATATCTCCAAGTATAATGATATTTACAGACATTGTAGAGAAAGTTGAAAGAAGATTGGAGATCTCCTGGATGAATGATGGGTTTGGTTTGAGTGGTCGATAAATGAGAAGTATCGTAGTGGAAAAAGGGTGCTTACATTTAAATGTAAGGGATTCAAATGAGGACAGCTCAGGTAGGGTTATAGGGGACAAGATCCGATCACTTCGATAGATGACAGCCGGACCACAACCACGCCCTGTACTGCGGGCTTTCTGTAAATAGCAGTAACCAGGGGGACAGGTCTCATTCCATCCAACTCTGTGCGTAGCTTTGTCATGGGAACTTCAGCACTACTATTCCTAGTAGTGACGGCGCTCTGATGACGTGTTAGAAATGCGACAGTGCGCATGCCAGACCAGATAGATGCTGTGATCAGACTGGAAGAAAACAAACTTTCGACAGTAACTTCTGTGAATATAACGGGGGCGGAGAAGGAATCCAAGTTGCTTAATGACTAATATACACAATGGAGTGGGGTATAGTTGTTGAAATTCTTAAGTTGAATGGCTGAATAATTAAGCATTATACCAGTCGTGGAGAGTGATCCAGCCGCAAGCCACGCTCGTGATGAACAGAAAAAAGAAGCAAACAACCATGACCATGGGTGAACACCTCACAATCGCCCTAGGCGAAAGCCCCATGGAACAGACAGTGACGAACAAACACAGGAGTCTACAAGCGACAGCAAACTGGTAAGTGAGCAGCCGCTTGAGTCGGTGGAATCCGTACAAAACACATATGAATCCACATTTAACTTACTGAACATATTACTGTTCAATAAACAATATATTATAAAATGGAGAAAAGGAGAAGCGGCGAACAAGCCACGCCAGCGTCCTCTCCCCTCTCCCCTGAGTTGTCAGTCAGTCATGGTTGTCACCATGACAACCGTAATGCTGTAGTAAAGAATAGTGATTTTTTTTTTTGTCTCTTGTTTGATTAACATTAAAACAGACAGGAAAGCAGCAGGAATATTAGGCTGCTGTCACTTTAAGATCCAATTTACTGGTACACAAATGTTTTAATTCTCATGCATTTACGTTAATTTAGACATCACCTATTATGTTTACAACAATACTCACCAAGTTTTAAATTTAAAACTGACAGACAAAATTAGATGCTTAAATTAATGTTTGAATTAAATTTAAAATAATAACATTAACATTAAAGATGGCAACATGTGACGATGAGAGGTAAAAGTTTCCCTAGTGCAACAGGTTTTAATGAATACAACCTTGACAAATCAAATGTGCATACAATATAAAAGCAACATAAGTAAAGCAATGTGCATGTAATTTCTGTTGTGAATGTGACCATAGTAAAACACTGCACTAAAACAAACAAACAAAAAAATAAATAAATAAACTTGGAGCAGTATAACTTGCAATTTTTATTTACTTTATGATTCAAGTAATTCCAGACGTCGCTACACATTTTCAACGGCGCTTTCCATTATATTATGTATTTAAGAGATGCAGATCTTGCACTTGACAGTATTTACAGTGAGTTTTCATCAAACACAGATTTAATGATAATGAAAAGGTGAAACTGCAATACTGACCATTTGGAACTTTGCTGTGGTTTATCGTGAAACCAGTAACTATTTTATCTCTAGATTAAAGTGTCTGCATTCACATATTTGCATAGAGTATATGTTTTGGACCTGAAGTATATATTTTGAAATAAGCTGTGTTGACATTATTCACATAAATTATTATACAAGTTCACTCACAAGACTTATACTTAACCCTGAAAAATTAAGGATTTGGCAGGGTTTAGTATTAAAAAAAAAAAAAAACATTTACATCTAAGATACAGTATATACAGTAAAATCAATCCAAGTTCTGGCCAAAGTTCAGTTGTACAGCATCTGTATGAGTGGAGCACAACTTAACACTTTTTGACTTTCTCGGTTTGTGTAAAACCAATTGGGGTCAGAGTATTTTTTTCTTTTCACATTATTTTCACACTTCCTCTCTTGAAAAAAGGGAAGTGAAATGTGACAACATGCACCATAGGTGAAGCATATTGTAACCTGTGAAGGGCACGTTGTAACACAAAAAATCTGATCAAATAATAAAAAATAAAAAAAACATATACAAAAAAGAAAGATTAATATTTTGTCTGTAAAATACAACTGTACAGTTTTTATATAAAAGGTTGTAATTTCTTAATAATTAAAAGCAAAACTCACAGCTATACATCTAGATTAAAACAATGTGTGCAAACTCAGAAAACTCACATATTCAGAAAAACTCAGTTTAACATAGCTCCCCCCTTTCCCTCCACACACAGCTCTCACTGAATATAGACAAGTAGATGAGGCAGAATGCTTTAAATTTCCTGAAATGATAATTCATGAACACTGAATATAGACCCAAAATCTCCATTCACCCGTTTTGCATGGTTTCTCAATAGAATCGAGTTATGTATGAATTACATCATTAACGTCATAAAATAGCTAAGGTCAAATTGCAAGGCACATTGCAAAACAGTGTTACAACATGCCCCACCAGCGTAATGTATTTCCATCCACTGAAACACTTCAGAAAGTGCCAAAGTCATGAAAAAAAACTTGTCTGAAGTAATGGTTCTGACTGAGACACATTTTCTTTAACCTTTTAAGAACATCAAATACCAAACACTACAAAGGCTTTATCAATTCATATGGCCCCTGGCATTAGTCTGAGCTAGGGTTATTGCAACGATTGATGATAATTGTGATATTCAAAGCATGAAATATCGATATCGTATTAATTTAGGGTGTGAAAATATACCAGTATTGACGATAACCACAATATTTAAAATGAATAGGACTCTTATGATACCATGACACGTAAATACTCCAGCACCAGTACCTGGTTGACCTCTCAGGTGGCAGTATTGCACCTGTCAAACAAGATGCAGCAGCGCACGCAGCTACTCTAAGGAGAACAATGTTGTCCGAGCAGGAGAGTAAGAAGATCTTCCCACACCCGAAAAAAGTACGCTCACCAGTATAAGAGTTTTTTTCGGCTTCCAAGAAAACAGCCCATCTGCAGAATGCCCCTGTCCACGGTCAGTGAGATTTTTACTCGCCTCCATGCCCATCACCCTGCAGATTATGCCATTTTACAGAGAGTGAGTTGTGAATATTTTACTAGTCATGGAATGGGAAATGTCATAAAACCTGCTAACAACGGTTTTCTGTGTTCATATATTTAAATAAAGGGTGATTCTTGTAATTAGTACAGTGTTTTTTTGGGGGTTTTTTTATATTTGTAATGTATTTGCAATCAAGTCATGGCCAATACGGCCTGTACGTAGCACTTGATATTTTTTGTTTATATCCATTATGATTAAAACTGATCTAGAAAAACTGAGAGACTACACTGCTACATTAAACTCTGTAAAATGTTAAGTTGGTCGCAGTACCATCCAGCACTCAATGCCACATCTGTGTCCATTCCAGGCTCACATTAAAACTGAATTAGCAGCACACTTACAGCATGACTTCCTTGAAGACAACGCAACTATAGGTTAAAGTATCAGTTTTGATGTTAATATTTATTCAGCATACTGTTGGACTTGACAGTATTTTCTCTCTTGTTATTTCATGGGGATCTTCAAAAAAGACAGAGAAAACCAGAGTCTCAGGTTGATTGAAATTGAGAACGCAAGAAGTGAAAATGAACGTGCCCTGTATTTATCAGTATACTTATGTCAGTTGTGTAAAAAAAAAATAAAGTAAAAATTAATTTGATTTTAAATTTTGGCTTCCAACGATAATGAAAACAAGATAACGGAGGTAAAATAATTATCGTATTCCATCCAGCACACCTCCCTTTCCTTCACATCGGTGAGCTTTTGTTCATCCATAAAAGCCCAAACTTAACATCCAAATCAGCCAAATAAGTGAGTTTTAAAATGCAGTCTATAGTCGCTAAACTGTGGGATGTGATTGATATTTTAAAAAATGCGATTGATATTTAAAAAAATGCTATTAAAAGCGCATTAAGCCGGAAAACAGACACCTGTTCCCCAGGTGGCTTTCTGTGTGTACGCCCCGAGTCTGAACCGAACGTGGATAAGCCAATGGGCTTCGGATACGCGTCTAAACTTGTACACAGAAAACTGTAGAAAAATATCAAAATGCCTTTTTGGCTATTTATGTTAACACAGTGGGTTATGTCTTAAGTAAATATAAAGTTCAGAAAGAGCACATGTGTGTAACAGTATATTGGAGCCATAGCTCTTTACAATGACAGCAGCCTAATATACCAGCTGCAGTCTGTCATTAATTGTTTGATAATCAAACTACAAATTCAAAAGGAAAATCACTAACTGATCTTGACTGTATAACTTAAAATAAGGATTAATTTGTATTTAATGTGTACTGTACTGTGTAATATACACTCACCTAAAAGATTATTAGGAACACCATACTGTGTTTGCCTTCAGAACTGCCTTAATTCTACGTGACATTGATTCAACAAGGTGCTGAAAGCTTTCTTTAGAAATGTTGGCCCATATTAATAGGATAGCATCTTGCGGTTGATGGAGATTTGTGGGATGCACATCCAGGGCACGAAGCTCCCGTTCCACCACATCCCAAAATGCTCTATTGCGTTGAGATCTGGTGACTGTGGGGGTCATTTTAGTACAGTGAACTCAGTGTCATGTTCAAGAAACCAATTTGAAATGATTCAAGCTTTATGACATGGTGCATTATCCTGCTGGAAGTAGCCATCAGAGGATGGGTACATGGTGGTCATAAAGTCATGGACATGGTCAGAATCAATGCTCAGGTAGGCCGTGGCATTTAAACGATGCCCAATTGGCAATAAGGGGCATAAAGTGTGCCAAGAAAACACCCCCACACCATTACACCACCACCACCAGCCTGCACAGTGGTGACAAGGCATGATGGATCCATGTTCTCATTCTGTTTACGCCAAATTCTGACTCTACCATCTGAATGTCTCAACAGAAATCGAGACTCATCAGACCAGGCAACATTTTTCCAGTCTTCAACTGTCCAATTTTAGTGAGCTCGTGCAAATTGTAGCCTCTTTTTCCTATTTGTAATGGAGATGAGTGGTACACGATGGGGTCTTCTGCTGTTGTAGCCCATCCGCCTCAAGGTTGTGCGTGTTGTGGCTTCACAAATGCTTTGCTGCATACCTTGGTTGTAACGAGTGGTTATTTCAGTCAAAGTTGCTCTTCTATCAGCTTGAATCAGTCAGGCCCATTTTCCTCTGACCTCTAGCATCAACAAGGCATTTTCGCCCACAGGACTGCCGCATACTGGATGTTTTTTCACAGGACACCTTTCCAGTAACTGAGCCGATTATGAAATACTCAGACCGGCCCGTCTGGCACCAACAACCATGCCACATGACAAATTGCTTAAATCACCTTTCTTTCCCATTCTGACATTCAGTTTGGAGTTCAGGAGATTGTCTTGACCAGGACCACACCCCTAAATGCATTGAAGCAACTGTCATGTGATTGGTTGATTAGATAATTGCATTAATGAGAAATTGAACAGGTGTTCCTAATAATCCTTTGAGAATTACATAAATATTGGGAATTGGAAAAGTTGCTGCTTAAGTTTTTATAATAGCAATTTGCATATACTCCAGAATGTTATGAAGAGTGATCAGATGAATTGCATAGTCCTTCTTTGCCATGAAAATGAACTTAATCCCAAAAAAACCTTTCCACTGCATTTCATTGCTGTCATTAAAGGACCTGCTGAGATCATTTCAGTAATCGTCTTGTGAAAGTGAAAAAGAAAGTCGTGACATGTTGTCAAGTATGGTGACCCATATTAGAAATTGGTGCTTTGCATTTAACCCATCCCAAGTGCACACACACAGCGGTGAGTAGTGAACACACACACACACACAGTGAACACACATTCAGAGAGCAGTGGGCAGCTATTGCGACAGCGCCCAGGGAAGAAATAAGGGGTTAGGTGCCTTGCTCAAGGGCACCATAGTCGTGGTATCGAAGGTGGAGAGAGTGTTGTTCATTCACAATCCCCACATTCAATTCCTGCCGGCGTGGGAATCGAACCGGCAATCTTCACGTTACAAGCGCAACTCCCTCACCATTGGGCCACGACTACCCCACTTGTTAACTCAGGTGGGAATGTTGACGAGCACAAGGCTGGAGATCATTATGTCAGGCTGATTGGGTTAGAATGGCAGACTTGACATGTTAAAAGGAGGGTGATGCTTGAAATCATTGTTCTTCCATTGTTAACCATGGTGACCTGCAAAGAAACGCGTGCAGCCATCATTGCGTTGCATAAAAATGGCTTCACAGGCAAGGATATTGTGGCTACTAAGATTGCACCTTAATCAACAATGTATAGGATCATCAGCAACTTCAAGGGAAGAGGTTCAATTCTTGTAAAGAAGGCTTCAGGGCGTCCAAGAAAGTCCAGCAAGTGCCAGGATCGTCTCCTAAAGAGGATTCAGCTGCGGGATCGGAGTGCCACCAGTGCAGAGCTTGCTCAGGAATGGCAGCAGGCAGGTGTGAGCGCATCTGCACGCACAGTGAGGACAAGACTTTTGGAAGATGGCCTGGTGTAAAGAAGGGCAGCAAAGAAGCCACTTCTCTCCAAAAAAAATATCAGGGACAGATTGATCTTCTGCAGAAAGTATTGTGAATGGACTGCTGAGGACTGGGGCAAAGTCATATTCTCCGATGAAGCCCCTTTCCAATTGTTTGGGGCATCTGGAAAAAGGCTTGTCAGGAGAAGAAAAGGTGAGCGCTACTATCAGTCCTGTGTCATGCCAACAGTAAAGCATCCTGAGACCATTCATGTGTGGGGTTGCTTCATTTATTAGATAAAAGATATTTAATCTCTCACTATTCATAAACTCAACTATTACATAAATCTTACATATTTCATTTACATATGACTGACAAATATGAATCACATTTAGTTTATTAGTTTATGTTAAAACTATGTAATCCAAATGGATGGAAAATTGCTATGTAATTAAATTACATAAAACTTATGTTTAGACAGAAAAAATTTTTTGAGTGTAATGTCTGAATGTTTTTGCATTACATAAAAATAGATATCAAGAAATCAGAAATAATGAAGAGGCTAATTTTTCATATCAGATAATACAGTTGACAATAGAACCACTGTGTTTGTGAAACGTTTGTGGATCATGTTGATAGCTAATGCAATGAACTAAACCTGGTTACTCTGGTAGGACACCTGTGTCCTGTTAGTCCTGTTAGTGCTGAGAAAAGAGATTCTAAATGGCATTTTCCAATGAGACTGTGTTGTTAGTAAGAGTGTTCCAAACAAAAGTGAACGCGTGAATCCCTTCATAAAGGGCCTTTCCACAAATTCTTTAGTGAAGTTTACGTTCACGTGACTCAGGGTAGCGAATCAGAATAAAGAATGGTACCAAAACACCCTCCAACAGCAACTTCTTCCAACAATCCAACAACAGTTTGGTGAAGAACAATGCATTTTCCAGCACAATAGAGCACCGTGCAAAAGTGATAACTAAGTGGCTCGGGGACCAGAACGTTGAAATTTTGGGTCCATGGCCTGGAAACTCCCCAGATCTTAATCCCATTGAGAACTTGTGGTCAATCCTCAAGAGGCGGGTGGACAAACAAAAACCACTAATTCTGACAAACTCCAAGAAGTGATTATGAAAGAATGGGTTGCTATCAGTCAGGATTTGGCCCAGAAGTTGATTGAGAGCATGCCCAGTCGAATTGCAGAGGTCCTGAAAAAGAACGGCCAACACTGCAAATACTGACTCTTTGCATAAATGTCATGTACTTGTCGATAAAAGCCTTTGAAACGTATGAAGTGCTTGTAACTATATTTCAGTACATCACAGAAACAACTGAAACAAAGATCTAAAAGCAGTTTAGCAGCAAACTTTGTGAAAACTAATATTTATGTAATTCTCAAAACATTTGGCCACGACTTTACACACACTGAATTATTATTAATTGTGAAATTTCACTTATATAGACTTTTGCCATAATCAAGCAGCCATATTAGATATTATCTTCAGACTAAGACAAAGACATTACTTGTACAATCTTTAAAAGACCCTTTTAAATGGAGGTAAATTAAACTAGGCATGAAAGAAAAGCCACCAAGGTGTTTTCTCTTAAGATTCTGCAGCTAAATCCATTCCCCTATGGAACAGAAAACAATATATGCCACATCAATATAACCACAGTATGAACACAGAAATCCAGAGGAATTTGAAGACTAATTGATTTACAGTCCCTGTGTCACGAAGTCAGTCACAGACACAGCCACGTCATCACAACCAGTTCCACCCACTCGTTCACCTTCCCCTGAATACTAAACACATACACCTGTTACTAATCACAATCATTCCCTATATATACACACCTCACCGTCAGTTACGGGTCTGGTCTCGTCGATGTATGACTACACAGACTTACTCGTTTCGACCTACCTGCTACTTGTCCGTCTGTCCTTTGGATCCAGTGAGCCATCTTGTTCTCAGTCCGTTTCCCCTTGGAATCCTCTTCAAATCACCAGTCATCTGCGGAATATCCACATCTGCGCACCCGTCATCTACAACACGGAGAAACCACAAGTTACCGTTCAGCTAAGTCACCAGTTTGCTTCAGAGACTGTTATAACTTACCATTCCCAGCCTGTGACTCTGTTTATCTGTTGTCTGTAAATAAAGACTTTAATATTACCACGTCTGTGTCGGACAGAACACCAGACCATACACCACTATGCAAACAACAGAGAAGACTGGTGAAGAAAGATCTACGAATCTATTATCTGAACTTGTCCAGGCTGGACACCGCTCTCTTCCGACAACAACATCTTCTTCTCCGGCTGCCTCCGGCATGTCCCATGGCCCGACCAGTGACCTCCTCTGGCGAGGCAGAGGACTGCAACGGGTTCCTGCTTCAATGTTCGTTGTTTTTTGAGATGCAACCTCATCTATTTGTTATTGATCAATCTGCTGTCAGGCCGAGCTTTACAATGGGCTCAAGCGCTATGGATGTCAAATGCGAAAGTAGTTACGTCACTATCAGCCTTCACCAACCATTTTAAGGAAGTTTTCAGCCAAACCACCTCCACACTATCAATATCTGACCAACTGTTCAATCTCCGCCAAGGCACGGAGTCGGGGGTTAATTACGCTCTTCAATTTCGTAGCAGTTCATGATCGTTTAAGACGATAGCATCGGTCTGGAATCCTTTATTCAGAAAGCTATCCATGTGTCTCAACGTTATTCAGCCTGTTCTCCACCTACACCCGTGTAGCAGTCTCTGCCTCCCAGCATCTCAGTCGCCCCTCCAGCACCAGAACCCATGAGCATCGATGCTTACCATCTCTCGCCAGCGGAGCGTCAGCATGGACTACAACATCATCTCTGCCTGTTTTGTGGGGGAGATGGTTATCAGATCGCTAACTGTCCCATCAGACCGTCTCGGCCCGTGGTGAGTACTATTCAAGTATATCCTAAGACTGCTCATTTGATACGAATACTGTATAACTCCATAACCGTGATACTTATGTTACAGCACAAGCCCTCATTGACTCGGGGTCCGCAGGGACTTCATCTCCCATCAATTCCTCCGGACGCTCCAACTCTCTAGGAAACGCTGCATTCAACCCTTAAAGATATAGACCATCCTCGGAAAGCCGCTGGGCCGAGTAAACCATTTGTCCCCCACATTGACACTCCGCACTGGCTGTCTACACAAGTAGGAAATCTCATTCATGCTGCTGGTGGGATCCACCGCCGAAATCATGCTGGGATGCCCGTGGATGGCTGAACATAATCCCACCATCAACTGAAACACCGGTGAGATTCTCAAATGGGGCGCGGAATGTTTCCAATCCTGTATCACTTCTGTCAAGGAAATTCCTCGCTATTCCTCATCCAAGAGTGTTCAACCAGCTCCGATACAGTTGAATTCTACCTCAGTGGAAAGTCCCGATGTCTCCAGTAGTTCAGATTCCCACTGAATACTGGTCGTTCCAGGATGTATTCAGTAAGCAACTGGCTACCTGTCTACCACCTCACCGGCCATGGGACTGTGCAATCAACCTACTACCTGGGGCCACCTTACCGAAAGGCAAAGTATATCCATTGTTCATGCCGGAACAGAAGGCCATGGAGGAGTACATTACGGAGGCTCTTCAGCAAGGATTTATCCGAGCATCTATGTCCCCTGCCAAATCAAGTTTCTTTTTCGTGGCCAAGAAGGATGGAGGCTTGCAGCCATGTATTTACTACAGAAAACTCAACTCCCACACTGTGAAGTTCCGCTATCCCCTTCCTCTGGTCCCAGCCGCCCTAAAGCAACTACGCGGAGCTCAAATTTTCTCAAAACTGGATTTAAGAAGTGCTTACAATCTAATCAGCATTCGAAGAGGAGACGAGTGGAAGACAGCCTTCATCAACCCATCTGGCCACTATGAGTACTGGGTTATGCCGTATGACCTGGCGAACTCTCTGTCAGTTTTACATAAATGAGATCTTCAGAGACCTTCTCCATAAATTTGTCATCGTGTCTATAGATGATATACTTATTTACTCCAACTCTCTCACCGAACACCAATCCCATGTCTGCCAAGTCCTTCAACAACTCCGAGAGCACCAACTATTCCTCAAACTTGAAAAATGTGAGTTCCACATCCCATCCGTCCAGTTCCTAGGATACATGATGGACCAGAGGAAGGTGGACGCTATCCTGAATTGGCCGGAACCAAGCTCCATCAAGGAACTCCAGAGGTTCCTTGGTTTTGCCAAATTCTATCGCAAGTTCATCAAAACCTACAGTCAACTCAGTACACCACTCACATCTTTATCCAAGCATCGGCCCAAGTCTCTGTCCTAGACTCCAATGGCAACTCAAGCATTTCAACACTTTAAAGAAGCCTTCAGCTCCACTCCAGTGTTACACCATCCTAATCCTGATATCCCCTTCATCTTTGAGGTCGACCCATCACTCACTGGAGTTGGAGCTATATTATCACAGTGGCAGGGTAACCCTGAACGTCTCCATCCATGCGCCTTCTTCTCACGGAAGCTGTCCCCGGCGGAGCAGAATTACGACGTAGGAAACCGTGAGCTATTGGCCATCAAACTAGCCTTAGAAGAATGGAGGCATTATTTGGAGGGAGATAATCACCAGTTTGAGGTTATAACGGATTACCGCAATCTGGAATATCTTCGGGATGCCAAACATCTCAACACCAGGCAGGCCCGATGGGCCCTCTTCTTTACCCGTTTCAATTTTATAGTCACCTACCGTCGAGGGGATAAGAATGCTTGCACGCCCCAGAACCAGACACCAGTCCTCCAGAAACTATCCTCCCTCTAGCCATGATAATCAGCCCCATTCAATGGGAATTCGATCACCAGATTCGTCTGGTCACCGAGTCTGAACCTGCTCCACCGGGAGGTCCAGAGAGACTCATCTACGTCCCTACTTCCTGCCATCAGCTCCTCTTGGACTTAGTACACACATCTCCAGCCTCTGGACACCCAGGTAACCAGCGAACCCTCTCGCTCCTTCGCCAGAGATACTGGTGGCCCTCGATGACTCAGGATAATTCTCGATATGTTTAGGGCTGCTCAGTCTGTGCCATAACCAACACGCCAAGACAACTTCCTGCAGGTAAACTCTTGCCATTCCCCATACCACAACGGCCCTGGACCCAGGGATTGATTTCATGACTGACTTACCACCAACAGATTCCAAAACCTGTATATTCGTCATCGTAGACAGATTCTCAAAAATGTGTAAACTCATTCCCCTGAAAGGATTACCCACCGCCTTTCAAGCTGCCGAAAGCCTTTTTCAACATGTCTTCCATCACTTTGTTCTACCTGAAGATATTCAATTCATCTCCCGCATCTGGCAATCCTTCTCCAAACTCCTGGGAGTTTCTGTCAGCTTATCATCCGGCTATCACCCGCAAACCAATGGCCAGACTGAGCGGAAGATCCAAGAAATCGGGAGAACCAGAACAGCTGGAGCCATTTTTTACTCTGGGCTGAATGCGCCCAGAATTCCTTGAGACAATCCACCACCGGTCTAACATCTTTCAAGTGCGTCTTCGGCTACCAGCCACCCTTGTTTCCCTGGTCCAGAGAACATACTAGATGACATCCTCGACCCAATGCTACTCAACCAGTTCCACAGAGATCATCCCAGTCGGCCTGCTCCCCGCGGTCGGGGACATCCCCGTCGTCAGCCACAGACACAGCCACGTCATCACAACCAGTTCCACCCACTCGTTCACCTTCCCCTGAATACTAAACACATACACCTGTTACTAATCACAATCACTCCCTATATATACTCACCTCACCGTCAGTTTAGGGTCTGGCCTTGTCGCTGTATGACTACACAGGCTTACCCGTTTCGACCTACCTGCTACCTGTCCGTCTGTCCTTTGGATCCCGTGAGCCATCCTGTTCTCAGTCCATTTTACTGTTGGAATCCTCTTCAAATCACCAGTCATCTGCGGAATATCCACACCTGCGCACCCGTCATCTACAACACGGAGAAACCACAAGATACCGTTCAGCTAAGTCACCAGTTTGCTTCAGAGACTGTAATCACTTACCATTCCCAGCCTGTGACTCTGTTTATCTGTAGTCTGTAAATAAAGACTTTAATATTACCATCTATCACTGTCTGTGTCTGACACCCTAGAGCTTAAAATAGGCCACAGAAAATACCAAACATAATTTTGAGGGACAAGGGTAGTTAAGGTCATGACATGCAACTCAAAACCATACACATTATCAAGGGAAATATCATGGAATATAAAAAACATTTTTTATTTGAATTATTTTTTATGCAACAATGAATAACTGTGACCCCAGTTGTGCTGAAGCAGGTAATAGAGTAGAGGTCTGAGAGAGAGGAGGGGAGGGGAGGGGAGGGGAGGGGAGGGGAGGGGAGGGGGTGGAAAAAAAAAAAAAAAATCACATCCCACACTTCCCAGCATTCATTTTGATCCACACCTGCCACAGATCACCTGTATTTGTGAAGCCTTAAGAATTACTGACAAGAACACTGCTGGGAATTAACTTAAGCGTAAAAAAAAGTCTTGGCTCAAATCTGGGCTTAAAAGTTAGTTATCAAATATCTCAGTCGTCATTTAAAGGATTTTGGATGATGACATAGGCATGGACAAATCACTGAATAGATTTCCTTATTTAAGAATATTCTCAGGTAAATTCATATTGAATGGTGAAAGAGGAGTTTACATTCAACACACATTTGACTATAAAGAATTTTCAAGAGAATACATTATTGTATACTCCTTGAAAATTAAAGATATACATGTTTTCCCACCACAGATTCCAAATGAAAACTGAACTGGCAAGAGGAAGAAGCGCTACTGCTTGCTGAATTAGTCGAACAAGTTCAGCCCAACATTAACCAGCCCTGACAAAGATTATACCTGCTCTATCCAAACGATACCGTTTCATTAACTGCTCATTGCCAAACATTTCAAAAATATTCTTGCTTCCCTGAAAGATTTTCACACATCTCCTCAGTACCCCTACTGGTAACTCCTAACCTAACTCCTAGACTAACTTTACTAACTTTAAACACCATAGTTTCCTTCTTCTCACTCCACGACCCAACCTATTACTCACCTGAGCTACTTACCTGGGATCCCGATTCATCTCCTGTTTTCTGTCATCTGTTCCTCTTGTCATCTGCCCTGGATCCTTTGCCCTGCCATCACCGCCTTCACCACACCTGCACAGATTTTCTCAAAGAACTTGCAGAGTTTCTCCTCAGGTGAGTGCAAGAGAGGAGAGAGAGGTGGTTTGCAGTCAGCCTTTTCTGGAGATGTTTTTTTTTTATTATTTGATGAAAATTACTCATGGATACATCCTGCCTCATTTTTTTTAGAACAAATAAGAATCCAGTTTTGTGTGCATGCAGACGTACAGTTTTCTGCATAGTATTGTATTTTTAATAAACACCATTGCCTAGTCCACACAGTATGAAATACATTTTTAAAATAATAATATTGATCATTACATTTTAGACTTTAGTAGACCATTTTGTAGGTCTGCATGATACATTAAAATGATCAAAATATACTGCAAATGTACGCCAAAATATGCATGTCTTGCGTGCACAGAAAGCCATGCATAATTTGGCGTACATTTGCAGTATATTTTGATCATTTTAATGTATCGTGCAGACCTACAAAATGGTCTACTAAAGTTTCACTGCCTTACCAAGCGTCACCCATATTACCTTGCCTGCTACCATTGATCTCGACCTTGCCTGCTTTATTGTTTCATCGCCTATTGGATTATCCCTTGTGTTTGTTTGCCTGATTGGACTGATGTATGTATTTGGACTCAAAGCCTGCTTACTGACCTACGTCTTTTGGATTACCCTTTTGTTTGTTGCCTGTTTGGACTGCCATCTTGTGTCTGACCCTTTGCCTGTTTACCCATTTATGTGTACGTCTATTATTGTTAATAAAATTCCGCAAATGGATTCCGACGCCTCTGCCTTACATAATACTTCGCCAACAACGAATCCAGCGGAAGTGACGAGTCTACAGGCTGCATTTTCCTTCCAGACTGAAGTTTTGAAAGGATATCAAGACCAACTGATCAAGCTTCAAGCTGTCAATGAGCACCTCACCCATTATATCCAGTCTCTTCCTTCTACCAAACCACAAACGGTAAGCTTTTCTCTTCCTGATAAATTTGATGGGAATGCGGATAAAAGCAGAGGTTTTATTAGTCAAGTTCAAGTTTATTTCGATTCCCAAGAAGAAAAGTTTATGTCGGAAGAGAAGAAGTGTGCTTTTCTCATGACTTTATTATCCGGTAGAGCACTGGATTGGGCTACTGCAGTGTGGGAGACCGATAGACTAATTCGCTCATCATTCTCATATTTTATCCAACAATTACACGAAGTGTTTGAATATCCCGCTGGGGGCATGGATATTTCATCACAAATCCTGCAATTGTCACAGGGAGATCGCACCGTTGCGGACTATGCTATTATTTTCAGAACACTCGCGGCACAAAGCAAATGGAATGATATTTCACTGAAAGCAGTATTCCAACAAAGTTGGAATCTTGAATTACAGTCTGAATTAATTTGCAAGGATGAGGATTTATCTTTTTCCGAATTTGTAACACTCGCTATCAAGACAGATAATTTGATCCGTCAAGTACCTAAACGCAAGATGAGAAGAAACCTACATCAGTCTCAAACCAAAGACCCATCTCTCAAATCACTACGCAAACCATGTCGGAGCCCATGCAGCTGGGTTTAACCCGATTATCTGAGGAGGAGAGGACTAGACGACGTCAATTTCGCTTGTGTTTGCCCACACAAGAATCAACCTACTCAGGCGGTAACTATTGATAATTTCTTTCTGCTGTCCAACAAATCATTTAAACTTCCCATTACCATCAATGCCACTAATATATCACTTTCATTAACAGCCATGGTCGACTCAGGCGCCGCATTGAATCTCACTCATCAGGACATCGTAACAAAGTATAATATCCTTACACATTCCTGTGATCCACCGATCAGAATCAGAGCCATCAACGACAAAACCATTGGCAAGGGAATCACACACCAAACCATTCCTCTACAACTGAAAATTGGACTTTTTCATCAGAAACAGATTTCTTTATATGTTGTTGATACACCCAAACATGAAGTTATTCTGTAATTTCCTTGGCTTTTCATCCACGATCCTGTCATATCCTGGCAACATGATGAGTTAACACACTGGTCGCCCTCATGTATCAGGCATTGTTTTGTAGGGGATTGTACAGTTAAAGACCCAAAAGACCAGAGTTTAAAAAAATAAATTGAAGAAAATTTTAATAAAGAATAGTTTGCAGTTTCATCAGCAGAAGCCAGCTTCAAGTCTCACAAGGAGTTCGTAGGCCGCTCTCTGTCTCCTCCTCTCTCCCTACATTCACATTTCCAGAACAATTATACTCTAACAGAGTCTACTAACTACGTCATTACTAAGATACTGATTGGTTAAGAAAACTAGACAAAACTGGTAATTTTCCACACATGGACAGATAGTCAGAAGCATATCTCCTTCCATTATGATGCTGAAGATCGGACCCTGAAGTTAGGCACAGAATGTCCTGTTAAGTCAGGACAAGGCGTCGGCACGTCTCAAGCAGAGTCCCAGTTGTCCACCAATACCCATAACAGACCTGTACCGAACACTTAGCACACATACATAGATACACATGATTCACAGTTTCTTCAAGGCTGTAGTTGATCTGAGCTCTGCTCTGAACAGGAAACTTTACCAACAAATCACATTTCGTGACAAATCACTCAATATATATATATATATATATATATATATATATATATATACATATATATTTATTTATATTGAAGCGGCAGTGGATTCCAGAATCCACCCCTTCAGTTTCTCTCAGGTTCCGATACCATGCTTAACGACCAGCATTGAGAGTCCAGATAACCATAAGGTAATCGATATACCTAAATGTTATAATGATTTGGCAGAGGCATTCAGCAAGGTCAAAGCAACCCAATTACCCCCACAGCGTCCCTGGGATTGTTCGATTGAATTACTTCCTAATGCCATGCCTCCGAAAAGTAAAATTTACCCCCTTTCCCTGAAAGAGACTCAAGCCATGGAGGAATACATTGAAGAGGCATTAAAGTTTGGTTTCATACGCCCATCTATATCCCCAGCTGCTGCAAGCTTCTTTTTTCGTAGAAAAGAAGGATGGGGGACTAAGACCATACTGACTTCAGAGGCCTAAATAATGTTACTGTTACGTTTCGCTATCCATTACCATTAGTCCCATCAGCATTAGAACAACTACGTGAAGCAACCATTTACACAAAACTGGATTTGCGATGTGCTTATAACTTAATCCGTATAAAGGAAGGCGATGAATGGAAAACAGCTTTTCTCACCACTAGGGGGCACTATGAATATCTTGTTATGCCTTATGGGCTGGCCAATGCTCCCGCTCTCTTCCAATCATTCATCAATGAGATATTCAGAGACCTTCTTAATCAATATGTGGTTGCATACACTGATGATATCCTGATCTATTCCAAGTCAGAAGAAGAACACATCTGCCATGTTCGAACAGTACTGGAAAGACTATTAGACAATCACCTGTATGTCAAAGCAGAGAAGTGTGAGTTCCATGTAAAGCAGACTTCGTTCCTGGGTTATCACATTAGCCATCAGGGGGTAAGGATGGATGAGTCTAAAGTCAAAGCAGTAACAGCGAGGTCCACTCTTTCGACCGTAAAAGAATTCTGGGTTTTGCAAACTTTTATTGACGCTTTATCAGAGACTATAGTATAATTGCCTCTCCTCTAACATCTCTCTTGAAAGGAAAACCTGCTAAGCTAAGATGGACCCCGAGTGCAGCCAACGCATTTCAAAACTTGAAGGATCGATTCACGACTGCCCCAATCCTGAAACACCCAGATCCCAATCTACCATTTGTAGTAGAAGTCGATGCATCAGACTGCGGCATCGGAGCCGTATTATCCCAACGCCATGGTAAACCTGGTCATACCTCCATCAGCACGGGACATCCAGGTATCACACGCACTACACAACTTGTCAGGAACTCATTCTGGTGGCCTTCCTTGCTCCAAGATGTCACTGGTTACGTTAAATCATCTCAAGTGTGTGCTCAGTCTAAGACCCCCAAGGAATTACCTGCAGGTCTCCTTCAACCACTTCCCATCCCTCAATGTCCCTGGTCACACCTTTCCATAGATTTTTTGACCGATCTCCCACTATCTGAAAACTTCACCACAATTCTAGGAGTCATCGATCGATTCTCTAAATCTTATCGTTTGATTCCTCTTAAGGGGCTTCCCACTGCCATGGAAACTGCTATCGCTTTATTTAACAATGTTTTCCGTCTCTATGGCCTACCTGAGGATATTGTGAGTGACAGAGGGTCCCAGTTTACGTCTCAGGTATGGAAAGCATTTTGTAAACATCTTGATATTAACATTAGTCTGACTTCAGGTTATCACCCTCAATCTAACAGACAAGTTGAGCGTCTCAACCAGGAGATCGGTCATTATCTCAGGAGCTACTGCAGCCAGGAGCAACATCGATGGTCAGAGTTTTTACCATGGGCTGAATATGCACAGAATTCTCAAGTTAAGAATTCTCTACAGGACTAACCCCGTTCCAGTGCGTACTAGGATACCTACCCCCGTTGTTCCCGTGGTCGGGTGAACCATCGTCCGTTCCAGCAGTTGATGACTGGATCAAACGTAGTGAAAGGGTGTGGGATTCTGTTCATGTTCAGCTCCAACGAGCTGTGAGAGAACAGGAAGTTCAAGCTAATCGTCGACGACGACCACACCCTCCCTACCAACCAGGTCAACGGGTCTGGCTATCAGCGAGGGACCTGAAACTTCGGCTACCCAGCAGGAAGCTCAGCCCCAGGTATGTCGGTCCTTTCAAGATTCTAAGCCAAGTTAATGAGGTCACATACAAATTAGAGCTTCCTGCTAATTACCGTGTCTCTCCCTCTTTCCATGTCTCCCTCCTCAAACCATTCCACCTGGGAGCTGACCCCAACGCCGAGGCTAGAGAGCCTCCACCGCCCTTGGATATAGATGGGACTCTGGCATACAAAGTACGTGAACTACTTGACTCCAGGCGTAGAGGGGGTCGGCTCCAATACTTGGTGGATTGGGAGGGCTACGGACCAGAGGAGAGATCTTGGGTAGCCGCCCATGATATCCTGGATCCTTCACTTACAAGAGGGGGGGGGTTCTGTAACGCCAGCAGAGGGAGCCCTCTCCCAAATATTGACTGTTCTCCGCTCCCTCTGCTGCCACCAGGGACTTCCTGTTTTGGCCTATTTAGACAGAACGTGTGCATTTGCCCATTGCAAAGTATTGCCAGTTTCACTGCCTTACCAAGTGTCACCCATATTACCTTGCCTGCTACCATTGATCTCGACCTTGCCTGCTTTATCCGTTTCACCGCCTATTGGATTATCCCTTGTGTTTGTTTGCCTGATTGGACTGATGTAGCCTGCTTACCGACCTACGTCTTTTGGATTACCCTTTTGTTTGTTGCCTGTTTGGACTGCCATCTTGTGTATGATCCTTTGCCTGTTTAACCATTTACGTGTACGTCTATTATTGTTAATAAACTTCCGCAAATGGATTCCGACGCCTCTGCCTTACACTCACACAGTACTTTTTGTGTTTATTATACTTGTAAAATGAATTTAACAGAATGGTAATTTCAAATTCAGAAACAGTTTACAATAAGAATCATTAGTTGAAAGGTAACTACATTAACTAATACTGAACTGCATTTCTACAGCATTTATTAATGTTTGTTAATGTTAATTTCAACATTTACTACATTATCAAAATCAAGCGTTATTTGTTAATATTAGTTAATGCACTGTGAAGTAAAATGAACAAACTATGAACAACTGTATTTTATTAACTAAGGTTTTCAAAGATTAGTTATATGGTTAGTTTATGTTAGCAAATACAACAAATGAACCTTATTGTAAAGTGTTACCACAAATTCAACAGAATAAGATACTTGACCCAGACAGGTGAAACAATTTTTTTTGTAAGTTGGACTCATAAAGACATCGAACCAGATCATCCTCAAAAAATTATACATTTCCAAATCAAAATTCATAAATGCACAGCACAATTCACATTTACAAAATTTGATTCGTAAATTCAAAATACAATTCAAAAAGACATTAAATAGACAAGCATAAATATTTCCCGAAATGCTCACACAAATGCATCTTACCCAAATAAATGTAAAATGTTTAAACGCATATGTATATATCAAGTTCTTGAATTAATTTCCATCACACATTTTTGAATGATGTTACGTGTATTTACTGATCGTTGAATCTGTATGTGTGTCACAAGTGAATATTTATATTGTGTTTTGAATTTACGAATCAGATTTGTAAATGTGAATTGTGCTGTGCTTTTGTTTTGTACATATATTATTTTTGAGGCTGATCTGGCTCCATAAGACTTCACTTGTTTCTGAAAGAACGATTCAGTGATAGATACATTTTAACAGTAATCTGTTGCCACCTAGTGGTGTAAAAATGCAATTGATAGTCATTATTTGAACCACCCAGTTACTTTCAAAAGGTTATTTATTCTATTTGATTGCTAATGTAGACATCAGCATTTATATATGAATAATAAACTTTTGTATACTTCTTTGATTATTAGAATATTTGTAAGACAGAAATAGTGATCCTGTGTTTGAAAAGACTCTTTGTGAAGCTGTTTATCTAAACATGACAACTGCTCTCTCTAAATCAGCAGCAGCACAAAAGCAAATTTGAATGACGCGATTATGTTTTTGTCAAAAGACAACACGGGCAAATCCTTGTCATTTAGGAATTAGATCATGTGAGAGAAATCAAGAACATGATCTTTTTAATTTAAAGATAAATTGTGCAGCTTTGTGCATCTCTCTCTCTCTAGATTGTTGTATGTATGCATATATAAGGATGATGATTATTATTATTTTTATTAATTTTTTTCCCACTTTCGGAGCCCTTGTCATGCTCAAACTTTTGAAACTTAGCACACAGGTTGGAGTCATCAGCCATCATTGCTGGGCAAAAGCTGGTATCCAAGTGTGGCGGGGGGCTCGACAGCGTCCCCTTGAATGGGGTTCGAAAACTTGGGAAGGGAAGGGAAACAGGAAGTGTGTTATAACTTTGGCATACATTGACTGATTGGATAAAACTTCAGCTGTGTTTGTTGCAGGAGGCTAATCACATGGTTGTGACTATTGTGACACAAAGTCATAATGCCACCAACTGGCAGCAGGAAGTGTGTCACTTAAAAAAAAACGCTTTGAAATTGCCCTCTAATTTTTATCCAATTCACTTCAAACTTCACATCAAAACACAGCAGATGTAGACCAGCAAAAAGAGTCTTGATATCTTGGCATACCATGGCAACACATGGTGTGTGATATATATCGTGTGCGATGATATCTTAATTGATGTTTTAATGATATGCCAAAATCATATTATGGAGTATTTCACTCATTTTTAGAAACCAATCAAAGCGCTGCCTGAAGTGCTCACGAATTCACTGCGTGATGTAGCTAAGTATATACTAAGTATTCTGATTACCGTTATGGGAAAAATCGTAATAAATATCGAGATATCATTTTTTGCCAATATCGCACACCCCTACTTCTTGGGTGTTTTTGAGGCTTTTGGCATGCTTCAAATTACATGAAACTTGACACACATCAGAGTGGTAAGCCAGTAGACATGGGCAAAGCCTTAGAAATGGGTGTGGAAAGCGAGCTCTGTAGCGCCACCTTTTCACAAAAGTTTTACCTACAGTCACCAAACTTGGTACATATATTATTCTCCTCAAGTCAAACAGCTTTCTAATTTACAGTCATTAGCTCTGACCAACAGGAAGTCACATATATATTTAGGACGTCACAGAGGCTGGGACCCGGGGGTGGCAGGGGGACTCGACAGCGCCCCCTTGAATGGGGTCCGAAAACTTGGTCCATATATCACACGCTTGCACATATTGGTATAAAACTCAGTACAAATGAAGACCTCATCGGGCCTGACAACTTTCGTGCTCTAAGTTGTACGCCGCCAAAACAGGAAGTGAGCTATTATGGGTTTGTTTGAAAAATGCATGCTCTGGAATTTGATATACTCCTCCTCATCACCACCAAACTCGGTCAGCATGAAGTCAAGACATTGATGACACAAAATTACCTGCGGATATTTTTGATATCTCAAACAGCTTGGCCGTTGCGAGGCAACGAATTTATGCTGAGGAAAGAGAAACAGGAAGCGTGTTATAACGTCAGCATACATTTATTGATTTTTATAAAACTTCAGATGTGTGTTCGTTGTAGGAGGCGGAGCAGATGGATGTTGATACTGTGAGTCAAAGATATAGCGCCACCAATTGGCAGCAGGAAATGTGTCACTTTCCAAATGCACCCTCTTATTTTTACCCGATTTTCTTCAAACTTCTTCATTATAATGTCAAAACATTTCAGATGTAGACATGTGAACGTCTTTGTGATATCATAAATATTGTTGCTATGGCGAGATGTCAAACTTTAATAATATTCTTGGGTGTTTTTGAGGCTCTTAACATGCCTCAAATTGCATGAAACTCGACACACACGTCAGGATAGTCATCCAGTAGACATGGACAAAGCCTTAAAACAGGCGTGGAGGAGGGGCTCTGTAGCGCCATTTTTTGACAAAAGTTGGTGGGTTAGTTTAACCTACAGTCTCAAAACTCAGTACACATATTGTTCTCACTTAGCCGGATAACTTTCTGCTTTACAGTCATTAGCTCTGACCAACAGAAAGTCAGATATTTTGGTTTGAATGTGGATATTTTGAATAATCAAGCTCTGAATTTTTAGCTACTCCTCTTAAGGGATTCATGCGATCGCCACCAAACTTTCTGAACATGATGACAACATACTGCCAATGCTAAATTGCAAACAATTATAGTATATCTTGAATGGTGTTGCCATGGCGAAGAGGTTTAAAGTAAGAAAGAAAAAAACATAAAATTGTGTCATTAACCAATTAATAAAATATTCTCCCTTTCATTTCAATATACAATAATACAAATATTGCAAATAAACACATTTTAATGCATTTTTTAATTTCATATTGATTTATCTGTAAGTTAAAAGTCTCTTATATCTTGTAATATCATTGTTTGACTTAAATTAAATTAAGATTGTATATTTGGTAATGAATCTGGATGAATTTAAAAAATGAATATAAAATTTTCAGATCAATACATTTATTTTCTTTAAAATGTTGTATTTTGAGATTAATTCATGACACTAAACAATATTCTCCTCTGAATTATACACAGTTTATTTTTATATACACAATAATAAGAAATTCAAACTTTTTTTTTTTATCAATGTAGTATGTTTAACTTTAGAAATGAGCAGATTAACGATCTGTTAGTTTAACCTAAAGTTACCAAACTCAGAACAAATATTGTGCTCATTAAGCCGGACAACTTTCTTATCAATGATGTGAAGTTTGGGGCTGGTTGGACATAGTATGCATGACTTACAACAGCTTTACCTTTCATGGCGAAACATCAGACTTTGCCTGTTTGCCATGGACATGCCCTTCAAAGAAAACTCAAGATCTTTGCAATTTAACATCGCTAAGGCCTTAAGATTAGACTGATCATATATGATATTGTTCTGTTAAAATCTCTATGAGGAGTTAATCACAGGGTAATACATGTCATTTCCTGTTGTCTACAGGTGGCGCTATGACTGTAACTGAATACTGGCATGTAGATGTCTTCAGGCCAGAACTCTAATAAAACATGTGTGGTTTGGAGCAGACTGGACACTGTATGCCCAAGTCACAACAACTTCATGTTTCGTGGTGAAACATTGAACTTTGTCAGGTTGCCCTGGACACGCTGTTCAGCGAAAAGTCAAGATCTTTGTAAAGGTCTTTAGATAAGACTGATCAAATATGATGTTGGTCTGATTAAAGTTCTAGGAGGAGTATGTTAAGTACGACGTCTGGAAATGGCAAGAACTGCAAAAATTTGGCAGAATAAATTCACAATATTTCACTTCATTTTGGGTTTTCAGATTTTTAACCCAGGACTTTTTTGCAGGTCTTAGGCTGTTACATCTGTCTACCAAATGTCATACCTGTATGTGAAATTTTATAGCTATCGAGCCATTTTTGCCACACCTAATTCTGAAACCCATATCAGATGAAAATTTTCACCACTTCTGACGAGTGTGCAAAGTTTCATGAGTTTTGGAGCCTGTTTAGGCCCTCAAAAATGCGATTCATTTTGGAGAAGAAGAATAATTGACTGAGCAATTACAATTAAGTTCTCACACCATCGCTGCTCGGGCCCTAATAATAATAATAATAATAATAATAATACTAAACAGAGCAATTCCAAGAGGGTACTCGTACTTTGGTGCTCGGGCCCTAAAAATTGTAGGCTACTCTTGTTATAAACGCAGCAGGAGAACTATTCTAACAAGCTATGTCTTGTAACCTCAATTAATTGACACTCCTGAACAAAAAATATTTTTTCTTTGCCATATTTTTGGCTCATTTGCTCTTCTGTACATATTTACTAGTATGGTGTGTATAAAATTTTGTCTTTTAATATTAGTCTTAATTAATTAAGCTACGTTAATCTAGTTTACTGTTAAGTCTCATACAGACAACAGACTAATACTAAACATTACAACTTTCAACACATTCAAATACAGTTTAGTTTGATAGTGTAACATTAGAGCAAGTGAAACAGCACTGCGGTACCTCACAGTTTTAATTCGTCAAATAAACTGACTACTCTGTATGAGTAGTATTTCAGCACTTATGAGTAGTTCGGTAGAATGAAATGTCCCCGTTTCTTAATATCCCCCGGGATTCGCGTGTGTCACTGATATCTGTCTCTCATTAGTAATCGCGTCCGCCATTCTCGGCCACGCACTGCTTCATACCACAGTCATGTTAGAAACATGCATTCACTCATCCATAAACATTATTTCCCCATAAATATTATTAGCTCCATCGGCCTTCCATGATTCCATATTCATTGCCTCATCAATATATGCCTTTGTTATCGTTTTGAAGTGTTTAGTGACCCCTAGCGGCGAAAAATAATAATAGTGGCTGTGTCTTTTTAAAAAAAAACAAAATAAAAAATACTTCCTAAACGTTTGTCATTGCTGGGGTGGGAATTTCAAAAGATGCAGTGTGTTTTGACGGTGTTCCGCCCACAGGGAGGTTCCCAGTTTGAATTTTGTGCATCAGTATTTTTTGAAGTTTATTGCATTGTTGGTTCGTGATTGACGTTCTTGGTGGACATGAATTGGGCAGTTATATGAATATACGGTTGTTTGCTTTAATTATATTTTCGTATTGGTGTAGCGGTAATTTAATTTTTCATTTTGGTATTGTTTTAGGTGTCATGATGAAGTGGTATCAAAGTTTGGCAGGAAAACTTTTGTTGTTGAGAAACTGGGTGTATATTTTCATTGGAAGGAAATGTTGCTTATTATTTGAAAATGTACTGAGGTAGTCTTAGTTAAATGGTGAAAAGATGTTTGTTATATTCATTTAATTTCTTTACTATAATATAATTATTTTTGCATAAGAATCCATTCTGTAATGTTGGATTCAGTTTTTAATGCTTTTGTTTTTTAATATACTTTTGGTGTGTAACAGTTGTGTGTTTTTCTAGGGTTGAAGGTGTGTCTCTTAAGTGATTTCTATGTGCCGTGGAGTTGAGAATCACATCAACAATATCCAGGCATTTGAGCATCCTGGGACGAATTTAAGTCGGAGTTTGGTCCAGCATGTCCAGCATTTTGATGCATTGAAGGGGCCTATGTTGACATATTTTGTATTCTTTAAATATTTACTTTAAAAACATTTGTGGTTATTTCAAGTGTAATTGGTTGACACATACAGGAAGGATTTTTTTATCATTTTAAATTTAAATCACTGTTTTCTGTGAGAATTACGCGGGATTATTTAAAAAAAAATTCTCATTACGTGGGATTTTCTTGACTTAGTGTCAGATAGGAGGTTGCGTTGACGAGGTAAGCAGGGGTGTTCTTATCACCATGTTTTAACTTCTCGATAAGATAAGTTCGATTTGTCTTAGTTCATTGATTGAGTATAAGTGTGAATATTGTTTATAGCTGATAAATGGAGTACTGTGTTTTTGTCAGATAATGGCTGATTTTTCCCCCCGAGTAAATTTATTGGGATAAATGATGAGGAAGTGGAGGCTGTACGACATGATTTTCAGTTGTCAAGCGTAAGTAATAACGTTAAATGTGGTGATTATTGTAATTTATGGTTTCATGTAATTATGTGTAAACATCAAAAAATTGATGATCGATAACACTGAGTGATCCGTTATTTCTGTTGATTTCCTGGAATGGTCAGTTTACGACTTTGCGTTATAATAAATATACAATAGCACTGGTTTTACAAAACATTCAGTGGCTTAAATACAGATATGCCACAAACCGACATCATGTTTGAAAAAAAAAAACGACTTTAATGGGTTTAATTGTTATTTATTTAAAAATACAACTATATTACTATATTTATTTAGGATTGTGTGTCAGAATTACGTCAGAATAGTTGCAACTCATCTGTCAGTTACTACTGAAGGTGTTATATAAGTATGTATTTAAATAGTCATGTGTCTAAAGTTCCTATTCATGTATTGTTCATATTTTGATGATTGTTTGTATTTGCAGTATGCATGTCTGAATACCGCAATGCCTTGCCAGGAGGTATATTCACACACATTAAGGGTGAATAAAAGGGCCATGGAGCTGCTGGTCCGTCAAGTGCGCCTTAAGGCGTTCTGCAGAGCAAAAAGTTGCTCTTTTAAAAAAGGAGCTGCCAGGTACAAAGACCAAACTTGAAAATGCCAGTTAACAACTGGAGGTTGCCCTGGGATCTTTCAGCTGTGCATGTGATGGTAAGTATTTACTTTTGTTTTGTATGTTGCCTAAGATATGACTGACATGTTGTCATTGTTTAATATATGGGTACTATGTAAATGTAACTTGTTGGCTGGAATACAGTGGTGAAACCACTTATGTATAATAGAGAACTGGATTGATTATGATGTCATAAAAAGTTAATTCACTATGGCCATATTGGTATTCTGAAGTATTTACACTCATTTTATTGAGTTAATGTGAAATAAATATATATACATATGCGCTGTATAATGCTTCTGGGTCCTTTTGGGTCAAGGTTTTGTTTGTCAATCAGTGATGCCGTCTATCAGTGCGGAATAGTAATATGGATTCTTAGTTACTTCTGGTGACTAAATTTCTCATTGTTTTCTGCAGTCATTTATATAGATAAGTGGGTCAGACTCAGTATAAATACCACAGTAACAGTGAGTTTTGAGACTACACAATTAGTTTTTAAAGTAAGATATTAAAATACAGCTGCAAGCAGCGATGACAGGCCCAAATCCAGTGGCACCGCCAACCCGGTGGCTTCAAGGCACAGCGGGCAAAATGAATTTAAACGGTGTCTCCAATTGGAGACTGACCAGTTAGTTGAGTCAGATTATTCAATAACACTTTAAACAATAAGAATAAAGTCTACACTGTGACAGAAATTAATCTTTGACATTGTCTTAATATATACATTCAAATATAATACTAACTAAAAGCGTTCATAGCAAAGTTATCATTAGCAGTTCAAAGTGTTATATATTCAACTGAATTTACCTTATTATATTGTTAAACTAATTATTTAAAACTAAATAGTCAGTGAAATACAAATGAACTGGTTCTTTGCCTTTATTTCTTTATACAAATTTATAGAAGAGAAGAGCTAAGAGATTTCCTATCCTATAATGCAGACAAAAGGAGACAGCAATGAAAGTGTTAAACATGCAAGACCCTGAGAGAGAGAAAGAGAGAGAGATTCAGAAGAAAAAAATATATTGATCTGAAATATAGTCATTCAATTTAAATTGACCAAGGTTCCATTAAAGTAATCTTAAGGTATTTTACGTTATTATTAACCATATTATTAAACTAATTATATATAACCATATAGTCAGTGCACTACAACTGAACTGGTTCTATGCCTTATTTTTATGAGGTTTCCTATCCTATAATGCAGACTAAGGGACGCAGCAATGAAAGGGTTAAACCTGCGAGACTAAAACACAGAGAGAGAAAAAACACAAATACACACACACACACACACACAAAGTAAGAAAGAGTGAGACTTAGGGAATGGGGAATGGGGGATGGTAAGTACAGTGAGAGAGATTCAGAAGATTTAACAACATTTTAAACAAAAACTAAAATCTAAACGTGACAAAAAGTAGTGTTTGATAAGAATTAAATATACATGCCAATAGAGTATGGGGAAAACATTGATAAGCTGTTCAGAATTTTATCTAACCTTGTTTAAAAATAACCCTATAGTGCCATCTTTTGGATGTTACTAAATATTAGATTTGTTGCCCTCAAACAGATCATTAATTGGCTTATTTAGTTTAAGTTAAACACTATCGTGATTAAAAAAAACTTTAAATTTCTTATTCAATGTTAACATTATTGTATATAGAAACTTTGATGTTGCCTTGAAGTGCAACCAGGGGGAAAGTGCATACACACTCATTATGCATTCAGAAAATTAAAGCATCTAAGTTAAGAGGCATTGCCCTTTTAATTGAGAGCTTCGGGCTTGTGAAAAAAAGTCTGTTAGCATCTTAACCGTTTTCAGAAGAGGTTGGCTAACTGTATACTTTAGCTCTTATGAAAGTTTGAGTTTTTAATCTCATCTTTGTGTGCAGAAGAAAGGTTTTGATCATTTTGTTAAGGTTTTGCTGGCAATCTGCCAATGGGTAGTTGGGAGTAAGCTAGGCCTTATTTATTTAAAATAAAGAGTACTGAACTTAATCGATGACGTCTTGTACAAGAAGCACGAAAATGACCTGAAACACGTTTTGGTCTTTCATGGTAAACAAATGACAACAATTTAATTTCATATTAAATAATATAAATATTTATAATATAAATAATTTCCAATTACATTGAAGAAAAAATATTCTGTGATTTCAGGAGTGAAAAAATAATAATTCTACATCAACAGAGGGGAAAGGTCCAAGAGCTGCTGACAGAGAAGTAGGAAACTCAGGTGAACTGAGGAAGCTCATGAAATAACTTCATACGCATTTTTTCCACATAAGGTAACACTTTAGTATGGAGAACAATTCTCAGTTTTTACTAGTTGCTTATTAATTTGCATACTGACTGTTTATTAGTACTTATAAAGCCTTATTAATGCCTTATTCTGCATGACTATATTCTACCTCCCATAATCCTGCCAATAACGTTACCTAAATTTAAACACTACAACAACTTCCTTACTATCTATTAAAAAGCACTAAATTAAAAGTTTTAGGCAAAAGTTAATAGTAAACGTGTTCCCTATACCAAAGTGTTACCCCACAAAATATTCACCTATAATTATTTATCTATTACAGTTTGTAAGGTTCTGACATCCAAGCGCAAGAAACACTGAACAATGTAAAATGAAGTGACCCTAAAACAAATTGTTAAGAAATTTTTGTATGAATATTCTGTACATTCTACTTTTTTATCCGCATTTCACCTCTGTTTTAGTTTGTTTCCTTCTATTAAACCTGACATTATATAGGCTCTGTGATAAAGTGTTTGCTATGTTCCTAGATTCTTCCATGCTGATGGCCAGCACCCCTGTTGAAGAAAAATCTCACGCTAAAAACCTTATGACTAGTAAGCAAAACCTCAAACATACACAATTGTTCAAAAGTTTGGGATCTGTTAGATTTATGTTTTTGAAAGAAGTCTCACAGTTTAAACCTCAGTGAGACTGTGTGAAAAGTGACAAATATAATGTTATGATAGTTTATAGTTATGATAAACTAAAAAGATTAATATATTTTCTCTAGTTCTGTTTTGAGTCATGTTTCCCAGACACCATACTACAGTGTTCCACTGGTATTTATGTATTTATTTATATGTATTTTGTACTGATACATTCTTAAGTACTTTTTACTTTAAATGCTGACTGTGGTTCAGGGGGTTGACAACTTTAGGCATGCAAGTTATCAAAGAATCAAAGAATCTGGTCAGCTTACTCACTTAGCCTCTAAAATGTTTGACTTATATCACCAATACAATATCAGGGGGTAAAGATATCATTAGAGTTCTCACAGTTATGGCTGTGCTCTTGTTAACAGATGTAATCCCTAGCGTTTGGTGCTGACATTCTTCAGGACAAGGTCTTGACGTCATCTACACACATTACATGAAGATTGTGAGTTTCCTGCCACTGTCCATGTGAGTTACATGATATAACTTCTGTGAGCAGGTGTCAAAAATACTGATATTTCGATATGTATCAATGCTAGAATATCTGAACGATACCAGCTGTGCGTTCTCACTTTCTCCTGTCTCTGACCATGAAGTGACACACATCCGCTTCCTTTTATGGTGCTGTCAGATTTCCTTCCATAGACTGCCTTTGTAACTTCCACTTTGATGCTTCAAAAACTTCATAAAGAGATTGGAAAACTAATCCATATAAATCAAGTGGTTTAGTCCAGATTTTCTGCAGAGAAGTGATCACTTGTTATGATGAACAGATTTAATTTAGACTTTTACTTGCATGTAAACAACGATTGGCGAACATAAGCAGAGGCTCAACCTAACTTGAACAACACAAAGAACAAACCTCTTCCAGAAGCTCAAATGTGCTGCGTAACCAACAAGGTTCATTCTCGTATGTCATGTTTGAGCTTCCGGAAGAGGTTTTTAATGTTACATTATTAGCTTGGAAAATATGAAGATTTGACTAGAAACATTGGAGATCGGTAAAGCATGCTTCAAGTTATGAGTAGGGCATGACTTGCGTTTAGGAAAAATGTATATAGTCTACTACAACTACTACTAATAAGTTAGTATTATTAAGCAAAGTTATTAACAAGATCTTTTAAAAACAATGAACTATGCTATGAAAACTATGAAAATTCAGCTTTCCTGTGTTATGTCTTTCCTTTTCTCTTTACAGCACATCACTGACAGGCTTTCCTGTGTAACACTGATTCAAGTTTTCCACCATCATATTAAACCAAATGAGGTTTTTAAATGTATGGATGCTTTATATTTTACATTAATTTTACATTAATTTTTGTTAAATTAAAGGAATATTCAGAGTGGAAGTCAAAACTGTTTCTTTGGGACAATATTATGTCACAAATACTGTGTATTGAGCTCAAATTAAATTGAACCTGGAATGATAATTTGTGATGCCAGATAAGACACTTTGTAATGAATATGCACGATGGTTTTTGAACTGTACTATTATTATTCCAGATTCTCTGGGATCTCCAGCTGAAGGCATGAAGACATCAGATATTGGCCTGGACAGATGTACCAACAGTACACCACACTGACCTCTGCTTCTGCATGAACGCCTGATTACTACCACGTTCTGTGAGGGTATTACTATTGTAAAACTGAGCACCTGTGACAGTGGGGTTTGTAGTTTTAAAGAATAGTCACACATTAGTAAATTTAAAGTCACAGAGAAAAAGATTTTTTAGAAGTTGCAAACTTCTCTCTCACAAAAAACACAACGCACATTTTCAAATTCTTTTCTGGTGGTACATGTGTCCTATTGTATAACTCACAAATAAACAAATTCATATGCTCGCATTTAAACTGCGGACAAGCTAGACGTTGAGCATGCGAAATTTCTTCGGACACTGTAACAGTTGTGATATGATGTCATGATCTGCAGCGTCTTTTTATAAATATGAATTCAACATTTAACAAATTGTATATTCAAAATATAAAAAATATACAATCCCCTCGGCTTTAATAAAATAAAAATTTCTTTGAATTCAGCTGAGAGATCACACCATGTATCAATTATCTACTCTTTACTGTAGGTTAAACTAACCCCCCAACTTTTGTCAAAAGATGGCGCTACAGAGCCCCTCCACTACGCCCATTTTCAAGGCTTTGCCTGTGTCTACTGGATGACAATATTGATGTGTGTGTTGAGTTTCATGCAATTTGAAGCATGTTAAGAGCCTCAAAAACAGGGCTTGGGCCCTAATAATATTAATAATAATAATAATAATAATAATCCTTAGAAAAACAATAGGGTCCTGCGCCCTTTCAGGGCTTGGGCCCTAATAATCCTTAGAAGAACAACAAGGTCCTGCGCCCTTTCAGGGCTTGGGCCCTAATAAATATAGCTGCAAGCAGTGATGACGGGCCCAAGCCCAGTGGCACCGCCAACCCAGTGGCTTCAAGGCAACTGTGCACGACGGGCAATAGGCGTTTAAAACGGGTAAATATAAAAGGACCATGTCAAAGTCATTTGAATCCATCACATTTACTGCAGCAGTCGGTCCCCAAATGATCACAAACCACAACAGACACATTTATGAGATCATTTAAATTTAGATAAATTTCATTTCATAGGATTTCATATGTCAGAATGTGTTTTTTGCGTAGCTGAGCTACCGTTTGCACACCAATATTATGCACGAAAAGGATGCTTTCATTTAATTTCAACATGGAATATGATTTAATATCAAATTAAAAAATAAAATTATAAAATCAACAAATGGAGCCAAATAACCTCACCTATAAAAAATTATTCTAAACAGCCACTTTTATAAAATCATGTGAAATTTATTCTTTAAAAAAAAATTGAATTACATCAATAAATAATTAAAGACATATTTGTCATACGTGATGCTCGCCAACACCTTGTGTAACGTCCATGTCTAGAAAACACACACTCCCTCCTTTGTAAAAAACAGACTGATTTTATTTCTGTCTGAGGCCCCGATCACACTGAACATGTTGTGCAGTGGGAGGTGCAGTGCAGTACATTTTTTTGTATGGCAAAGAGCATTTCGCACGCTGTTTATGCGCCCAGGGCACTTCGCGTTTTAACCACCTGCTGCGCCTCATGTTTTTACATGCGCCTGAAGTTGAAAAAAAAAAAAATTGAGCCGAAAAGTGCCCAACTTCATTCGCGCTTTCCGTAGTGCTGACGAATGTTAACAGTATTTGGACACTGCAAAGATGGAGACCTTTTGCTTATAACACTTTTTTTAAAGTTTCTGCTAATGTGAAAGTGTGACGAGCAGGTGGGGTGAGAGCCGTGAGGGAATGGCGCGAGGCCGGTGACACGAGTGATAATGAGCGGCGCACCGGTCTCGTATCTCTCACGGAGGAGCTCTGGAAGCATAAATGAGGAGCGACAACAGTGAAGGACGAGAGAGGACCAGGCCTGGATTTTATGTTGTGTTTTATTATGTTTGTGTGGGCGGCAGTCTCCGTGAGTCTTCATTGTAAAAATTAAATACAGATAAATGCTATTTAAAGTTATAAAACGTATTCAGTCAGGAGTAGAAAGTGAGTTTCTTTGTCTTTTGTTCTTTGATTAACATGACAGACAGCAGCAGGAATATTGAACTACACAAACATGCCAGTGTGGGCCAACTGTGGGTAAATGTGGGCAGGGCAAACCCACACTAAACCCCATATTGGCCCATTTGGGTAGCCCACGTGGGGCCCACAGAAGTTTTGCCCTTTGGAACCCAATGTGGGTTTTCTGTGGGCAAGTCCAAATGTGGGCTTGCCCACAGAAAACCCAAACAGGCCCCGTGTGGGTGAGCCCATGCGGGCAAAACGTGAGTTTGCCCTTTTGGGCCCCCATGAAGGTTTTCCATAGGCCAACCCACTGTGGGCTTGTCCACAGAAAACCCAAACAGGCCCCATGTGGATGAGCCCATGCGGGCCCCACGTGAGTTTGCCCTTTTGGGCACCCATGAAGGTTTTCCATGGGACAAACCACAGTGGCCCCAAGTGGGTAACCCCACTAGCCTATTAAAGATTATTATGGCTTTATTTAACCCTGAAAGGGGCGAAGTGGGGGATACAAACATTTGAGAGGCTGTGGGGAGAGGCAGGGAATGTTTGGGTCTCATTTCTTGGTTTCAATATAATTTAATTAAAAACAGAATGCTTGGTTGGTAATGTGCATTGCAACATTATAGCCAGATTCTTTAAACATTTTTTTCTCTTATAACAAACTAAACATTCTTTGTAAAATTCTGTTGAAAAATAAGTATAATGCCTAATTATGAATATATTAGCCTACTGTGCAATATTTAATATGCACATTTCTAGAGAGACATTTCTAACATTTCTTGCCAAACAAGCATTCTGTATTCACTTAATAAATGGGCGACATATCCTGGGAGATACAAACATTAAAAAAGTTAAATCATGTTAAAAAAAAATTTTTTTATTATTTCTGTCCTAAGATGATGGAAAATAGCAGTAAAATAATTTTCTGATGTCTCTTTATGGTCTTGCCCTTTTAAGGGTTAAAACTTCCACCAAAGACAGGCGTAGACATTTTAGAGAGCAGGTTCCAAAATAAAAAAGGGGCATCCATTCACAATTATTATAATAATTATATCATAAAGTAAGTTGAATCACTACCAGTAAAATCCTTAAGCCATTCAGAAATCCATATGTAATGGCTTTTAAATCCAGTTCAGCGAGATTTAGACTTCTATTGAATATTTACTTCAGAGAAATTATTAAAAAGTCTGTTAGCATCTCAGCCGTTTTCAGAAGGTATTTAAGCTAACTCTAGCGATTGAGCTCTTGTGTATGATAGTTTAAGCTTTTAATCACCACTATATGTGTAGATGAGAGGTTCTGATAGTTTTGTAAAGGTTTTGCTGGCAATTTGTCATTGGGTGATTAGAAGTTGGCTAATTAAACATAAACGTATACTGTTAGCTTTACTGTGACGTCACTTGCATGGAGCACAAGTTTTCAAAAACGTTTTAAGGTCTCATGGCAAACAAATATAAAAATTGTTCTGTACTTTCAGCAGTGAAAAATAACTCCTCTACAACAGAGGGGAAACTCCAAAGATTTCATTTTTTCTGATGGAAGCTGCTGACACAGAAGGAAACAGGTGAGCTGAGGAAACTCACCAAATAACTTCATATCCATTTTTTCCACAATGTTTTTCACCTATACCATGACTCTGTTATTTTCTTCTTTTTTATTTTCTCAAATTTACATTTTTTATTTCTTTAATTTGTTTTAATAAGGCTCTGCTTCGTAGCAGAGTTGAGCAGATAAAAAGTTCCTGTTGGACAACATCTGTAAGGCGCTATAAACTACCTGACTAACAAGAAAAACCTCTTAAACACAAGGCAAAGTATCTGGCAACAATTGGGGGCACAAGCCCAACCTCCAACACAAGACGTATCCTGGTCTGCATGCTGACCACCCCACTGGCCCAGCAACTGTGCCTGAAGGGCTCTGGCCAGAAGAAGGCCTTTGGGAAGATGATGGTCTGCAAAGCAGTTATAGGTACAGTATGTAATGTTTATATGGGATAAGCCCTTATAGCTGTAATAAAAAAAGGAAATAGGAAGGAAATCAGTATAAATTAACAATTAATCTATCTCTATGTTACCCAGTTAATCTCATTTATTTGTCAGCAAATTTGTAACGTTGGGAGTCATGACAACAAGGGGTAGATCCATACGCAGGCTTTATTAGAATGAGCACAGTTGTACTGTATTTTAAAAACCATGACCCTCTGTTTATTACTGCTACTGTAAACAAGTGCAATTGTTATGTGTATGAATTAATAGTAATTGTGGTATTCTGCAAGTATAAAGCAGAACCAAACTACAATGGCCCTGCACAGATTTTCGGGAAAGTGTATTCTATGGACAACTGGGGCACAGAACCAAAAAGCATGTACATACCCACAGTGTGCCCACACTTTCCCTACAGTGTACCCACACCAGCCCACAATGTGGGATACTGTGGGCCAACAATTAGCCCCAAGCAGGCCCACTCTGCTTAGTGTGGACAAGCCCACAGCCAGCCCACACTTTGGGCTGTCCCAATGGGAACCCACCTTGGCCCCATAGTGTGGGGCCCACACGTGGCCCGCATTTCACGTCGGTATCTGGACCCACAGTGGGCTGCCCGCAATGGCCCCATATGGACCCCAAATAAGCACGTTTGCTGGGTGTCACTTTAAAAGTTTTGACTCAAATTATGCGCAATACAAGCACTATACAAGCACAGCGAATGAGACGAGTAAGAGAGAGGAAGTGGCTGTGTGTCACTTCGCCATTGGAGAGAAGAGAGCGAGAACATGTGGTAGACGTTATTGCCTGTGCTGCTGGTAAAACGGATCAGCTCAGAATCAGAAAGATGGGACTCTGACCGGTCGGTCTCCTATCCAGGATGGTCATGATGAAAATCGCCCGAGTGGTGAAACAAGTTTGTTGTGTTTCCACCTTTAACGGTAACAGTTTCTTGAATATTTTGCAAAATATAGTGCTTAATTGTTGGAGGTCTGACCTCTTGTAACCAAACCACTTCCATACAATTGAAGTAGCTCCCCATTTAGGTACTAAATCGTCATCGGAGGCTGATATGCTGCTCTTACTCTCAGACAGGTGTTGTTCTTGAGCACTCTAGGGAATGTGAATGCGCCATACATCATCGCATCACTATACCATTGATCTCGCGATATGGCACAGTTTCATCATGTAAATTATACCGGTATTAGCATCTGCATCCGAGGCTGTTTTCATGGCAAAATCACAAATATCACATAAATACAATAAAAATCAAGCATATGTTAAATTAACAAATGATAAAAATTCTAAAATCTTTTCAAGCAAAATCTTCCTAAATAAGTCTTTAAGTTAACTAAGTTCATGAAAGAGCTTTCTACTTGCATTTAAGGCTGTGCGATATGACAATATACATCGTTACCATGAAATAAAATGTCTGTCGTTAGAGACTTTGCTATATCGTATAAATCGCAGTATGTAAATGTACTGCACTATTAACACTTGATGAAATGCATGAATGAGGATATAATGAGGGGACGTGCTTGATGTTAAAAAGAGTTATAAGCGCTATATATCCTGAAAAGGAATTCGGTGCAGCGCTCATACTGACTGACACACTGATTAGCGATTAGCCGGTAAAAATGTGTCAACCGGTGGAGCTTTTCGATTGTCGCGGTTACGCTCACGTGAGGTTTCTATGCTGCGCGGTCACGAAAGCTTATCTTTTTCATGAGTTTTTAAGCAAGTTTTTAAACCATATTGAACAACAAATGTTTTTAAACCTTTAAAGCGCAATTAGCAAAAGACAATCCATTTCAGCATATATGCGCACTCTCTGAGAGACATGCGACATTAAGCTGCCCGCTCATAGAGCGTGTGAAGACTGATTGGGCTTGAACGGTTAAATACACACACCTGTATTAAAGTATTGGCAAGTAAACGGAGCCTTTTATATCTTAAGTGAAGGTGCACTTGAGAAAGACAAGGCTTGAGTATAAGGAATCGGTGCAGTCAGTCTTAAAGGGAAAGCATCTAAAAACCTGCTGTCATTATTAATTCTAATCAAACAACAACAACAACAAAAAAAGAGAAAATCCCTCCCTGCTTGCTTTTATAACTTTAATAAGAATAAATGTATATTTAATTCACACAGTAAAGACTGCATTGTTTTCTATACATTTGATTTCTAAATTCTATGTAGTATTTCTAATGCTTGAAGTTAATCAGGTAGGTATATTTCATCTGTCTTTGCTCAGTTGTAGTTTTTCTTTGCTCTTATTTATCACCGTTTACTTGTGAGAGTTTTTTAGGCAAGTATTAATTTTTTTAAATGATATTGAAAATGGTGATAAGAATTATGAAATTTCATGAGAATTTGATACCATGAAAACCTTATTAAAAAAAATATATATCTGTATTGTGAAAATTACTCATATCGTGATATAAGATTTTGGACATATCGCCCAGCTCTACTTGCATTAAAACAGGAGAATTTCTTCCATTTTAGATTCTCGTTCTGTGGTCCAATGACTTTTCAGTTAATAGCTGGGTTTCAGTCATGTGATTATGATGACGCGCGAAGGCGGGGCGATTTCAGATGGAGGGCAGGAAGTAAAAATGGCGAATACGTCTATGGAGGAAACCATTGCGGAGAGTCCGTATTGTACGAATTTAGAACCAGTTTCAAGAAACAGATACAAAGAATTAGTGAACAGATATGTTGGACGTGACCCGTTTTCCCACTGATCCCCTCTGATCGTGGGTTGTTGTCAGCTGGAGCTTTCGGCTGTCTGCGTCAGATATGGGCTCTCATCTGACTGTTGGAAATCCAACATAGCCTCTGCACATTCCAACCATCTTTGTTGGTCTTCCTTGAGCTTCATCCTCTGCTCTCGTTTAAGAGACGCCTCTGATTTGGGCTTAGTTTTTTAACCTAGGTTGACCGTTGGAGCCCAATCTACCGACTCAACGTCACCCAAAGCGCTAGGGCAGCCTAAAAATCCCCAATGAAGTCCACATTAGACTACCGCTAACTTAATAATCATTACTATATAAATGAGCATTTAACGACAACCTAATGCTATATAAACACAGACATAAAAAACACGTTGGCTAGCTACGTTAACATACCTCCGACGAAGTACATTGGAAATCCACTTTTTACGGCGCGTCTCAGTGAGCTTTTGACATTTCTCACCTTTATGAGTGACAATCTTCAGTACTCCAAAAAAACCCTTTCCTTTTTCTCGATTTGAACGATTGGAGCAGCCGTAAACCACACAAAACATTGGCATTTTTCAGACGGCAGATCCTCAGCTACTCACTTCCTGCCCTCCATCTGAATTTCGCGCTCTCGTAATGTAGCAGCGTGACGTCACGTGAAACCAAACTATTTAATCACACTTGAATCTGATGACAACAACCTTCTACGGACACATTGAAGTTCAAGTTGGCTAGTACACTTATTTTCCTCACCAAACTTTTTTTTTTTTTTTTTTTTTACATGCAATGCGAGAAAAAAGTTACATTCTACATAAATGTAATACAAAATATGAATATAAAATGTAAATTTAAATTACTATTAATCTCAAGTAAACAATCAAATTACAAGCAATAACAAAAATAAACATAATAGAACAAAGATGCAAATTAAATAAATGGTGCTTTTCACATTTTTCAGGTAGATCTAACAGTAGATTAGGGCTGCCACTAATGACTATTTTTATAACGATTAATTTATCGATCTATCAACTAATTTTCCACCAAGTTTCAACAATTTTTCTTAAGAACATTTTATTTAACTTTCAACTTTGGCATTCAGGAAACATTTGGCAAACTCTTTTGGTTGTATATGAATAGTATTTATTAACTGTGTACATTTTATACATAAATTTGTATTTTTAAATGTTATTCATTATGTTTTTTATGTCGTTATGTTAGTATACCGTTACACAATGAAATGTCCTTAAAACAGGCAGAAGTAAATTAGTTAGTCACGGAAGTATTAACTCTGCCCATTAACAAACGCAGGTATAGATCAATCTAACCGTCACAGTGGTTAACGAGTGGAAAGCATGGCCGCACTGCTTTCTCCTTCTTTCCAAAGCGCTTGTGCTCTCGTGGTGCCTGTTGTTGCTATGCAACTATGAACTGCGCTCTCCAAAATGACTACGAAGTATCAGCAAGGGATTAACTGATTTCGAGCCCTTGCATTAGCTTCACTACTAGATATATTTATGGAGATTAGAAATAAAAGCCCGCCCTGTACAACCATGATCAGCTGTTCGGTTGAGCCTTCAATTTTGTAACGGAGAGGCCAAAGCTGACCGGCTGGTTCTTGTGGCATCTGTTAAGTACGGTGGCCCAGCAGTGCACAACACAAAGAAATTTAAAAAGCAAACATAAGTTCACAACACAACGAAATAAAGCCACAACACAACGGAAACAAGCCACAACACAACGGAATCGCCACAACACCGCAGAAATAAAGCCACAACACAACGAAATAAAGCCACAACACAACAGAAATAAAGCAACAACACAACGAAATCAAGCCACAACACAACAGAAATAAAGCAACAACACAACGGAAAAGGTAAAGTTAGATTTCCTTGCCACTGTTCTAAGAGTCCAGAGACTTACCATGATAAGTTAAGCATGTAAACATTGTATATCGCCATGAAATATCAACTCAAAATCACATTTGTGCACAATAGCTTCATATTTATATCTATGAATGATTTGACGCGCTACCACCGCGCATGATGAAGGGAACGTCTGCCAATTCCACCAAGTTTTTAAAACGTATAATTTGTATTCATTAAAATTACTAACTAATTGTGTAGTGTACATAAAAGGAGGTATTGCCACAATTTTACCAGTAGTACGCCAGTCTGGTCAACAACAAAAAACCTTTTGGAGAATTACAGTGATTTTTTTTCCTGTAAATAATTGTTTATTGTAAGTACATGAAGGGAGATATTGACAATGTCACCTGTAGTAAGTCAGTCTTACCAACAGGAACTAACAAGCTTTGGAATTTGAACATGTCTGTTTTTATATGTTAAAACAAAGTCATTGTAATTAATACAAAGTTTTCGTTTTAACCATTTGGTCGAATTGCAAAATTGCAAAAGCAAATCGTTGCTTTTTAAATTTCATTGTGTTGTGCACTACTGGGCCACCATATTTAAGACCACCCTTGCCACGCGCCCACATTTGAAATGACGAACTTGCGAGCGCAAAAGACGAGATGTGTGAACGGTGCCTTTAGCAGCTTAAAGGACAGCGGATTTTAAATGTTCTGCCTACAAAGGCTGAGTTAATTTAATGGACAAAAACACATCATCCAAAACCGTCCCTAACGTTATATTCCTCTTCAGATGTTCATTAATCGAGCTTGTGCTGTTGTGGTATACCAACAAGTGTACAAACCACCTTTTTTATTATCAGCTAATCTGAAGTACTCCCTTACTTTAGACCCCTTCGGCCTTGGAAAACTTTTGCTTACAAATTTGTTAGACATCGCACTCGACACCCGCAGTCCTTGGAAACTTTGATGTGATGCGCGTAATGTCAGCACACTAGTGATGTGGAGGAAACTGTTGTTATTTTAGTCAAAGTGTGAAAACGAAATTTAAAAGGTAAAATAATTCAAACGATCAGTCGATTAAAAATATTGATGTCGACTAATTATCACCATTGACACAGTCGATTATATCGACCAATCGAGACAGGCCTCCAGTAGATACAGATTAGGTTAGGTACAGAAATTGAATAAAGTAATCAAATATAAAATAATACTGCATAGTCTTCACTTTATAAATTAAATATAGATTAATTAATAGAAATTTAAAGATGTACAATGTATTCAATCGAGAGCACGGCGTGATTTTTTGCAGTGAGTCTGTTGTTTGATTAACTTTAAAAACAACCAGTATATAATATTAGGCTGCTGTCATAATGCACAGACAGGGGCGGATTTAGAGATTTGGGGGCCTCAGGCAAGAGACAGGAATGAGGCCCAAATTTCACACATTTAAACTTGAGGTTTCTTTCACTGTTATGATGCTTGCTGCTGCACCATTGTGTCCCATAGTTGTGTCCATATGTACAGTGGGTATTTGATACACTGCCGATTTTGCAGGTTTTCCCACTTACAAAGCATGTAGAAGTCTGCAATTTTTATCATAAGTACTCTTTAACTGTGAGTGACGGAATCTAAAACAAAAATCCAGAAAATCACATTGCGATTAATGTGATTAATCACAAAGTAATTATTTGCATTTGCATGACATAAGTATTCGATCACCTACCAACCAGTAAGAATCCCGGCTGTCACAGACCTGTTAGCTTTTCTTTAAGAAGCCCTCCTGTTCTCCACTCATTACCTGTATTAACTGCACCTGTTTGAACTTGTCACCTGTATAAAAGACACCTGTCCACACACTCAATCAAACAGACTCCAACCTCTCCACATTGGCCAAGACCAGAGAGCTGTGTGAGCAGCTTGGTGAGAAGGCAACAACTGTTGGCGCAATTATTAGAACTAATAAGGAGTTAGCAACTAAGCAGTGGCTCCGTAAGAAGCATCTCAAGGTCCTGGAGTGGCCTAGCCAGTATCCAGATCTGAACCCAATAGAAAATCTTCAGGGGGAGCTGAAAATCTGTATTGCCCCGAAACCTGAAGGATCTGGAGAAGATCTGTATGGAGGAGTGGGCCAAAATCCCTGCTGCAGTGTGTGCAAACCTGCTCAAGAACTACAGGAAATGTATGATCTCTGTAAAAGCAAACAAAGGTTTCTGAACCAAATATTAAGTTCTGCTTTTCTGTATTTGATGGATGAAATACTTATGTCATGCAACAAAATTAATTACTTAAAAATCATACAATGTGATTTTCTGAATTTTTGTTTTAGATTCTGTCACTCGCAGTTGAAGAGAACCTATAATAAAAATGACAGACTTCTACATGATATGTAAGTGGGCAAACCTGCAAAATCGGCAGTGTATCAAATACTTTTTCTCCCCACTGTAAAAATCACATGTGATTTGGCAAAGGCAGTTTCTTCACTCATTTTATTGTCTGTCAAACACCACACTCTGAATACGCACACAACAGTACTTAGTAAATATCAGTGGTGTATAAGGTACTTAAAATCCATACTTGAGTAAAAGTATAGATATCTTACCAGAAAATGACTTTGGTAGAAGTAAAAGTCACTGTTTAGAGTATTACTTGAGTAAAAGTTTTAAAGTATGTGATATTTTTCGTACTTAAGTATGAAAAGTATTATTTTGATATTAAACATACTTAAGTATTTAAAGTAAAAGTAACTGCAAAATATTATTAAAAGTTGGTCTATAGTTTGAGCAGCAAGATTGTATTAACTCTCTTACATTTTGTTTGCTTTAAAATTTTTTTTAAAAAAATAGCAAAATGTTTATAAGTTTTAAATATAAAAAATACTAACATTAATTATACATTGATCATTTATGTCAATTCATAGTGCATTATAATCAATGTAAGAGGCAACTTTAAAGCGTCAAAATGTTAATGTTGAAATTAACAATGAACAACACTTTCATTAACCTTTAATGTTACAAATGGTATTGTAAAGTGTTACCATTTCATATAATTCCAAACAATCATGGTTAAAATGGCCATCTTTATGCACAAAGGCATCTTATATGTATGCTTTCACTGATTCAGAACACTTGATAATTATCTAATCAAAATATGTGTTGAAGTGCGGATAAAAAAAAAGAACCGAAATCGAATACATTTCTGATTTATGTTTCTGACGGCTGCATGATTAGGATACAATTTAAATATGCATCTTCACTGGATAACGAATGCATAAAATCAAACAAATGGATATGAACTAATGGAAATAGAGGGTAACAATCGTAACATTAAACAGTTGGTGTTTTTTTTATATTGTTTTAACCGCTTGTGGTAACGTTACTACTAATGTTAAAATCCTCTGAGCCTCGACGAAAAACATACTGCTGTTCTCCACTAATGCAGCATTTAGTCATCAATCTAATTACTTTAGTGATGTGAAAACATATACTGTAGTGTGCTGTATAGCATACCGCTTTGTTGTCTATGTTTTAAATCCGTTTTTGAAGTGTCCCGTTCTGTGCAGCGCACAGCCTCATGTCACCTGTCAAAACAAAATGATAGTTTTTTCATTTGGCCTCTAGAGGCCGCAGCCCGGAAAATGAAATCAACAGCTTTTTTATTTAGTAGTAAGTAACGAAAATGCTTTGGGGAATTGTATCGGAGTAAAAATATACATTTTATTAAGGAAATGTAGTAGAGTAAAAGTAAAAGTTGACAGAAATATAAATACTCAAGTAAATACAGATTTTCCCCAAAAATGCTCAAGTACTGTAACGAACTATTATTACTTCATTACATTACACCTCTGGTAAATACTTAGCTACATCACACAGTGAATTCGTGAACACTTCATGCAGTGTTTTGATTGGTTTCTAAAAAAAAGGGTGAAATACTCAATAATCTTTTTAGGCATATTGTTAAAACGTCAATTCAGATATTATCGCAAACAATATATTTCACACACCCCTACTAGCCTTTGGCCAATTAAGTAAATTTTTTGTCGCCTCAGATTGTACAAGGTTGTGACAATTACATGTGCTGCTTGCATACCTGCTGCAATTTGGTCACATGAATTCAAATGAATAGAAGTGAATGGAACATAAAATGTTCATCTTGTATGAACTACAAAAATTCAAAAATGGTTAGGGATATTTTCTGATATTTGTCATGTCCACTGACATGTTTTCTGGTGTTAATATGAGGTCTGTCGAATGAAAGATATAAATGGCCAGCACCCTATATTTATGAATAAACATACTATACCATAAACTCAACCAAGCAACTACAAATATAGGTCTCCTCTACACTCAATTAAGACTGACAGATAGAAGTTTAGACAACTAGGAAAAAAAATTGAGCAACAGGCTTGCAAAAGAGTGGAAAGATTATATGGTCTCTACTAGGGCTGTGCAATTAATCGCAATCGCACAACAATCGCGATTTGATCACATGCAATTTCTAAATCGCACAAGTCTGCAATTTTATTTGTTAATTTATTTATATTTTAATAAAAAAATTTTTTTTAAAACCCTATCCTTCCCTTTTCCCTTCCTACTCTAGCTTATGGTACTGAGCAATGTATGAAACTTGTATTGTGAGCACTTCCTGTGTCTATTTGCCAATTCATGAAGAATCGCTTGTTTGTATTCCTCACTTGTGAGTCGCTTTGTATAAAAGCGTCTGCTAAATGACTAAATGTAAATGTAATTCAGAATACTGCAACGTTATTGTGCGCATGTTTAAGATGTTAACCAATCAGAGCTCACTCAGAACATCAATTAGCACAAATTAGAACAAAGCAAAGCGGGAGAACTGAATAGGCAAACGGGAGGAAAGGAGAAAAAATATGGATGCAGTTCAGAATAAAAAAAGAGAAATTCAACATCAGTCGTTTGAGAGAATTTTGGAGTCAAACACTTGACAAAAGATACCAGCTGCCAACTCGCACTTATTTCACACAAGTTGCTGTATGAGAAATGTAAAGCGGGCGTTGAATATGAGTTTAAGCAGGTGAAATAATCGTAATTTATTTTATGTTGTCTGTTTTTAAGACACAATTTTTTTTTTACAGTTTTGATTATCAAGCAGTTAATCCTACTGTACAGTATGTTACTTCATTGTGAAATGTGTGCACTGAAACACAATTTTGAAGTTTACTTATTATGACAGAAATATCAGATTAGTTAACCTTACTTTATTTTATGTTGTCTGTTTTAAAGATTACAGTTTTGTTTATGAAGCTGTAAATACAGTTACTTCATTGTGAAACATTTTTTTATGTACTTCTTGTGCACTGAATACATTCAGAATGTAGCATGTTTGAAAAAGCAAAAACAATTACCAAAATTGCAAAATAAATCGCAATGGCAATATTCATTAAAAAAAAAAAAAAAAAAATTACAATGTGATTATTTTGTCCATATTGCACAACCCTAGTCTCTACTCTAATCACTACACATACTGTCAGGACCATTAGAGAATGCGGGCCCCTCACGGTCTGTTCGCATTCAAGGCCCCCTAAAGCGTACTGTGAGGCGATGTGAGGTTGCACACTTCACAAATGCAACACAACTTCACACACGACATCTTAAAAATTTTGGACACAATCAGTTCTGCTTAAATGCTTGAAACAATTCAGGTATGTAAAATCTATTAAAAGTGCCTATTGAAACCAAACACCCCTGATCCCTTCATAGATTGACAGACACTCTGGGACCAGGACACCAGGGACACAGAAAAAAAGCTGTGAGGGGGTTTTATACTCCTGAAATCAGTACAGGCCACTGATACACAACAGTCATCTGCTCAAACCCTTTAGAGATAGACATAACCCCTTATCCAATGCATTTAAATCTACAAACATTTGCAGTTAAATGGTAAATTAACATGAAATGCACTTCATTACAAAGACTTCAGTGTCATCTTGCCAGATACAGTTTTGCCCAGGCTTTTAAATGGATTCACCGATCCACATGGCACACAGCTGACCTGAAATAACCCTCCAGCTGCAGAGAAATTCTCATCTACGGAGAGTCAAGAGGACCACTAATAGTTTCCATACTTCAACATCCCTTTTTCTTTTGCATGTCTGTTAAAAACAATATTTTAAGTCACTTACAACACAGATAAAGTGATAACCTGTCCATTACAACAGGGCTCGGACATAAACCTCATAAACTGCATTCATAACAGTATATTTGAGTATTTTGTACGTTCAGTATGGAATACTATGGGGGTTTGTGTGATAAAAATGTGTAATAATGTTTCAACTTTTGCCAGTGATGCCAAATAAGAAATTCATTTCCAGATGTGTTCAAAATCACTTCCAGTTTAGTCATTTCAATTCGAATTGCTGTTGTAATGCTACTGCACAGTTTAGAAAATGTAATAGTATTCCATGTTTACAGAAAAGTCATACAGTATGCATAGTGCGTGCTATAGAAATCGTATGCATAGCATGATAGTATTCCATTCCAAACAGTCTTCTGTGAAGAGTTATTGCAAACATAAAAGATATGTGGCTTTCCTCTGCATGCACAAGTAACTGCAACCATTTTGTTATAGTAGCAACAGTCACACCGTACAATTAGAAATATTGTCATACTGGCAGGCTTTGGGTAATATAATAATATTCTGCTCAAATGTGTCCAAATTTTGTTTCTCTAAGTGGGTCAAGTCGGGCTCTGACCGTGAGCCAACCAAACAACACCGGCCAACTAACACATTTGAGAGCAAAAAACGGTCGGATGTCATAAAAGTTTATTATTACGTCTGACTAAAGTTTGCACGCATGCACGATTGTATAGGTGCAACCGTAACTTTAGCAGCAGCAGCAGCCACAACAACAACAACAACAACAACCACAACAAAAACAAACAACAGAGCACTGTTCACTGCATAAAGCATATTGTCAACAGCATAATGTCAAAAAGAAAGCATTTCGCTCTAGGGTAAATGTAGTCTAAGGTTATGTTTCTTCAAATACCAACGACTCTTAATGGTTTCGCCGAAAGACGCTAAAAGTGCGGAAAACCACATCCGCTTATAAAAACGTGGAATATTAAACGCGCGCAATGACATTTCATGCAATATAGAAACACAGCTGCTAGATGTCGGAGCGATAGCTGTCGATGTTTTTTTTAACACGGATACATTTTTCTGCAAAGTAATGGCATTTCACTTCCCACAGGCGTAAAACACAGGAAAAAATGACTCACCTCGAAGCTGCAGCACAGTATGTGTGTACGTCCTTTATTCGAAAACCCTGTAATATCAGTGTTTGCTCCTGTGATCGGACAGACGTGGCCTGAAATGACCCAGCATAGCAGATCAACTCCAACATGGACCCGGAGACACAGAGAGAAAAGTGCAGCTCTCTCATCTGATCGCTGTGGGGAATCAGAGAGCGTTTGACGTCTGGCCAAAAATGGTTTAACCCTTTACAGTGGCCCAAAAAAGATATGATGCACATTTAAAATCGATCGTCATTGCATTAGATAATACCGGGGTGAATCTCACGAAATCGAAACTGGTCATATTTCCACCCACAATAAATAAATAAAATACGATAAGATATGATATGATATGATATGATATATGATTGATGTTCTGCATCAAGAAAATTAAGATTGTTTTCCACTGTGCCCTCAATTCTCACTAGAGTAATGTGAATAAATAAGTGTTTGTTGTAGGCAGTATTTTAAATACTGATCTGAATAATATTTTTCTTATTGTATTATTATTAGGCTATTAACATTTTACTATAAGAATAATGAGTTGATTATAATGAAATGTGCTTCATTCTGTGTGAAATAGGGTGGTGTGCTCAAAGCCCTCAAAATTTGATTGACATGCTATATTGATCACTAAACCTAAACACTAAAGAGAATTTAAGTTACTTTGCTGTCTGGATAATGTGTCAGAATAAACTCCTTTAGGATGATGCATGGCCTGATCATCCTGTCAGGGTTTATACTCTAAAAACGACTGTCTGACTGTACATTATCTTACAGCACAGCTTTACATTGGCCAGTGACTATTCAGAGTATTTAAGTAAGTCTGTGCAGTATAACATATGTGCATATCTATATGACATTGTCATAATTTAGAATGCAGTAAATGGTTAAACATTTTTACATGGACATGGACTGTCTCAAGCATGGTTCAATTAATTACAACTTTTATAAATTAAAAGGAAAAGCATTAAAATGCATGTTAAAAACAAGCATAATTTAACAAGTGTCTATTTTAGTAAATGGCAATCGTTTTTTACATCCATATATTTCAAAAAGCATACCTTCTTGATACATTTTGTCACTGAAAACCATGTGCTTCGGTGCGACACCATTTTCTGATAATAAATCGGGCAATTCCCTGTACATCTAAGGATGTCACTGAAGCCCCTTGTGAAGCCCATGACACTTGCACATGGTTAGTTTTTGTCTCAGAATTGTTCAAATATTTAACTTTTTTGGAAGCACTATAACAGAGTTACGTTTTGTTGTCATTTGGTGTGAGACCCCTAAATTTTATATTATTTTTTAATTAATAATGTATGTTAAACTACATAATCATGGAAAATTACGCAAATGTGTCTCGCTAACTCTTAATGACAGGTTAGCTATGAATAGCAAGGTTATTAACTGACTCAAAAGGCTGAAACATCCTGTGGTGTGACAACTGTACCGTCACACTGGAGGACAAGATCTGTTTAAGAAGCATTTTAAATAATGAAATAAAATGTATTCAACTCCTTTTTATTTTATTCTTTTTTTCTGATCATTTTCAGTGTTCTTAAATGTAATAATTGAATTGAATAAAATAATTTTCTGATGTTTTTGCAGAAAATTTGTACTGTTATAAAGAATCATAAAAATAAGCATAAAATGTGTTACTACTTGTTTTTGAGAGACAGAGTTAAGGGAGAGAAAGGACATTGAAGTTTAGAGAGAAAATGAACAGGGATCCACCTAGAAGGGAAAAGATCCTGAACAACCTAGATGTAACGGAGATATTTTTGTCTTGGAGGAACTTTTATTTTGTCTGGGAAGAAGAGAAAAAAAGGGTAAATGAGTAGATACACCGACCATGCTCGCTGTGTAAGGAGCCTATTTTTCCGCCTGTGATTTAACATAAGACAGTGGTATACATTCAATTTAAGTTTTTAGTGCACACTGACATCACCGTGTGAAAATGGAGAAATGGTAGCCAGTGATGGCCAAATGAAGCGTTCCGAAGCATTATTGTTTTCTGATACAATTGTGTCGAAAATGGTTCCGTACTCGAAGCTTCATTCAGATAGAAATTGCAGCACCATCTCCTGGTGAAGTAAATGTAATGCAACAAACTGACAACCAGGCTTATATGTTAACGCCCCGTTTATTACGTGTTTACAGAGGCGATCAAAGCTGAAACAGTGTTAGTGCTGTGAAACTCATTTATGTGGGTGAATTTTTCAGATCCTGATGAATTTCATGTGTTCACCTTGATAATAAAACATTAAGCTTGATGTGTGTGTGTGTAATTATTTATTTATACAAGGACAGAAGATCAGACAAGCTTTAAAATAGTTGGAAACCATCACAGAAAATCTAAAGGTTTCTATTAAAATACCAATAGGAACCATTGGCTTTTACCATTTAAACCACTACAGAATTCTTTTTTGTAGTGTGTTTGGGACATATTCCATTAGGATTTAATGCCCCCACCAATAGAACCCAGCACATATCAGTAGAGACCCACAGAGACCACTATTATTCCCATTACAACCAATAAAATTCCCATGAAAACCATTAAATCCAATGGAATTTCTGTAATGGTTTCTATAGTTTTTTTTTTAGCAGGGCAGTATCATGTGTGAAGCAGAACTCGATAACTTATAAACTGGTGGGACTGATATTTTTGTATGTTGAAAAGGATGTGCTTGTGTAACTGGTTGTACAGGTATAATGCAGCAGATGATTTTTTAAGATTCTGTGTTTGAGACAATGTTCATATGTTCTCTAATTAATAATAAAAATAAATGAACAAAAACGCCAATCCAAACACCGACTACTACAACCCACGGTGTTGCCATGGTTTGGCTTCACTTTTATAAGAAATACAGCCGCCAGGTTTCAAACCTGTCAACACTGGATTGGGCTGTCAAAGCAGTCAGGTGGTTCACCACAGGAGTGAACCAGTGTGTTTGCTTCAGAAGTCATGTTCACGTGACAAGTGACGTAATGATACAAGCTCCGAAGCAGTGGTTCATTGCAAGGACCGTTCGAGTTTGAAGCAAGCTTTGGAGCGTCGGTGTCAGACGTAACATCACTAATGGTAGTGGTTTAGTTGAGTGCGTCGTCCGATGGAGAGCAATGTTGGAGACTGGCCGAGTGCACGAGATAGAGAGTTGCTGGGGCTGTGAGTTTCATCAAAAGCCCTCTTTGCCTCATTCGACTGTAGGCATTTTGAGAGATCTGCTGTTTTTTTGCGAGTCATCCGTGAACTGTCTTGTGGAACGAGAGACATTGATTTCTTCCTGCGAGTGATCTCAGTAAGCTTGTTAGTGTGCGAGAATGTGTTTTGAACTGCACTAGTTTTTTTTTTTTTTTTTTTTTTTTACAAAGTGATTTCTTTTTGAGTATTTTTGCACTTTTCTAGAGACTGAATCTACGAGTCACCCATGAACAAGTCTTATTGAGCGAGGGACATCGATTTTCTCCTGTTCAATTCTGACCCTGTCTAGGTGTGTAGCACGCCCGCCATCCGACTGGCTGTGCAGCAGAATGAAATCTGAATGAATAAACAAAGAGAGACACAATTGTGCTATTTTTACATTTGTCTCTTATAAACCTCAACGCATCTTTCTTTTACCTCACAATGCATTACAATGTCTGTATAACAAAATAGTTCAGCGAACCATTTTCCTATATAAAAATATAAACTGAATTACTGTACACAGCGATAATGTACTTCAGAGAATCATTAAAACATAATAAACCCAAACATCAAGTATAGAATGTTTAACAAATATATATATATGCTATATACATACATATCCGATACCATATATCTCTTTAAATAATTATAAATTTATATACACCTTTGGCCTGACTTTTTATTACAGGACTGTGGGATCTGCAGATAATTTTACTCACTCCCCCAAGTTCTACACATATATTATGTGCTAAATTTCTGCAAAGCATTATTAGCATCCAGGTTGAATGATTGAACTAATTCATCCAGATAAACAGATCGAATTAATAACTTTAAATCTTGGTGTCACATTGTGATCTCACCAACAGCATGAGTGAATCAGTGCAGCCGCGTCTCCCCGCTCTATCATGAGTTCAGTGTTCATGTGTAAAGCACCCTCTCACATATTTGGGAGCTAATTAGGAAAAAGGATGTACTACCTGCAGTTGATTTTGATATCCTGGGTAATATTAACTGGTAAATCTGACTTTACTTCACAATTCTGATTCTGTTTCTCAACAATTGTGACATATACACTGGCAAATGTGAGTTCTAAAGTCCAAACTGCGAGATGTAAACAGTTGAGGAAAAAATCTGAATTTTGAGATAAAAATAATTTAAATTTTTTTTTTTTCAATTCTGTGGTTGAAACACACTTCCACACCTTCATGTTCACTGCGGTCACAAAATTCTGGCCCGTTAATAATACATAAGATAACAAAATCCCTCTTCTTAAATACGTGAGAACATAATTTATACACCTATAGTGTATGAATAATTGGTGGCAGGAATTTAGCACATTAGAAGAATGGAATTATGGGAATTCTGTGCTAAAAATCAGGCTCTAGACAACATATGGATTACATATTCAGAGTTATAACTATATATTCGGATTTACATTTCACTCTCGGTGGACAGTAGGGGGAGACGCTGTGCTGATTGTGTGGTTAACGGTGAGTCGTGAAGAAGATTCCATTACAAGAGCGACTCTGTGATTGGAAACAGCACAATTGTGTCTCTCTTTGTTTATTCATTCATGTGGGTGAAATTGATGACCAATGACTTAAAAGAAATATGTTTATAACATGTGTATGTTGTTTTACGAGGGTAACATAAAGCTCCTCAGTCTAGTCAAGTTAAGTCAAGTCATCTTTATTTATATAGCGCTTTTTACAATGCAAATTGTGGCAAAGCAGCTTTACATTAATAAGAAAATGGTGTCATTGTGCAGCGTATTCTATATATTATTGATTCATTCCGTTGCAAATATCAATAGTTATTAGTCTAGTTAATTTAGGTATATCAGCACTGCAGAAAACAGTGACGTAATCGTCCGGCTCAGCTCAGTTTGTATACAACGGCGCCAATGCAGGCATATCAAAAACACTGCTGAATATCAAGCAAGTGTCCCCAACTTAAGCAAGCCAAAGGCAACAGCGGCAAGGAACCAAAACTCCAACAAATGGAGAAAAAAACCTCGGGAGAAACCAGGCTTAGTCGGGGGGCCAGTTCTCCTCTGGCCAACAGTGAACACTTGTCCGATACTCAGGCAGAGTTACAGGTCTTTAAACCGATTTGGAATCGCAACAGTCAAAATACTTAATCTAGTTCCATCTAGTTTAAGATCTTTTTGATCACGCCGGTATGGGACGGTTTGTTGGGGATATGTGCCACTGGCTGATGAGTCGGTAAGGTCTTAACAAAGGATGAGCTAGTTAACACAGTCTCCGCCGACACCACAGGGCCACGTTGCTGCCGCACACAGGCACAGGTTCCCTTTCCGACCCGGACACAGCCCAGATCCAGCCAATCACGTTAATTGGTAAACCTCGGGATAAGCAGAGAGACAAAAAATTAGCGTAGACGCCATTCTTCTTCTGATGTACCGAGTACATCTGGTGTTATAGGAAGTGTTCCCGGTTCCGGCTGACCTGATCTATGCAGCCTAACAATCCTTTAACGGATATGAAACCAAAAGTTTATAATGCGTCATGTGTATGCCAGGTTAAATAGATGCGTTTTTAGTCTAGATTTAAACTGACAGAGTGTGTCTGCTTCCCGAACAATGCTAGGAAGATTGTTCCAGAGTTTAGGTGCCAAATAGGAAAAGGATCTACCGCCTGCGGTTGATTTTGATATTCTAGGTATTAACAACTGGCCAGAATTCTGAGATCGTAATAGACGCGAAGGACTATAATGCATTAAGAGCTCACTCAGGTACTGGGGAGCTAAGCCATTTAGTGCTTTGTAAGTAATTAGCAAGATTTTAAAATCTATACGATGTTTAATAGGGAGCCAGTGCAGTTTTGACAGAACCGGGCTAATATGTTCATATTTCCTGGTTCTAGTAAGGACTCTAGCTGCTGCGTTTTGGACCAGCTGTAATTTGTTTATCACACGAGCAGGGCAACCACCCAATAGAGCGTTACAGTAATCTAGTCTCGAGGTCATAAACGCATGAACTAGCTGTTCCGCATTTGTCATTGAGAGCATATGTCGCAATTTAGATATATTTTTAAGATGGAAGAATGCGGTTTTACATATGCTAGAAATGTGGCTTTCAAATGAAAGATTGGTATCAAAGAGCACACCCAGGTTCCTAACTGATGAAGACGACTTAACAGAGCAGCCATCAAGTGTTAGACAGTATTCTAGGTTTTTATGTGCTGAAGTTTTTGGTCCAATAATTAGAATCTCTGTTTTTTCTGAATTTAGTAGTAGGAAATTACTAGTCATCCAATTTTTTATATCAGCTACTCATTCTGTTAATTTTGAGAATTGGTAGGTTTCGTCAGGGCGCGAGGAAATATAGAGCTGAGTATCATCAGCGTAACAGTGAAAGCTAATGCCATGCTTCCTAATGACATCTCCCAAGGGTAGCATGTACAGAGTGAAAAGCAACGGTCCTAGAACTGAGCCTTGTGGTACTCCATATTTAACTTGTGATCGAAATGACATCTCTTCGTTTACTACTACAAACTGATAACGGTCAGATAAGTATGATTTGAACCATGCCAATGCAATTCCACTAATTCCAGCATAATTTTCTAGTCTATTCAAAAGAATATTGTGGTCGATTGTGTTATGTATGATTAAAATAATTGGTACATTTATACGTAGGTAATGGGTGGAGTCACGTAGCGATGACGAAGTTATTTTTCTGTATATGCACAGGGCAATGTGAGCATTAAAAAGACGCAATTTCTTTTGTTCCTGAGGTATTGGTCCTGACTGTTCTTTAGTGTCCTCTGTCTTAAGAAGTACAAAAGGGAAAGACTTGACAAAGTGGCGACGAGGATGTGTTTGAAACTCCGATAGAAGAGTGGTTCAGTGCAAGAAACACGGCGCGAGCGTGGTGCCTGTGAATTGATACGAAAGACGATATGGCTGGCGTTATTGGAAATATCGGACACTTTGACGAAAATGTTGAACAATGGAGTTCATATACAGAGCGATTTGAGTATTTCCTGCTGGCAAACGCCATTGAGGGTGAGAAGATTGTGCCTACTTTTCTCAGTGTGATGGGTGCAAAGACTTTCACTTTGCTACGCAGTCTCGTACAGCCCGCGAAACCAGGTGAGAAAACATATGCAGAGATTGTGGCGGTGCTAAGCGCACATTTTTCACCTAAACCGCTGGTGATAGCGGAAAGATTTCGGTTTCACAAAAGAAATCAGGATGAGGGGGAATCTGTTACTATGTTTGTTGCTGCACTGAAGAAACTTTCCGAGCACTGTGAATTCGGTGATGTTTTGAACGATACAATCAGGGACAGGCTCGTATGTGGATTAAGAAGCGAAGCCATTCAAAAAAGATTGTTAAGTGAAAGTAATCTCACATTGCAGAAAGCCACTGAAATAAGTGTAAGCATGGAACTGGCTGCTAAAGAAGCACAGCAATTCAGTAACTCAGATAAAGTTCATAAATTGTACGCTGACATGAACACATTTCAGAATTCCCCTGGTAAAGCACCTAAAAATGCAACATGTTATAGATGTGGCAAAGTCGGACATCTTGCTTCGGAGTGTTGGTGTAAAGAATTGGTGTGCCGTGGTTGTGGAAAAAAAGGCCACGTAGAACGTGCTTGCAGAGGAAAACAAAAGACTGCAAAACAAAAATTCAATAAAAGTCCTGGCACATCAAAGAAAAAGAAGAATGTGTATACCATACAATCAAGTCGCAAAGAGTACATAGATGACACTGACTCCTCTTTAGAGGAAGTTCCTCTAAATATTCTAGCTATAGAAGGAGACTCCAAAGGCTATTGGGTGACACCCGCCCTTGAGGGGAAGCCGGTGCGTATGGAGATAGACACTGGCGCTGCTGTGTCTATCGTGTCAGATGCTGTGTACCACAAAACACTCAAACATGTCTGCCTAAAGCCCACCAATATAGTGTTGAAAACATATACGGGGGAGCATGTGACCATAAGAGGGGTAATGGATGTGGAAGTTGAATTTAATGGTCAGTTAGCAACGCTGCCGCTGTATGTGGTTAAAGGGGACTATCCAGCTTTACTTGGACGAGAATGGCTGGAAACATTGAAACTGGACTGGCCGATGGTGCGGATGGTGTCACAGGGAAACACTGAGCTCAGTGCTGTTCTGGAAAAATATGCTGATGTTTTCAAGGATGAACTTGGTACGATGAAAGACATTACGGCTAAACTCGACATCAAGCCTGACAGTAAGCCCAAGTGTTGCAAAGTCGGTTCGGTGCCATATGCTCTCAGATCAAAAGTTGAAACAGCTCTGGAAAAGCTGGTAACCAGTGAAGTTATTGTACCAGTGAATAACAGTGAATGGGCTACGCCTATAGTACCTGTGCTTAAAAAGGACGAGTCTATTCGAATTTGCGGTGATTTTAAAGTGACAATAAACCCTGTCCTGTCTCCTGACCAGTATCCACTTCCCCTCATTGATGATCTGTTTGCTGGCTTGGCAGGGGGGATGCGGTTCAGCAAACTTGATTTGAGTCAAGCCTACCTACAAATGAAAGTTGATGAGAGCTCTAAGGAGTTATTGACAATTGTCACACACAAGGGACTTTTCAGATATCAGCGTCTTCCTTTTGGTATCACCTCGGCCCCGTCGCTTTTCCAGAGGGCCATGGATCAGGTGTTAAGTGGCCTGTCGGGGGTGCAGTGCTACTTAGATGACATATTAGTGACAGGAAAAACGGAAGCGGAACATCTGAATAATCTGGATAGTACACTCCAGCGCCTGAAGGAGTATGGCTTAAGAGTGAGAAAAAACAAATGTGAGTTTTTCAAGCAATCAGTTGAATATCTGGGGCATGTGATCGACGCTGATGGACTGCACAAGGCACCTTCAAAAGTAAGAGCCGTACTAGAGGCTCCAGCACCACAGAACGTCAGCCAGCTCCGCTCATTCATAGGTCTTCTGAATTACTATGGTCGATTCATCAATGGTTTAGCCACACTGCTGAAACCACTACACCAACTTCTGTGTAGTAACCAGTCATGGGAATGGACACAGCAATGTGAGACAACCTTTCAAGAGGCCAAGAAAGCTCTGGTGAAGTCCGGTGTGTTGACACATTTTAATCCAAAACTCCCTCTGCAATTAGCCTGTGATGCATCACCTTATGGTGTGGGAGCCGTGATTTCCCACATCATGCCTTCAGGAGAAGAGAGATCAATAGCATTTGCCTCGCGTACCTTGAACAAAGCGGAGAGCAAGTATGCCCAAATCGAGCGAGAAGCATTGGGAATCATTTTTGGTATTCGGAAATTTCACCAGTACCTGTATGGTAGACAGTTTATACTGCTGACTGATCACCGGCCTTTAACTACCATTCTTGGGCCACATACAGGTATCCCCTCTCTGGCAGCGAGCCGAATGCAGAGATGGGCTCTGCTGTTATCAGCACATACATATGAAATAAGATATCGGAAGGCAGAGCTGCATGGAAATGCAGATGGTCTATCAAGACTACCATTACCCGTGACATGTCCCGAGAGCACGCAGAAAGACATTTTCTACTTTGAGCAAGTCACAATGGCACCAGTGACATCAACACAGGTGAGAAGATGCACACGGAATCATCCAATTCTGTCTGCAGTCATGGAAATGGTAAAGAATGGACATGTCCCTAAGGACACCACCAACATGAAGCCATACCTGTCTAGGAAGAACGAACTGTCGGTTCATTCTGGATGTCTTCTGTGGGGACAAAGAGTCATCATTCCCCCATCGTTGAGGAAACCGGTCCTCCAGCAGCTCCATGTGGGCCATTGTGGTATCGTGCGAATGAAGGAAATGGCACGGAGTTATTTTTGGTGGCCAGGTCTGGAGGGGGACATTGAAGGCAAAGCAAAGTCATGTCCATCCTGCCAGCAAGTGAGAAACGAACCTCAATTGGCCCCATTACACCCTTGGGATTGGCCAGAATCCCCCTGGCAGCGTGTACATGTGGATTTTGCTGGTCCGGTTGAAGGAAAGATGTTGTTAATAGTGGTGGATTCCCACAGCAAGTGGCCTGAAGTTGCTATTATGCACTCTACAACTGCTGAGAAAACCGCAGTAAAACTAGGAGAAATGTTTAGCCGTTTTGGTTACCCTGAACAGCTCATCAGTGATAATGGGCCACAGTTTACATCACAAGAATTTGCTGTTTTCTTACAACGTTGTGGTGTACAACATCTTAAATCAGCTCCATACCACCCAGCCACGAATGGTCTGGCAGAGAGAATGGTTCAAACCATCAAACACGCCTTAAAAGCATCACAAGGACAAGGAAGCCTTCAGCAGCGCCTGAACGATTTCCTGTTGTCATACCGAAACACCAGCCATGGGACAACCAGGGTTTCTCCAGCTTCTCTGATGCTAAAGCGTTCGCTGCGCTCTGGATTTGATTTACTGAGACCTTCCACTGTCAAAGAGGTGGTAACTCATCAGCAACAGAAGCAAGTTCACAGGAGAAACATTAAGGCTAAAAGTAGACTGTTTCATCCAGGACAAAATGTTCTGGCACGTAACTACACTTCAGGACCAAAGTGGGTACCAGCGACAGTGATAGCTCAAACCGGCCCAGTGTCATACACTGTATTAACATCTGACAAGCTCATTTGGAAAAGACACTTGGATCAGCTATTGCTGGGATCTGCCAGTGAGGCTAAGTCGGCTGTTGTCACGCCCATTGCCTGTTCAGACCCTCCAATGTTTCCAGGAGTGACGGTGGACATACCACTTGCACCAGCAGAAGAGCCTGCACCACTAGAGGCTGAAAGCATTCCGCAGATGCAAAACATTGAAAAACAACCGACGACAGGCTCCAACATTTCTGTTTCAGAGCCCATGTCGAACACTGAACACCGTTATCCCATTAGGGAAAGACGCCCACCTAAGAGACTTGATTTATAAAAAACAAAACAAACAAACAAACAAAAAAAAATACATCAAAGAGGATAAGGTGCTACTGCATATTCTGACAGTTTGAGTTCTTTGTTTCAATTTAGTTTAGTGATTGACAGAAGATGTGAGGATGTTTTTGACTTATATTATGTTGACATGTCCCTGATAAGAGAGAAAAAAAAAAAAGGACATTCTGTTTTGGGGGGAAGGAGTGTTATGTATGATAAAAATAATTGGTACATTAATACGTAGGTAATGGGTGGAGTCACGTAGCGATGACGAAGTTATTTTTCTGTATATGCACAGGGCAATGTGAGCATTAAAAAGACGCAATTTCTTTTGTTCCTGAGGTATTGGTCCTGACTGTTCTTTAGTGTCCTCTGTCTTAAGAAGTACAAAAGGGAAAGACATGACAGATTGTGTCAAAAGCAGCACTGAGGTCTAGTAACACTAATAGAGAGATACAACCATGATCTAATGATAAGAGCAAATCATTTGTAACTCTAATGAGAGCAGTCTCAGTACTATGGTACGGTCTAAATCCTGACTGGAAATCCTCACAGATACCATTTCTTTCCAAGTAGGAACTAAGCTGAGATGATACTGTCTTTTCTAGTATTTTTGACAGAAAAGGTAGATTGGAAATCAGTCTGTAATTGACTAATTCACCAGGATCAAGTTGTGGTTTTATTAAAAAACCACAACTTGATCCTGGTGAATTAGTCAATTACGGACCGATTTCCAATCTACCTTTTCTGTCAAAAATACTAGAAAAGGCAGTATCATCTAGGTTATCATAAGAGGTTTGATAATAGCCTGCTTAAAATTTTTTGGTACGTAACCTAGTGATAAAGATGAATTAATGATCTTAAGAAGAGGATCTATGACCTCTGGAAGCATCTCTTTCAATAGCTTAGTCGGTATAGGGTCTAACATACATGTTGTAGATTTTGATGATTTAACAAGTTTAGACAATTCTTCCTTTCCTTTAGCAGCGAATGAATGGAATTTTTCCTCAGGGATACAACAACCCACTGTCTGATGTGATACTGTAGTAGACAGTTGCATGGCTATAATTTTCTCTCTAATGTTGTCAATCTTGCAAGTAAAGAAGTTCATAAAGTCATTACTGCTGTGCTGTTTGGAAACATCAGAAGTTGAGGCTGTATTTCTTCTTAATTTAGCCACTGTATTAAATAAATACTTAGGGTTGTGTTTATTTTCTTCTAAAAGATTTGAAAAATAAGCAGATCTAGCGGTTTTTTACAGCCTTTCTGTACTCCATCATTTTCTCTCTCCATGAAATCTGAAAAACTTCTAGTTTTGAATTCTTCCAGCTGCGCTCCAGTTTTCTGGCTGCTCTCTTAAGGGCCCGAGTGTGCTCGTTATACCATGGCGTTGGACTAATATCCTTAATCTTTTTTAAGCGCAAAGGAGCGACAGAGTCTAGAGTGTTCGAAAAGAGAGCATCAATAGTTTCTGTTGCAACATCGAGTTCTTCTAAGCTGTCTGGTTTGCTAAGTTGATGAAACTGATCAGGAAGGTTATTTATAAAGCAATTTTTAGTGGTAGAAGTGATGGTTCTAACATATTTATGGCAGACAGGCGGTTTTCCAGCCTTGGATAAATGTAGCACGCATGAGACTAGATAATGATCTGAGACGTCATCGCTCTGCTGCAGAATTTCAACGGCATCAATATCGATTCCATGTGACAATATTAGATCTAGAGTATGATTACGACAATGAGTTGGTCCTGACACGTGTTGTCTACAGGCAGTGCAAGTAACAATGAAAGGAGAAGATGACATAGCTTACCGTGTTTGTAGACCGATCTAATTGAGATGTTTTATAGAAACGGTGTTGTGGTCATGAAAGAACCGTTTCGGTCGCGGACATTCCGCATGAGGCCTGGTATGAGAACATTAAAGGCTGAGTTTTGCATGCATCTGTCAAGTGCCTGACAGGGCAAGCCATGTTAAACACGCAGCTAATGCATTAGCTTGAAGCTTCTTGAATTCTCATATTTTGGGCAGTTTGGATTATGGCCCTATCCCGCAGCAGCTCACTCTGTTTCCTCCACTATTTTTAAATGCATTTTGTCATTATTCAGTGCTGTAATTTGACAAGACTGGTGGAAGTTTTGCGTGTACTGCAAGTAGACCAGACTAATCGATAATGATGATTGTTGTCTATGATTTTCATTATCGATTAGTTGTTGCAGCACTAGACTCCGGAGATGCTGGATCGGCTGTAGGAGAAAGTGGAGCGGGCTTGGGAAGCAGATCTGAAGCAGGCTCAGGAGAGGCTGGAGCGGCCTAAGAAGAGACTGGAGAGGATTCATTCGAAACTGGAACGGGCTCAGGGGAAACTGGAGCGTCAGCCAGATTTCATTGTCCAGGATGACCATTTCGGAAATGGCAGCGGCCGTTTGAAGAAGAGGCTCGAGTGTGCTGGCCATTTTGTGTGGCGGCTCGTCCTCGGCTGGCTCGTGGTGGACAGCCCTCTCGGGTTGAGGCTGCCATGCTGATCGACGGACAGAGAATGGAGCTGGTCTTGCTTGCTCTGTAGGGTGGCGTCGGTGAAAAGAAAAGGCTCGTACCCTTGGACGAGTATGTGGAGGTTCTCGGCGTGGGGTGAGTGAATGATGTCTTGTGCATCTCCGATGGGGCTGGATGAGAGCACCGATCCTCACGAACCTCTTCGACTTGGAACCATTTAAATAGAGAATAATATTAATTGACTCCACGAGGAATAAACAACAAATAGATTCGCTATAATGGTTCGTGTTCTCATCCAGACCCATTAAGAAACACACATTGAGTATGGCGTCATTCAAACTCACCCGGTGGTTGAGTTTGAACTCTTCCACATACTCCTCCAATGATCTGCCGCAAACCCCACAAACAGTCCTCTGCCACAATAGTATTACAGACCAGACTGTCTGCCACGGTTTTGGTCCTTCGTTCTGTCATGGTTTGTTTGTCCAGGGAAGACGCGCACAACAAGGAACAGATAACGGATAACTTTACTGAAAACCAGGAGAAGATTTACACACAATACACATCAAACAACATCAACGAAGGACAAAGACTAGACAGAAACTGATGGTTGAAATACAGAGGAGCAGGGCAGCAAACGAGACCAATTAATGACACACACCTGATATGAATTAACTAAACGAGTGGTGGGAAAAAAACAAACAAAGAGCATGTGTGATAAATGAAAACAAACATAGTCCAGAACAGACATACATGTAACAAAGATAAAACACATTTGCACAGACTCAAAATACCGGAGTGAGGACCAAGATCCTTTCACTCTCAAGTCATCCAGGGTAATACTGTTATTTCCCCTACAAAGTGAGATGAGATTATGAATGAACAAATTAATTACATTAAAAAAAGATTTTGTTTGGGGTCTTAAAGATTCAAAGATATTTGCTCTGTTAAGGAGTCACATTTCATTTCGTTGATTTAAAAAAAAAAGTTTTTGATACAAACATGATATAGTATGTATCAAAATTGGCCCTGTCTACCAGAGCAAGTGAGCGGAGTGGCTAATATTCCTCTAGAGCAATGAGCGCCTTTCTGAATATTCCGTTCCAGGCCGCTCGCTCAACCCAGAATTCCCTGAACATCAAAGTTAAGAACGAAGAAGGCGGCCTAGACCTAATTCAAAGGAGGTGTGGAGAAAAGTTGGAAAATATTCATTTTGTGATGTAACCATTATGAAGTTCTTCTTCGTACTTTGTTATTGGGGTAAAATAATTTTGAAAAACCTGTTGGGTTGGAATATTTTAGTTAGGTATTAATCATGAAACTGAACAGATAACCTTTTACTAGTCCTCTGCCACTCACTTCACCATGCATGCGCACACAGCAGACAAAAACGTAACCCCCTAAAAAGCTAAATAAACTGAGCTCACTGAAACTATAGCTAGAGAAACTGAGTAAACATCTAAGCATGAAAGTCAGTGATAAAGTCTTTAAGGTATGCAGGACGAGCCCTCGCTCGAATCGGCCGACCCTAAAATACTGTCGACTGCATCACCTCTTGGCCCTCCTGATTCTCATCAAGCAGTGGCTGAAGAGGTTGAGGCCCCACAGCTGGTGGAGATGACTGTGGAACCACCCTGGCAGGGGAGCCTTGAAAAGCCCGGCCTGTCCATGGTTGTACTGGCCCCAGTTACAGTGGCGCAAAAGCCGTGTTCTATGTTGGTCCTCCACTAGGCTCCCTAGTCTGTGGGCATATGTGTAACCCTAGGTTAATTTCTACATGAATTGTTTTATTTATTTGTTTATTTTAAGTGGGTATATGCAGAAATGTGCTACTTGGTGACAAGAGCTTATTATTTAATGAAAGTGTACCTGTTCAGAAATGTTCATTTCATAAAGTTGTGTTTTGGTTCGATGTTATTGGTTAAAAACATCTTGATCCTGCCTTATATCAGTTAGGGCAACTGTGATTGGCCAGGGCTAATGTCAGTCAAGGGAGGGTCAGAGCTTGCGGGAAGAGAAAGAGAAGAAAAGGAGAAGGCGAATGTTGTCGGCATGATAACAGAGCGCGTAGAGATTTTTTGTGTGAAAATATAGTCAGAGCTGCATTGTTTAAGTTTTAAGCTGAATAGTATTCTGTGGTGAGGTCAACACGAGGCGATTCAGAAGAGCTGTTATAGTTTAATGCTTGATCACGATTGCAGTGAATTGGCCTATTCATGTTACTGGCGAGAAACTTCACTCAAGTTTACCCTTTAACGTTACATCTGCGAATGTGAGTAACAGAGGTGATCTAAGCGATTGCCATGAACTGTTAGGGTATTGATTGGGAGTGACAGAGCCGCTGAGAAGGAATCCATAGCGCTCCTAATCGCCAAGTGATTAGGAGTTCCTCTGGCGTCGTGGGAGCTAACGCTAACTGTGCTAACTGACGACAGCTTCCCGTGGATGGATCTGACGGGTGACGGAAATCATTAAGTCTTGCCACTTGCACGCAGGCACATTTCATTGTTTTATTTGTGCTCTTTCAGAGCGAAGCGGCCATTTTCCATTTTGCTCTGCCTCAACACACAAAAGCAACGTTTCAGGCCTGCAACGGGCATGGTTTTTCTATTTTTTGTAGCATTGCACTGAAATAGCTATTTGGTTCACACGAAGCGAAGACAGATTTGTACTTTGTGTAACATAAGGAAGTGTTAATTTAAGATTGATTCATTTGATGGCAATTTAAAAGTCTAACCCTTTAAATGCCTGTGTTGTAGTTCACACAAGAGTCAATCCAACACTGTATTTGAAAATACCAGTTTATTCAGAAGTTGGTTGAAAAGATTTTAATCACATTCAATTTTATTTGGTTTCAATTCTTTATTTTATTTTGAATAAATCCATTGTATATTCCAGTCATATGGTCTGGTCACTTTATATCTACAGATAGGCTTAGTCTAAGCAGCTGTAATTAGTTTAAAAGTGGTTTTGCAGAGATCTGAGTTGCAATTTGTTCAAAGTAGTGTAGAATCAAGGGTCACAGATTGATTATAAGATCACGTCGAGAGAAACGAATCTGGGTTTAAGCGCCCAACATTTCAAAAGGGTAGATACACCTAGGAAAGTAGGGGGCGCTACATATGTTTGAGTTGAAAGGAGATGGCACTTTCCACAGTCTGCAAGCATGCCAGCGAGAGCCGTCGCTCAATAAGAATGTGGCAGGCCCTAACTGACACTCCACCTGGAAGAGTTTGGACCAAAACGATGCCATTTTGTTGATACGATGGAGCTTGGGCTGTGCAATATGGACAAAATAATCCATAATAAATAATAAATAATATATATATTTTTTTAAATGAATATTGCAATTGCAATTTATTTTGTGATTTTGATAATTGTTTTTGCTTTTTCAAACACGCAACATTCTGAATGTATTCAGTGCATAATATTTCACAATGAAATAACAGTATTTACAGCTTGATAAACCAAACTGTAATTAACGGTCTTTAAAACTGACAACACAATAAATTAAGGTGATGTAACAATCAGACAAGGCAGGTAAGGTATATGACAGAGGTTTTATTGAATGGTTCAGCAAACACAGGTGAATGGGTCTGGTATGGTGAGTAGAACAGTTCAAATATCTCAGGAGACTTAGCTGGTTGTATGAGATGTCTTTCTGGTTGTATGCAGGTGGAGAGAATGCTGTACAGCGGTCCGGGTTCACGCCCGAAGAGGGTAGTCCGCGATGATCGGAAACAGGTAGCGAAAGCAGATCGGGAAGCAGGTAGGAGAGTCTGTAGTCCGTGGTTAACGAGATCAGACAACGGGTGAAGTGTGAGAGTGAGTTTTATGGATGTGACGGTGATTGCGGACAGGTGCAGGTGGTTAGAATTCTGGTGATGATGAGCGTGTGGGTGGAGCCGTGCAGATGGGTGATGTTGACGGTGTGACAGTACCCCCCCCTCCACGGGCGGCTCCTGACGCCCGAAAAGTGCGACGACGGGGACGACCCCGTCCACGGGGTGCTGGTCGACCGGGGTGGTCTTGGTGGAACTGTGTGAGGAGAGCTGGATCTAGAATATCATCCCGGGATACCCACGATCTCTCCTCTGGACCGTAACCCTCCCAGTCGACCAGATATTCCAGGCGGTTACTCCGACGTCGAGGATCTCATGGACCTGGTAGATCATTTCTGGGTCTGAGAGGTCAGGAGGAGGAGGAGGTACGTCTGGAGTATCCGGGTCTGTGGGCGGAAACAGAGGGTCAGTGACAGGTTTTAGAAGGGAGACGTGAAAAGATGGTGCAATACGATACGTGGGAGGTAAGTCCAGGCGGTAGGTCACTTCATTGAGCTGCCTCTGCACCGTGAAGGGACCTATGTACCGGGGACTCAGCTTACGACAGGGCAGACGCAGACGGATGTCCCGGGTGGAGAGCCACACCTGTTGTCCTGGCTGGAAGGTAGGCGTTGGACCTCGGCGACGGTTGGCTTGCCATTGGTGTCTGCGTACTGCCTGTTGGAGGTGCACGTGTGCTGAGTCCCACACCCTCTCGCTCTGCTCGAACCAGTCTTGGACGGCAGGAACGTCCGAGGGCTCGCCGGACCAGGGGAACAGAGCAGGTTGGTAGCCGAGTACACACTGGAACGGGGTGAGTCTAGTGGTGGATTGTCGGAGGGAATTTTGGGCGTACTCAGCCCAGGGGAGGAATTGACTCCAGGATGACTGGTTCTGGTGGCAGTACGACTGCAGGTATCTCCCGATCTCTTGGATCTTTCGTTCTGTCTGTCCATTTGTCTGTGGGTGGTACCCGGACGACAGGCTGATGGAGATCCCGAGGAGTTGGAAAAAGGATCTCCAGACCCTTGAGATGAACTGGGGACCTCGGTCCGAGACGATGTCCTCGGGGAGGCCGAAGTTCCGAAAGACGTGCGAGAACAGTAACTCGGCCGTTTGCAGAGCTGTCGGGAGTCCTGAGATGGGAATCAACTTGCACATCTTTGAGAAGCGGTCTACGACCACGAGGACACTGGTGTAGGAGTTGGACGGGGGCAGGTCGGTCAGGAAATCGATGCCTAGGTGAGTCCAGGGTTGATGAGGAATGGGCAGAGGCACCAGTTTGCCAGCCGGCAATTGACGGGGAGTGTTTGTGATGGCACAGACAGAACAGCCTTGAACGTACCGGGAGACATCCTGGGCCATAGCTGGCCACCAGTAGCGCTGGCGTAGGAGCGAGAGGGTGCGTTGGCTGCCTGGAAGTCCAGAGCCCGGAGAGGTGTGTGCTGCTTCCAGGAGGAGCTGACGATGGGTAGGTGGAACGTACTTCAGCCCCTCCGGACAGCCCAGCGGAGCACGGTCGGTGTTCTGGATTAGGCGGATCTGGTCGTCCCACTCCCACTGAATGGGACTGACGATGGCGGCTGGAGGGAGTATGGGTTCGGGTTGAACTGGACCTGGATCGGGTGCGTGAATGCGAGATAGGGCATCGGCCTGGATGTTCTTTTCTCCTCTTCGGTAGGTAACCACGAAATCGAATCGAGTGAAGAAGAGAGCCCAACGGGCTTGACGGGCTTGGCTTCACGTAGGTACTCTAGGTTTCGGTGGTCGGTGATGACTTCGAACGGGTGGTTCGCTCCCTCCAGCCAGTGCCTCCAATCCTCAAGAGCTAACTTGATGGCCAAAAGCTCGCGGTTACCCACGTCATAGTTCTGCTCCGCCGGGGACAGCTTATGCGAGTAGAAGGCACAAGGATGAGTACGAGGAGGGTCGCCCTGCCGCTGAGAGAGGATAGCTCCTACACCGGTCTGCGGGGCGTCCACCTCGATGACAAAAGGCAGGTTCGGGTTGGGGTGCCGGAGGATGGGAGCTGTGCTGAATGCTTCCTTGAGGGTGTTGAAGGCTTCTTCAGCCTGAGGGGGCCAGGACAGGGACTTGGGCCCCTTTTTGAGAAGCGAGGTAAGTGGGGAACTCAGCTGACTGAAATTTCGGATGAATTTCCGGTAGAAGTTTGCGAACCCCAGGAATCGTTGGAGCTCTTTCACCGTCTGGGGTTCGGGCCATTTCCGGATAGCGTCCACCTTCCTCTGGTCCATCTTCACCCCGTATTGGTCGATGACGTAACCCAGAAAATGGACTTCAGGGATGTGAAATTCGCATTTTTCCAGTTTCAGGTACAGGTGGTGAGCTCGGAGCCGGTGTAAGACCTGGCGAACATGATCAAGGTGGTCAGACAGGTTTTGGGAGAAGATCAGGATGTCGTCAATATAGATGATGACGAATCGTTGAAGGAGGTCGCGGAAGATCTCGTTCATGTAATTTTGGAAGATGGATGGAGAGTTCGCCAGGCCGTACGGCATTACAAGGTATTCGTAGTGCCCCGATGGTGTCACGAAGGCGGTCTTCCATTCATCACCTGAATGGATACGGATCAGATTGTAGGCGCTGCGGAGATCTAGCTTGGTAAACACACGAGCTCCACGTAGTTGTTCCAGCGCCGCAGGGACCAGAGGAAGGGGGTACCGGAACTTGACGGTTTGGGAGTTGAGTTGGCGGTAATCTATGCAGGGCCTCAAGCCCCCGTCCTTCTTGGTGACAAAAAAGAAACTGGACGCAGCAGGGGACGTGGACGGTCGAATGAATCCTTGACCCAGGGCTTCGGTGATGTACTCATCCATGGCCTTCTGCTCCGGGATGGACAGTGGGTACACTTTCCCCTTAGGTAGAATGGCCCCAGGCAGCAGGTCCACGGCACAGTCCCATAGCCGATGAGGTGGAAGTTGCGTTGCCAGCCGCTTACTGAAAACATCCTGGAACGCCCGGTACTCCGCGGGGATGGCCCGTTCTTATAGGGGTTCGGGACTCTCGACGGAGGTGGAGCAGAGACGGCAAGAGGTAGTAGTGGAAGCTTGGGTAGGGAGAGTGTCAGGGATCTTCAAGACAGGACGTAAACAGGTCTGGAAACAGTGGTTACTCCACTTTAGGATCTCCCCGGTGTCCCAGTTGAAGACCGGGTTGTGTTCCGCCAGCCACGGGCGTCCCAGGATGATGTCCGTGGTGGCGCCCTCCAGCACCAGAAAAGTGATTCTCTCGCGGTGGAGACAGCCAATGTGGAGTTCAAGTGTGGGTGAATGGTGGCTGATGACCCCTCGACCCAGCGGCTTTCCCAGGATGGTCTGTACTTTGAGCTGCTGGGTACGGCGTTTGCGTCGCAGGCTTAGCGACCGGAGGAATTGGTGGGAGATGAAGTTCCCCGCGGAACCAGAGTCAACAAGGGCCTTCGCTGCAACAAAGGAGTCATGGATCAGGAAGTACACCGTGGTGCGTATTAAATGAGATATTTTGGGTTGTACTTGAATGGTATTCACCGAGGGACGAGGGGGCCGGACCGGACAGACGAGTAGCTGATGGCCCTCACCGCCTCAGTAGAGGCAGAGACGGTGAGTGAGGCGGCGTTGATGTTCGGCGGGGGTGAGGTGGTAACTGTCCACATTCATGGGCTCTGGTGCTGGAGGAGCGGCTGGCAAGCTGAGAGGCGGGGACTGCAAAACGGGAGTTTGAGGCTCGCAAGCTGACAGACGCTGGGAGATCCGGACGGTCTTTTGAAGGAATGCCTCCAGCCCCATGGTGTCATCGTACACAACCATGAGCTGGCGGATGTCAGGATTGAGACCCAGGCGGTACATAGTAAGGAGGGCGACCTCGTTCCACCCGCTGTTAGCGGCGAGAGTCCGGAACTGGAGCGTGTAGTCGATGAATGCCACCTGGGCTTTCTCCGTGGCGGAGATGAGGCTGGATCTCAAAAAACAGCGAGCATTGCATTAGGAACCCGTTGCAGTCCTCCGCCTCGCCTGAGTAGGGCGCTGGTCGGGCCACGGGATATGCAGAGGCAGCAAGGGGCGGCGAAGAAGCCGCGCGGGGCATTGCAGGAAGTGACCCGGAACTCGCTGGAACAGCGTCGGCGCCCGCCGCGTTGGCCTGTGCCGCTGAATCCATGAGCGTTTTGGTCCGGGTTCGGTCCGGGTTCACGCCTGAAGAGGGTAGTCCGCGATGATCGGAAACAGGTAGCGAAAGCAGATCGGGAAGCAGGTAGGAGAGTCTGTAGTCCATGCTTAACGAGATCAGACAACGGGTGAAGTGTGAGAGTGAGTTTTATGGATGTGACGGTGATTGCGGACAGGTGCAGATGGTTAGAATTCTGGTGATGATGAGCGTGTGGGTGGAGCCGTGCGGATGGGTGATATTGACGGTGTGACAGGTGAACTAACCTAAATTCCAGTCATAACAATAAATAAACTTCAAAATTGTATTTCAGTGCACACATTTCACAATGAAATAACATGCTGTATAGTAGTATTAGCTGCGTCATAAACAAAATTGTAATAAATTGTCTTAAAAAAAATACGACGTAAAATAAATTAAGATTAACTAACCTAAACTCCAGTAATAATAATAAAAACTAAAAAAAAATTAAAATCAAAAGATAGTCTGCTCTCTTATAGGTTTTTTGCTAGAAAAACCAGCATGTTCACCATTTCTGGTTTTAAGCATGAATGGTGACGTCACCACATTTCCCCCAGTACTAAACACTCAATCTGAAGGTGAGCTGGTGGCAGGAATACAAAGATACATTTGTGCAACCCTGCTCATTCTTGGAAAAATTATCTGATGGAGTCTCCATCATTTCAGAGGATCTTCCTCACTGTCAATTGATGGAGAAAGCAGGTAGCTGTTTAGCTCAGAGGCTGTTGCTGCTTCAAGTTGTAGAGCTACTGGAATTGCTGAAGTTGTTTTGAAGAAGCTTCCTAAGGATTTCCTTGCTTTTTGTCTTGGGAGAAATTCTTGATGGTTTGGTCCAATGGTGCTGAAGTTGTAATCACTATCTTCCACGTCTAATGAATGACGATGAAATTGCACTGTTAATTTGAGCCAGTTGTCTTGTTGAGTAAGTTCTGCCAGGTGGGGTCTCACGTGACGGCAATCCATAGTGTCAGCAGGAACAAAGAGAAGAACCAGAAGAGCACAGCATGATCTGCGTGGGGGCTTTTATCCTCTACAGAGGTCACACCTTTGAGTTTTGGCTTGACCAATGAGAAAGGGGCAATTTTCTAGTGGGAGAGTTTGATAAATAAAACAAACATACAATGCATTTTATGAGATGTACACCAAAGTGTGAGTCATTAAACAAGGGGTAATTTGATATGAAACACCACCCAGATAAAATACATTATCCAGTAGTTCAATATTGCAGGCATGCATAACACTATACAATACACAGAAATAAATGTATTTATTTCTTTAAGCATATTGTCAATGAATTAGATGCCATTTCTATGGGCTGTAAGTCTGATTCTTGTATTGAGAACAATCAATGTTTCAAGTGTTTTTGAAGTGTATTTGGGGAGCAAATGGTGGTACTTCACAGTGGGGGGGGGGCACACATTTTGGTATTCGCATGTTGTGAAGATTGACTTTTACAGTTGTTTGTTTGATCGCTTCAGATGCTACATAAGATTAGCCTGTGATCAATGGGTCATTGAGGTCATCACCTCTGGCAGTCCTGATTACAATGGTCGTTTAGTTGTCTTTGAGGGTCCTTCTGTCTTCTTAATCACAGGGAGATCACAGTGAGAAAGGGACTTCTGTTGTTTTTGCAATTTTTTCTAGCTCTGCTCAAATGCTGTGTCAATGTGTAATGCAAATTGCTCCTTTGGGTTGAAACAGCAATAAAAAACTTTATGTGGACAGATGTTAGAGGGAGGTCAAGGGGCTGTGATATTTTTATGTCCTCCCACACCTGACCTTATAGAATAATGCAAAATAGCTAAACAATAATCAAGGCAGTGTGCATTTTTAATAAACAGCAAAACGAGCAATATAAGAATGAAGCATGTAACTTAGTGGTTAATTCACTGTATATGAAATTGCTGCCCCAAATTTGTCTGTCTTGTAAACCTCGAGGGAGACAGTAATCATTATTAAAATTACCAAGAGAAGGAAAGGATGTTTCACATTCCATGTATAAAATTAAAGAAGAAATTAAATGTCATTTAAATAGCTGCTTTGTTTGATCATACTCCTCCGAATTCTGATCACTGTCACCTGTCACCACTGCAATTAAGGAAAATATATAACCCCACAGTCATCAACGCTAGCTGCATTTCCATTAACCTTTAAATTGCGCAAATTGAAATTGCGAATTGAAAATGCACTCAATGGAAACATGTCAATCTTGACCATATAGCATATTTGGACTCCCATAAAGCATCTATCCATGTTTGGACAGAAGACAGAAGAGTTCTTCATTAAACTGATAAAAGACAAACGTATTACGGGATTAATGAATTCTAATCAACAGAGAAATGCCACAACTAGGACGGAGAAACATCCAGAAACACCTCATGTGTGGCCACCCCAAAGTATAGGGGGCTTCTTTACCATAAATACTTTGATAACGCTCGTACATCTCCTTTGATTAAAAATAATGGCTAGTGCGGTGGCTAGGTTAATGGAAAGGCCGTCATTTCGCAACAGTATTTTATTGATATTTTAGAAAATTTCACAAAGGTTTTGTGCAAATCTGTAATGGAAATGCGGCTAGTCAGTGTCTGGCTTCAAAGAGGGTATAGACTCTCTATTGTGCTGAACTTAACACTCAGCAATCATCTATCTTGAATTTTGTATTAGTGATCCTGTCTCTGTGCCAAGATTGTGGTGTGTGTTGAAGTCTATTTAGCTAAAAAATACCTGTACTTGGGTTCTCTCTCTCTCTCTCTCTCTGTGCGCATGTGCGAGCGTTTGTGGAGTGAGTGAGAAGCGTGTGGTGAGTGACGCCTGAGTGTGATCTCTAACTTTTCTGTGTTTTGTTTTGTTTTGTTTGTTAATGTGTTTCGTGTGTTATTTTATGTAGGGGAGTAGTTTTCTTTAGTGTAAGTTGTGGGAGTCTGCTCCCGGCGTCTTTTTTTGCCGGGAAGCATGGCTGCTTCAGGTGTTGCGAGTAGTGATGGCCTAACTAGGCGTCATGGCATTAAAATATTGTGTAAATTCAGTGTAGAGGAATGTGCTTTAGCGGTTGGTAATGTAGTTGGTTGCGACGCTATTGTTTCTGCATCTAAAATGAACAACGCGGTTGTTTTATTTTTAAACGCGATTGAGAAAGCAAATGAGGTTGTTCAAACGGGAGTCGTAATCAACGATACGCTTACACAAGTACTGCCTCTTAGCAGCCCTTCTAGAAAGATTATCGTAACAAATGTTCCTCCTTTTGTTTCTGATGCAAGTATTGCTAAAGAATTGTCTTCCTTTGGTAAAATAGTTTCTCCCATTAGGAAAATTGCTCTTAGCTGTAAATCACCCTTGCTGAAACATGTAGTGTCTTTTCGGAGACAGGTCTACATGATTCTTAAAAACAACACTGACGAACTGAACCTGTCTTTCAATGTTAAAGTTGAGGACTTTAATTATACAGTTTTTGCAACGTCTGAAAGTGTAATGAAATGCTTTGGCTGTGGCAAAATTGGCCATCTGATACGTGCTTGTCCTGATAAAATGGACGGAGGTCCTACTGTACAGACAAACTCTCAGAGTATTTCTTCTGAGGCTGTGTCTGTCACAGAGGATGTTGTGGTCCCTGCTGCTGCTGCTGTTGAGTCAGGTTCTGGTGGGTTGGCTGGGAATAAACCCACTATGGCTGAGGTTACTGCAGGTTTTTTCTCGGTACCTGATCTCATGGTTTATGAGACGGTTAATTCAAGCATCAGTATAGATAAAATGAAAACTACTGATAAACAGGTCAGTGAGGGTGTTGTTGAAGTGGAGATGGAAACCGAGTCAATCTTCAAAGTCCCTATTAAAAGGAAAAAAGTCCGTCAGAACAAGGTCTGCAATCAAGTAAAAAAAGACAAACATGAGGGTGAAAGTTTAGTCTCAGATAATGACAGTGATTCTGCAGATTCTAATATTTCTGATTGTTCTTATCTTTCATCACAAAATGAAAATGAAAATCAGACTACACTATATAAAGCTGAGGACATTAGTAAATTTTTGAAAGAAACTAAAGGCTTACCTGGAGTTCAGGTTGAAGATTACTTCCCTGATCGCTCCACTTTCATTAATGATGCAAGAATTTTAATGAAAGAAGGTGCTTTTGCAGATAAAGAAGTTTACCGTCTCAGGAAAATTGTGAGTAAACTTAGAAAGCAAAATCTTAATGATGAAAAACAAGATATGGTATAATTTCTTTTTTCTGGTAGAAGTCTTTGCCTTACTGACTGTTTCTTTTAATTTCTTATATCTTTTTAAAAAATCATTTTTTATGAGAGATTTTAAAATTGGAACTCTCAATTTAAATGGTGCCAGAGACAGTCAGAAGAGAATGTGTTTGTTTGAATTTATTAAACAAAAACATATTGATGTTACTTTTGTTCAAGAATCACATAATGATATTAAAAATGAGGTAGACTAGAAGAAAGAATGGGATGGACACATTTTTCTGAGTCATATGTCCTCTAATAGTGGAGGAGTAGCTATCTTGTTTTCAAAGAAATCCCTACCAATTTCTTGTGAAATAGAAGAAATAGTTAAAGGCCGTTTTTTAAAAGTTAAAGCTAAGTTTGAAAACACTACAATGACGTTTTTAAATATTTATGCCCCCACAAAAGGGTCTGAAAGAATTGTTTTTTTTGATACAATTAGTGTTGTTATGAAAGACCTAAGCTCAGAAGAATTATTTTTCCTCAGTAGAGATTTTAATTGTACTGAAAATGATAAATTAGACAGGAATCACTTGGAGCCACATATTGCCTCACAAAAAGCGCTCACGCAATTGATAAGAGCATTTGATCTATGTGATGTTTGGAGGAATGTGCATCACAAAAACAGACAATATACTTGGGCACATTGTAGAGATAATCTTATTTCTATGGCAAGACTAGATCGGCTCTATGTGTCTAATCAGCATGCAAATCTGGCTAGAGAATGTAAAATAATTCCAGTAGGTTTTTCCGATCACTGTTCTGTTGTTTGTAATTTCTTTATTAACTCTGTGCATGTAAAGAGTGCCTATTGGCATTTTAATACATCTCTTTTAAATGATAAGAATTTTCTTGGAATTTTTAATTTGTTTTGGGAAAATTTTAAGGAACAAAAATGTTTTTATACTTCCTTACAACAATGGTGGGATTGTGGCAAGGTCCACATTAAACAGTTATGTCAAGAATACACTCTTAATGTCACTAAAGATATGGCTCAGTCAATGAAGATTTTAGAAAATGAAATGATCGAACTTTTAAATACAACAGCTTCTACAGGTGATGGTGATTGTTTTGAAAGTAGTAAATCTAAAAAAGAATTGCTTGCAGATTTATTGGGTATGAAAGCTCAAGGGGCGTTAATCCGATCGCGTTTTCAAAACATCTCACAAATGGATGCACCGTCTAAATTTTTCTTCAATTTAGAAAAAAAAAATGGCCAAAGTCGTATCATTCATTCATTACGCTCTGACACAGGGAAAGAGCTTACTGAGCCTGGTGAAATACGCAAGCATGCTGTTGATTTCTACTCAAACCTTTATAAATCTGAGTTGTCTCAAAGAGAAGACTTTTATTTTTTTAATGATCTTCCAAAGATTGATGAAGAGTCTAACACTATACTTGAACAATCCCTTTCACAAAATGAATTGTACATAGCTATGATGAGTATGGAAAATGGAAAGACTCCTGGCTATGACGGGATTCCTGTTGATTTTTATAAAATTTTATGGCCAGTGATTGGTGAAGATTTCTTTTTAGTTCTTAATGACGGTTTGAACAAAGGATTGTTACCGTTAAGCTGTAGAAGAGCTGTTATTACCCTCTTGCCCAAGAAGGGAGATCTCCAAAATATAAGCAACTGGAGACCAATATCTCTTTTATGTGCAGATTATAAAATTTTATCAAAAGCTCTAGCTACAAGGTTAAGTCAAGTTCTGAGCCAAGTAATACACTCCGATCAGAATTATTGCATACCCAATAGGTCAATTTTTGATAACATCTCATTGGTCAGAGATGTTCTAGAGGTTGCAAGGTTATTTGGTATAAATGGTGGGTTAATTGCTTTGGACCAGGAAAAAGCTTTTGACCGTGTAGAACATGCATATTTGAGAGATGTTTTAGAAGCTTTTGGTTTTAGTCAGGTTTTTATAAATACGATTGGAGCCATGTATTGTGACATTGAGAGTGTACTCAAAGTCAATGGTGGTTTGAGTGCTCCTTTTAGGATTCAGAGGGAGTTAGACAGGGATGTGCCATGTCCGGTATGCTATATTCCCTGGCTATTGAACCTCTGCTTCATAAATTAAGAACTGAGTTGAGTGGCTTTACTATACCATACTGTAATGTCACGTTGCACCTTTCTGCCTATGCTGACGATGTAGTTGTTTTTATATCTGATGCTGATGATATTGAAAAATTGAAAAGTATTGTTAACAGTTTTAAAAAAATTCTTCTGCAAAAGTTAACTGGGGAAAAAGTGAGGCCCTTTTAATGGGTGATTGGAGTAGAGGTCCTCCCAGTTTACCCGGAGGTCTGGTCTGGAAGAAAGGCGGTTTAAAATACCTTGGAATTTTTCTAGGTAATGAGGATTTTCTTTAAAAAAATTGGGATTGTATGCTGGAAAAAATAAAAGGACGTTTACAAAAATGGAAATGGCTACTCCCCAAACTGTCTTATCGAGGACGCACGCTCATAATCAACAATCTGGTGGGATCCTCTTTATGGCATAAACTTGCTTGTGTTGATCCACCTGATGGACAGTTACCAAAGCTTCAAGCAGAAATGGTCAACTTGTTCTGGGACAATTTGCACTGGACACCTCAAAGTGTTCTATTCCTGCCAAGAGATGAAGGAGGTCAAGGTCTGGTCAATCTCGTCAGCAGAGGAGCAACCTATCGGCTACAGTTTATTCAGCGGTTGCTGATGGGACCCCAGAATTTAGTGTGGAGACCACTAGCGCAAACCATTCTATCTGGGGTGAATGAAATGGGACTTCATGCTGCACTTTTTTTAATGGATTATGCTCTTCTGGATTTGACTAGACTTCCTTCATTTTATAAAAGCCTTTTTAAAGTGTGGAGACTTTTTAAACACAAGTGGACAGAGTCAGCTACATCTCTTTTCTGGTTGCTTGAGGAACCTGTGGTGCTTGGAAGTCGCCTTGATGTGCCAGGTGATGAATTTCCAGGGATAAAAGACTTGCTTGTGTCAAAAAAAGTATTGCAATTGAAAGACATTGTTGATAAAGCCGGACCTGGACTAAAAAATGCAGAAACTGTGGCTGTACATCTGGGTATAAGATCAGTGAGATTTGTTAGAGTTTTTTTGAACAAACTGGATGGGGTTTTAAACTCCAAGGAAAAAACTGAATTGAGAGATTCAATGTGGGTGATATTTCCCCTGACGCAAATGACTTTTTCCCAGACAGCAGAATTACACCTGATCTTCATGAATCCTCATATAATAGTCCTCTGTTGTGTCTGAATGCAAATGAAAATGTTGATTTTGGTTCAGTTAAAGGAAAGATTTTATACAAATGTATTGTGAAGATTATAAATAAGCATACATTAAAAGACAGAGTTGACACAGTATGGAGGGATAAACTGGGAGTGGTAGAGGAAATTAAACCGGAGTGGAGAGTATTATACAAACCACCATTGACTAAAAGGGCAGGCGATCTGCAGTGGAGAATACTGCATGGTGCAATCGCGGTAAATGCGTTTGTGACGAAACTGAATCCCACTGTAAATGACAGTTGTCCTTTCTGTTCAGAGAGAGAAACAATATTTCATTGTTTTATGAATTGTGACAGACTTTCTCCACTTTTTGATCTTTTACAATTTTTATTTTCCTTATTGGGGACTTTTTTTACAAAGCAATGTTTTATATTTGGCTTCAAGTATAGTAGACTACAGAAATATAAGTGTCAATTAATGAATTTTATTGTTGGTCAAGCCAAATTAGCGATTTATATTTCCAGAAGAAATGAAATAGAACAGAGGAATGGACAACACATTGTATCAGTTTTTAAAAATATGTTTAAATCAAGAATTCTTGTTGATTTTAATTACTATAAAATGATGAATGCAATCAATGTTTTTGAGATTGAATGGTGTTGTGATGTTGGCATGTATTCTGTTCATAATAATGAGTTGGTTTTCATATGTGAATTAAGGTAGTTAAAATCATGTGTTGTTTTTATTGTTGTGGTGTTTTCTTTTTTTGAAACAATTGTTTTAATAAATTGTTTTTAAAACTCTCTCTCTCTCTCTCTCTCTCTCTCTCTCTCTCTTCTCTCTCTCTCTCTCTCTCTCTTTCTCTGATGAGAGGTTTGGAGAGTGGAGAGGGTGACTTACTGTTTTTTTTTTTCTGTCTAAAATACTATACTTTACTTTTCATTTCTGCAGCAACTAAAATATTTTGAATTTACCCTAAAATATTTCCGGCTGGTTAAACTTAGAAATAAAAGTTCATCAGCTGCCTTAAAAATATGAGTGAACTCAACTAAACAAATAACTCAACTTGTGTAACGGGTAGGGCGGATGATGAAAGGCACGAAGAAGGTACGGGTAAGATTTACAGTCTTTAATCCAACATAGGCACGAGACATGTTACACCAAACAATAACCGACATAGGATGAACAGAACGGGGAGTATAAATACACAGAGTGATGAGGGAATTAATCAGGCACAGGTGGAGGAAGGTAAACTAATCTGGGATTAACGAGGACAGGTGCAGACATGACAGAACAGAACTAAACAAGACATATATTAGTCAGGACATCTATGTGACATTATACCCCACCTAAGAAAGGCACGTCCTTGTTGATTGGTGGAGAAACCGGCGGAACGTAGCGACTGACAGACTTGGGCGACATCGCAGGTCTGGAAGCCTGGCGCCAAGCTAATGGAACCGAGGTGCCGATGAACACCTGGATGACCGGAGCGACTTCAGACTTTACCGGAACATCCAAATAATCAGACGGGACTGGTGAAAAAGAAGAAGAAGATTCAAGGGAGGGGATTTGGGTGGGGAAAGGATCGTTGCACCATAGGTCAATCAGGATCCAGTATGCTCCTGGCTCTGTGATGGACTGACTCCGGGGCTCCGAAGTCCTCTGGCCCAGCTACAATCTCTGCCGGTGCCTCAGGCTTGCTGGCTGAGGTATAGAGGCCGTTATTCAGGAGCATCCAGAGCATCCTCGGTTGCCACCTCGGGCTCGCTTTCTGAGATTTCTGATACTGGGTCACAGATAGTGTGCGAGGTGTGTACTTAAGATTGATAAATAACTTCCTACAGTATATATATATATATATATATATATATATATTGTCTGGTCGCACTGACCTTCCTGTTTACTCACCTGATTTACCTGTTATCGTCGAATCCTGTCTTCTGTCACCCGTCTTCGGTCATCCTCCATCTGGGAAACTGTTCACCAGCCACACTTTCTGATCTGCATCTGGAAAGAAGAAATATCCTAAACCATTTAGCTAAGACTTCATCTGACATTCATTCTGCCATTCACTCACCTGTGCTGCATTCCCATGCCTCTCCATGATCTGCTACAATAAAGGTCTTCTGAAACGTTCTTACATGTCTGTCCTCTTCTGTGTTTGTTACAGAAGACCAGACCGCAAGAATGAAAAGCTTGGATATTGCTTCTATTAATGTTGCCTCTTTGAATGGCAGAGAATGAAATGAAAGAGCTACAGTTTTTGTTTTCCAGAATGGCAAAAATCTGGAGGAATATGTCACGAAGTTTCTAACCATCAGTCACCGAGCCACTTGCAATGATCTCACACTTATGGAGGGGCTTTGGTGTGGGCTGGACGATAAGACTGGCTGGACTCATGTGATGCCATGTGGAGATGCCATTATGGATGCTGGACAGCTATCTCAACTTCGCAGAGCGGAGGAAGACACCATCACCATCGTCCAGGCCTACCTTACCTGTTACGTGTATTTATGGATCGTTGAATCTGCATTTGCAAATCATCACGTGTGTGGACTGCTTTGAATTTGTGTGTGTTATTTTTGAGACCTTCTGGCAGGTTAAGATTCATATCTTTTTGGAGGTTATTCTGTTTAGCCAATCACGGTGAGCTTTTAATCCTCCAACTGCCCATTAAAATGTCATTAACTTAAACAACTTTAATGTATTTTTAAACATGTACTTATATCCATAAATACATGTACATCATTCAGAAATGTGTGATGGAATTTAATTAAAGAACTTGACATATATTTGTGTAAACATTTTAAAAGTATTCAGTTAAGATGCATTTGTGTGAGCATTTGGGGAAATATGTATGCTTTTACTTGTGTACTTATGAATTGTGCTTTGAACAATTTGATTTTGTTAATGTGAATTGTGCTGAGCATTTATGAATTTTGGTTTGCAAATGTATTATTTTTGACACTGAACCTGGCTCCATAGCCGTAGCGGTAAGCACTTTTCCATGTCAAAGACAAGGTTTTGCTGTGGATTTTAGCGTACCCACAGTCTAAGATCAAATCTGTGCGTAAACACATTTTATAAATGAGGCCCAAGGTCTTCACCATCGGTTAAGTGTAAAGTGAAAGTAAACAGTTGAAAGAAAATTGGATACCTGTCAAGATAGTAAATGCCCCCACGATCCTATAGTACAGACAACACATGCTGTAACTTGTCCTCACAGGTATAGTTCAACCAAAAATGAAAGTTCTGTCTTTATTTACAATTGAGAATATTTTGAAGAATGTGGGTAACAAAATATTTGCTGGTACCCATTGATATCCGTACCCATTGAGATCCCTAGTATTTTCTTTACTACTATGGAACTCAATGGGGACCAGCAACTGTTTGGTTATCCGCATTCTTCAAGAAAACAACAACAAAACTCTTCTGTTCAACAGAAGAAAGAAATGTATTCAGGTTCTACGGTAAGTAAATAATGACAGCATTTCCTTTTTTTTTTCCAATTTCTTTAATACAGTAGCTTTAACAAGAAACTTGGAAATGAGTATTTTTTATCTTCATCCACTTTGGGCTAAAAGTCTGTCATTCTTGTTTTCTTTTATATTTTGTTACCTTGTAAGGCTACTTTTTTAATATAGACAAATTAGTTTAACTGTACTGCTCTGCCACAGGCAAAATAATAAAACCAACATGAAAACGATTTGTGATCAAATCATGAATCGTGATGTGATATTTTTGCCATATCGCCCAGAACTATTTTTCAATGAGAATATTATGCATATTATGTAGAGGCAATCATAAGAGCCCAAAATATACGTAATTCACCAAAATGTAACATATTGCACTTATGAACGTTAGTTTATAATCTGGTCACATGAGTTTATTCTGAATTTATTCTTTTAATATCATTGTCTATAATGCTGTCACACTTGTGTGTCAATACAAAGGACGCTAACGACGAAGATCAGATGAACGTAGGTTTATTCCAAGTAGTTCCAAGGAAAGCATACAGACAGGCAGGCAGGCTGGTTAACAGACGTCAACATCGACGAGAACCGACCGAGACTGAACAAACACAAGGAGACTATAAAGGGAGGAACGTAATTAGGGTTAACAGAAACAGGTGCGGGGAATTGACTAATCAGGTACACACAATGAGGGCAAATGAACAGAGACATGACAGAACTAAACGTAAACAGTCCATGGGTGTGACATTACACCCCCCCCCGGGAGGCGCGTCCTCGCGCCGTAGATGGACCAACTGCCGAGGGAGGGAGGGGGTTCAGGTGGAGGACGAGGAGACGACGGGCGGACAGGACGACGTGCAGACCACGTGGCAGACGATAACAGAAACCAGGGAGGAGTAGATGGTGGGAGGAGCCAGGGAGGAGACAGATGGGCTTTGGAGCAGGAGGATGGTTGGACCCGGGCCACAGTCACGCCCACCGCCCATGGTGGAGCCGCAGGAGGAAGCAGCCATGGTGGAGGAAGGGCAGGCGGCACCAGGGCGGCGACAGACTGTGGCGGAGCAGGTGGTAGAGGAGACCAGGGCGTAGCTGGAACGCCGACGAGCCAGGGCGACCCCGAGGATCCGGCGGGACGCGGCGACGTTGGCGGCTCTACCGACCGAGGCGCAGGCGGGGATTCTGAAGGCCGCGGTGGAGCCGGAGCGACAGAGGACCCAGGCGACGTCGGAGGGAGCGAGGACGCCAACGGAGCCAGAGGGACGGAAGGACGAGGCGCAGCCAGAGGAGTGTAGTCCAGCGGCGAGGGCAGGTCGACGAGCGACCAAGGCAGAGCCAGAGGGATGAGGGAGCCCGGCGTAGCTGGTGGACTGAGGGGCCACGGTGGAGACGAGGGAGGTTGGAGCCAACGAGGAGTTGGTGGGCTGACGGGCCGAGGAGGAGTCCAGGTTGAGGAGGTGGAAGGCGGAGACTTGGGATCCATCCTCCCCAATGGAGCTGCAGAAGGACAGGCCCACTGCACACTCACGCCGCAGATGGTGGGTAGAGGGTGAGCAGAGGGACTGGCAGGGTGCAGCGGAGATGGTGTAGGATGAATGAGAGGAGGTGGGAGAGGGAGGTTGGGTGGGGTTTCAGAACAGTCTGATGACTCGGGACAGGCAGATGATTCAATAGACTCGGGATAGGCAGATGATTCAATAGACTCGGGACAGGCAGATGATTCAATAGACTCGGGACAGGGTCCGGAGTGGGGCTGGTCGGGGTCTTCTTCCGGGCCGACGGTGCATAACGAGTTGCAACTCGCCAGCACCCACTCCACAAAGGCTTCAAAGTCCACATGCGGACCCTCTCCGGACAACTGCGCTCTGCATGTGGCGTTTAAGCTCACCTGGTAAAACGTGCAGAGGCAGTCGTCCGGAAAGTGCGTCAGATACGCGAGATCTAAGAAGGTCCGCGTGTGGTCCTCCAATGTTTGGTCCATCCATTGATGACGGCAGGGAAAAACACAACAAATAAAAACGAAACTAACAAAACGGGAAAACAAAACAGATGTTTCTGTTTTCTATGAGTGGTTATATTTTGATTTTAGTATCTCTGACTTTCCAGAGCAGTGTTTTGCACTCAGACAAATGACAATGGGAGTATAGTAGCTTTAGGCGAACGCAGGTGGAGTAAAATGCAACCAGTCTGACAAAGCAATTTGCTTTACACATTTACAGCAAAATCAGAGTACTGGAAGTTTTAGCTTAATATTTAAAAGAATATAATCAGTAATTATAAATAACAAAATTAAAACATCTTATTTGAAAAATATTATTAGCTGATACTAACTGTCTAGCTAAGTAGCTACCTGACGCTAACTTGAGGTATTTTTTTATATATAAAGTCCAAATATTTTAATACATTGCAATTCTGATTATTATTTTTTACAAATTATTCTGTTCCTCTTCCGGGTTAAAATGGATGCCGATGCAATAGGAGGGTTAACATGTTAAGTACTGTAAGAGGTCTTTGATGACGCTCCATATGCTGGCATGTGCTGAATTTAAGGTGCTTGATAAAAAATAAACTGTGTTTTAAAAAGTCTTTGAATCTGGTGAAGCTGGTATTTACTAAGAGGGGTTGTCTGCTCAAAAATCCTGAGGAAAATCTCAGCTGTCAGTATGGTTTCATACTTTAGGAGAGCAACCTTGTACCCTTGGGCCTTATTTCGGATGACAGGTTTCATGGTCACATCCTTTTCAATTTTTTCCATAGTGATGACCAGATCTGTGTAAAGTTCATGGTCAGGCATTGCAAACCTTCCAAACACTTTCCTCAAGGACTCATCTTTGGCCCACCAGCATGTTTCACTGATTACACCAAGCCTTCTGTGTCTCTTGTCCTCACTGTTTTCCTCCCATAGCTTCATGCGCTTGTAGGAATCACGAATGAACACTGCAATGTCATTCAGTAGTGAGAAAAGGGACTCACTTGCCACAACAACCCCTGTAGTGTCAGCTAGAAAAAGGTTGAGGACATGTGAGTAACACCATATGTGCACTTGGTTAGGTGATGCTTCTGTGAGCAATGCAAAGAAACCTTTGTATTGTCCCTGCATGTTTGCAGCTCCGTCTGTTGCATTACCAATGCACTTTTTGATGTCTATGTCCATCTTCTCTACGGTTTGTTTTACAAGATCAACAAAGTAGTGTCCAGTTGATGACTCACAGTCAATGACTGCAATAAGTTTCTCATGGACAACATCAGTAACATATCGCAGAACTACTGCACACTGGTCTTTGGATGTTAAATACTGTGTTGTGTCGATTTGTATTGAGAACATCCCTGCCTTTCTCACTTCAGCTGCAATTTTCTGTTGAATCATATTTCTTATTAATTCAATTATTTTATTTACTGTTGTTTTGGACATCAAAGTTACCATGGACCCTCTTCCTTTAGTTTTAATCCGCTCCTTTCCTTTCTCAATACAATCACTAACATGTTCTTGGAGGCAGACATCGTACTTGCTCAGCAAGAGTATAAGCTCAAGAAAGTTACCATGATTGATAGCCATGTTTTCAAGGTCATATGTAGCTTCATGGCTGTGCCCTCTGTGTAGCGGCCCCTCGGAATTATCGATCAAGAAGCAGATTGTTTCAAATGGGTGTCAGTTTATTTCTTCTCAATTAGTACCAGGCAGTACAAGTACTACGAAAACCTTGCACTTTAGACCTTGAACTGAAAACTACAGAGTAAAACAGAAAAATACAAAATGCTTTGATGTAGCTTCACAAACAATTAGCTTGTGCATCATGTTTACATTCAATACAAATCATTTTAACTATTAGCCAATATGAAATGAAATGCATTTTAAACCTTTTACGATCAACAAATTATCACATGCTTCTTTTAAATGAAATCTAATGCATGGTGATTGTTCACAGAAAGAATATACATATACTGCTTTTACATTGACGACATGTGCAATTAACCAATAAAGAAATGAAATAATGACATTCTCTTTTTGTACACAAAATCCCTTTGGATAATAATATACAAGTATTTTACACATATAGTGTACATTTCTACATACCTCATTCCGCTTTCCAAGGGCGCTAATCAAAGTGTTTCAGCCATCGTCTAGCACGCTCTCACAGTTCGGAACTCTTAGAAATAACATGTACGAACAATACAATCAATAAAGTAAATCACAAATGTACACTCTTTCTGACCTGGTCTCGATGAACTGTCATTTGCTTATCAGTCAGAAGGGTATGGATGTCTGCTTTGTTGACTCGAAGAAAAAAAGCTTCTGCACTTTCTCTATGGTTGTTGCTTCTCTCATGTTCCTGTACTCTCTGATGGGCATGTTTCCAGGCCTGCATACCTCCTTTGACAAATGCACTGTCACTGCCTAAAGGTTTTGCAAATGCAAGACATACTGAGCGGAATAGGGAGTGATTACTTTCACTGTATGTCAGCCATTTCCTGTTTGTGCCATCTTTTGAGTGGAAAACATCAGGAATGGCTCTTTCAGATGTTTGAATTGGGTGATACTTAAAAAATAAATCAAAATCCTTAGACTGTGGACGGGCAAAATAATCAAATGGAGTATCAAGGCATTCACTGTCTCTATCATCTTTCCCTGAATCCCTCTCTCTCTCACTCTGCACATCGAGTTTCTCTGCAATATGAAATAAGCACTTTCAGTAATCTATATTAATTGTGCAGCCATCAATTGTATGTCCCCATGATCACAGTCCTACTACTGATGATCTTATAAATCTTAAAAGCACATATTTTTCTAAGAGTATAGCCAGCATATTTAGTTTTGCTTATAGCTTAAACTTTACCTGGAGGTTCCTGCACTGACTCAAAAGCTGAACTGTCCACCACCAGCTCTTGCAGCACTAGTGCTACTGTTGCTTCCTTCGTCACCTTCAAAATAAATAAATAAACATTGCAGACTTGGCTACATAATGTAGGCTAGAAATGGAAAATCTAATTTCTGGTCAAGTTTGGCACTAAAAAAATACTGTATCCCCATACAGTATGTAAAACAATGTGCTAGTTTGTCATTAAGATGCGCTTTTTAAAAAATTCTATATATTTGTATTATTTTTTATAAAGAATAGATTTTATCTTTTGTAAGTTACTTCGGATGAAAGCGTCCATCTGCCAAATGATTAAGTAAATATTAGGTGTGGAATAGTTAAACTTTTTCATGGTTTGGTTTGTTTTTTTGTTTTTTTCATCCCTGTTGTTGTAATGTCTGGGACCCAGAATGTCCATCCATCAACAGAAACATATATTAACTGAACCCTGATTTTTTTACGTGTTGTTTATAGTAAACCATATGCTTTTGTCAGAGCGCGTGGAGAACCGAGTGTGGAGAACTGAACGGATCAATTTTTTTTCCACCCCTGTTCCCTTACCGGCGAACGTGGCTGGGATTTTGCAGCAACTTGCTACGTCTGTGGCCAGGGCCTTTCTCCTTTTCATGCGTTCCCTCTCTACTCCTCCTTTGCGTTTACGCTCCATTTTTTGCACTATCTTCCAAGATAAAGCCTGCCTCTCGATATAGCCAATTAGGCAGTGCTTCGCTGATATTGGGTCATATGGTGGTGTCATTTTCACTCCGCAATCGCCTGATTTGTAGATTCATAAGTGCGTCAATTAATTCGCAGTTGCATATCAGCCTATTGCACGTCAGTCTGATCGACAGCACAGCGGCAGCAGACAGGCCAGATTGACCATCAGGTCACCGGGAAATGTCCCGGTGCTCCCGATGGCCAGTCCGCCCCTGGCCACTACCATCTGGGTAGTACCTACTAGCAGGGATTTTGGGTAGGATATTGGGAAAATACCAGTATATATTATTTCAAACAGTGCGATATCGTGATTTTGCTCATTTTGGTAAATGCTGCTGTTCCAAGGTTCACCGCTAGGTGACAGTGTGCTACCCATACTGATGCGAAACCGGCAAGTGTGATGACATTAGATGAATAAATGGGATAAATCAGAGAGGGCTGTTTATTCGCAATCCGGTTTACACACAATCAGGTACAGAGATGCTAGTTACAGAAATTTAATAAAGTAATAAAATGTAAAATAACACTGGATGGTCACTGTTAATACAATAAATAGGTAAATTCTTACGTTTAATTTAAAGTTACAAATGTTATTTAGTGACAGACATCAGCATGTAGGCTATTTTAGGCTATTCAAATTCAAGTAAGAAATCCGACTGTGTTTATGTGAATAACCACAAGACAGACATTTTGACAATTTTGTGTGTATTTGACAGTTCAAGCATAGGCGGAGTTTGGGGGGGGGGGCAATGCCCCCCCAGTCCAGAGCCAATTAATGCCTGCCTATTTTTTTTATTACAGAATTCATATTTTCTCGTTTTATTTGTCTTATCTTATTAGTTCTGTGTATAGAATGAGTAAGATATGGCTAATTAATTTTTAATTACTGTAGCTTTATTACATTCTCCCATGATTTGTGAATCTCAAAGTATCGCGGTACGTGAGTGGACGCTCTTCTCGTTCTGTTTTACGCGCTGAATAAACAAAATGGACATTCGTCGTTTTTTTAATAAATCCACTACTAAAAGTGTGGAGTTTTCTAATTCTACTTCAACTATCAATTCCATTGCTGCTAATACTACCACAGCAATCGAGGCCGCATCAGAGAACAACGCCGGTTCTGCATTAGGTAAGATATTGTAATGTCTGAAGTAGTTCTATGACAGAGGGAGGCTCTGTTTATGAACTTTAATCGGAACGAAGAAGAACACACTGTAAGCAGTCCCTCCAGAAAAACGCGATTATGCGATCGCTTGATTTCATGCATAATCATCCAAAGTCCACATATTTATGCGGGGGTCACATTTTTTCAAATATGCCGCACTTTCGCCGCATAAATTGCCGATTTCAGCAAGTAAAATATGCGGGGCTAAAATGATTTCATAATCCCTGTATTTTCGCTGCAAAAAAGTCTCATATATCTTAGCAGAAAGTTGAAAAATGTTGCGTTTACTTCACACAAGTAAAGCGCCATTATTTTCCACTGTTGCCATGGGAACCTTATGAAGTGACGTAATGACGCGACGTGAACGTCATCTGCAAACCCCGCGGTGAAACCATGATGAAGCACGCCAATAATTCTCATTTGCCAATTTCTCATTTCTCATTTTCTTATTTTATTTATTCATTTTTACAGAAGTTGAATATTCCTTTTGTAAAGCTACAGAACTTATTTGACTCAATGTTTTGTAATTTTGAGCCGTGTGTTGATTAAGGTCTGAAATAAAACAGAACGAGAACTGAAATATTCTGTGATTTAGTAAGCCTGCCTCTTTACATGAAGGCAGTATCTAGTGAGAACAGGGTGTTGGGGGGGGATCACCTTTTTTTCCTCTTTTGCATCAAAAACCGCAGTTTTTGCAAGTTCCCGCAATTTCGTCGCATAAAATTGCAAAAATATCCCGCATATTCCATCACGTTTTTTAAGAAAACGTGCCGCATAATCTTTGCTTTTTTTCGCCACACTTCTGAACTCCCCGCATTAACCCTATCACTGCCGATGCAAAACAAAACAGCAACTATAAAGAGTCTGTTCTATTCGCTATTCTTTGTATAAAGTCATTGTTCATTGTAAATGTATTTTATATGTAGAATGTATGATATATAAATATGATATAAAAAAAATTTGAGCTCGTGGTCTGCTGGCCTGTAGGTGCCCCCCCAAGCACAAAAGTGAAACTCCGCCTATGAGTTCAAGGTAAAACAACTCAATTTGAAATTACAGGTGGCTTGTGTGTACATTGAACCAGAGGAGAACTGGCCCCCAGACTAAGCCTGGTTTCTCCCAAGGTTTTTTTTTTCCATTTTGATGGAGTTTTGGTTCCTTGCCACTGTTACCTTTTGTTGATCTGAAATTACAGCTTTTGTCCTCGTTGTATTTGAATCACAGTACCGGATACAAAGTTGCCTTGCCAAGAAAACTCTTTTTTGTCATATGTATATCAGGCATAGGAGAGAAGCTTGTTCTATTGTCTTCTGGCCATCTGCATGTGCTCCTCTGGGGCAGTGCGTTTACATCGAGCGTATATACCATGACTAGAGATCTTGCAGTTCCTTTCAAGGTAGATAAACATGTTGGTTTCTTTAAAATCAGCGGAAGCGTTCAGCCGTCGTGTTTGACTTGGGTAAAGACCTGCGACTCTACTGACTCAACTCTGCGCAACTCCACTGAGCAAGGACACCGACAGGACACTTAAGTATCTCTCTTCCCCCTCCTTTTTTGCCTTCAGACTCAGCGTGTTCTTTCAACACACTCCTGTTGTTGCTCACCTATGCACCACTATCACCTGTAGAAGACAGCACAACGCTATTAACCTGCATCCTATTTACTCCTCTTCTAACACACCTCTCTCTGTTTCTGTTGGTCTATGGAATTGTCAGTCAGCTGTTAAAGCTGACTTCACTCCAGCCTTTCCCACCATCTCAACTCTCAATATCTTAGGTTTGACTGAGACATGGATTCGTCCAGAGGACTCAGTAACCCCCACTGCTTTCTACAACAAATTCACTTTTACTCATAATCCTCGCCAGTCAGGGATTCCTCATTTATAAAAATTAGAAATACTCAACTCACTCTTCTCTATGCAACAAATATTTTTTTGAATTTCATTCCATTACAATAACAAACCCCGTAAACATTCATCTTGTACTCATCTATCACCCCCTAGGTCAACTGGGTACCTTTGTTGAGGAATTGGACATGCTGCTGTCCTAATTCCCAGACGATGGCAGTCCACAGGAACTACTTGGCGATTTCAACATTCACCTCGATAAACCTTATGCTTCTGACTTCCTCTCTCTCCTAGGCTCATTCGATCTCAATCGGCTCATCACCACAACCACCCACAAATCTGACAACCAACTGGACCTAATCTACATGCGTAACTGTATCACTGACAACATTCTGGTAAAACCTCTGCACGTCTCTGACCATTTCTTCATTACTTTTAATTTTAAACTCCCTATTTGTACACCACCAACCACTTCACAAGTTATCTTCAGAAGAAACCTGCTCTCACTTTCCCCTTCTGATCTTTCCTCTGTTGTATCATTGAACCGTTGGCTGCCGGATGGGCATGGTTTGAGCTGTGGGTTGCTGGGCAGGTGTGGCTTAATCTATGGGTTGCTGAGCAAGCGTGACTTGAACCGTTGGCTGTTTGGCAGGCATGGCTGGGAATGCTGGGCAGGCGTGGTTTGAACTATGGGTTGCTAAGTTGGTGTGGTTTGAGCCGTAGGCTGTTGGGCAGACGTGGCATGAACCATTGGCTCAGGCGACGGAGGGCCTGGAGATGCATTGGATTCAGGAAGCGCGGGAATGGCCTCGTGGAGCGCTGGAGTGAGCTCGTGGAGAGCTGGAGCAGGCTCATGTTGCACTGGAGCGGCCTTCTTTTGACGCGGCTTGCACTTACGTCGGGGTTGGGGATGATCGATGGTGACTTGACCTGGTTCACAGTGAACTGTGATAAGCTGACTTGATTCGCAGTGATTTTTGATGACTTGGCCTGATTCACAGTGATTTTCGATGACTTGGCCTGATTCACAGTGATTTACGATGACTTGACTTGATTCCCAGTGATCTGAGATGACTTGGTTTGATTCACAATGATCTGCAAAGACTTGAGTTGATTCACAGTGATTTACGATGACTTGACTTGATTCACAGTGATCTGCGATGACTTGGCTTGATTCACAGTGATTTACGATGACTTGACTTGATTCACTGTGATCTGCGATGACTTGGATTAATTCACAGTGATCTGTGATGACTTGGCTTGATTCCCAGTGATTTACGATGACTTGACTTGACTCGTATTAATCTAGGATGACTTGACCTAACTTGCATTGATCTAGGATGACTTGACTTGCGCTGATCTAGGATGACTTGGCTTGATTTACGCTGATCTAGGGTGACTTGACTTGACTCGTGATGATCTAGGGTGACATGACTTGACTCTGGACGAACAGCTCCGGCATGCTGTGACTCTGGACTGGTGGCCATTTTGTGCTCAGGCTTAGTGGTAACCACCATGTTGTGACTGAGCTCAGGTGTGGGAACAACAGATCAGAAATGTTCGCTAATCACAGAGTGAGGCATATCCAAGGCTGAATGAACTGGCGATTGTGCCAACTCAGGCTCCGCTTCTCCCACAGTGAATGATGACCCAAACAAAATTTATTAATCTATAAAGTCCATTAGACTACAATTAAAGTCCATGTCGGGGAGGCAGGTCTTTAAAATTTCATTTAATCCCAGACGAAACAAGTGCTTCAAGAAAGACTCGTCGTACGAGACTTTTTGTAGTCAGTTCGGTTTAATGTCCTGTAACTCTGCCTGGGTATCGGACAAGTGTTCACTGTTGGCCAGAGGAGAACTGGCCCCCCGACTAAGCCTGGTTTCTCCCAAGGTTTTTTTCTCCATTTGTTGGAGTTTTGGTTCCTTGCCGCTGTTGCCTTTGGCTTGCTTAAGTTGGGGACACTTGCTTGATATTCAGCAGTGTTTTTGATATGCCTGCATTGGCGCCGTTGTATGCGAACTGAGCTGAGCCGGACGATTACGTCACTGTTTCTGCAGTGCTGCTATACCTAAATTAACTAGACCAATAACTACTGATATTAGCAATGGAATGAATCAATAATATATAGAATAAGCTGCACAATGACACCATTTTCTTATTAATGTAAAGCTGCTTTGCCACAATTTGCATTGTAAAAAGCGCTATATAAATAAAGATGACTTGACTTGACTTGACGAGACATGATTCGATAACTCACAGAATTCTTGTACATAGTCCTCAATAGATAATCCTCCCTGTCAAAGTTGCAAAAGTTGAGCAGAGCGTGCTTTAATGACAAAACGTGGTACAACAGGCAATGGTCAAACAAACAGAACACAGTAGTGGCAGGGAACAGGCAGGCTCGTAGACAATATCCAGGCGATAGCTCAAAAGGTGGCAGATAAACATCAAAAACAGAGAAACAGGCAAGATCAGGAAACAGGCAAACAAGACAGGGATATAACGCTTGGAATTGTAATGCAAGGATTAACAAGACTTTGCAAATAACATGGGCTACAGAGTAAACTTAAATTGTGAACTATATAGGCTACAGCTGGGCAGTAATCAACATGAAGGTAAGGGACTTGTAGTGTGGTGGATAGAGTCCATGAAATGGGAGGGCGACATCTTGTGGCAAGTGGACGAAAGACAGAGCGGATTCATTACAATATTTAGTTATCAAAGACTACTTTTTGTCACGTTTAGATTATAATTTTTGTTTCGTTTAAAATGTTGTTAGGGTTAGGTATTATATTAGGTAATAGTAAAATAAAACAAATATTATAAATAAACACATTTTAATTTATTATTTAATTTCAAGAATAAAATAAAATTCAAATATAATTCAAACTAATATCCAAACAGCATATATATAGAATGAGCACTAGAGGGCACCATATACTTATTTTTAAACAGGGTTGAGAAGACTAACAGTTTAAACAATATTTTTTATTTGACACTGTTATAAATATAAGTATATTTAGTGGGTATTCTATTTGGATGCATATATTAAGACATCAAAGACTAATTTCTGTCACAGTGTAGATTTGATTGTTTACCTAAAATTGTCACCTCCTGGCAATGGGAAATGGCATGCTTTAACACTCTAATTCACTCCCAGAAACACGTTTCAATATGCCACAAAGTACCAAACACACTAGAAACACGTTAAATCATGCAACACTTGGCTAAGTGCTAATGTATGCGATTAATGCCACAAAACAGGAAGTTGTTGTAACGTGGATATTCAACGTCCGATCTGCTCCAAACTTCACATGTTTGATAATAGTCTTGGCCTGAACAGATCTACACAGTAATATTAAGATACAGCCAAAGCGCCACCTGTCAGCAGCAGGAAGTGTGGCACTTTGAATTGACTTTGCCATCGTTCTCCTGTATTTACTCTCTTACGTGCGCTTCGCCCGCTGTTCACCGTATTCCTAAGGCCTACGGGTGGCGGGCCCTTTCATCACCGATTGTTTCATTTTATTTTCAGTGCCCAGTAATAGAGAAGTTGAAAAAGAGGGCTGAATGTAAAAAAAAAGTATAAAAATGAGAAGTTATGAGAATCTATTTAAAACACAGTATTATGTTGACTGTGTGAATTGCTGATTTAGTCAAGTCAAGTCACCTTTATTTATATAGCACTTTTTACAATGCAAATTGTGGAAAAGTAGCTTTACATTAATAATTGGCAAATAATTTTGGCTGCACAGCAGCTCCCAAAGAAAATGGTGTCATTGTCCAGCTTATTCTATATATTATTGATTCATTCCGTTGCAAAGATCAATAGTTATTAGTCTAGTTAATTTATGTATATCAGCACTGCAGAAAACAGTGACGTAATCGTCCGGCTCAGCTCAGTTCGCAAACAATGGTGCCAATGCAGGCATATCAAAAACACTGCTGAATATCAAGCAAGTGTCCCCAACTTAAGCAAGCCAAAGGCAACAGCGGCAAGGGACCAAAACTCCAACAAATGGAGAAAAAAACCTTGGGAGAAACCAGACTTAGTCGGGGGGCCAGTTCTCCTCTGGCCAACAGTGAACACTTGTCCGATACTCAGGCAGAGTTACAGGTCATTAAACCGATTTGGAATCGCAAAAGTCAAAATATTTAATCCAGTTCCATCTAGTTTAAGATCTTTTTGATCACGCCGGTATGGGACGGTTTGTTGGGGATATGAGCCACTGGCTGATGAGTCGGTGAGGTCTTCACAAAGTGTATAGTACAGTGTTTAGTATGGATATTAACGTGAACTAATGTCTTGGTGTGTGCTTTCTCAGTATAGCTTTCTCTGTCAGTAACGAGGGATTCACAAGTCATAACCCTTACAAAAAATTACTGCAGTTTTTTAGAAGTAATACTGCAGTTTTTGTTACATATAGAAAAATGCAGTTTTTTGGACACGAAAAAACTGCAGTATTGCAGTATAACCTCAAATTTCTGTAGTTTTACTGGAGTACTACTGCAATACATCTAAAGTACTCGTAAAATAAAACTGCAATACAACTGCAGTTATACTGTTTTTATACTTCATGCAACTTTCAGTTGTACTTCATTTTACTGCAGCTGTACTTATACTACAGTTTTACTGCTGTTGAACTTCAATGTACTGCAGTTGCACTGTGACTAAACTTCATTATACTGCAAATCTATGATTGTGCTTCATTAAACGGCAGTTATACTACTTTGTACTGCAGTTTTAATGCAGTTCTACTTCAGTATATTACAGTTCTTATTTGTAAGGGAATTCGATATGATTTGTTTAATTAACCCTATAATTAACGCTACTTGTTTGGTTTTGTATAACTTTTGTGATACTCTTTGTTTATAGTTCAGAAATCATACTGATTTCATCCAGAATACTACAACAGGGATCACTCAATTATTGGTGATTAGAATAACAGTTGGCATGCCCTCAACCTAAGCACAAGCTCAACACTTCACCACAATGGTAACCCCAAAACTATTAACATAACAGAAACTTTTAAATATCAACATAATAGAACAGTAAACATTAAAAACATCTCTCAATTTTCTCATCTTGCTAAAAACGGTTTAAAATAACACTTTATTTTAACATTTACTCTCTCAGTTCAGCCGCTTTGCAAAGCATGATGGGAAGTGAAAGTCCTGTTTGATTGAGTGCTGGTTGAGTTTACTTGAGTGAAACATGTTATTTTAAAATGAAAACATTACGTTAAGTCAAAAAGTAATCATTTCAAGTCAATTTAACATGAAGCAATCACGTTTGAACCTAAAACCAATATAATAGTGTTGAATCAAAATAAGTGAACAGCATCGAAAAATCTTTTTTTTTTTTGAGTGTGCAATACAACTGCAGTTATACTGCTTTTATACTTCATGCAACTTTCAGTTGTACTTCATTTTACTGCAGCTGTACTTATACTACAGTTTTACTGCTGTTGAACTTCAATGTACTGCAGTTGTACTGTGACTATACTTCATTATACTGCAAATTTGAATTAAACTGCAGTCAAACTACTTGGTACTGCAGTTTTATTGCAGTTCTACTTCAATATACTGCAGTTCTTTTTTGTAAGGGAAAGGCAGGGAAATAGTCAGACTGACAGAGAAAGTCTCAGAATTAGATACACGCATCCAAACTGGCCACCGTGATTTTGCCAAGCAAGATGTGTTCCCGGATCAACATTTAATCAACCAATCACAAGCCTCTGATGTCATCAGTTTGTGCCAACCAAATGCAATCAACCTCCATTTTCATTGTTCCGGCCCTTCTTCCCTCGGCTGGCTGACAAAAGGTAAGTTGTTCTGTGTGTCCTCTGTCTTTCAACTTTTCTGCGATCACAAATTGAGATTGGAAATGTATTTGCCAAAAATAGAGTCCTGAAATTAACACTTAATGGCATAATGTAATGGCTGTTGTATGCAATTAACATTACATACAACAGCCATGTGCTGTTTAGCTAATAGCTAAGCTTACTTTACTTCATAACCTCTAACAGTCTCTTATACCTTTAGAAACATATAAATGTTTACCATTTACAAATTTGATAAAACGTAATGATAATGTTTAAAAATTTCGTCTCTTCCAGGTCTTTAAAACAGACTACTATGATTTTGCTCTGAATAAAATGCACAAAAAAGTGAATGATATGTTTTTAAATAGAAGCATAATTGTTTTACGAGTCTGATTTTAATCACTATTTTCATGACCATTATTGTAATCATTCTAATACAGGGGCGATTTACTAATGCTGATCCAGGACAATCATGATCATTTCAATATGAGGCAGATTCGCTAATGTTGATTCAAGACAATCATGTTCATTTTAATATGGGGTAGATTCGCTAACGTTGATCCAGGACCATCATGATGATTTCCATACTGAGTAGATTCGCTAATGTTGATCCAAGACCATCATGATCATTTCAAAATGGGGCAGATTCGCTAATGTTGATCCAGGACCATCATTATCATTTCAATATGGATCCAGGTCCTACCTACATTGATTCAGAATAAATGAATCACACATCCAATTGCATAGTTCATGTGGAAAGCTGTTGGGTGTTTTAAAATGTAATCTTTCAACTAATCAGCTCTTTGTTTGCTCATTTAAAGTTCGTAAAATTATTTGCTGATGCTGTCATACGTCATTATAAAATAACAAGTAAAAATATTATCATCAAAATGAATGAACAAATAGCATTTTTTTGGTGTCTATACGTTTCAGAAATGTTTCATGATGGAGGAGTTTGTCAAAAAGTCTGTGGAAAATGAAGAAAGGAGAAAAATAAGAAAAACATTAAACTCAAAGCGCCTGTTCTTAAACAAGATGATCAAGAAAATAACTTTATTACAGAAATAATTAACAAAGAGCATGCACAATCGTTCAGGACCACATATGGTTCCAGTTTAAAAGATAAAACAAGAGGGTATTACATGTTCCATTGCAGAAGATCTGGAAGCGTATATGAAAGAAGTCACAGAGTTGTTGAGTGTAAAGAATACCTTTCTTTTAAAGTAAGAAATGATTGGAAAGGACACAAAGTTATTGTGCAGAGAATATTTGACCAGCACAAGGGACGTGATGTTTCTGTTGAAGATGGTCATTTTCATCAGATTCACCCTCAGCTGGTGGATGAGATCAAGAAGTGGATCACATTAGGTGTAAAACCAGATGACATCCTCCATCAAGCTAATGAGTGGTCAAGAGCTCATGGAGAAGCTAATTATTATTCCACAAAATACCTTGTTACACCAGAAGATGTACATATCCATACTTGTATGCTTCGAGGGAAACATCTTGATAAAGATGATTGTAAGAGCACAGAGAAACTATTACATTAGCCATGTTGTATTTTATCAGGACCTTATAATTGTTCTCCAAATGGAGTGCATCAGAAAAGACCTACAGGACCATGGGAGTAATATTGTGTTTTTTGATGCCACACACTGTGTGAATCAATATTCCTTTCCACTTTTTACACTGCTTGTGAGGGATGACCATGGTCATGGAGTTCCAGTAGCATACATATTAACAAGCAGTGAGACCCAGGAAACCCTTTAGCCACCAAGGTAATACATTAAGGAACTGATCTATTGGGGGATCCACTGCTGGATTGAATTCAAGCAGTGCTGAACAAAGTAATCTACTTTTCTTTTTCTTTTAAGGTGCTTCATGGTTGACAAAGACAGTGAAATAAATGCTCTGAAGGATGTTTTCCCTGAGTCTGATGTTCTTCTCTGCTGATATCATTTACTGCAAGTAAGGCTTTTTTTCCCTCCTTAAATTGATTTAATGAATAAATTATTAATGATTTGAATATGTGCATAATGCATTACATATGTTCTAGTTCACAGGCTGTTGTTCGATGGTTGATGAAGTGTGATTCTGGTGTTAGTGAGCCAGTTTTCAAGTAAAAGAAAGAAATTATTGATTACTTCAAATAAATGAAAGCTAGTGCTATGGTATTTGAATTTACATTTTTAATGGTTGTATTATGCAGTTGTAATGTTTACATAAGTTATACCATGACAACATATTAAGCACCTTAAAATAAGAAGCATTTTTAACCAAGAAGGAAGCTTTTTTCACTACACTTTTTTTTTTTTTGCTTGCAGTCTCACAGTACCTTGTTTTGTTTATTGCAGAAGGCTGACTTTGACAGAGTGGCTGAAAAATTCCTAAAGGATTTTTCTCACTACCACAAGCTTTGCAATTACAATTGGGAAGCAGTAAGTCATAGATGGGCCGATTATGGACGTTGTTATAACCATGGGAATTCAGAGACCAACAATTTGATAGAAAGGTAATTTCAGACCCTGGCAAAGTTAAAAGAATTTCTGCTGTACAGCCTTTACTACCATTCACTGACATTGCATCTTTTCCCCATTTAATTATACACTTGTTTTGGCACTATGAATAGTTTTTCTTTTATTCAGGTTCTTCCATCGACTAAAATACCAATTCTTATCAGGGATAAGAAATCGCCGTTTGAATGACTTGCTTGATCCTCTATTGTCCTCCTGTAACGCTACTGGTGTAAAGGAACTAGTACGACGACTAAAGGAACTTTAAACTGTTTAATCATCGACAGGATACAGACAGGATACACGATAACACAACCGACAAGGACCGGACTGACACTGAGGGAATATATACAGATGAACACAGGAGGATAATTAGCAGGGCACAGGTGACAGACATAACTGATAACAAGACACGGCTGGAAACAATGAACGAATAACGAGGCACATGGGGAACCAAAACAAAGATCACATGTGATGATGACAGGACTAGAATACAAAACAAAGAACATGTGACAATTGACAGGACTGACGAATACTAAACAGAACACATGACGGATGATAAAACAAACGAAGACAACGTAAAGAATACTATACAAGTGACGGGACTGAACTCAAAACAAGGAACATAAGATAATAGACAGGACTGGCGAACAGAATAAACAGAGAAACATGGACACGATTATGACAGTACTCCCACCTCCAGGAAGGCGCAACCTCGCGCCGTGAAGGAAACAATCCGGGCGGGGGGACTGGCACCCTGGAGGCTATGTGCAGGAGCAGGCAGTTCAGGTGGCCTCCAGGGTGTCTCTTGGATCTCGGGGACCCATGAGTCAGGCGGTTCTGGCGACCAGGGCGGAGTCAGGGGTGAAGCCAGGAGCTCTAGTGGCCAGGGCGGAGTCAAGGCAGGAGCTAAGAGTTCTGGTGGCCAGGGCGGAGTCCTGAAGGAGAGGTAACTGTTAATCTGGGAGAAAGGCTTTAACCTTGCCACTCCAGCAGACAGATGTATATCCTCTTAATAGTCAAGTCAAGTCATCTTTACTTATATAGCGCTTTTTACAATGCAAATTGTGGCAAAGCAGCTTTACATTAATAAGAAAATGGTGTCATTGTGCAGCTTATTCTATATATTATTGATTCATTCCGTTGCAAATATCAATAGTTATTAGTCTAGTTAATTTATGTATATCAGCACTGCAGAAAACAGTGATGTAATCGTCCGGCTCAGCTCAGTTTGTATACAACGGCGCCAATGCAGGCATATCAAAAACACTGCTGAATATCAAGCAAGTGTCCCCAACTTAAGCAAGCCAAAGGCAACAGCGGCAAGGAACCAAAACTCCAACAAATGGAGAAAAAAACCTCGGGAGAAACCAGGCTTAGTCGGGGGGCCAGTTCTCCTCTGGCCAACAGTGAACACTTGTCCGATACTCAGGCAGAGTTACAGGTCATTAAACCGTTTTGGAATCGCAACAGTCAAAATATTTAATCTAGTTTATGGGACGGTATGGGACGGTTTGTTGGGATATATGCCACTGGCTGATGAGTCGGTAAGGTCTTAACAAAGGATGAGCTAGTTAACACAGTCTCCGCCGACACCACAGGGCCACATTGCTGCCGCACACAGGCACAGGTTCCCCGTCCGACCCGGACACGGCCCAGATCCAGCCAATCACGTTAATTGGTAAACCTCGGGATAAGCAGAGAGACAAAAAATTAGCGTAGACGCCATTCTTCTTCTGATGTACCGAGTACATCTGGTGTTATAGGAAGTGATCCCGGTTCCGGCTGACCTGATCTATGCAGCCTAACAATCCTTTAACGGATATGAAGACAAAAGTTTATAGTGCGTCATGTGTATGCCAAGTTAAATAGATGCGTTTTTAGTCTAGATTTAAACTGACAGAGTGTGTCTGCTTCCCGAACAATGCTAGGAAGATTGTTCCAGAGTTTAGGTGCCAAATAGGAAAAGGATCTACCGCCTGCGGTTGATTTTGATATTCTAGGTATTAACAACTGGCCAGAATTCTGAGATCGTAATAGACGCGAAGGACTATAATGCATTAAGAGCTCACTCAGGTACTGGGGAGCTAAGCCATTTAGTGCTTTGTAAGTAATTAGCAAGATTTTAAAATCTATACGATGTTTAATAGGGAGCCAGTGCAGTTTTGACAGAACAGGGCTAATATGTTCATATTTCCTGGTTCTAGTAAGGACTCTAGCAGCTGCGTTTTGGACCAGCTGTAATTTGTTTATCACGCGAGCAGGGCAACCACCCAATAGAGCGTTACAGTAATCTAGTCTCGAGGTCATAAACGCATGAACTAGCTGTTCCGCATTTGTCATTGAGAGCATATGTCGCAATTTAGATATATTTTTAAGATGGAAGAATGCGGTTTTACATATGCTAGAAATGTGGCTTTCAAATGAAAGATGGGTATCAAAGAGCACACCCAGGTTCCTAACTGACGAAGACGACTTAACAGAGCAGCCATCAAGTGTTAGACAGTATTCTAGGTTTTTATGTGAAGTTTTTGGTCCAATAATTAGAATCTCTGTTTTTTCTGAGTTTAGTAGTAGGAAATTACAAGTCATCCAATTTTTTTTATATCAGCTACGCATTCTGTTAATTTTGAGAATTGGTAGGTTTCGTCAGGGCGCGAGGAAATATAGAGCTGAGTATCATCAGCGTAACAGTGAAAGCTAATGCCATGCTTCCTAATGACATCTCCCAAGGGTAGCATGTACAGAGTGAAAAGCAACGGTCCTAGAACTGAGCCTTGTGGTACTCCATATTTAACTTGTGATCGAAATGACATCTCTTCGTTTACTACTACAAACTGATAACGGTCAGATAAGTATGATTTGAACCATGCCAATGCAATTCCATTAATTCCAGCATAATTTTCTAGTCTATTCAAAAGAATATTGTGGTCGATTGTGTCAAAAGCAGCACTGAGGTCTAGTAACACTAATAGAGAGATACAACCATGATCTAATGATAAGAGCAAATCATTTGTAACTAATGAGAGCAGTCTCAGTACTATGGTACGGTCTAAATCCTGACTGGAAAACCTCACAGATACCATTTCTTTCCAAGTAGGAACTAAGCTGAGATGATACTGCCTTTTCTAGTATTTTTGACAGAAAAGGTAGATTGGAAATCGGTCTGTAATTGACTAATTCACCAGGATCAAGTTGTGGTTTTTTAATAAGAGGTTTGATAATAGCCTGCTTAAAATTTTTTGGTACGTAACCTAGTGATAAAGATGAATTAATGATCTTAAGAAGAGGATCTATGACCTCTGGAAGCATCTCTTTCAATAGCTTAGTCGGTATAGGGTCTAACATGCATGTTGTAGATTTTGATGATTTAACAAGTTTAGACAATTCTTCCTTTCCTATGGCAGCGAATGAATGGAATTTTTCCTCAGGGATACAACAACCCACTGTCTGATGTGATACTGTAGTAGACAGTTGCATGGCTATAATTTTCTCTCTAATGTTGTCAATCTTGCAAGTAAAGAAGTTCATAAAGTCATTACTGCTGTGCTGTTTGGAAACATCAGAAGTTGAGGCTGTATTTCTTGTTAATTTAGCCACTGTATTAAATAAATACTTAGGGTTGTGTTTATTTTCTTCTAAAAGATTTGAAAAATAAGCAGATCTAGCGGTTTTTACAGCCTTTCTGTACTCCATCATTTTCTCTCTCCATGAAATCCGAAAAACTTCTAGTTTTGAATTCTTCCAGCTGCGCTCCTGTTTTCTGGCTGCTCTCTTAAGGGCCCGAGTGTGCTCGTTATACCATGGCGTTGGACTAATATCCTTAATCATTTTTAAGCGCAAAGGTGCGACAGAGTCTAGAGTGTTCGAAAAGAGAGCGTCAATAGTTTCTGTTGCAACATCGAGTTCTTCTAAGCTGTCTGGTTTGCTAAGTTGATGAAACTGATCAGGAAGATTATTTATAAAGCAATTTTTAGTGGTAGAAGTGATGGTTCTAACATATTTATGGCAGACAGGCGGTTTTCCAGCCTTGGATAAATGTAGCACGCATGAGACTAGATAATGATCTGAGACGTCATCGCTCTGCTGCAGAATTTCAACGGCATCAATATTGATTCCATGTGACAATATTAGATCTAGAGTATGATTACGACAATGAGTTGGTCCTGACACGTGTTGTCTAACTCCAATAGAGCTTAGAATATCTGTTAGTGCCAATCCCAAAGCGTCTTTTTCATTATCTACATGTATATTAAAATCACCAACAATAAGGACTTTATCCACAGCCAGTACTAACTCCGATAGAAAATCAGCAAATTCTTTGATAAAATCTGTATGGTGCCCTGGTGGCCTGTATACAGTAGCCAACACAAATTTCAAATGAGATTTGTCACTTACATTATATAAAGTTACATAGAGCACCATCACTTCAAAAGAGATATATTTGAAAGACTTTTGAGTAATACTGAAGATATTACTATACAGTTGTGTTCAAAATTATTCAACCCCCACTGAAATTGATTGTTTTGGCCGGTTTGACATTGATTTTAATCATTCAGTCATCCTGCTTACAATTAAATCAAAGAGGCACGTGTAGGTCAGACAAATATAACATAACATTTATAATGAAATAACCACAAATGTCTTTTCTCTGCTCACATCATTATCAGTTTTATTCAACCCCCAAGTGACATTCAATCTTAATACTTAGTACAACATCCTTTTACAGTTATAACAGCTTTTAAACATGAAGCATAGCTTGACACAACTGTCTTGCAGCGAGCTACGGGTATCTTCGCCCATTCATCATGGGCAAAAGCCTCCAGTTCAGTCACATTCTTAGGCTTGCGCACTGCAACTGCTTTCTTTAAGTCCCACCAGAGGTTCTCAATCGGATTTAAGTCTGGTGACTGCGATGGCCATTTCAAAATGTTCCAGCCTTTATTCTGCAACCATGCTCTAGTGGACTTGGAGGTATGCTTGGGATCATTGTCCTGTTGAAAGGTCCAACGTCTCCCAAGCCTCAGGTTTGTGACGGACTGCATCACATTGTCCTCCAATATCTCCTGGTACTGAAGAGAATTCATGGTACCTTGCACACGCTGAAGCTTCCCAGTACCTGCAGAAGCAAAACAGCCCCAAAGCATGATTGACCCCCCGCCATGCTTCACAGTAGGCAAGGTGTTCTTTTCTTCATAGGCCTTGTTCTTCCTCCTCCAAGCATAGCGTTGATCCATGGGCCCAAACAGTTCTAATTTTGTTTCATCAGTCCACAGAACACTATCCCAAAACTTCTGTGGTTTGTCCACATGACTTTTGGCATACTGCAGTCGACTCTTCTTATTCTTTGGAGACAGCAAGGGGGTGCGCCTGGGAGTTCTGGCATGGAGGCCTTCATTACGCAGGGTGCGCCGTATTGTCTGAGCAGAAACTTCAGTACCTACATCTGACAAATCTTTTCTCAGTTCCTCAGCAGTCACACGGGGACTTTTCTCCACTCTACGCTTCAGGTAGCGCACAGCAGTCGAAGTCAGCATGTTCTTTCTGCCACGACCAGGTAGCGTTTCAACAGTGCCCTTTGCCTTGAATTTGCGAATGATGCTTCCTATGGTGTCTCTTGGTATGTTTAACATCTTTGCAATCTTCTTATAGCCATTGCCCTTCCTGTGAAGAGTAATCACCTCTTCTCTTGTCTTCCTGGACCATTCTCTTGACTTCACCATGTTTGTAACCACACCAGTAAATGTCTAGAAGGAGCTGAGTATCACAGTCATTTTAAAGCTGCCTAATTGGTGCTTATTAGGCTTTATTGCTGCTCCCTGACATCCACAGGTGCTTTCAATACCTGATTGAAAACACTTCAATGGACCTCTGTTCTTCAGAGTGGTAGTCTTTAAGGGGTTGAATAATTGTGTCAATGAAGAATTCACAAAAGAAACATTTACTACTGTATTACAAAACCAATTGATGTCATTTTAGTTGCATATGCTTCTTTAAGAAGTCCTTGTAGGATTTCATTCTGAATTCAATTACAAATGTACTCTAAATTCTCTAAAACCATTTACAGCATTGGGGGGTTGAATAATTTTGAACACAACTGTAGATTACAGCAACACCTCCCCCTTTACCTTTCTGACGAGGTTCGTGTCGATAATAGTAACCTTGAGGGCTAGACTCATTTAAAGTAATGTAATCGTCTGGTTTTAGCCAGGTTTCTGTCAAACACAGCACATCTAGGTTATTTTCTGTGATAATATCATTTACAATAAGTGCTTTTGAAGAAAGGGATCGAATATTCAGCAACCCAAGCTTTATCATTTTGTTATCTTTATAATCTCTGTTTACTACTTGTTGAACATCAATTAAATTATCACCCGTAAATGGGTTTGGAAGTTTTCTGTATTTATTAGTTCGGGGTACAGACACAGTCTCTATCTGATGATATCTAGGTGAAAGAGTGTGTTGGGATTTATCTGAATTCTGTGACGTGAGACAGCTAGCAGACGGTCGGTTTAGCCAGTCTGTCTGCTTCCTGACCTGGGCCCCAGTTAGTCAAGGTTGAGCTCTAAGACTATGTGCCATATTACTACAGAGAAGAGCGGCACCACCCCAGGAGGGATGAATACCATCTCTTTTCAACAGGTCAGGTCTGCCCCAAAAACTTTTCCAATTGTCTATGAAACCTATATTATTCTGTGAACACCACTTAGACAGCCAGCCATTGAGTGATGATAATCTGCTAATTATCTCATCACTCCTACGAGCAGGAAGGGGTCCAGAAAAAATTACAGTGTCTGACATCATACGTGCGATTTCACACACCTCTTTAATGTTAATTTTGGTGATCTCCGACTGACGAAGTCAGACATCATTAGCGCCGACGTGAATAACAATCTTAGAGTATTTACGATTAGCATTAGCCAGCACTTTTAAATTTGCTTTGATGTCAGGCGCTCTGGCTCCCGGCAAACATGTGACTATGGTGGCTGGTGTCTCTATTTTCACGTTCCGTGTAATAGAATCGCCAATAACTAGGGCACTTTCAACAGGATTCTCAGTGGGTGCGTCACTGAGTGGGGAGAACCTGTTTGATGTTCTAATCGGAACAGAAGAGTGGTGTTTTTTAACACGACTAGGCCGCCTCACGGTCACCCAGTTGCCCTGCTGCACGGGCTCTACAGCCGGAACCGAACAATGTACGGAGTTCACTAGGCTAGTCGCATCCAAAACAGTATCTGAAGCCCCTGCATTCTTACTATCCTCAATTAAAGTTTGGATGCGTGTCTCTAATTCTAAGATTTTCTCTGTCAGCCTGACTATTTCCCTACATTTATGACATGTGAATCCTTCATCGCTGACAGAAAAAGCTAAACTATGCATGTGACAGGCAGTGCAAGTAACAATGAAAGGAGAAGATGACATAGCTTACCGTGTTTGTAGACCGATCCGACTTACCAGATGTTTGATGAATTTGAAGAAAACGAGAGCGCGACAGAAATGACGGTGGGCACGGATAACACAAACTAGCGTAGTGCTAACGCGTTGTGATGGTGATTTAGATTAAAAGATTAAAAACTAGTGATGTCAAATTAATGTGATAGGCCATATAAGACAATATCAGATATATAGTGAAGATAAAGTAGACAGCAAACAATAACAATAAATAGATTCAAATAAAGCTATGGAGCAACAGACTCAAACAATTCAGCAGTGAGGCAGACAGAAGCAATCGATCAAGTCTCCTGTGTGTAGACTTTTCAGTGATCAAATCTGAACTGAAAAGTGTGCTTGCCGATGATTTCAGTTCCCTTAAAAACTAAATGCTAGCAGTTAAAAAGGAGAGAACAAATAATACAGCAGCGATTCACTCAGAGATAGACCAAATGAAGCCTACAATAAAGGAGGTGGAAGGTGGGCTATCAACGTGGTCTGACGAGGTCAAGTCAAGTCATCTTTATTTATATAGCGCTTTTTACAATGCAAATTGTGGCAAAGCAGCTTTACATTAATAAGAAAATGGTGTCATTGTGCAGCTTATTCTATATATTATTGATTCATTTCGTTGCAAATATCAGTAGTTATTAGTCTAGTTAATTTAGGTGTATCAGTACAGCAGAAAACAGTGACGTAATCGTCCGGCTTAGCTCAGTTCACATACAACGGCGCCAATGCAGGCATATCAAAAACACTGCTGAATATCAAGCAAGTGTCTCCAACTTAAGCAAGCCAAAGGCAACAGCGGCAAGGAACCAAAACTCCAACAAATGGAGAAAAAAACCTTGGGAGAAACCAGGCTTAGTCGGGGGGCCAGTTCTCCTCTGGCCAACAGTGAACACTTGTCCGATACCCAGGCAGAGTTACAGGTCATTAAACCGATTTGGAATCGCAACAGTCAAAATATTTAATCTAGTTCCATCTAGTTTAAGATCTTTTTGATCACGCCGGAATGGGACGGTTTGTTGGGATATGTGCCACTGGCTGATGAGTCGGTAAGGTCTTAACAAAGGATGAGCTAGTTAACACAGTCTCCGCTGACACCACAGGGCCACATTGCTGCCGCACACAGGCACAGGTTCCCCGTCCGACCCGGACACGGCCCGGATCCAGCCAATCACGTTAATTGGTAAACCTCGGGATAAGCAGAGAGACAAAAAAATTAGCGTAGACGCCATTCTTCTTCTGATGTTCAGAGTACATCTGGTGTTATAGGAAGTGTTCCCGGTTCCGGCTGACCTGATCTATGCAGCCTAACAATCCTTTAATGCATGGGTCTTCAACCGGGGGTCCGCGACCCCTAGGGGGTCCGCGGCAGTATTGCAGGGGGTCCGTCAATTAATGTTTGATCACAAATAATTTTAAAAAAAATAAAACGTGTAAAAACATCACAGAGTCAAATTTAAATAAAATATATTTGATTTTACAAATAGTATTACATTAACAGCTTTAATAAAACCCTTCCGTCCACGTGCAGTCACGTGATCTCATGATACCGTCAACGCAGACTATGAGCGCAATAATTTGAAAACGCTACTGGCTAATAATTTATATACAATTTAGCTCACCAGAATGGATCGTTTGTAACACAGCTTAAAGTTCAGGTAAATGTATAATCGTCCACCTGACTGTAAAATTAAAATGTGAAGTTCTGTTTAAACTTAAAGGCCGGGACACACCAACCCGACGTCCAAGAACTAGCGGCAACGGAAGCCGACGGTGTTGTCGCTCATGTCGGCGGAAAAATATGAGCTTGAACACCGAAAGAATTTAAGTCGACTGTCAACTAGCGCGCTCTGCGGCTGCATATAAATGAGATAACTGTCTGTTTAAGCAGATATATTTGTCTATACTCGTCATTCAAAAAGGGAAAGCAAAACCAAGTCTGCAAGTATAGAAACCATAAACAAAGCAGCGCTTGCTTACCGTTTTGAATATCAGTCATGCTGATCACGTGCTTTATTCCACTTCGCTCGTGTTATTATGAAAATATTCGTGGATTCGAGTGCTCAGGTCAGATGACGTAAAATTAGAGCAAGCTTCTGTCGCTGCCGTCGAGACTTATTTGCTTGCTTTCATAACTTTTGCTTTATATTCTCGTGAACTGACTCGTTTGCTATGCTGAACAGCCAATCAGAGTTCTCTCTCTCACTCACCGACGGCCCGACGCCGATTCAAATGTCGAATGGGCCGAAAAATAGCTGATGAGGACCAACTTCAGCCAACGGTGCGGAACACACTGAGAAAACTTAGTCGGCCGACGAATAAAAACTGCCCGACGGCCGACTATCGGCTTGGTGTTTTTCGGGCTTTAAGTTGAAGTTCAGAGAAATGTATAATTGTCCACCTGACAATAAAATTTAAATGTATGAAACTGCAAATCTATTAAAATAATTGTGATTAAGACAACTGTGAACTTAATAAATTGTGATTTTAATTGCTACATGTTTGGTATGATGCATAAATCTCTTTAACAATGAAAATATAGCCTACAGACAATGTACAACAACATAGCTCTAATCTATATTGTCTCAACATAATATTACTATCGTTATATGATTGATTTATATTAACATCAGAGGCGGTTTGACACATTTTATGTGGGGGGTCCCTGCTCCGTGTCTCGCTCATCTAAGGGGTCCTTGCCCTGAAAAACGTTGAAGACCCCTGCTTTAACGGATATGAAGACAAAAGTTTATAGTGCGTCATGTGTATGCCAGATTAAATAGATGTGTTTTTAGTCTAGATTTAAACTGACAGAGTGTGTCTGCTTCCCGAACAATGCTAGGAAGATTGTTCCAGAGTTTAGGTGCCAAATAGGAAAAGGATCTAGCGCCTGCATTTGATTTTGATATTCTAGGTATTAACAACTGGCCAGAATTCTGAGACTATAAGGAATATAATGGATTAAGAGCTCACTCAGGTACTGGGGAGCTAAGCCATTTAGTGCTTTGTAAGTAATTAGCAAGATTTTAAAATCTATACGATGTTTAATAGGGAGCCAGTGCAGTCTCGACAGAACCGTGCTAATATGTCCATACTTCCTGGTTCTAGTAAGGACTCTAGCAGCTGCGTTTTGGACCAGCTGTAATTTGTTTATCACGCGAGCAGGGCAACCACCCAGTAGAGCGTTACAGTAATCTAGTCTCGAGGTCATAAACGCATGAACTAGCTGTTCCGCATTTGTCATTGAGAGCATATGTCGCAATTTAGATATATTTTTAAGATGGAAGAATGCGGTTTTACATATGCTAGAAATGTGGCTTTAAAAGAAAAGTGTTAGACAGCATTCTAGGTTATTATGTGCTGAAGTTTTTGGTCCAATAATTAGAATCTCTGTTTTTTCTGAATTTAGTTGTAGGAAATTACTAGTCATCCAATTTTTTATATCAGCTACGCATTCTGTTAATTTTGAGAATTGGTAGGTTTTGTCAGGGCGCGAGGAAATATAGAGCTGAGTATCATCAGCGTAACAGTGAAAGCTAATGCCATGCTTCCTAATGACATCTCCCAAGGGTAGCATGTACAGAGTGAAAAGCAACGGTCCTAGAACTGAGCCTTGTGGTACTCCATATTTAACTTGTGATCGAAATGACGTCTCTTCATTTATTACTACAAACTGATAACGATCAGATAAGTATGATTTGAACCATGCCAATGCAATTCCACTAATTCCAGCATAATTTTCTAGTCTATTCAAAAGCATATTGTGGTTGATAGTGTCAAAAGCAGCACTGAGGTCTAGTAACACTAATAGAGAGATACAACCACGATCTAATGATAAGAGCAAATCATTTGTAACTCTAATGAGAGTCTCAGTACTATGGTACGGTCTAAATCCTGACTGGAAATCCTCACAGATACCATTTCTTTCCAAATAGGAACACAGTTGAGATGATACTGCCTTTTCTAGTATTTTTGACAGAAAAGGTAGATTGGAAATCGGTCTGTAATTGACTAATTCACCAGGATCAAGTTGTGGTTTTTTAATAAGAGGTTTGATAATAGCCTGCTTAAAATTTTTCGGTACGTAACCTAGTGATAAAGATGAATTAATGATCTTAAGAAGAGGATCTATGACCTCTGGAAGCATCTCTTTCAATAGCTTAGTCGGTATAGTCTCTAACATACATGTTGTTGATTTTGATGATTTAACAAGTTTAGACAATTCTTCCTTTCCTATAGCAGCGAATGAATGGAATTTTTCCTCAGGGATACTATAATCCACTGTCTGATGTGATACTGTAGTAGACAGTTGCATGGCTCTAATTTTCTCTCTAATGTTGTCAATCTTGGAAGTAAAGAAGTTCATAAAGTCATTACTGCTGTGCTGTTTGGAAACATCAGAAGTTGAGGCTGTATTTCTCGTTAATTTAGCCACTGTTTTAAATAAATACTTAGGGTTGTGTTTATTTTCTTCTAAAAGATTTGAAAAATAAGCAGATCTAGCTGTTTTTATGGCCTTTCTGTACTCCATCATTTTCTCTCTCCATGAAATTCGAAAAACTTCTAGTTTTGAATTCTTCCTGCTGCTCTCCATTTTTCTGGCTCCTCTCTTAAGGGCCCGAGTGTGCTCGTTATACCATGGCATTGGACTAATATCCTTAATCTTTTTTAAGTGCAAAGGAGCGACAGAGTCTAGAGTGATGGAAAAGAGAGCGTCAATAGTTTCTGTTGCAACATCGAGTTCTTCTTAGCTGTCTGGTTTGCTAAGTTGATGAAACTGATCAGGAAGATTATTTATAAAGCAATTTTTAGTGGTAGAAGTGATGGTTCTAACATATTTATGGCAGACAGGCGGTTTTTCAGCCATGGTTATATGTAGCACGCATGAGACTAGATAATGATCTGAGACGTCATCGCTCTGCTGCAGAATTTCAACGGCATCAATATCGATTCCATGTGACAATATTAGATCTAGAGTATGATTACGACAATGAGTTGGTCCTGTCACGTGTTGTCTAACTCCAATAGAGCTTAGAATATCTGTTAATGCCAATCCCAAAGCGTCTTTTTCATTATCTACATGTATATTAAAATCACCAACAATAAGGACTTTATCCACAGCCAGTACTAACTCCGATAGAAAATCAGCAAATTCTTTGATAAAATCTGTATGGTGCCCTGGTGGCCTATATACAGTAGCCAACACAAATTTCAAATGAGATTTGTCACTTACATTATATAAACTTACATAGAGCACCATCACTTCAAAAGAGATATATTTGAAAGACTTTTGAGTAATACTGAAGATATTACTATAGATTACAGCAACACCTGCCCCTTTAACTTTCTGACGAGGTTCGTGTCGATAATAGTAACCTTGAGGGATAGACTCATTTAAAGTAATGTAATCGTCCGGTTTTAGCCAGGTTTCTGTCAAACACAGCACATCTAGATTATTTTCTGTGATAATATCATTTACAATAAGTGCTTTTGAAGAAAGGGATCAAATATTCAGCAACCCAAGCTTTATCATTTGTTTATCTTTATAGATAGATATAGCTGAGGTGGCTCGGGCATCTGTTTTGGATGCCTCCTGGACGCCTCCCTAGGGAGGTGTTCCGGGCATGTCCCACCGGGAGAAGGCCCCGGGGAAGACCTAGGACACGCTGGAGAGATTATGTCTCTCGGCTGGCCTGGGAACTCCTCGGTGTCCCCCCGGAAGAGCTGGAGGAAGTGTCTGGGGAGAGGGAAGTCTGGGAATCTCTGCTTAGACTGCTGCCCCCACGACCCGGCCCCGGATAAGTGGCAGAAAATGAATGAATATCTTTATAATCTCTGTTTACTACTTGTTGAACATCAATTAAATTATCACCCGTAAATGGGTTTGGAAGTTTTCTGTATTTATTAGTTCGGGGTACAGACACAGTCTCTATCTGATGATATCTAGGTGAAAGAGTCTCTGTGTCGGGATTTATCTGAATTCTGTGACATGAGACAGCTAGCAGACGGTCGGTTTAGCCAGTCTGTCTGCTTCCTGACCTAGGCCCCAGTTAGTCAAGGTTGAGCTCTAAGACTATGTGCCATATTACTAGAGAGAAGAGCAGCACCACCCCAGGAGGAATGAATACCATCTCTTTTCAACAGGTCAGGGCTGCCCCAAAAACTTTTCCAATTGTCTATGAAACCTATATTATTCTGTGGACACCACTTAGACAGCCAGCCATTGAGTGATGATAGTCTGTTAATTATCTCATCACTCCTACGAGCAGGAAGGGGTCCAGAACAAATTACAGTGTCTGACATCATACGTGCGATTTCACACACCTCTTTAATGTTAATTTTGGTGATCTCGGACTGGCGAAGTCGAACATCATTAGCGCCGACATAAAAAACAATCTTAGAGTATTTACGATTAGCATTAGCCAGCACTTCTAAATTTGCTTTGATGTCAGGCGCTCTGGCTCCCGGCAAACATGTGACTATGGTGGCTGGTGTCTCTATTTTCACGTTCCGTGTAATAGAATCGCCAGTAACTAGGGCACTTTCAACAGGATTCTCAGTGGGTCCGTCACTGAGTGGGGAGAACCTGTTTGATGTTCTAATCGGAACGGAAGAGTGGTGTTTTTTCCCACGACTAGGCCGCCTCACGTTCACAAAGTTGCCCTGCTGCACGGGCTCTACAGCCGGAAACGAACAATGTACGGAGTTCACTAAGCTAGTTGCATCCAAAACAGTATCTGAAGCCCTTACATTCTTACTGTCCTCAATTAAAGTTTGGATGTGTGTCTCTAATTCTAAGATTTTCTCTATCAGCCTGACTATTTCCCTACATTTATGACATGTGAATCCCTCATCGCTGAAAGAGAAAGCTAAACTATGCATGTGACAGGCAGTGCAAGTAACAATGAAAGGAGAAGATGACATAGCTTACCGTGTTTATAGACCGATCCGACTTACCAGTTGTTTGATGAAGTTGTAGAAAAAGGAGAGCGCGACAGAAATGACGGTGGGCACGGATAACACAAACTAGTGTAAGTGCTAACTCGTTGTGATGGTGATTTAGATTAAAAGATTAAAAACTAGTGATGTCAGATTAATGTGATAGGCAATATAAGACAATATCAGATATATAGTTTAGAGAAAGTAGACAGCAAACAATGACAATAAATAGATTTAAAACAAAGCTATACGGAGCAACAGACTCAAACAATTCAGCAGCGAGGCAGACAGGAGGTGACAACATTACAGTCTGTGGTATCTGATTTGAAAGCATAGATAACTGTGCTAAGAGGAAAATGCAAAGACATGGAGGGAAGGATGAGAAGATGTAATATTATGATACTGGGGGTCGGAGACGGATGGATCAAGCTCTACTAAGTCGGTTTCGAGGCTGCTGAGAGAAACGCTACAACTGGATATGCTTGTGGACTGTTCGCATAGAAGTCTCCAAGAAGATCGGATGGGAAACCACGCACCATCGTAGCTAAACTTCACTACTACCAAGATTGTGTTGAGGTTTGATTTGTCATGGAGGTTCAGAAGGTGCTGCGTAATCGCCAGGGCGTCTGGTTTGCCATCTTGTTCCCAGCCCAGCTACGCATTTCATATAACAGTAAAGAAAGAATTCACAGATGCATAAGAAGGGATGAGGTATATCAAGAAGAACATTATCCCCACAGAGGCTTGAAAATAATAATAAATACAGAGACTGAGTTCTATGGATTTATACATTATCCCAAGTTAAATCCTACCCCAATGGAGCAATAACTTGTTTGTTTGAATTATCGTTAGCTATCTTTATCTTTAATCCCATTTATGGGGGTAGGATTGTGCTACTCAGTCATGAGTAAGAGATTTATACATTCCATGGACAATCTTGACAGGACATTATTTATTAAATAATCCTGATCTTTATGTTGTTACCACTGACTCTGTTATAATGCACTGTTAAGGTTTCCATTCTTATTTGCATGTATCTCATGATAAATAATATGGTTCACCCTCAATGATGAACCTTTGTTGCTCTCATGTTTGGTTTCATGGGAAGCGTGTTGTAGTAAATGAAGAGATGTCATATCGATCACAAGTTCATTATGGAGTTCTGCAAGGCTCAGTAATAAGACCATTGCTTTTCACTCTGTACATGCTACCCTTGGGAGATTTCTGGAGGAAGCATGCCGTTAGTTTTCACTGTTACACTGATGATACTCAGCTTTCTTCGCGTCCTGATGAAACTACCCAATTCACAAAATTAGCGGAAGGCATACCTGAGATTCTAATTATCGGACCAAAAATTTTTTCAAATAATAGCCTAAAATACTGCTAACATTTAAAGGCTGCTTAGTTAATTCTTCGTTGTCAGTTAGGTTCTCTTTGATACCAATCTTTCTATAGAATGCCACATTTCTAGCATTTGTAAAACCGCATTTTTCCATCTTAAAAATATATCTCAACTACGAGATATGCTCTCAGTGTCAAATGGAGAACAGTTAGTCCAAATGCTCATGACCTCAAGTCTAGATTACTGTAACGCTCTACAGGGTGGTTGCCCTGCTCACTTGATAAACAAACTACAGTTTGCTCAAAACGCAGCTAGATCCAGGAAGTATGACCATATTAGCCTGGGTCTGTTAACACTGCATTGGCTTCCTATTAAATATTGTGCAGATTAAAATCTTGATAATTACTTACAATTGGTCTAGCATTATAGTCCTTCACGTCTATTATGATCTCAGAATTCTGGCCAGTTGATAATACTATGAATATCAAAATCAACCGCAGGCAGTAGATCCTTCTCCTTCTAGACGGAACTAGATGGAACTGGATTAAATATTTTGACTGTTGTGATCCCAAATCAGACTTATGACCTGTAATGCAGCCTGAGTCATAATCAAGCACTGTCTGCTGTTGGCCAATGGAGAACTGGCCCCCCCAACCGAGCCTGGTTTCTCCCAAGGTTTTCTATCTCCATTTTTGTTACCTGTTGGTCACCTTGGGCCGGTTGCACCAGCTGGACGTAAAAAAGTTGGGTGCAAACTCTGCGCTGCACTTAGTTACGTCTTGCTTTCTGATGAATAATTACACTTGTTGCAGCATCTAAAACTATGACTGGGCGCAGCTACACTTAGCATAGACGATGCGCGTTCACACTGATATGTTCTACCGCAGTGTTAGTTGAGACGTCGTCCACATTACTATGGTTACAATGTGACTTTATTGGCTCCAACGAAAAGATGAAAAATTACTGTTGAGCCAAAATAAGGAAATTAAATTACGCAGATTGTTAAACAAGAAAAAATGTTGAGCTATTCAGTAAGCATTTGCATATTTTGATATGCAAGCAAAATAATTCAGTAGCGAATAAAAAACAAGACATCTGGCAAAAGATAACAGCTGTTTACACAGTGTACAAATTTATGGATCAATTTATAGGCTAGACCTATTTACACGGTGTACAGAGTAGCCTACACAATTTTATGGAGCTAGTTATATTTTAATAACGCATTCAACTTTTGCAGATAATCCTGACCCGCCTTTAGTACCGAGGACAGCTCTGAAAAACACAACGATATGATCAGCCTGTGTACCAGATACGCCATCATATCAACGTTAAGCTTAGTCTTACAACCAGGTTTATCACAGCTGGTACAGCGGCAGGGAGAGAGAGCGCACACGACAGGCTGCACACTTTTCCTGTCTGTGTGCAGCGACCGTTCCCCTGTGTGCTTCGGCACTAAGAGAGCAACTCCCAAAAAAGAGCTTGCACCAATCCTCCTCTAAGGTTTACTTTGGGCAGCAGCACTGGTGATTTGAGGATCATGGTAAGCGCGCTTCCTTTGGGGAACCAACCCCCAAGGAACCCTCACTTCTCCTGCACTGCAGTCAGTAGAGCTGCTGGGGGAACGCGCTGAACCACCCCAGAGGTATGTACCATCTGTATCCTTTGGGGCTCCCCAAGACAACCGGATGTCGATCGCTGCATCGGAGGGTGAGCCTGACACTTTCGAGGATGATGATTCGGCACAGCTGCCTCCTTCAGGCGGGACAACTGTGCCCGTATCAAACCCGTAAATGGCTATGCTTTCCCGGGCCACCAACAGGGTCAGGCTTGTGTGGCTCCACCGTGTCTCGTACCGTCGAGGCTGGATGATTGGTATCTCGGGGTGGCCAGGGCTGATTCTCAGCCCCCCACCTCGATTCCTTTCTTCCTGGAGGTTCATGAAGAGCTCACTGGCATGTGGACGGCACCTTTTACTACCATAAACCGTGTCAGTGAGACACTCCTTCACCACCCTTGATGGCGGAGCAGCTAAGGGATGCTCCCTGTGGAGCAGGCTGTTGCTATGCAACTGTGCCCTAACTCCACCTGGCAGGAGGAGCTGTCTCTCCCTTCCCAGGCTTGTAAGTACATGTTGGATTTTACCGGCGAGGCTTATCAGCCCTGTGGGGAAGCTGCTTCCGCTTTACACACTATGGCATTGTTGCATGTCCATCAGGCCAAGGCACTGAGGGACCTGCACGAGGGTGGCCATGATCCACAGGTTCTTCAGGAACTTCGTGCTGCTATGGACCTTGCGCTTTCGGCAACGAAGGTCACGGCACGGTCAGTGGGTCGTGCAATGTCCACGCTCGAGGTCCAGGAACGCCATCTCTGGCTGTGTCTTGTGGACATGAGGGATATCGACAAAGTCAGGTTCCTTGATGCCCCCGTGTCCCAGACCGGCCTCTTTGGTGTTGCGGTTGAGAACTTTGTCCAACAGTTCTTTGCTGTACAAAAGCAGTCTGAGGACATCACCCACATCCTGCCAAGGCGGTCAGCTGCTGCACCTCCACTGCCCACAGCGCCTCAGTCTGCTCGTCGCCGACGGCACCCCCGCGCTCCCGCCCCCGCTCCTGTGCCCCAGCAGCAGCCGTCATCGAAGCATGCGCCGTGGAGCCAGTTGTGGTCGGGGTGCCCAGCCCGTCTAGGCCCCTCCCAAGAAGAAAGGCGGTAAGAGCAAGGTCAAGATGCCCTAGGATGGGCAACCCGGCGAAAGTCACTCTCTGCAGTTCTCGAGGCTATTTATTCACTGAAATCAGAATTCACTGTGGATTCAATGGATTGCTACAGGCGATCAACGGAGTGCAGTGTGATCGTAAAGCCCTCACAACATGGGTAACAGAAGCCGAGGATTGAATACGTGCACAAGGCTTACTAATCAGACCTCTGCCTCAGCCAGGTGGGAAGCATGTATAGCTTTTATAAGAGGGCGGCTCGTGAACCGATCATCTCTTCATACTAGTTCATTTATAGCATCAAATAAACATGAATGGACATCAGAAGGAAAGTTGTTTCAACCGTGGAAAAACATGAGTGTACACAATATTTCAAGTTTACCAACGTCAATTTACTCTCTGACGGCTTTGTCGGATAAGATGGTGTTGTGGCAAAAATGTAACTCATACTGCATAAGAGACAAACTCAGTGAAAAATGTCTTTATAAAGAATTTATTTCTTGCAAGAAAGGTCACACAGTCATACAGCAACACAGGTTTCTGTAGATTGCAACCTAGAAGGGAGGGTTTCCTCAGCTTTTATACCCCCCATACCCTTCAAGGTTACAACTCTTAACATCAGTACTTTTTCCACACATGGTAAGAAGAAAAGACACTATACCATGACATGAGGCTTATACCAAATACGTATGGCCCTGTTAGGCCCTCCACCCTAGATTTAGGACAGGATGACCCCCAGGTCATGAGCAGGCTCCCTTCAGCCCTGCAGATGCTTTCCTTCATTCCAAATGTGTATTCACAGCAGATAGGAAAGCAGATTCGGCGTTGTTATTGGTTAGATTGCCTGTCAATCAAACGGTTTGGTCGGGGTGCCCAGCCCGTCTAGGCCCCTCCCAAGAAGAAAGGCGGTAAGAGCAAGGTCAAGATGCCCTAGGATGGGCAACCCGGCGAAAGTCACTCTCTGCAGTTCTCGAGGCTATTTATTCACTGAAATCAGAATTCACTGTGGATTCAATGGATTGCTACAGGCGATCAACGGAGTGCAGTGTGATCGTAAAGCCCTCACAACATGGGTAACAGAAGCCGAGGATTGAATACGTGCACAAGGCTTACTAATCAGACCTCTGCCTCAGCCAGGTGGGAAGCATGTATAGCTTTTATAAGAGGGCGGCTCGTGAACCGATCATCTCTTCATACTAGTTCATTTAAAGCATCAAATAAACATGAATGGACATCAGAAGGAAAGTTGTTTCAACCGCGGAAAAACATGAGTGTACACAATATTTCAAGTTTACCAACGTTAATTTACTCTCTGACGGCTTTGTCGGATAAGATGGTGTTGTGGCAAAAATGTAACTCATACTGCATAAGAGACAAACTCAGTGAAAAATGTCTTTATAAAGAATTTATTTCTTGCAAGAAAGGTCACACAGTCATACAGCAACACCGGTTTCTGTAGATTGCAACCTAGAAGGGAGGGTTTCCTCAGCTTTTATACCCCCCATACCCTTCAAGGTTACAACTCTTAACATCAGTACTTTTTCCACACATGGTAAGAAGAAAAGACACTATACCATGACATGAGGCTTATACCAAATACGTATGGCCCTGTTAGGCCCTCCACCCTAGATTTAGGACAGGATGACCCCCAGGTCATGAGCAGGCTCCCTTCAGCCCTGCAGATGCTTTCCTTCATTCCAAATGTGTATTCACAGCAGATAGGAAAGCAGATTCGGCGTTGTTATTGGTTAGATTGCCTGTCAATCAAACGGTTTGGTCGGGGTGCCCAGCCCGTCTAGGCCCCTCCCAAGAAGAAAGGCGGTAAGAGCAAGGTCAAGATGCCCTAGGATGGGCAACCCGGCGAAAGTCACTCTCTGCAGTTCTCGAGGCTATTTATTCACTGAAATCAGAATTCACTGTGGATTCAATGGATTGCTACAGGCGATCAACGGAGTGCAGTGTGATCGTAAAGCCCTCACAACATGGGTAACAGAAGCCGAGGATTGAATACGTGCACAAGGCTTACTAATCAGACCTCTGCCTCAGCCAGGTGGGAAGCATGTATAGCTTTTATAAGAGGGCGGCTCGTGAACCGATCATCTCTTCATACTAGTTCATTTATAGCATCAAATAAACATGAATGGACATCAGAAGGAAAGTTGTTTCAACCGCGGAAAAACATGAGTGTACACAATATTTCAAGTTTACCAACGTTAATTTACTCTCTGACGGCTTTGTCGGATAAGATGGTGTTGTGGCAAAAATGTAACTCATACTGCATAAGAGACAAACTCAGTGAAAAATGTCTTTATAAAGAATTTATTTCTTGCAAGAAAGGTCACACAGTCATACAGCAACACCGGTTTCTGTAGATTGCAACCTAGAAGGGAGGGTTTCCTCAGCTTTTATACCCCCCATACCCTTCAAGGTTACAACTCTTAACATCAGTACTTTTTCCACACATGGTAAGAAGAAAAGACACTATACCATGACATGAGGCTTATACCAAATACGTATAGCCCTGTTAGGCCCTACACCCTAGATTTAGGACAGGATGACCCCCAGGTCATGAGCAGGCTCCCTTCAGCCCTGCAGATGCTTTCCTTCATCCCAAATGTGTATTCACAGCAGATAGGAAAGCAGATTCGAGAATTTGAGAATTGTTTCCATATGTCTGATTTGCCTTGGTTTGCTTTTGTCAAGTAAACAGCCACTTTAATTTTCTTCTCAACTTCTTGTGTTGACTCCATTTGTACTACACGCCAAATCTCACCATTGCCCACAGGTCTCCTACTAAATTTTCTGACCGCCCATTCCCTCCTGCAGCAAAGGTAAAAACACCCGCTCCTGCGAGATTTGCATTGGGTCCCGCGGGAGCCCAAACCCAATGCAGCCCTCTATTGCACAGCACACTGTGACCCCGCCTCGCAAAGAGAGCCCCCGGGCCACGTCCCTGTGTTCCACTTTGCTGCCCCACCGCGGGTATGCTTGCGCTCCCTTTGGTCTTGCTTGTACGGTCTCTGCGAGCCTGGTTAGCGCTCCCCAGTCCGTCTCGCTGGCTCATTTGGACCATTACGACCTATCTTTAACCTGCGAGTTTTGAATCAGAGCCTTCACAAGCTACCGTTCAAAATGCTCTCGCAGAAACGTATTTGCAGCGATCGACCTGAAGGACGCGTTCTTTCATGTCTCGATTCTCCTGCGATTTGCATTCGAAGGTCGAGCATATCAGTACGGAGTCTTACCCTTCGGGCTGGCCTTGTCTCCCCGCGTTTTCACGAAAGTTGTGGAGGGAGCCCTTGTTCCCATGAGAGAACAGGGTGTTCACATCTTCAACTCAGTCGCAGCATCAGTTGTGTGTACACAGGGATTTGGTGCTCTGACACCTCAGCCAGCTGGGTCTTCAGGTCAACTGGGGAAAGAGCAAACTCTCCCCCGTGCAGAGGATCTCTTTTCTCGGTATGGAATTAGACTCAGTCAAACAGATGTAACGGGGTTGTTTCTGCGTTGTGTTTTCATTCATCATGCACACCAATTCACACTTGAAGCATTTATTCTCTGAAAATAACACACGAATGGTGGATCAGCTCCGCATTCACCCTCGTACATATACGCAGCCATTCGCTGTCTTGGCTGGCGCGAATCTGTTTTAATATTTATATAAACAGTTCTGAAACATTACAACTGAAAGATATGTACCTGAAAATAACACACGAATGGTGGATCAGCTCCGCATTCACCCTCGTACATATACTGTATGACAAACAAACTCAAATGTCACCACAAATGCAATGTAGCATAACGCAAATAATAAAATATACATTCAAACGCATGTATACAGGAACATTACTCCATATAATTGTTACACAAGCAACAAAATAGATTTCTCCCATGGAGCACTCACTCACCGCAGCCATTCGCTGTCTTGGCTGGCGCGAATCTGAGTTAGTCTACCGGAACCAGTTCAATATCCGGGGTGGAGTGTTATTAAAGGGGCCATACATGAGAATATGGAAAGTGCAAGTGGAAACACCTTTTTGACCCTGTTACATTCCCCCCTGCTGATTTCCACTTGCTTCCGCAACCTCACAAATAAAAATGAGTACTAGAGCAATGACAAGAGTGAAAACACTGACCACAAGATAACATCAGGTACATAACCTCAAGAACCATATACAGTAATAATAAGAAAGAAAGAAAAAAAATGTATTAAGTGTTCAAAACTTCATGAAATTGTCACAGTCCAATTCAGTGTAAACACTATTCCCCACAGGAATTAAAATAGAAAGAGGGTGGCCAATCCCGTAGATACTCTTAGACAAACATGCCCTTTACATGTTAGCTAAACAATGACAATTCATACCTTTGAACACAGGCTACTCCACAGAGAGACTTCACTTCCGTCTCAATTCAATACATGACACTTTCTTACAGCGTCCAAAACATACCGACATACATAACATTTGCATAACCCAATACAGCAAAATGTGTTCCATTGAAAGAAAGAAAAAAAAATATGAAAAGTATAAAAAAAATGGTGAGATACCGTGAAAAACTCAAGCAGCCAATTCAATGTTAACCCAGTACTTTTTCTTGTTTCATTATCTCAATAAATCTTGTAACTGGTTTAAACAGTCTACCAGCTCTGGATCTTACACGACCTAGTGCATGTTCAACAGGAACATCATGAACATTTACATTAGACACTGAATCAGCGTCTACAAGGCGACCACCATTAGACACCTCAGTACTTAAAGAGACAGAAGCAGACATTTCAACTTGCTCTGTAATGGATTCAGGTACACTCCTGTTCACATCTTCGACATCATAACCCTCTGTTCTGAACTGGGTTGCATCAGAGCTGTCAATTACATCATGCTGTGATTCATTAGGCTGAGTCGTGTCCATAGCTTGCATAGTCTCAAGAACATCTGTAGCTTCCTCCACATTGTCCATGTCTGCATCATTCATGTTTTCAGAAGGCAGCTGTGATATCCACTCTTGTGTCCTGTAATTGGAAGCATCCACAGACACATCAGTCACCACAGAATCAACACTCTCAGAGTCACTCAGGTGGTTTCTGGTCGTACCACTTTCCATGTCAACATCAGGAATTGGAAGAAAGTTGACTGGCATTATAAGGTTCCGATGTACAGTCTTCACGACACCAGTTCTACTGTGCTGAATTTTGTAAGTATGACTGTCTGCATTGAGCCCCACAACAGTGTACACTGTCTCCTCCCAAAGGTCAGCAAGCTTCCGTTTCCCACGTGCTCCCTTGTTGGCAAGCAAGACTCTGTCGTTAACATCAATTGGTCCTCCCTTGACTCTCCTATTGTACAAGACAGCATGTCTCTCAAGCTGTTTTGTGGCAGATGCCTGTGCAACACGCATTGCCGCCTTCATATCTCTCCGAAGAGCCTGGATGTAATTGTCATAGTTCACAACATTAGGAGTGTCCAGAACAGTTTCAATTATGAGGTCAACGGGCAGCCGAGGAATCCTCCCAAACATTAACAGGAAAGGAGCATACCCTGTGGTTTCATGGATGGTGCAATTATAAGCAAAGGTTAGAGTTTTGAGTGCTTGCGGCCATTTCTGCTTGGTCTTTGCCGGCAGAGCGTGTATCATGTTGCCCAGCGTCCTATTCATCCTCTCACATGCTCCATTACCCATTGGATGATAGGGAGTTGTCCTTGATTTTTGGACTCCAGCGACATTCAACAGCTCAGAGATCAAAGCACTCTCAAAGTTGGCTCCTCTATCAGAGTGAATAGGCCTGGGAAACCATAAACACAAAAGTAGTTATGCCACAGTTGATGCGCCACTGCTTTGGCAGTCTGATTTGGACACAAGAACGCACTTGCCATCTTAGTGAAGTGATCAGTCACCACAAGCACATCAAGTGACCGATTGGCAGAATCCTCCGCCGACCAAAAGTCTATACAGACAAGTTCAAGAGGCTCTGTCGAAATGATGTTCTCCAACGGCGCACGACCCTCTGGTTCTGGTGTCTTGCTGATCACACATCGACGACAGCACCTCACATACTCCTTCACATCTTTCTCCAAGCCATGCCAAAAGAACCTTTTTCGAGCGAGATATAGAGTTCGCTGCTGGCCTTGATGTCCTGCTTGATCATGAACACCTTTCAACAACATGGGTTTCACTGCATCAGGAACAACATATAGGTAGGTTTTTCTCTTGGTGAAACTATTCTTTGAAACCTTGTATAACACACCGTTCTTCAACACTAGGTTACCCCAGTGTTTCACAAGTTTCAAGACAGCTGTTGGCTCATTCAACCGTTCCCTTCTGTTAGGTCTCCGTCCTCTCTCGACAAAGCAAATGACCCTGCTCACAACGTTGTCTTCCTGTTGTTTCTTAATCAGATACTCGTGGGACAGCACGTCAATGTCTTTTGCTTCTGATGGCTTTATCGCTTGTGGGAGGTGAGGCAGCAGTAAAGCATGTGACTTGATGTTCTCAGCGCTATATCTATAAGAGTGCAGAACAGCTTCCACTTCCTGCTTTGATATTGTGCCAGGCATGGAGACTTTAACAGTATGGCAGGCAATGGCCACTCCTCCAGTATCAGGAGTACTGTCAAAGGGGTGCGCAGACCAGCGAAAGACATCTTGGATATGATCTGTTTGTACAGCCTCAGCCTCAACGAGCAATTTATCATAAGGAACTCTCGTCAGACGATGGAGTACACTAGGGTGCACAAAGGGCTCTCGGCTCAGAGCGTCGGCAACTACGTTTTTTGGACCAGGAACATACTTAATGTCAAACTGGTAAGGTGCTAGCTTAGCAACCCATCTGTGTTCACAAGCATCCAATTTTGCTTTGGACAGAATATACGTTAATGGGTTGTTGTCTGTCCAAACAGTAAACTTCTGACCCCTGAGCCAATGATGAAATTTGTCACAGATAGCCCATTTCATGGCGAAGAACTCCAATCTATGTGCAGGGTATCGTGACTGAGCATAGGTTAGTGACTTGCTTGCGAAAGCAACCGGCCTAGCTACTGTTCCCCCAGCAGGAAGTTGGGACAAAACTGCCCCAAGTCCATTACATGACGCATCCACTGAAAGCAAGAATGGCTCATCAAAATTGGGATGGGACAATATGACTTTTTCAAGCAAAGCTTGCTTCAGTTGTACAAAAGCTTGCTTACACTCCTCAGTCCAATCTGAAGAAGACAACTCTCTCTGATAGATTCGACGCTTCCATTTCCCACGTGGAGCCTTTGTTCCAGTAGTAAGATTGAACAATGGTTTGGCAATAGCCGAACACTCTTCAATGAACTGCTGGTAAAACACTACCATGCCCAGAAAAGATCTTATTTTCTGCCGACAGGGAACCGTAGTACCTTCAACCATAAGATCGTTTTCAGTGACGGATGCGATGGCTTTGACTTTCTCTGGGTCAGTAGCAATACCGTCTGCACTGATGATGTGGCCTAAAAATTTCACTGAGCTCCGCAAGAGATGACATTTCTTTGGCGCGAGCTTGAGATTATGAGCCTTCAAGCGCTTAAACGCAATTTCCAGACGCTCTAACGCCAGTTCTTCGGTGGGTGCAAACACCAGGACATCATCCAGATAACATAACAGGCTGTTGAAATTCTGATCCCCAAATATGTTCAGCATCATCCGCATGAAAGTGGCCGGACTGTTACACAGGCCCTGCGGTAACCGATTATATTCGTATAACCCAAAAGGTGATGTAAACGCTGTGTATTTTCGGTCATCTTCATGAACTTCTACATTATAGTAGCCAGATGTGAGGTCCATGGTCGAAAAATAGGCATTTCCACCCAACGCAGCAAGAGCGTCTGCTTGATGGGGAAGGGGATGCGCGTCTTTGATCGTGCGAGCATTAAACCAACGGAAGTCTGTGCTTATTCTCAAATCTCCTGACTTCTTCCAGACTAGAACGAGAGGTGATGCGAACTCACTACTAGATTTTCGTATGATCTCACGTTCTTCCATCTCATTCAAAGCTTCCCGAAGTTTGTTGTATTGATTAGGAGCAAGACGTCGATACGGCAACCGAAATGGTTTGTCGTCACACAGGCGAATGCGATGAACAAAGCCTGTTGCCTTCCCACAGTCCAACTTATGTCTGGAAAAGATAGAGTCGTACTGAGTAATAAGCTGAACAAGTTTTGCTTTGCAGTCTGCAGACACATCGCAGGACTCCACATCCAAATCGGCTAAGCCTAAGCCACGTAAGACTACTGTGTCATCAGCAGCACACGAGTTGTTCAGTCTAGATTCAACAGGTAAACTTAGAGCATCTGTCACACTCATTTCATCCTGTCTGTCAGTTAGAACATCAGCTGTCTTCTGGACATTTTGTTGTAGATCACATGAGCTACCATCAGGAAATTCAGAGCTGTCAAAATCCTGCAAAGCCATGCAAGGAAAAGCATCAGCAAGCGTAGAATTTCTTTTCAAAGTCACTGCTTTCTCAGAAGGATTTAATACTTTGAGCGGGACCCATCCATCCTTACGTATCAAAGCTACTGTTTTTCCAACCAGCACTGACCTTGGCCTTGATTTTACTCTGCTGGGCTCCAGAATGACAGCACTGCCAGCTGAGATGTCATGAGCGCTTTGCAGTTTGCATCAAACTAAGTTTTCAGTCATGGGCTCAAGTGGCACTGCCTTTTTAATTTTCACTGTTCCCACTAAATCAGGGACAGCACCATTTCTCCACTTCTCCACATTGGCTAGCAGGTCAAGGATCTTGTTTTGTTCAGTGTTATTGTACTCACGGTCAGACAAATCTTTTAGTAACTCTGCAGAACTTCTCAGCTGATGAATCAAATGTTTCAGAAGGTTGCTACCAAGAATTAGATCATCACTCTGGCCATCTACTACCAAAGTCGGAACAGTGACATGACAGCCGTACACGTCCATATCCAGCTCGCACACTCCTAAAGGGTTTGTTCTGCTGCCTCCACAACCGACTAAGACAACATCTGTTGGGGCAAATGAAGGTTTCGACAACACACCAGTACTCAACAATCGAGGTAGGATCTTGGAGCTCATGGTGCAAACCATTGACCCACTGTCGAGCATTGCTTTTGCCTCAACTTTTCCACTGATAATTACTGTAGTGTAGAACAGATCATCATACGGCTGAAGTTTCTGTGTATTTTGCAAGACAACTGTACATTCAGGACTATACTCTTCACATACGCTCTTATATACAGATTCCAGATCAAAATCTAACAATGATGGGGGATCTTCATTTGGCCTTACACTCACCCCCTCCACATGCAGGCCTATTCGTTTCCCGTGTGTGGGAGAGCATCCAACTCAAGCATCCTATCGGCAGCTGTGCTGGCTTTGGCTTTAGGACAGTCTACACGTGAATGACCTGCTTTGTAACAGAGAAAACACAGATGATTCGCTCTGCAGTGAAAATGGGTGGTGTGGCCAGTATCTCCGCACACCTCACATGGAAGAGTAGGCCTCATTCTGCTTCTCTGTGCTTTAAACGTATGACGCTCTGTACCAGCCTGATTTCTGGATTGCCCTTGGTCCAAGACACGTTCCAACATCGCTAAAATTCTGTCCATGGGTTCAACGGGCTCTTTAGTTGGAATTTGGTATAAAGCAGACTCAGGTTTAACAGTTGTCTTAACCTTTGTTTCAGAAGGCTGGACTGTAACTTCCTGTTTCAGAAGAGGAATGGTTGGGGGCACTCTTGACACAGATCTACATCGTTTCTCTCTACCATACTCTTCCAAACGTGCATGGACATCAGCTGCTGTCCACTGCTCCAACGGTCTGCACTTGAAAATTAGTGAAAACTCAGGATCTGGACAATGTCTGAGAAACATTACTGTGAGCTCACGGGACAGATCATCAGTCTTTTTATTTTGTCTTTTTAAGCAGTCCTCAGCCATGTCCATGGCTCTATTTAGCCTCAGCCAATAATCAAAGGGGTCCTCACCAACGTGTGGAAGTGTACCATAAAAGTCAGCTAATGGCATGCTAGAAAAAGCTGTGTGACTGAAGTGCTGTTTCAGCAAATCAAAAATAGGACCTGGACTTTTGGACAAATCAATAGAGGGGTTACTGCGCAAGCCCACCCTCACAACTTCCCGTGCCCGCCCCATAAGTCTACTCATGACTTCATCAGCTTGTTCTTCGACTGGCATCCCCATTTTGCGTAAATATGACAGCATTATGGCTTCCCACTCATGTATTGTGTATGAATCAGTCCGGTCACCCCTGAAACAAACGGGTTCTTTGATTTCAGATTTTAGAACTCTGTTCAAAACAGATGAGTCAGCATTACTTGAGCTACACAGTTTAGATTCCAAACAGGAAGCAATGCTCTCTCCAATAGAGCGTCCCATTCGTTCTACCATCCCTACCATTAACTCCATCGACTCATCCCCTTTTAGACTTGGTTGTTTCAGTCCACCTTCATTTATCTGAGGTGGGAGAGGCCTTGCATTATTATCTACAGCTGGAATCGCCTCTAAAGCGAACATTGGGGTAGACGTGACTGGCGCATAATCAAGTCTACCTCTCCCAACTGATGGCATGGGAGAGAACATGTGTAGGCCTCTACCTCTTCCAAAACTGTTCTCTGATTCCATTTCCAATACTAAAAGTAGTAATACTGAACCAAAAAAAAAACGAATTACTGCTCAAAAAAAGATACTTTGACATGTAATTTACTCTCAGTAAACCTCAAAATACCACTTTCATTTTCTCAGTTCTCAGTATTTCCAGTCCAAAGTTCAGAGAAAAGAAAAAAGAAAATGCAGTTCAGGATGTCTCTTTTTTTTTTTTTTTTTTTTTTTTTTTTTTTTTTTTTTTTAAAGTCTCACAAAAAAAAATGCTTAAGTTCAATATTCAACTCCTTTTGTCGTAAAATAAAATCGATTGTCTTCAAAAAGGTACCACAATACCAGACGTTGCTCCTCTCAACGGTGAAACTTTGCAAATAATAAAATATACATTCAAACGCATGTATACAGGAACATTACTCCATATAATTGTTACACAAGCAACAAAATAGATTTCTCCCACGGAGCACTCACTCACCACAGCCATTCGCTGTCTTGGCTGGCGCGAATCTGAGTTAGTCTACCGGAACCAGTTCAATATCCGGGGTGGAGTGTTATTAAAACCTTTTTGACCCTGTTACACAGACAGCACGCCTCACAGAGGAACTCAGTCGGTGATGAACTGCCTAAATACGTTCAAAGGCAGGACGGTGGTCCCAATGAAATTCTTTCTAAGGCTCCTGTGGCATATGGCGGCCGCAGTGGCAGTAACTCCGCTTGGTCTGCTTCAAATGAGACCGCTTCAACGCTGACTCCACGGCCGAGTCCCGAGATGGGCGTGGCAACGCGGCACCTTCCCAGTGGCAATCACTCCAGAGTGTCACCATGTCTTCAGCCCATGATCGGACCCCTTGTTTCTTCGGGCTGGAGTGCCCCTAGAGCAGGTGTCCCGGCATGCTGTGGTCTTCACGGATGCCTCTGCCACCGGCTGGGGCACCACGTACAACAGGCATGCAGTGTCAGGGGTGTGGATGGGCCCCCAATTGCATTGGCACATCAACTGCCTCGAGTTGTTAGCAGTACGCCTTGCCCTGAGCCGTCTCAATGGACCGCTATGGGGCAAGTATGTACTGGTCTGTATGGACAACACTGCGACCGTTGCATACATCAACCGTCAAGGTGGTCTATGTTCCTGTCGGATGTCGCAACTCGCCTGCCATTTCCTCCTCTGGAGTCAGAAGCGTCTGAGGTCACTTCAGGCCATCCCCGGTGTGCTCAACCGTGTGACTAACGAGTTCTCACGAGCTGTGCTGTCGGGAGAGTGGTGACTCCACCCACTGGTGGTCCAGCTGATTTGAAGAGAGTTCGGGGAGGCTCAGGTAGACCTGTTTGCCTCACCAGAAACCTCCCAAAGCCAAAGTGTTACACCTGAGAGAGAAGTAGAGATCTCTTAAGGAACAACTGAAAGTCAGGGGGAGGTTTTAGTGGCAACAACCAACAAAGATGATGAGGAAATCACTGTCAGTGTTGAACGGGAAGGTCTCAGCTGAGGAAATGGTGTAAAATGTCGAGTTTGAGGAAACAATAGAAGAGGATAGGGCAGGGGCAGGAGCAGGGGCTGGGGCAGGGGCTGGGGCAGGGGCTGGGCAGGGGCTGGGGCAGGGGCTGTGAAAGGGGCAGGGGCTGGGGCTGGGGCAGGGGCTGGGGCAGGGGCTGCGGCAAGGGCAGAGGCTGGGGCAGGGGCTGCGGCAAGGGCAGAGGCTGGAGCAGGGGCAGAGGTTGGAGCAGGGGCTGGAGCAGGGGCTGGAGCAGGGGCTGGAGCAGGGGCTGGAGCAGGGGCTGGAGCGGGTTTGTGGGCTGGAGCAGAATCAGGCCAGGTCATCTGATGTGAGAGCTTGAGAAAATCCTCCACATACCTCTCTCAAGGACGACCATTCTCCTGCAGGCCCCACAATTGGTCCTTAGCCAGGATTCATCTCTTTTGGTCGGTTCTTCTGTTACATAACATGTTGTATTAAATTGCATGACAAGGAGGAATGCAGAAAGATCCACTTTTATAAAAAAAAATATCCAGGAGAAACAACGTCTTATGAGCAAACAATAATCTACAGAGACTGAGGAAGAATACAGGGTATATATATACAAGGCCAAACAAAAGGAGCTTAACGAGATAATTAACAAGACACACCTGAACAGAAATTCAAATCAATCTGTAACTATGACAACTAAATAATGCCAGGAAAAACTGAACAAAGACAGTCATGTAACAAATGAAAAACAAACAGTGTCGAAAACAGATAGACATGTAACAAGAAAATTCATGCACCTACAGTACGGGCATTACTGAAACTTTCAGTGGGACTAGGTTTTATGGTCAGAAGAGGTGGGTTTGGCATAGCATAGAAAAATAGCCATGTCGAAATGTACCTGGCGCCATTTGTGAGGTATGGATTATTTATTACGAGCTTGCCTTTTCCCTGTTATCTCTGTTTGCTGTTGAGTTGACCATTGCCTGTACGACTACGTTTTGGAATTAAAGCTGCACTTGGATCTCATTCGCTGACTCGCTCATCATTACAGGCACTTTCAACAGATTTCTTAGTGGGTGCTGTTATGTTATGAAAGCGTTATGAAAGCCATGTGACAAAGACTTGACTGTAATTTCTGATGGTTTATTAAGTGCGCGCACACATAGCATTCATCTCCCTTGCTCTGTGCACTACTTAAAACTGCCTAGTCCTTAACACAGTGCCGGAACCTAAATAGGGGATAACATCACTGGTGCGTCACTGAGTGGGGAGAACCTGTTTAATGTTTTGATTGGAAAAGCAATGTTTTCTCCAGCAGTCACCCAGTTGTCCTGCTGCAGGGGCTCTGCCACTGAAACCAAACAATGTTTGTGGCTCACAAAGCTAGTTGCATCCAAAGCAGTATCTAAAGCTTTTGCATTCTTACTATTCCTTGATTAAAGTTTATGTTTTTCTAATTCTGAAATCTTCTTTGTCACACGATTTCCTGCATTTATTACATGTGAAACCCTGACTAAAGGCAGTGAAAGTAACATTAACAGGAGTAAATGCCATGTCGACTCACCATGTTTGTTAATGAAATTCAATATACCACAATTGTTTGTTGGACTCATAAAAGATAGCTAAACCAAAAAGAGAAGGTCAGCTTGAATGACAAGTTAAATGCTAAAGCATTGTGTTAGAACTAATGATGATAGGCAATATTAGATTATATCAGATATGTGGTGATGATTAAGTTATATTTAGCAATTTAAAAAGCAATAAATGATGGTAAAATAGAGATAAGTTGTAAACAAGGTGTACAGAGCTACAAACACAAACCCCTCAGCAGTGAGGCTTTGTGTAAAGAACAGGTTACATTTAAATTGATACTCACTGAAAATCTTATACCCCACTCTAATCTAATTTGAGAAAAAAAAAAAAATCCTAACCAAACAGGCTGAAGAGTAGCATCACAATGAAATGATCTGTTCCAATCCAAGAACTCTTTGCGGAGCAAACACGCTGATGCACAATGCCAAAAAATGCCTTATCTTGATTGGCACATTCATTATCACCTTCTAATTACAGGTGCATATCCAGTTGGATTGATTACCTGTACAGGCGGGAGATATGGAGAGTTAGTGTTACAGCGAACAGGACGCAGGGGTTTGGAGACCTGTGGACAGGTGTGTGTGGGGTGGGAGGTCCTTGGAGTTCTCTTTTCCGTTCCTCTACTGACTCACTCTATTATTCATAAATCTCTAGAGGATCTATCTCACAAGCCTATGAATAACAACACACCTCCAACTATACTGACAGATTTTTTTTTATTTTATTATTTGATGACTATAGCATGAAATATCTGATATTCAAATTGTCAAATATGTGCAAGTGGATGCGTTTTGCTGTTTAAACACCTTTATAATGATCGCGTTAGTTGAGATATACGCGCGATGGGTGCCGCCATGTTAGTTTGCCCCGCAGTACAGAGATTCGCGTCTGTTGGATTTACAGCACGTGAATTCATCCTTCTCCTGAAATACATGGAAGTAAGTGAGCTGGTGAACTAAGAGAAGAAGAGAGTAAACTTTAAAGTTACTTACACAATGTGTATCTGATATGAATAAAATATGCTATCTAAATATTATGGAAATGACTGTTATTGCCGCTTCCATAGACATCAGTGTGTATTTTACAAACTCTAAATATATTGATTTGTTAGTACTTATGTGCATTTAAATGTCTGAAACCTAAAATAAACATGTGGTTGAAAACGCTGTATTGACACTATTGTATGACCGCTGAACTGAACTGGATGATGAAATCCTTTTTTGCAGATCTAATTTAATAATTAATTATCTTTACAATGGAACTGAATCAACACTGAACTGACTTCAGCCAAATGCATAATTTCACTGTAAAGCTGCTTTGAAACGTGTATTGTATAAAGCACTAAATATAGGTGACTTGAAAACCCATGCTTTCAACTTGATATTGCTAGCCTCAATGAAATTGCCTACCCTACCTTTAAGTAAATTATTTTAAAGTATAGGCTTTATATATTTCAGTAAGAAGTAGTTTTCAAGTATATTCTTAAAAAATAAAAAAATAAATACACACACACACACATATATATTTCTTTTCTGTAATAATTGGCTTCTTAGGTATGCTAAAGTGTGGGCTGCTTTTTCATAAGAGCTGCTCAACTAATTTTCTCTGTTTATTTATTAATTGCTGTTATCAGTAATATGGTGTCATTTATATCATAATTTGTATCATTGTATCAGTTTGTCAGGTGTTCACAGCTTACTCTGGTCAGTTGTAACTCAGGAAAATGTGAATGTGTAGGGAATTCTTTCGAGGGAAATGCTGTTTTGAGCTGTGTTTTTGCTCTCAACCTTTCTTGTGTTGCAGAGCTCCTGCTAGTGTGTGTGTGTGATGTCACACTAATGTGGGTCATTTGAAGGTTAGCAGCCTCGGAAGGGTTCACAGAAAGTTCACTCGCATATATTAGGCAACTCAATCTTTCATTGTGTCGGAATGAACTAGAAGGAACTGAGATGCACGCAGGCAGGAGCCGAAATCCGTCATTGCGTATTCAAACGGTATTTATAAAATCATAACCGAGAAGCTTTGTCGCTAACCGGAACGGGGCCGGTCACAACACCGAGTGGGACCATATTTATATCCTTTTTGCGATCATTTTTATTCTTGAAAAGCAGGAAAATCACAAGGGATGATCGGGATGGATCGCATGATTTTGTTGTCTGTTGACTGCGGAAACAGAGAGATTCGCGCGTGCCAAACCACAGCGAGAGTTTGAAGGAGTTTCTGTGAACAACTGAAGGACAACCAGATTGATATCGTATTCATTTTATGAAATAAAATACATGATGTTTGACTGTATGGATGTGTTATCGGGACACATGCTGGAGTTTTACTCGTCCAGTTCCTCGTCATGTATGTTGGAGGAGAGAGCGCTCAAAGCGTGCTTCAGCTGGCAACACCGACGCACCAAACACTGTATGTATATTTTTTTCATTCCCTTATCCATGTTTTATAATGATTAATATGCATGACGCTTAATTCGTGATAAACTAGCCTTTAATTTCCGTTTGCTATTATTTATGTTACTAAAGTACCCTAATGGCCAAAAAGTACCATGGTAAAACTATCTACCGCGGTATTCAGTTGTATTATTTCAGAGTACCGTGGTATTACCATCTGATATCCGATAGCGTTGTACCCATAGTGGCGTTTGATACATCACTGTAATAATAAAAACCTGGTACTTTTTGTGAATGTTTGCTGATTCACACCTGACACTGTTTACAATGATATAATTATAAATGTTACCATACATTACTCATAACAGAAAAAAGAAACCCTTCATGTACACTGAAAGCCTAAAAACACTTTTAATTTATTTAACATTGGTACATGAATTTGATCATTTTTTTAATTTTGCAATTTTTAGTTGAAATAGGCTACATGATTCATTGTAGTTTGTAACTGTCAATGAGATAAGCAATATTAGTGATTGTATAAATAGCATATACCCCAGTAAAAATTTTAGGGGGAGGACCCACCACCCATTTTTTTTTTTTTTTTTGCTTCCGACACCCATGTACTTAGCAGAATGTTGTTAAATGAAATGATCTTACTCTAACATGAAGCTTCTCACTTTCTCCAAGTCTGAGATACTATATTTTCACTCATTATCTGGTGTGTTGCCAAAATGTAATTACCTTGAACATGCCTATGATATCCAAAAACACAAGCCACCAAATTTTTAGATACAGCCGAACACTAGGCTACATATCTGCATTGTGTGGAAGTTGTTTCCCCTCAATGATGGTTATGGTTCTCTGTAAATATTCAGAAATAAATATTATAGACTTTGACACCCACCGGCCCCAACCTACACACACACAGAAAAGACACACAACTTTTAAACATGACTAACTTCATAACATTAAATAAAATGATCTGAGCTTGCTTGAGTGCTCATTTATTGTGAAAGCACATCCTCCAAACAAGTCATCTAAATGTCTGTTTGGTCCTTTACTGTCAAAAGCATTATTTATTTTTGCATCCTAATGACCCTCCTGAAGATAGCACTGAGTGCATGATCATTTCTCACTATCATTTATGTTTTCATATTTGCTCAGTGGACAGAAATCAAAGCAAAGTGGCTCTGATCAGACAGTAGCCATCTGACAACATCAACAGCCCACTCAAGCCCCCTTAGATGCCAGCATTCATGCTGTGCTGTAGCGTTTACCACAACCCATTCACTCAAAGTGACTGAATAATATTTGAATTACTGTATGACTCACATCATCTAATCTTCTCTATATGAGCTTTATCTTGAACTTTCCCCAGAACTGCTTTATCTCAACTAAGGCTAAAAATGCAACTGTATTTAAATAAAACAATATCATTACTATAGTATCATGTGATGGAATGTAGCATAATTTTCACAAATCATTATATCTTATGTATTGTGTTATTTGGTTGAGCAGCTATGAGTAATTAAATATTTTTTTATAGGCCAACAAATTCGTTAGTATTCACAACCAATTCACTGAGATGCGATTTTTGCCACTTGCATCATAGTTGTAGTTGTAGTAGTAGTAGTATCCATCTGGTTTATAAAAAGCAGAGACTATTCTTTGTTAGAAGAAACCTCATTGCTTGACTGGCTACTCTCTTCTGTCTCAGACGACAACATCTTTGTCCTGTGTCGGACACCATAGCTTCTGTATGTGCTTAAAAAGGGAGGGGTGGGCGGTAGACTGAGCAATTTGCAACTATATGCTGCTAATATTTGCATACGGCACCTTTAAATGATGCTCTTTTGTTCTATATTTTAGTGTGTGTTTTCTAGACATCGACGTTACACAAGGTCACGTGTCGTGTTGGAAAGCATCACGTATGACAAATATTTCTTTAGATTAATTATTTATTGATATAATTAAATTTTATTAAAAAGATTACATTTCACATGATTTTATAAAAGTGTCTGTTTATAATAATCTTTCATAAGTGAGAAATAAAATCTTACTCTTACCTGACGCTTATTTGGCTCCATTTGTTAATTTTATAATTTTCGTCAGATACCACCCATACTGGAATTAAATGAAAGCATCCTTTTGCTGGTTGCCTTAATTTTTTAGGTTAACTCAACTTTTTATTTTTTAAAGTTAATTCATCTTTCAAACCTCCCACTGGGAATCCAAATGCAGGGAGTACAAACCATACTGTAAATACAACACAAATACAACAATACTCAACATTACAGAAAATATTTATTGATGCTTGCAAAACAAAACATCTTCTGTCAGCATGAAGTCAATCGAGATACAAAAAACCTAAACTTGGAGGCTAAAAAACCCTCTAATCTTGTTATAGAAAAAGTTCTGGCATAATATAACACACTTCTTTTAAAGTAACTGGAGCAACAAAATTGTACTGTTAAGGTACAAATACAACAACTGGAATAAGAAATTAGTGCTTGCCTTGCATATCGACTGCAGCTACTTGGACATTAACACTTTGTTTTTAAATGACTGGACTCTAGCTGAGCACTAGAGGGTCAAGGCCAACAAACACTTTTTGAATTGTTTCAAAAGTGTATTTAAGCTCTTTCGGATAGCTCATGTTCAGGCAATAAATCAAGCCAAAGAGTAGAGCAACAGCAGTGGGAAGATCTTGCACATTATCCATCACAACTAGCTCTTCTAGAACAACAGATAGGCACATAACATTTGGGTTGGAATGGAGGCTGGCAACATCATCTCTGACGATGCTTAAGATCCCCATCTTCATCCCTTTAGTGTAACTGTCTTCTGGCTCTGTGTCCTGGAGTAAAAAGCAGAATAAAAACATGGTAAAAAGTCATTGCTGATTGAATTCTGCTATACCACTGTCTTCCTACTCTTACTATATGCCAGTGGTTCTCAAACTTTTTAGCCCGCGACCCCCATGATAAATGCGCTGCTGCTCCGCGACCCACTCCCCACTAAAGCAAATCGCTTTTATGCCCATTCGCAAAGCACACAAAGTTATATTTTATTGTTCTACATGAAAAATCAGTGTTACAATTCTGCACCAGTCGAGCAGGTCTGAGCGGCGCACTGACACACACACACACGCACACGAAAACACACACACACACGCGCGCGCTCATTCTAATCCAACGGTCAACGTTTCCGAAACACTTAGTACTCGGTAAAGCATTTCTGTGTCATGCTGAATATTTCTTCCTCATTTCTCTCAGCGTCACACATATAATCCAATATCAATGTCAGTTTTACACATCAAAACGATGTGCTTCATTTACAATAAACATTTCAATGTCATAATGTCACAATATCTTGAAGCTACTTGTGTTTGTGTGCATTTATAAATGTGCTTGCATTAGATATTAAGTGTGGATATTAACCACCGTTTCATTTTAAAGCAGGTATTATTTGTTTGTAGCCACCAAACACCTTCAGCTTCAGCGAACAACAGCGCGTGATGTACGTAACTTGATTGTAATCGACGCTGACGTAATCTCGTATAATGTCTGGGACAAAATTTCAAATTTAATTAAAAAATACACATTATATATATTTTTTTAATCAGACTTTTCTGCAAACACCATTTAATAAGTATTGAGTTAAATTAATTGCAACAAAAATATATAGGGTCTATATTATTTTTTCCACTTTAAAAAAAAAATAGAAATCATCTCGCGACCCCTGAGCGGACCCCCAGTTTGAGAACCACTGCTATATGCAACATCAAGGTAGTCAAGTTTTGAAGCTCCAAACAATGCCACACTTGCAACTGTACTGTTAGACAGCATATCAGCATTTATATGATTACCTGTGGCACTCGTTGGCAGCAGGCATGTTAATCTAACACTTTTATTGTTTAAAAGTTATGCAAAAACAAATATATTGTTCAAAATCTTTTGAAACAAAAAAGAAAAGGTGAGTAATTAGTCTATATATGCTGTATTCTTATTCTGATGTACTCTTTCATATTATATTAATTTTATTTATTCTTTATACTTATTTATACTATTGCTACACTTTTTAATCTCATGATTGTATTGTTTTCATAGGTTGAAGAATACAGGGAATGTCTAAATCTCAAGGTTTTTAATGTTTTAGGACAAAGTTGTGACACAGTAATTTTCCATTGTTTTGCTTTGGTATAATACTTGTTGAATTTGTGCTATCAGATGAAATAAGACTGATCACAGAAAAGTTCAAATAAGATTATTCAGTAATACTTTACAACATGGTTCCATTAACATTAGTCAACTACATTAGTTAAAGGGATAGTTCACCCAAAAATGAAAATTTGACGTGTATCCGATACCCCCAGGGCATCCAAGATGTAGGTGACTTTGTTTCTTCAGTAGAACATAAATGATGATTTTTAACTCCAACCTTTGCCGTCTGCCAGCCGTATCATGGGTGTCAATGGGAACTCAATCTATAAGAGTAAAAAAAAACATGCACAGACAAATCCAAATTAAACCCTGTGGCTCGTGACGACACATTGATGTCCTAAGACACGAAACGATCGGTTTGTGCAAAAAACTAAACAGTATTTATATAATTTTTGACCTATAAAACATAAAACACGTTTAGTAAGGTCTGATCGCGCTCTGACAATGGCAGTGATGTCTCGCAGTTAGACTTCAATGAGAGATGGACATCACTGCCTTTCTATGAGCAAGGACATCCAAGGTCTGAAAGACAGAAAAACAAATACAGAACAAATTATATGCATGTTACATCCAACCAGAAGCATAGGACAAAGCTTTGACAAAGATGGCACCATTCTACCATTTAAGGGTCCCTTATACAAGTTGATAATTTTAATTGATAATTTAAATGATCACAAATGATAATTTGTGAATTCTACTAGAATTATACTAGATTTATACAGGTACTAGAATTCTACCTGTTTTCACTATGTCTGAATGCTGTTTTAGATTATCTAGTTGGTCTAGGAGGGCTCCACCACGGGCTCTGTACAGCTTGATCATCGGTGATGCATACTCATCCAAAGATGAGAAAAAGGTTCTCTTCAGGTTAGTCTGAGTGATATTGTAAAACTCAGCACATACCTTTAAAAAAACATTGTTAACAGTAAGAACTGTGTACACAATGTAAAAAAAAAAAAAAAAAAAAACTTCATTAATCTTTACAAACTCGACTATCTCCTTTCTTCTCGGTGGGAATGTCAGTTCCATTTTTGAGTCAACAAATGCCATGTTGAGATGTTTCTTCTTCAATTCCTCCTGTAGTGCATCCCTTTCTTTTTGTAGAGAATAGTCTGTCTGCCCAACTCAAATGTTGTTAACATTAGTCAGTGCACTGAACTAATATGAAAGAACAGGTGTATTTTTTATTAACTAACATTAGAAAGATTAATAAATACTGTGCTTTGCTCGTTGTTAGTTTGTTATTTGTATTTAATACATTAACTAATGTTGGTTAATACAAACAAGTAGAGCTGCAACTAACGATTATTTTTTCTGTCGACTAATCTAACGATTATTTTTAATTTTTAAATAAAACTTAATAATCTAGTGTTCTTTTTTTGATTAGCTAATGAATCCTTTGGATAACTTTACAAAAAATTATAAGTACAACTTCTAATATAATATTTCAACTTTTATTAATTTTATTTAAAAAAAAAATAACTTAAACACATTGAAGTTTTACAGTATACAAAAATAAAGTGCCAAAAATAAAATGTAAACAACACTTTAGCATCAGGCATGAATAATGCCATATAAATTCAAAAGCATTCAAAATGCCATATAAATTCAACAAAAGCACTGCTCAACACTGTGCAAAAATACATGAAATACAAAAATAAAGTGCCAAAAAATAAAATGTAAACAACACTTTAGGGCATCAGACATGAATAATGCATATGGCTAATTATTCTAAAATTATGACTAAAATTCTGCCTAACATTTTGCAAAAGATGCATTCTGAAGGCATTATGTGGTTTAAAGTAGTAACACACCACAAAAATACTGGTCAACAACACTATGTAAAACATACCTGAAAGGTAACAGTTAAAGGAGCCAAGTCCAACAAAAGCACTGCTCAACACTGTACAAAAATAATGGCCAATACAGTGCAAAGATTACCTGAAGGCATCTTCTAGTTTAAAGAAGTCCAACATAAATACAGTAGGGCTGCAACTAACGATTATTTTGATAATCGATTAGTTGGCCAATTATTTTTTCGATTAATCGGATAAAAGCACAAAAATAACCCTTTTTTATTAGATGTTTTGCTCATAACTATATAAAACCCTAAATCAGGGTATTCATGTATACATGTACTTTGAAAATGCAAGACACATTTTGAGTTTAACAATCTTTAATTTTAACATTTTAAACCTTAAATAAAACACAAGTTTGTCCAGTTTTTGAACAGTAAAACTTCTTTAAATATCCAAAATATAAATAAACAAAACAAGTACTGCATTGTACTCATAAAATTCACATTATGAAATTAGGACATGAACATGCTGGCAATAAGATATTAGCAGCAGCATTTGTTTATCTTATAATTATAAATAATAAACAAACAATGAATTTACTGATTGAGGTAGAATGCAGAAGAACAGGTAAACTTTTCAGAGGTGTTCATAGGAACATGTTTCTTATTCACTTTTCCAAAATTTGGAATTGGAATGCAAAAATGTCAGCTTGTCCACATGCTCTGGGTTGAGGCTGGCTCTTTTTTTGCAAGCTATGTAACCTGCAGCAGCAGAGAACAGACGCTCGGATGGTGTTGAGGTGCTTGGGATACACAAGTAGGATTTAGCTAATTTGCCCAAGGTTGGGTATTTATCTTTATTGTCTCGCCACCAATCCAAAGGATTTTCTTCGTTGGCTAGGGGCCTCTCAACAAAGTAAGCCAGGACTTAATTTCTTATTTGAGTGCTGAGGTCCTCCATAGCTTTCTCCTCTCTGCTCTCTTCCTCACTGCTGCCTCCAGACTCAAAGAGTGAGTCAAGCAAAGATGTTGAAGGTTTAGCTTCTGTTCTTATGGCTGGGGTGGTTGATTGCTGCTGCTGCTCCATCATCTCCTTTCTTGTTGCAAGTACTTCAGTTTGCACTTTAGCCTGCACAGTTATCATTTGCTCAGGTGACAGAAACTTCAGTCTTCTGAACCTTGGGTCCAGAGCAGAGGAGAGAATCACAGGATTGTCTACATGTTCAAAGAGTTTCTTCCATCTGTTTTGAAGCTGCTCAACTGCTGTGGCTTGGAAGGACTTGACTGGAGTTGACTCAAAGGCAGCACATTCAGTAGACTTCATCAGCCCTTTTACAAGTGGAGGCAATGAGGAGACTGTTACATATTCCTGCCCACTCATAAAAACAGTGGCACATTCATAAGGCTTGAGAGCATTGGAAAGCTCTTCAAGCAGACTCCACTGGTCTGGTTTCAAATCAAGGTAGCGTTTGCCTCTATGAGTGATGGATGGGTCAGATAGAGCAGCAGTTAAAGGCCACCTCTGCTCAATCAGTCTGTTAATCATATAGAATGTACTATTCCATCTGGTGCTTACGTCCTGAACAAGCTTGTGCTCAGGTGTGTCCATTTGTTTCTGTTTTTCTTTGAGCTTACTGCAGGCTTGCTCACTTTTTTTGAAGTGCTCTACAAGACATCTTGCCGCTCCAACAGCTCTTTCAATGCCTGTGTTCTTTAAAGCACAATTAATCTTCCCTCGTGGTGTGACATCAGGATCGGAAAGTGTTGCAGTCACAGGCCACCTCTGTTCAAGCAGGCGGCTGATCACGTGTAAAGTACTGTTCCATCTTACGGATACATCATTAATTGATACATGCTCAGGGATACCCATTTGTTGCTGCTTTGCTTTAAGCTTTGTGGTGGCCATCTCAGCTTTAAAAAAAAAAATGTTCCACCAGGCACTTTGCAGCCCTCAGTGTCTTGTTGATCTGGGGATCCTTCAGGGCATGGTTGACAACTAACTGCAATGTATGACCAGCATACCTGAGAGAACAGATGCCATGCTTTTCTTCCAAAATACCCAGAGCAGCGACAACATTTGCAGCATTATCATGGACAACTACAATTACATTGGCCATAGAGATTGCAAACTTCTCCGCTGCTTTTTCCACCCAGTTAGCAATGTTTTCAGCTGTGTGCCGAACTTCAAGTGGCATGGTGGTTAGATTGCATGATGTAAGCTCCCAGTCTTCATTAATAAAGTGGCATGTGACACCCAAGTATGTCTCTGTGGCAATACTGGTCCATGCGTCTGTGGTGAGAACTACTTTTGATTTCACTTCTCTGAGTGATGCTTTCAATCTTTCCAAATTCTCCTGATATTTCTTCTTCATCAGCTTAGTGAAATGGGACCTGGAGGCAAGTGTGTATCCTGGGTAAAATGTGTTAATCATCTCACGAAATCCTTGACCGTCTACAATAGAAAGAGGTCTTATATCTTTTATAATCATTTTAAGTATGCTATCAGTAAGTGTAACGGCCATCTGGGGCGTGCAAACAGTGCCATCCTTTTTAAAAAAGAAATCTTGTACACAGCTTTGCCTCTTCCTGAGAAAAAAAACAAACACAATAATTAACATTAGGAACAAATTTAAACATGAAATCTATGAATGCTAACAATATATAACTGTACTGTATTTCAAAAAGGGTAGTAAATCTGCATATTTTTAAATGAACTGAAATGTGATTAATTACAATGTTTAATATGATTACTTTGATTACAATATTAATTGTATAGCAGAGAGTGTAGTGAATTTGTCATTTTATTATGAAATACAGAAAGCATTTTACTCTTTTTAACTTATGAGATAATTCGTTATTAATCACGTACTTATTATTGTTTTATTTAATTGGCTGTGCCAAAAGTAAACAAAAATGCACTAGTAGCCTATTTATATATATGTTCACGTACACTACTAGATTACAGCGTACTGTTAATGTAAATCTAGTTGTTAATTTTAAGTCCATGTGTGCATAAACAACTTCTAACAACCAGTAAATGTTAATTAAGAGTTAAAGTTTGCTTTATTTTCGCCAAAGTAATCTATACAGGAATATATGTTTACAGTTTATACAGTTAGCGATTAGCATTACCATTATTACCTACCATATATGAATTAATTCTTGACCAAAACACAGCAGGTAAGAACGCAACAATTACTCCCAAAACTAATTGTAATAATAAATACTTACACAGATGGCTCGTCCTTTTGAGGTCGGACAACGCCAGGATGTTTTCTCCTGAGGTGCTCGTGCATCGCAGTTGTGCTGCCGTGGTACGCTATTTCGGTTTTACAAATGGAACAAAGTACCATTTTATTTGGCCTCTGTTTAAAGTATTCCCATACTTTTGATACTCGTGGTCTTGGTTTTTGTGATATAAAGGAACTTTCGTCATTCCCAGGAGCAGAAGCCGCCATTACACTAGATGAACGTAAACCGTGTGACGTGTCGACGCATTTCACGCACGTCGACGTATTTTCGTAGTCGACGTAATCGCAGTACAAACAAGTAATTAAGAGTTAACTAGTTAATAAAGTTAACTTAATAGTCTAAATAAAAAGGGCCTGATTTACAGCTTGCGACTTTTGGCGTTTAAAAACTAACGTAGAGTCAGGATTGACTGAAGACACGCAGTGAGAAATTACAGCCGAAGAGGCATGGACAAAGTTATTTTTGCGGCTGACCTTATTGCATACGTATTTAGTTTCCCTTTTCAATTATTAATTGGACTTGAGTATTTAAATGAATCATTCAATGTGATTTACTAAGATTTGTGCTCCTCAATGTACTGGTGTTTGCGCCTTAATTTACTACCCAAAAAAAAAAGCATCTCTTAAAACAGACACTTACTGTATTATTTAATTTGCGCCTCGTCAGTAACCGTTAGATCATGCGCAGAAATTTCACTCCCATTGCACTAATTTGCCCTGTTTAGTAAATCTGGCCCTAACACTTTCAAGTGTACCGTAGTAGTGTTTCAGGATAAGACAAAAACACGGTTTAAAAAATGGTTTCATGATGTGACATACTTGTTTATTATATAAATTTTGTGAATTTTGAACACAAAAAAAGTTATATAGAGCAAATTCAAGGAGATTTGAAAAGCTCACTGCCAAGTGAAAAGGAACGCAATTATGTGACACAATGATGAATAGCTTATCAAAATTATATAACGTTAATCACACATTCTTATTTGGATGTTACTGCATATGTAAATCATCAAAGATTAATGAACAAAATTAACACAGCCTACAACACAAAATCTACTTCTATAAATTTTATTTTACTTGATACACTCACTGTGTAATTTGTTAACGTTAAGTTAACATTACCCTTCTAATGTTAGCAGCTACCTATTGTATAGGTATGTATGAGCTCCTTTAAAAATGATGCCCGTGCGTCTTTTAGGAACATATCATTGCACTTTACATCTAGGTGTACAGTTTATTAAGCTTAATTTCTATAATAACATTAAAAGAAAACTCACCTCGACCAAACGATGCAATCCAATCCCTTCGTCAGCGTGCTTGGAGAGGGAAACCCTGTGCCAGTTACCAGGACGACAGACCGCGCATGCGCAATGACAGGAAGTTAAACGGTCGAACTTAGAAATCAAAATATTACGTTTTCTCAACGTAATTGTTTACATTCAGAGGACAAAGTAGTAATCAACATGCAGTTAAATTGCTTTCATAAGTAAACTCAACACTGTGCTCAAAAAGTTGTCCACTTGACTTAGTTTTAAACTGAGCCAACATTTTGCAAGTTGGATTTTTTTACAGTGTAGGCGATTAATCCGATCACCACCAAACTCGGTCAGCATGAAGTCAAGACATTGATGACGCAAAATTGCCGGGGGATTTTTGATATCTCAAACGGTTTGCCCGTGGCGAGGCAACGAATTTATGGCGAGAAAACAGAAACAGGAAGTGTGTTATAACGTCTGCATACATTTATTGATTTTTATGAAACTTCAGCTGTGTCTTCATTGTAGGAGGCAGAGCACATGAATATCTCTATTATGAGTCAAAGATATAGCGCCACCAACTGGCAGCAGGAAATGTGTCACTTTCAAAATGCTTTTGAGATCACCCTCTTATTTTTAACCGATTTGCTTCAAACTTCTTCATTATAATGTCAAAACTTTTCAGATGTAGACATGTGAATGTCTTTGTAATATCTTAAATATTGTTGCCATGGCAAGACGTCAATCTTTAATAATATTCTTGGGTGTTTTTGAGGCTCTTAACATGCTTCAAATTGCATGAAACTCGACAAACACGTCAATATTGTCATCCAGTAGACATGGGCAAAGCCTTGAAAATGGGTGTGGTGGAGGGGCTCTATAGCGCCATCTTTTGACAAAGGTTGGGGGGTTTGTTTAACCTACAGTCACCAAACTCGGCACACATATTGTTCTCATTTAGCCGGACAACTTTCTAATTTACAGCCATTAGCTCCGACCAATAAGAAGTCAGATATTTTGGTTTGAATCTGGATATTTTGAAAAATCAAGCTCTGAATTTTTAGCTACTCCTCTTTGGGGATTTATGCAATCGCCACCAAACTTTCTGAAAATAATTACAACATACTGAAGATGCTAAATAGCGAACAATTATAGTACATCTCAAATGGTGTTGCCATGGTAAAGGTTTAAATTAAGAACAAAAAGGGAATTTGGAATTTGTCAATTATTCATGAATAATTAAAGTATACACACCTAATCTCTATTTAATAGTACACATATCATAAATAAACACATTAATTTATTTTTTAATTTCAAGATAAATGTGTAAATTAAAATGAGGCAGATAAGTACTCTTAAAATAATTGAAATGATTATCAAATGTCATATTGATAATGAGCACTAGAGGGCAGCATATACCTATTTTTAAACGGGGTTGAGAAGACCGTTTTAACAATACTTATAAGTCTTATCATAATACTAATAAGAAAGTCTTTCATATCTTGTAAAATAGTTGTTTGACTTAAATTAAATTAAATGGTAAATGGACTGCATTTATATAGCGCTTTCACAGACCTATGGCCATCAAAGCGCTTTACAATTTGGCTCACATTCACCCATTCACAGTCATTCATACACCAACGACGGTGTCAGCCATACAAGTCGCCATCCAGCTTTTTTTTCACATTTAGATTTTAATTTTTGTTTAAAATATTGTTAAATCTTCTGAATCTCTGTCTCACTGTACTTACCATCCCCCATTCCCTAAGTCTTACTCTTTCTCTCTGTGTGTTTTGTGTGTGTGTGTGTGTGTGTGTGTGTGTGTGTGTGTGCGTGTCTCAGTGCCTGTGTCTGTTTTACATCCTTAATCAGTTCTTTAAACCTTTGGAGACCTACTGTCCTTCAGAGTTTAGCTCCAACCCTAATCAAACACACCTAAAGCAGTTAACAGGGTTGGGTAGGTTACTTTTAAAATGTATTTCACGACGGATTACAAAATACACGCTTTAAAAAGCCATTTGTAACATATTTCGTTAGATTACCAAAGTTTAGTATCTTAATCTAAATATTTTAGAATGCTAGTAAGTATGTAACAGAAAAAGGTAATTTCAAGTATTTTTCACATTTCTGACTTTTTTCCTCAGAATTGCATCATATAAAGTTACAATTGCGAGTTATAAAGTCAAAATAATGAGATATAAGCCCACAATATTGAGAAAAGTCAGAATTATAAGGTAAACTGGCAATATTGAGAAGTCAGAATTGCAAGCAAAGAAGTTGATATTAATTCGCAATTGCAAGAAAATGCAGTATTGCAAGTTCTCACAATTCTGATTTTATAATTTGTAATTATGAGTTTAAATCTCCCAATTCTGAGAAAAAGTCAGAATTCTCAGATGCAAACTCACCGAGATAGTCACAATTACCTTTTTTACCATTATTAAGTACACAAACAACTATCACAAAACATGAAAACAGTCATGGATCATCCACTGGAGACAGGATAGTAAAGATTCAAGGGTGTCACACATATGTCTGGTCTTAGCTGTGTCCGAAACCGCCCACTCGTTCACTCATTCACTAACCCTATATAGTGCATGACAGTTGAGTGCACTATATCAGCAAAGAGTGAACGAAAATGAGTGAGCAAATTCGGACGCTGACGTTAATAGCACGTGCCAGACAGCACAGACAATTTCGTCATTAACATTTCCTATACCCATCTGTAATATGTCCTGAATGGTATATTACTGTTTATTTGTCATTTTTATTGATGTTGCACTACACTGTCACATTTGTTTATAAAAATATAATAGTAAATAAATACAATATAAACAACAGTATACAATGTACAAAAGTTCACTAACATATGAGAAAAATCGACCAAATTATCATATGATAATAAGTATATATATTATGATATAAATCTGTATCATTTCGCTTCAAAATATCTTTACAAAGATGTTCTAATTAATAAAAAATGACACTTACATTTGTAGAAGTTGCCGCTTCCCGTATTGCCGTCCGCCATATTTATTTTTCTTCCGCGCTCGATCGTCTTATCGCGTTGGATTTTGGGTAACGGCGCTTTAACGAGTGTACATCGAATGTACACTCAAAATCAGAGAGTATTGTGGGTAAAAGTAGTGAACGAATGTAGGGAATGAAGTCGTTCACTCAGAATTCGGACAGCACTACAAAATGGCCGACACCCGATATAGTGCACTATATAGTGGATAGGGAGTGGTTTCAGACACAGCTCTAGTTTAGTTCAGTCTTGACATTAGTTCGAGTTAAACATCATGTCTAATTAGTTAAGTCTTGTCAGCTGTCCTCGTTTAGTCTTCGTCATCTGTGTGTATATGAGTTCCTGCCTGTGGTATGTTCATTTGTCTGTCGATGTTTGTGCTATGCACACTGTTGTGTTTGCTCTACCTGTTAACCCATCCTCCCGTGTTTATGAATAAATGTGTTTTAGAAAAGTTGCGTCATCGTCTTCAGTGAGACCCACGACGTTACAAAGGGACAATTACACAATTGTTTAAATTGGGCAATTTTTATAAATCCAGTCATTTTGTCTTGTGGAGTTCATGTAAACATCTGTTATGTAAAATGGCTTATTCAAATGAAACTTCTGAACAGAAATTAAACAGTTTTTCAGACTGTCAGAGTCTGACTAGTAGCGTTTTACATTAATTGACCGTCACAGTTTACATTGATGTTTAAATGACATTAAAACTCAAAGTAATCACTTTGGTAATCTAAAGTACTTTTCAGATGTAACTGTAATTTGATTAACACCCATTTAAAATGTAACTAACGAAATACAGTTACTCAAATTTTGTATTTTAAATACGTAAGTTACATGTATTTCGTTACTCCCCAACCCTGGCAGTTAATCAAAGCAGTTTATTTGTTGGCCACTGACAACATAGTATTTTATAATCAGTTTGATAATTGTGTTTTTTTTTAAATATTTTAATTAACCTAAGATAAATACTGATGTACTTATAAAAATTTTGAGCTGCTAATGATAACTTCACACTCATTTGAAATTCAACTATGACACTATATCACTATCCGGACAGGACTAGTTTTCTAAACGATGTTTGAGTTCCAATTCTTATCACCCAGCATCTGTGATTTCATGTGCTGATTTAGGCCCGATCACACTGATAATTTTTCAGTTCAGAAAACGCGAGGTGCACCGCACTGCTTTTTTTTTTCTAAAATCAACAAAAAAGGATAGTGTGCTGTGGTTATGTTGCTAGCCAACCACTGAATCAGCTGTCCTGTCCGTGTAGCTTGAACACTCTTTGGTTTGCTGTTAAAGTTTCATATTAGCAGAAACTTAAAAAAAAAAAAAAAAAAGAAGCGTTACAAGCAAAGGGCCCCCCCCCCACCACCTTAGATAGATAGATAGATAGATAGACCTAGGCTATTATTATTAGGCCCACATTATTGTTATTATTATTAATTAGTAGCGGTAGGTAGGCCTATTATCATTACTAGGCTATTGTTATAATTGACAGTAGCACCAGACTTCTACTTCTGCTTTATTGTTGTTGTTGTTGTTATTATTATTACTATCATTATTATTATTATTATTATTATTATTATTATCATCAGTAGGCCTATTATCATTATAAGGCTATTGTTATAATTGGCAGTAGAACCAGACTTCTAATGTGAGCTTGCAGGCATTATTATTATTATTATTATTATGAGTAGTAGTAGGCCTATCATCATTACTAGGCTATTGCTATACAATTATATGAGGTTACATGCTTTATTGTTGTTGTTGTTACTATTATCATTATTATTATTATTATTATCATCAGTAGGCATATTATCATTACTAGGCTATTGCTATAATTGGGAATTGGCACCAGACCTCTGATATTAATTTATGCTTTATTATTGTTATTATTACTAGGCCTAATAGTAGGCATCATCTGCATTTTTTACAGAAGCTTGCAGGTAGGTGATGTTAATGTGAGACCTGAGACTGCTTTGCCTTGCAAAGATCCTCATTTCTTGGCTCAATGTTTAATAAACATAGCCTCAAATCATCCTCGATTTGTGCACGATTGCGGTATTTCGTTTTGAGTGCAGTCATTTTTGAGAATCCTGCCTCACACAAATACAGTTGTGTTCAAAATTATTCAACCCCCCAATGCTGTAAATGGTTTTAGAGAATTTAGAGTACATTTGTAATTGAATTCAGAATGAAATCCTACAAGGACTTCTTAAAGAAGCATATGCAACTAAAATGACATCAATTGGTTTTGTAATACAGTAGTAAATGTTTCTTTTGTGAATTCTTCATTGACACAATTATTCAACCCCTTAAAGACTACCACTCTGAAGAACAGAGGTCCATTGAAGTGTTTTCAATCAGGTATTGAAAGCACCTGTGGATGTCAGGGAGCAGCAATAAAGCCTAATAAGCACCAATTAGGCAGCTTTAAAATGACTGTGATACTCAGCTCCTTCTAGACATTTACTGGTGTGGTTACAAACATGGTGAAGTCAAGAGAATGGTCCAGGAAGACAAGAGAAGAGGTGATTACTCTTCACAGGAAGGGCAATGGCTATAAGAAGATTGCAAAGATGTTAAACATACCAAGAGACACCATAGGAAGCATCATTCGCAAATTCAAGGCAAAGGGCACTGTTGAAACGCTACCTGGTCGTGGCAGAAAGAACATGCTGACTTCGACTGCTGTGCGCTACCTGAAGCGTAGAGTGGAGAAAAGTCCCCGTGTGACTGCTGAGGAACTGAGAAAAGATTTGTCAGATGTAGGTACTGAAGTTTCTGCTCAGACAATACGGCGCACCCTGCGTAATGAAGGCCTCCATGCCAGAACTCCCAGGCGCACCCCCTTGCTGTCTCCAAAGAATAAGAAGAGTCGACTGCAGTATGCCAAAAGTCATGTGGACAAACCACAGAAGTTTTGGGATAGTGTTCTGTGGACTGATGAAACAAAATTAGAACTGTTTGGGCCCATGGATCAACGCTATGTTTGGAGGAGGAAGAACAAGGCCTATGAAGAAAAGAACACCTTGCCTACTGTGAAGCATGGCGGGGGGTCAATCATGCTTTGGGGCTGTTTTGCTTCTGCAGGTACTGGGAAGCTTCAGCGTGTGCAAGGTACCATGAATTCTCTTCAGTACCAGGAGATATTGGAGGACAATGTGATGCAGTCCGTCACAAACCTGAGGCTTGGGAGACGTTGGACCTTTCAACAGGACAATGATCCCAAGCATACCTCCAAGTCCACTAGAGCATGGTTGCAGATTAAAGGCTGGAACATTTTGAAATGGCCATCGCAGTCACCAGACTTAAATCCGATTGAGAACCTCTGGTGGGACTTAAAGAAAGCAGTTGCAGTGCGCAAGCCTAAGAATGTGACTGAACTGGAGGCTTTTGCCCATGATGAATGGGCGAAGATACCCGTAGCTCGCTGCAAGACACTTGTGTCAAGCTATGCTTCACGTTTAAAAGCTGTTATAACTGTAAAAGGATGTTGTACTAAGTATTAAGATTGAATGTCACTTGGGGGTTGAATAAAACTGATAATGATGTGAGCAGAGAAAAGACATTTGTGGTTATTTCATTATAAATGTTATGTTATATTTGTCTGACCTACACGTGCCTCTTTGATTTAATTGTAAGCAGGATGACTGAATGATCAAAATCAATGTCAAACCGGCCAAAACAATCAATTTCAGTGGGGGTTGAATAATTTTGAACACAACTGTATGTCGACGTGAAAGGAAGGAGAATCTACAAGGCGACGTCACAGACTTTAGGAGAGGGGCTCACGGCAGCACCCGCTGCTCGTTGAGCACAGTAGGCCTAACTGCAGAGTAATTCGTGCTTTTGAGTCTTGAAACACCGCAAAAGTCTCCAAAAACACCAGTAAAAGTCGCTGGATTTGTCGCTTTTGACAAAAAAAAAAGTCGCCAGGAGGATGATTTGTTTGTTTTGTTTGCTTGAAATGGGGGAAAAGGTGGCAGTACTCTCTTTGCATTAAAAATGTCATGATTTGCCACAGTGAAAAACAAAACTTGGAGATATTGCTGTTACAACAATTTATTGTTGTTTATTTATTAACAACATAAATGTATTTAAAGATGTTTGTGTGTGCGTGGCTGCGTGCGTGCGTGTGTTATTTCACAAGAACTAAAGAAAAGCTTTAACTGTAGCCTATATTCTGACTAGTTTATTTGTTCGTATATATATATATATATATATAAATAAACTAAATACGACCTCACGTTTTATACGTTTGCAGCCTCTGAAACTTCCGTCCGTCATAAAAATTAATTCGGATGGTTCGATTTTCTGCATTTTTCGCATCCGTAGCAAATATTTGAGGGGTGTTTTTGACAATTGAGAGCCAAAAAATGACGAATATGGAAAAACTAATACGACAGTTATACGACTAATACGACTCAGTCAGGGTGCAAGGACCTTAAACTTTTGAGGCTTGCGCAGCTTCTCGAGGAGAAATTAAACAAATGAGCGCCATTTTCTAAAGTCTATGAGCGCAGCACACACAAATAAACTAAATTGAAGTTAAATTACTGCAGTTAAATTTCAAAATGTGGTGTTTTTATAATATTTATAACATTTGAATGCAGTTCAGCAACATACATCACACGACCTGACGACCAAGAGAGCTGACAATTGACCATCACTTCATTTACCATCAGCTCACGATTGAAAATGTGACACTGATTTCATGACAGTTCAACAAACAAGTTAATAATATTAAGTCACTTACATTTTAGACGAAATAATGACTGTCTTGGTCTATTTTAGCAGCGAAAATAGATCCGATGAATCCAAACAAAGATCACAGCATAGCGCATCTCACAGCAACACTCAATCGTGTTTTGAATGATTCAGTGTTTTGAACGAATCGGTTCAGTCAAAGATTCAATGACCCATCCACAAACATCTGTCTCATTCTTGATGAATTGGCCGTTTGAACGAATCGTTTGAATGAACGAATCAATGACTCGCTTAATAAAAACCGCTTATCACCTGCATTTGCGCTCGCTATCGACAAACCAATCAAATTTGTTCAAAACTTTTTTTTAAATCAGTCCAAATACATTACATTTTTTATTCAGGAGTAATGTTTATACAAAACTGTAACTTTTTATGACAGTAGTTTAGTGATAAAAAAAATAAGTTTTTTTTCCTCCCATCCTGTAGCCTGCTCGCGCCCCCCCGGGAGAGTGTCGGGGCGCGCCCCACCGGTTGAGAACCACTGGTTTAGGGTAAGGGTGCAACATCAAAACACTGAACGTGTACTTGAAAAACAAGTGCACACGATTAAGTCACAACGTGTTTGTTTATTATAGTGAAACCAATAATTCCAAAAGATATTTGCATAAATTTATTAACATGCATTCATTAACCAAGCAAAAAAATACTAATAAAAAAAAAAAACGGGGAAAAGAGAAAAGAACGAGACCGTGCCAAATCAAAGAAAGAAACAAAAATAGAACCAATCTTACTAAGCAAAAACAAAAACTTCTAATCTAACTCAACCATTAAAATTCACAAAAAACACCCAACATTCAACAAAAGAAAAGTCTTCAGCGTCAAAGATGCCCTAAACACTCTACGCTTACTAAAAAAAACTACACAAATGGCACAAATCACTAAACTAGTGTTCTAGACAAAATTAGATAACTCGGTGTAGCACATGTATATCACGTGATATCTTATATTCGTGATATTCTTTATCTCTTTCCCCGTTTAGTAATGTCATTTTATCAGCTAGATAACAGAAACGGCGAGAAGCACCAAAGAGAAAAGATTGAGTCTCAATTAACACGGATTTATCAAAGAACACAGACTTAACTAATAAAAAATTAAACACAGGGCTGGTACAGACAACACAGGGATGGTACAGACAACACAAGCACGCGAGTCAACAATGCGTTGAAAAACGCATGCTCTGGAATTTGATATACTCCTCCTAGGCGCTTAATCCGATCATCACCAAACTCGGGGAAAATGAAGTCTAGACATTGATGATGCAAAATTGCCAGCAGATTTTTTATATTTCTTACTTTTTTTCCGTGGCTAGGCAACAAATTTATGGCTAGAAAACAGAAACAGGAAGTGTGTTATAACTTCTGCATACATTCATTGTTTTTTTAAGAAACTTCAGCTGTGTGTTTGTTGTAGGAGGCAGAGCACATGGATGTGACTATTGTGAGTCAAAGGTATAGCGCCACCAATTGGCAGCAGGAATTTTGTCACTTTCAAAAAGCTTTGACAGAGAATTATAGGGCACCTTCTGTCAAAATTTGATTGATTTATTACCCTCATAAAAATATTCCCCTCCACCCCTCCTTCCGAACTGGACACCTGTTTTGGACTCCTGTTTTATTGACCTCTCACTAACCCCGCTACCCCCCATCCAAAGGAATTTAGGACAGTGTTTTGGACTTTGTGTTTTGACGTGAAAATGATCGAAAACGATCAAAAAATGTTTAAAAACAATGTGCTTTAAACTTTAAAATGTGAAATAGTGTATTGGGTAACAGTGACAAACATTTGGAGGTCAAAGGTTGTTTTTTATTAAAGAAAGTTTTGTTTTTTCACATACATTTGAATAGTTTTTCTCATTTTTTGAAGACATTAATGAATTGTAGCATTAAAAACACAAAACAATTTAAAATGTATTTTCTGAAACAGTTTCAAACCCATTAAGCATTGAGTATATCAAACAACAGTTTTTAAAATCAGTACATTTCACTCTTAAAGATTTGTTTTTAGGTAAAAAAAATTTTGCTTACGCGGCTTTGTGCAGATATTCTCTCTCTCTGTACGCAAATAACCAGAATGAGTTTCACAGAGGTGTGTGAAGGTGCACCGAGTCTCCGCCCCTAAGAGTTCGTCTCGCCTAACACACCTCCCGAAGCATACATACGACACTTTTGGCGCTTGTGTTAAAAACATTTCAAGAGTTTGACTAAGTGTAAAATACAAACCTTTGATTTTACGTGAACAGAATACTATGAATACAATGGCCGAAGCCTCTGCGCCCAAAACTCCTGAGAGATGTGCAGATGAAGCAAAGAAGGACTTGACTCTAGCACCGAGGAAGCCTAGTAGGGGTCCTTGTTTGGCCAAATTTCTCCATGAACAGGTGGATAACATCAAATATGACTTCCATTTATCAGATAATCGAGTATGTAGATACAATTTCGACAAGATCCACTGCGAGGTTAGATTGATCAATGTGGACGATGAGAGATTTACAATGAATACGATGAGAGATTTACAATGAATACAACCGACGACCCCGATCTGTTTTTCTCCGAAAAGGATCGGGTTTTGTTTTATACACAAGTGTGGCGGGATCAGAAAGAAGGAGGTGATGAACCTCTGTTCATCGCCGAGTGGAGTGGGATGACAATGGGATCGAGATACAGATTGCTTGGTGATCATATAAACAAACATCCAGATGATTGTTTATATTCTCTGCAGTGATTTCGGAAAGGGATTGCCCCAATTCATCTGGCCTATTACAGAGGCTGACCATCTGAAATCCTATGACATTAAATTCATGTTTCAATGGAAGGATTTATCTGTGCTGTATGACATTTTTGTTAAAATAGATAAATTGTTTAAGTGGTGTGATGCGTTTGAAAGGTATAATGGCATCAAAGTGAAACTGTTTCATCCTGAATGGTGCGTTCCTGCAAGGCGTGGTGCTCATATAGCTCCACCCACATTTTACAACCATTAAAATACCTACCACAGTGTCACAGGATAATTAAGGCTGTGGTAGAGACTTCTGGAACATCTGATTGATATAGGACTAAAGACCGAATGCGACGGATGCGCTGTTGACCATCCTTCCCAAACAAGACTCTCATGTCTGTATAAACCCTTATTACCTTTATGGCTGTTTCACTGAAATAAGTGAAAAACTGATCAAACCCGAGCTGAAGACCATCTTAGCACAGGCATTGAAGCTGTTCGGTTTAACACCGAATCTCCAAAGAATCCAGGGGTCTTGTTGAGACTGTCTAGTGTGAACTCAGTGATGAAATGTACATTGTAGAGGAACTGGCTGCTATCAGACAGAAACTTGTGGATGATAGCTGTGAACAGGCCATCCACGACGCGGTGGATGCCTGGAAGGCCTCCTCTGCTGCTGACTGCTAAAATATAGTCAGCGACGTTGTTACCACGGCTCTATCAAAGTCCTATAACGACCATAATAACAACGGGCAGAATGGCCATGGTTTGATGGTCATGTCTCGTAGCAGTTTTAAACCACCAGGGGCTAGGATGAGTAGGGGGAGGGGGCACCGGATTAAAAAGGCCAGGCGCCCAAGTAAGAAGCGTTCAGTTGCAAGACGAACACGGAGGACTCGTGTGAACGCATGAAAAAATCTACTAAAACTAAAAGACGACTGAATACTTTCTTCTAAAACATGTCTTTAATACACTGTATGTCTGATGAATGCGTTAAATCGGAGTTGGATCTGTTTACGGTCCCCTAACACAAACGGCTATTGAAAAGAATACCTCTGTCTGCTATTACAGACACCTCTCCGTTAGAATTTTTCATCGCAGGAACCGGCGAAGATTACATCTGAATAATACTCTACTATACACACGTGTCAAAATAACGAACCCTGATGGATCGGATATAGCGGAAGACGCACCCATTTCTCTTATAAATTACCCGGGGGCTTGTATATTCTCCCAGGTCAATGTCTCTTTAGAAGACCGTTTAGTCTCACAAAGCTCCAATACATATCCTTACAGATGTATCATGGAAGTACTCATGAATTTTGGTAAAGACACTAGGGAGTCTAACTTCTCAGTAGGACTCTTTTACAAAGATACGGCTGGTTCTATGGACGTCACAGACCCAGGCGGCTCAAAAGCAGGACTGAAAAAGAGGGCCGCGTTCACCAATGTGAGCAACGTTGTGGAAGTATTGGCACTGATTCATAGCGATATATTCCGTCTCTGATTTACTAGAGCGTAAGATGAATTTTGTCTGATGGCAGGTGATGGGGTTGCTTATAAGCTCAATATTGTATCAGGATCTCTTTTTGTGAAAAAAGTTACTGTCCTCCCCTGCTGTTCGCCTGGGACATGCGCAGGCACTCCTATCTGCCACTACTAATTACCCCATAGATGGGGTATACGTTAAGAATTTTTCAATCCCTGCAGGCTCGCGTGTGTCCAATCGGGAAAATCTATTTCTCGGAACGTTAACGAAATCCATCGTTTCTTTTCAGGAGCATATGACAGAAATCCCATTGCTTTTAAACATTTTAACCTGGAATTCCTAGCATGCCAGTTGTATGGCCGAGTCCAGCGACTTCAGACGGTGGCACTGGACCCACTCGGCCATCTTCTTCGGGAGCCGAGTGATAAACTGCTCCAGCACCACTCGATCGATGATTTTTCCGACGTCGCTTCCCTCAGCCAATAACCATTTACGGCAGGAGTCCCGGAGCTGTTGGGCCAACACAAAGGGCCGGCCGCTCGCTATTACTATTGTTGTACTTGAACAATAGTCCTACCTTGTGAAACATCTTGAACCGCTTCACTCATGAGTACTGCCTCGTCGACTGAAGAACAAATACAATATTTCATATAGAATATTTATTAATCATAGTTTTAATAGAGAAGGAGAGGATACTTACAGATTTCATCCAATATACGACTTAGTCCCTCATCAAAATAAAGGTCCGCTTCATTTACATCTGATGATAATAACGACAAAAAACGATAATCAAAACACATGAATGTAATGTATAACATGATTAAGAAATCAGATATCCTACTCACTGCAATCATATTGATTCACAGACATCGGAGCGGAGGATATGAAGAGATGTAGGCTAATAAAATTCGTAGCAGAGGATATGAAGAGATGTAGGCTAATACAACGTGAAGGATCCTGACAAGGTTCGATGTAAAGTCCTTAAATGCGGTTCGGGCATTTTTAAATGAAAATCCATGGGCGTTTCTGACAATGTCATAAAGTTAGGGGGTCTTCCAAATCGTAACCCCTACTGATATTACAGAACCCCTTTTTTTAATCTTAGATCAAGTGTGCTGTAGAGGATCAGGAGAGATAACAAAACTAAATAACATATTTTTAAATAAGAGTCTCTATGGGTTATTTCTCATGATATACTATAATATTGGTTAATGACCCGACCTTTTTTATTCATTATATATTCATTACTTGAGGGCTCTTTTCCGCTCAAACTTGGTCATTTGCACTTTAGAGGAAATGTTCATGCATCATGATCAAAGGATTCTGTTCAAATCTCCTAAGAAAACTCATTAGTGTTCGTGTGTGTGTGTGTGTGTGCGTGCGTGCGTGCGTGCGTGCGTGCACGCGCGAAACACACCTGGAGTCTTTAGATATCACAGATCTCAAGAGAGATGATTTGTTATAGGTCACATCCTGACCTACCTCTGTCCTTGACTCAACCTCACCAGAACCCCTGTAATAAAACAATTCGTAACACCTGATTGTTAAAAGACTTAAAGCAGGACACATTCTGTGAACCCACTCAAAAAAACACCAGCTGTACTCTTGTCTTTTGTGTATATGCGTACGTGTGTGCGTATGAGGGTATGCGTTAGACCCTCTTCTTTGCTTCATCAGCGCATCTCTGGATTTTTGGGCGCAGAGGGTTTCGGCCATTGTTGCAGAATAGTATTCTGTTCATGTAAAAACAAAGGTTTGTATTTTACACTTAGTCAAACTGTTGAAATGTTTTTAAAACAATCGCCACAAGTGTCGTATGAATGCTTCGGGAGGTGTGTTAGGCGGGACAAACTCCGGTGCTGGGAGCATGTTAGGAGCGGAGACTCGGGTGCACCTTCACACACCTTTCTGAAACTCATTTTGGTTTTTGCTTCTGGAGAGAGAGGATATCTGCACAAAAGCAGCGTAAGCAATATTTTTTACCTAAAAACAAATCTTAAACAGTGAAATTTACACTTAAAATATATGACTTTATGATGACAAAATACTGAAAATGCTAAATTGCAAACGATTATAATATATCTCGAATGGTGTTGCCATGGCAAAAAGTTTTAAAGTAAGAAAAAAAAAAACAACATAAAATTGTGTCATTTACCAATTAATGAAATATTCTCCATTTTATTTCAATATATAATAACACAAATATTAGAAATAAACACATTTTTTAATTTCATATTAATTGATCTGTAAGTTAAAATAACAGATAACTACTCTTTGGTTACAATGAATCCAGTAATATTCAAATGTCATATATTGAATGAGCACTAGAGGGCAGCATATACCTATTTTTAGGACCGTTGCTTTTCACTCTGTACATGCTACCCTTGGGAGATGTCATTAGGAAGCATGGCATTAGTTTTCACTGTTACGCTGATGATACTCAGCTCCATATTTCTTCGCGCCCAGACGAAACCTACCAATTCTCAAAATTAACAGAATGCGTAGCTGATAGAAAAAATTGGATGACTAGTAATTTCCTACTACTAAATTCAGAAAAAAGTAGATTCTAATTATTGGACCAAAAACTTCAGCACATAAAAACCTAGAATACTGTCTAACACTTGATGGCTGCTCTGTTAAGTCGTCTTCGTCAGTTAGGAACCTGGGTGTGCTCTTTGATACCAATCTTTCATTTGAAAGCCACATTTCTAGCATATGTAAAACCGCATTCTTCCATCTTAAAAATATATCTAAATTGCGACATATGCTCTCAATGACAAATGCGGAACAGCTAGTTCATGCGTTTATGACCTCGAGACTAGATTACTGTAACGCTCTATTGGGTGGTTGCCCTGCTCGCGTGATAAACAAATTACAGCTGGTCCAAAACGCAGCAGCTAGAGTCCTTACTAGAACCAGGAAATATGAACATATTAGCCCGGTTCTGTCAAAACTGCACTGGCTCCCTATTAAACATCGTATAGATTTTAAAATCTTGCTAATTACTTACAAAGCACTAAATGGCTTAGCTCCCCAGTACCTGAGTGAGCTCTTAATGCATTATAGTCCTTCGCGTCTATTACGATCTCAGAATTCTGGCCAGTTGTTAATACCTAGAATATCAAAATCAACCACAGGCGGTAGATCCTTTTCCTATTTGGCACCTAAACTCTGGAACAATCTTCCTAGCATTGTTCGGGAAGCAGACACACTCTGTCAGTTTAAATCTAGACTAAAAACGCATCTATTTAACCTGGCATACACATGACGCACTATAAACTTTTGTCTTCATATCCGTTAAAGGATTGTTAGGCTGCATAGATCAGGTCAGCCGGAACCGGGAACCGGGAACACTTCCTATAACACCAGATGTACTCGGTACGTCAGAAGAAGAATGGCGTCTACACTAATTTTTTGTCTCTCTGCTTATCCCGAGGTTTACCAATTAACGGATCTGGGCCGTGTCCGGGTCGGACGGGGAACCTGTGCCTGTGTGCGGCAGCAATGTGGCCCTGTGGTGTCGGCGGAGACTGTGTTAACTAGCTCATCCTTTGTTAAGACCTTACCGACTCATCAGCCAGTGGCACATATCCCAACAAACCGTCCCATACCGGCGTGATCAAAAAGATCTTAAACTAGATTAAATATTTTGACTGTTGCGATTCCAAATCGGTTTAATGACCTGTAACTCTGCCTGAGTATCGGACAAGTGTTCACTGTTGGCCAGAGGAGAACTGGCCCCCCGACTAAGCCTGGTTTCTCCGGAGGTTTTTTTCTCCATTTGTTGGAGTTTTGGTTCCTTGCCGCTGTTGCCTTTGGCTTGCTTAAGTTGGGGACACTTGCTTGATATTCAGCAGTGTTTTTGATATGCCTGCATTGGCGCCGTTGTATACAAACTGAGCTGAGCCGGACGATTACGTCACTGTTTTCTGCAGTGCTGATATACCTAAATTAAGTAGACTAATAACTACTGATATTTGCAACGGAATGAATCAATAATATATAGAATAAGCTGCACAATGACACCATTTTCTTATTAATGTAAAGCTGCTTTGCCACAATTTACATTGTAAAAAGCGCTATATAAATAAAGATGACTTGACTTGACTATTCAAATAGCTGTGTTTTTCTGAACTGAAAAATCCAGTCAATTTGAAATTGAAGGATTTTGATTGGATTCATTGAAAAGTGTTGTTGTTCAATTGTGTTATTAATTAAGTTAAAAGCAGCAAGATTTGAGAAATTACAATCTTGTTGGTATATATATATATATATATATATATATATATATATATATAGCAGGTAAAAATAAGTATTGTTGGCAGCTAAAAATAAGTATTGAATATGTTAACACTTTTTTAATTATACAAAGTTCCAATGCTGCAATTCATATAAAATTTTGACCAGATGTTGGTATTAGCTCAAGATATCAGTACAAATAAGGAAATCATAATACTACAATCCATAAAAAAGTTTAATAAAGTGAAATGACATGGGGAAAAAAAGTGTTGAACTCTGAAATTGTATTTAATAGTTGGTAGAAAAGTTTTTTTACAGTGACTGCTTCAAGGCGCATCCTGTATGACCAAACTTTAAATTTTGAATACTCTGGGGGTCCCTCTTGTGAATTTTGATCTTCAGTTCCTTCGACAAAATGCTCTGTTGGGTTTAGGTCTGGTGATTTACTGGGACATTCCAACAACTTTATTTTCTTCTGGAACCAATTCAAACTCCGCTTTAGAGTGTATTTTGGATTGTTGTCCTGGTGGAAGGTCCACCAAATTCTCATCTTCCTCATCCTGGTGGATGGCAACAAATTCATCTCAAAAATGCACATTACATGGCTCTATTCATCTTCCCTTCTATAACATTGTTTATGGCAATACCATGAGTAGATAAACAGCCCCATACCATGATGCTTCCACCTCGAATATATCACTGTTCATGTGGTATTTTTAGAGTCTTATTCAAAGCCATTTCTCCTCTAGACATGGCATGTGGTAGCTATTGTTGGCAAAAGTTAGATTTTTGTCTCATCTGACCATATTAAATTGTCCCAGTAGTCCAGATCTTTCCAAATGTTTTGTAGAAAACCTCAAATGAACTTCAACATGCCTTTTCTTCAATAGTGGAGCTTTCTGTGATGAGCGAACATGGAGTCTGTGGTGGTGGAGTGCTTTTCCTATTGTTTTCTGTACCTGCTTCCTCCAAGTGTTTCTGGACCTCTTTCTGAGTGCTCCCTGGTTCTTCGGCTACACTTTTGACAAACTAAAGTTTACCTTCTGACTCCCTTATCAGAAATCTTGTGAGGAGATCCTTTGCATGGCCAGTTTGTAACACCTATGCCATTAACTTTTGCTTGAGTGCTACATAAAATAAGGGACAAACTAGACCAATTTTGTTCATGGGTCAAATGTTTTAAACATAGTCACACAAAACATGTATTATTCAACTTGACAATCTCTTTCATCAAAACATTTGGAACCAGAGGGTAAGAAATAGTCCATCACTATCACAGCACAGTTCCTGATTTCTCATCAAGTAGGATTTCTCATCATTTCTCATCCTGTTTGTAATCTGAAGGTTGCCAGTTCGATTCCCACGCCAGCAGGAATTGAAGGTGGGGATTGTTAATGAACCGCACTCTCTCCACCTTCGATACCATGACTAAAGTGCCCTTGAGCAAGGCACCTAACCCCTAATTGCCCCCCTTGTAAGTCGCTTTGGATAAAAGCGTCTGCTAAATGATGAAAAATATAAAATGTAAAAATCAATTGAGGAAACGGTACTTAAATGGCAAGGTGATCCACAGAAGTTCAATTATCAGAGAGCTTTGTCAATGTTTGAAGTAAAACGTTAACTTGCAACAGTTAACAGTTGAGTAGTAAATGGAAATCAACTCTTAGTTCCAATCTTCTCAGTTGTTTACACTCCAAGTAATCCATAGTCATTCCTAACATAAACTCTCCGAAAGCAAAATTCAAAACCAACAAACTAAAATGCTACATATGCTATGAACATAAATTGTTAAGACAAAACATAAACAGTAACAACTACTTACAGATGAGCTTAGAACTCTAAAGTTCCTCAACCAGGGTAAAAAAAGGCTACAACCACCATGAAGCAAGCCTCTCTGTGCAGTTAGAGAATCAACTTCCTACCATTTCTCCTTCTTTGCTTCCTTAAAGAGGCAAAGTCATACACCTCAAATAGAGCGCCCCCCTAATGCTCAGGTGAGTAATAACAGTAAATTTACTGGAGAAACTACTGGTACATGTATTAGTAACAGGAAAACTGTTACAAGTTGGTATGGTGGAATAATGTTCCTTTCTGTTGTGGAAAATGGCCCCAATGGTGCTTCAAGGAACATTGAGTTGGAAAATCCGCAACCAGTACCGTTATGTATGGCAAAAATCTTATAGTGAAAGTCGTAGGAGAGCTCTTTGCATCTATCCATCATGATATGTCCAATACTTGCATTCAGAGGTGGGTGAGCCTTTTTCTAACTTAAAAACATGCACTAATCCAAATGATTCTAGTTTGTACAGGTAGGAGGTAGAACTAATTAGTGAAATCTGTTGTTTTCTTGCCTTGCCTTGCCATGGTGTACTGCTTTTTCTTAATGTGTTCAAAACATGTCATTTCACTTTATTACACATAACTTTTTTATGGATTGCAGTATTATGATTTCCTTATTTGTACCGATTTCTTGAGCTAATACCAACATCTGACCAAAGTTTTATGTGAATTGCTTCATTGGAACTTTGTATAATAATAAAAAAATGTTAACGTAAATTAAGGCTGTCAATTTAACATGTTAATTAGATTAATTAATTACTGTAAAAAATGTGTTAAATTTTTTAACACAATTAACGTACCTTCCCTGACCCACAATTATGTAGTTCATCTGTTGATTGATGATGATTAGTATGCAAGTCAAGTCATCTTTATTTATATAGTGCTTTTTACAATGCAGATTGTGGCAAAGCAGCTTTACATTAATAAGAAAATGGTGTCATTGTGCAGCTTATTCTATATATTATTGATTCATTCCGTTCCAAATATCAGTAGTTATTAGTCTAGTTAATTTATGTATATCAGCACTGCAGAAAACAGTGACGTAATCGTCCGGCTCAGCTCAGTTCGCATACAATGGCGCCAATGCAGGCATATCAAAAACACTGCTGAATATCAAGCAAGTGTCCCCAACGTAAGCAAGCCAAAGGCAACAACGGCAAGGAACCAAAACCTCGGGAGAAACCAGGCTTAGTCGGGGGGCCAGTTCTCCTCTGGCCAACAGTGAACACTTGTCCAGTTATAGGTCTTTAAACCGATTTGGAATCGCAACAGTCAAAATATTTAATCTAGTTCCATCTAGTTTAAGATCTTATGATCACACCGGTATGGGACGGTTTGTTTGGATATGTGCCACTGGCTGATGAGTCGGTAAGGTCTTAACAAAGGATGAGCCAGTTAACACAGTCTCCGCCGACACCACAGGGCCACATTGCTGCCGCACACAGGCACAGGTTCCCCGTCCGACCTGGACACGGCCCAGATCCAGCCAATCACGTTAATTGGTAAACCTCGGGATAAGCAGAGAGACAAAAAATTAGCGTAGATGCCATTCTTCTTCTGATGTAACGAGTACATCTGGTGTTATAGGAAGTGTTCCCGGTTCCGGCTGACCTGATCTATGCAGCCTAACAATCCTTTAACGGATATGAAGACAAAAGTTTATAGTGCGTCATGTGTATGCCAGGTTAAATAGATGCGTTTTTAGTCTAGATTTAAACTGACAGAGTGTGTCTGCTTCCCGAACAATGCTAGGAAGATTGTTCCAGAGTTTCGGTGCCAAATAGGAAAAGGATCTACCGCCTGCGGTTGATTTTGATATTCTAGGTATTAACAACTGGCCAGAATTCAGAGATCGTAATAGACGCGAAGGACTATAATGCATTAAGAGCTCTCTCAGGTACTGGGGAGCTAAGCCATTTAGTGCTTTGTTAGTAATTAGCAAGATTTTAAAATCTATACGATGTTTAATAGGGAGCCAGTGCAGTTTTGACAGAACCGGGCTAATATGTTCATATTTCCTGGTTCTAGTAAGGACTCTAGCTGCTGCGTTTTGGACCAGCTGTAATTTGTTTATCACGCGAGCAGGGCAACCACCCAATAGAGCGTTACAGTAATCTAGTCTCGAGGTCATAAACGCATGAACTAGCTGTTCCGCATTTGTCATTGATAGCATATGTCGCAATTTAGATATATTTTTAAGATGGAAGAATGCGGTTTTACATATGCTAGAAATGTGGCTTTCAAATGAAAGATTGGTATCAAAGAGCACACCCAGGTTCCTAACTGACGAAGACGACTTAATAGAGCAGCCATCAAGTGTTAGACAGTATTCTAGGTTTTTATGTGCTGAAGTTTTTGGTCCAATAATTAGAATCTCTGTTTTTTCTGAATTTAGTTGTAGGAAATTACTAGTCATCCAATTTTTTCTATCAGCTACGCATTCTGTTAATTTTGAGAATTGGTAGGTTTCGAAAAAAGTGCTTTACTATTTTTTCTGTCTTTCTTGTGAAACGGTAAATTCGAAAATTCATGGCAACAATATTTATATTTTAGCGTTAGAAATACTACTGTGACTAAACTGCTTACATGTACTGGTGAATTAACCATTACAGAAACATAATGATTTTGAGTAGTGTTAATTTAGGGCAGCTGTGGCACAAACCTTAAGTGGCGGTGATATAATAAATTTAAGCTCTGTATATAGTGAATATAGTGTAAATCTCTACTCTCTTTTAATCTCTATTAAAAAATACAGTGACAATAAGAGAATCAAAAATACAAACTCAGTGTTAACCAACAGGCAAGAGAAATGTTCAGCAGGAACCCACACGTGACCTCTTACTGTTTTTTCTTTGTCCTGTGTAAATTATAGAAACATCTTACATTTATTCAATTACATGCTGTTATCCCTTCAGTTACTACCATTAAATACTTGAATGACATACTGACTTTTAAACCTAAATTGAACTTGATATGAATATGAATTGTCTCCCTCTCTACCGCGTTCCGTTTGTCTGACGCGAGCGCGCACGCTGGCGCTCATTCAGTTACATAAAGTTTGAAGTTTAATGCAGACTGTCAGGACAAACCTTTAGGCAAAATGGAAATGCTCTCGTGAATTTTAAACATTTACTGATAAAGATATAGCTGTAGAATGAACGTTTTGCGCTGAGGTCGGGCACGCATCTGTCAAGCGCCTGACAGATCAAGCCATGTTAAACACAGAGCTAATGCATTAGCTTGAAGCTTCAAATAAAGAGTTCTCATGTTTTGGGAAGTTTGGTTTACGCACCTTTACCGCAGCAGCTCACTCTGTTTCTTTCATTGTTTTTAAATGCATTTTGTCCATAGAAATGCTTTATTCATTGCTGGAATTTGATAAGACTGGTGGAAGTTTTGCGTGCACGGTGGGCAGACCCGACTAATCGATAATGACAATAGTTGTCTATGATTTTCATTATCGATTTTATCAATTAGTTGTTGCAGCCCTACTTGCCTGCATTCAGATTTCGCATCAAGAGGAGGAAACAAATGCAAATTTTGCAACAAAACAATTTAAAAAACCTGAGACAACATCCAATTTCGTAAGGCACCTGCAGAGGCACCACAAAGTGAGGTAAGTTATTAAGCTGGGAGCAAGCATTTTCTATCCCAAACATAAGAGTTAGCCTTTGCATTTGAGTCTTTTTATGAGTTTAGAAAGTAGGTCTAAAGTAGGATTTGTATTTTCATTGCGATATGAACATGTTATTTAGTGATGGGCACCGACACGTTATTAAACGGGCCATGGGCCTGCAGCCTCTGCTCTCTCTCTATCACTCATGTGTTGACTCCTCTAACACTTACACACACACACACACACACACACAGACAGCTTTTTTTTAGTAAAGAAGCAAGTTGACAACAGTTAATGTTATATTCATTACTGTATGTGCAATAAAATCTTTGTAAGTAAAAAGACAGTTAGTGACTTGCTGCTGTAAACTTGAATGATCTAGGCTCTAGAAACAACATTTAGGCCCAGTGTCATAAACTCCTTAGTTTTATGCATTTAAGCTTTTAAAACCATGCCTTAGTTATAAAAAAAACAAAAAAACAGTTAAAACAGCTCAAAAGTGCATTATAGTCTTGGACTAGCCTAAGCCTTGTCTATGAAACCAGGGTAATGTTTCTAATAGTATATTCTAATAGTGAATTTAAAAACAACCAGACAGGTAATATGCCCTCCTAATTGTTTATCACAAGTCATAGTCATTGCAAAAAATTGTGCAACCCTATTAGAAAGGCAGTGGATAGGTCTGCTAAGATTTATAAATGAAGTTAATTTTTTCATGTTTTTCAATTCCAGCACTAATATAGAATACTGCATTTCTTCTCTCCAGGTTGCAGGAGTATCGGGCAGGCCAGAAACGGGGGGCATTCACAGCTGACCATTGATACATTTCAGTGGCTAACATCACAAGTTCAAGTGTACAGTTCTTCTTCATTGAGGCAACTTGCCATCAACCAAGCAATCGTCCATGACCTTATAATTGGCTGCTGCCTGCCACTATTAATAGTGGAAAAATCAACATTTCCGACATTTTCTACACACCGTTGATGAGAGGTACATCCCAGTCACCAGAACAATCCAACAGATACCATAACTTTCAAACAGATACCTGTTGCGTGACGTGCTGGTCAAGGGAAGCACAACGACGGTAGTGAACTAAAGAAGGTTTACTTTATTGAAGAATAATGGAACAATGATACATCAAACACCTCATTACACGAACGATCACAGACAAAGAGTGAGGGAAACACAGGGTATAAATTCAAACACTAATGACAGGAACTCAGGTGAAAACCAATGATGACGAACAGCTGATGATAATGAACTTATAAAGACAAAGGAGGGAAACTAGGTCACACGAGGATCATGAGCGGGGCACAGGTGACAGACATAACTAATTACAAGACACGGCTGACTCAAATGAACTGATAACGAGACAATGACAAACGGGAAATCAAAACCGAGAACATGTGACAGATGACGGAACTCAAAACAAAGACCACATGTTACACATGACTAGAACTCAAAACAAGGAACACGTGACAACTGACAGGACTGACGAATGCGAACCAAAGAACACATGATAGGTGACAGGACTGAAATCTAAACAAGGAACATGAGACACAGATGACAAGACTAAGGACAGGACTGGGGAACCAAGAAACAGATATCAACAGGCATAACTGTTACAATACCTCAACTAGTGACCAGAGTCAGAGAGTGCATCAAGTCAAGTCTGACAAATCGGAAATTCATCTCTGTAACGGCTGACATATGGTCAGATCGCACACTGAGGTCTTACCTAGGAGTAACAGTTCATGTTTGTAACTGCACAGCTAATGAATACACCCTGAAGTCCCTCCTGCTTGCCTGCAGAAGATTCACAGGGCGTCACAGTGCTAAAAACATTTTAGATGCATTTGATGAAATATGGGAAGAATACAATTTATTATCTCAGATAACGCATCGAACATGTAAAAAGCTTTTAAAGTTGTGATTGCAGAAGACCTCTCAGATGATAGTGAGGATGAGGAGGATATGGTTGGTGAAACATTGGATAAGAACTGTCCCCTAGGTTCCCGTCAACGTCTGTCCTGTTTTGCTCACAGCCTACAGCTAGTAGTAGGCGATGGATTAAAAGAGGTGAAGTGCCTTTCTCAAGCAATCTCCAAAGTGTCAAAGCTTTCAACCCTACTGCATAGCAGTACAATTTTCAAATACAGGTTTGAGGCAGTCTTTGGCATTGGAAAAAGCATTCCTGTGGCCAGTGCAACTCGATGGAATTCCACCTTCAAGCAAATACACTGCCTTGACAGAGATGTGCTCTCTTGACTTTAAGAACATTGTTATCACAACAAGAGAGTGGGGCCCATTGAGAAAACTCTGTTTGATTCTTGGACCTTTTGCTGAAGCAACAGAATTAACAGAGGGAGAAAAGATCATCGCAATCAGAATGGTTGTTCCAACAGTGCTTGACCTGAACACTCATCTAATTCACATGGATTCGCCAAAGAGCTTCTGTAGGCCATTGATCCGAGCACTCTGGGAGTCACTCCAGCAAAGGTGCATCCTCATTGCACTTCATATGGCTGAGCCTGAGGACCATAGCTTCAATGCACCGTTTAGTCATGAAATCTATGCACAAGCTGCGATGCTGGAATCCTCAGTTTGGAATGAGCTCGGTTGACATGGATGTGAGGACCAGTGGCAGCTCTGTCACTTTAAAGAGACTAAAGGAGGAAATACAGAAGTCTCTGACAGGTTTGTATGTTCTCCTGTGAGGAGTTGTATTAGCTACTACTAGTATTATGTACTACTATAATAAAAATAATATAATAAACTTAATTTATATAGCACTTTACAAAAAGAAGTGCTTGACAGACATAAAAATACCACAAATGCAATATAGAACAATAAATAAAGATTAAAGAAAATGAATGCAATTAAGAAAAATAAATACATGAATAAAAGCATAGGAAACTAATTAAAAGCCAACTTATAAAAATGACTTTTTAAAGAGTTTTAAAGGACTACAGCTACTTTATACTACAATTACTACTTCTGCTGCTGCTACTAGTCCTGATAATAATACATGTAATTCACATTACATTATATTTTCAAGTTGTTTAAGAAGGTATGCATTTCTATCTTATTTCTTCCAGACAGTTTGATAGCTGAGGCAGAAAAAGCTAACCTGGAAAACATCCATGCCAGAGAGCAGGGGTCTACAATAGAACCACCTCAGGATTCTCCTGAAAATTCCAAGATTCCACGACTCCTGACAAAGTATAAAACTCATAAAAAGAAACACAACACTCCCACTGAGGCAAACATTGTCACTCCAGTAATGAAATACTTTGAAGATATCCAGAGCTCTCCGATAGAGTGTTATGTTCTGGTTTCACAACAAGGACAAATATCCACATTTGCAAGAACTTGCTCTTAAAGTGCTGTCTGTGCCTGTGTCTTCAGCACCAGTTGAAAGAGTTTTTAGTGCTGGAGGACTTCTTTTGAGGCCCCATCGAGCAAGCCTAGGATGAAAAATGCTCACATCTCTTATATTTCTCAAATGCAACAATCTGTCTGTAACACAGGAAAGGACACTAAGAAGCATGCACAGAATGAGGATTAGATACAGAGCCAGTTTAGGTCAGGATCTGCCATCCCATACTTTCATCCAATTCTGCACTAAAATTGTAATGGATTTTGACTTGACTACTACTCTTGAATATGTTGTATATTATATGGCATTATGCCATAAATGCTGTTGAAAATGCTCCTTTATTTTATTATTTTGGTTACTTATGGATGTTTAGGTAATGGATATGGATTCTTTAGGTAAAAGTTTAAGAATGGGAACATGTTAAGTTTTTTCTCACCTGTGTAGCTTGTTATTTGTTCCATATCCCATGGAATGTTAATAAAAACACTGAAAATGTGAAACTGCACTTCAGCTTTATGTGACTTGAGTGAAATTGTTATACCTAAAATATGTAAAATGGCTTAATTTGATTCTGCACTGATTTTTGATCATTACAAATAATAATGTAAAATGATTATCTTTGTGATGACCGTCAGTTGTTGTGCCCGCTAGACACTCTAGAGGGCACTCCACTATGGACTCTCACACACACTCACTCACAGACACTGACTACATTTCCCAGAAGCCCCACACCCATCACTGATCACTCCACCAGCTGCAACACATTTCCCAGTTACTGATTACATCACCCAGCCAGTCACACTATTTAAGCTCAGCACACAGCGGTCTCGATCTTCTTTAAAGTTATAATTTCTGAGCGTTATGCACTGACTTGTTTTCCCGGTTTTTGATTCTGCCTGTTTCCCTGTTTTCTGATCGTTCCCTGCCTACCGTTTTGGACTTATTGCCTTGGATTATTGGACTGTTGATTGTTTGCTGCCTACCTCGATCTACTTTACCTGTCTATTGATTATGATTCTGCCATTCCTCGGATATACCTGTTTTGCTGTTGTTTGACCCTGCCTGTTCGACCAAACTGTTTGCAATAAAAGCCTGCAATTGGATCTCATCCGCTGACTCGCTTGTAATCTGAAGGTTGCCGGTTAGGGTTAGGGTTAGGGTTAGAATGATTGAGCAGGAATAGGGTTAGGGTTCCTGCCACACTGGCAGGAATTGAAAGTGGGGATTGTGAATAAACAGCACTCTCTCCACCTTCGATACCATGACTAAAGTGCTCTTGAGCAAGGCACCTAACCCCTAATTGCACCCCTTGTGAGTCGCTTTAGATAAAAGCGTCTGTTAAATGATGAAAAATAAAAAAATGTAAATTGATAATGTGTCATGTGTAAAGAGATGCGTTTTTAGTCTAGATTTAAACTGACAGAGTGTGTCTGCTTCCCAAACAATGCTAGGAAAATCGTTCCAGAGTTTAGGTGCCAAATAGGAAAAGGACCTACCATCTGCGTTTGATTTTGATATTCTAGGTATTAACAACTGGCCAGAATTCTGAGATCGAAATAGACAAGAAAGTCTATCACTCAGGTACTGGGGAGCTAAACCATTTAGTGCTTTGTAAGTAATTAGCAAGATTTTAAAATCTGTACGATGTTTAATAGTATACCAGAGCAGTGGTGACAAAACCGGGTTAATATGGTCATACTCCCTGGTTCTAGTAAGGACTCTAGCAGCTGCGTTTACAGTAATCTAGCCTTGAGCTCATGAACTGTTCTGCATTTGTCATTGAGAGCATATGTCGTAGTTTAGATATATTTTTAAGATGGAAGAATGTGTTTTAGAATTTTACATATGAAATGGAAATGTGGCTTTCAAATGAAAGATGGGTATCAAAGAGCACACCCAGGTTCCTAACTTACGAAGATGACTTAACAGAGCAGCCATCAAGTGTTAGAAAGTATTCTAGGTTGTTATGTGCAGAAATTTTTGGTCCAATAATTAGAATCTCAGTTTTCTCTTAATTTAACAGTAGGAAATTATTAGTCATCCAATTTTTTTTATATCAGCAACGCATTCCATTAATTTTGAGAATTGGTAAGTTTCGTCAGAGCGCGAGGAAATATAGAGCTGAGTATCATCAGCTTAACAGTGAAATCTAAGGCCATGCTTCCTAATGATATCTCCCAAGGGTAGCATGTAGAGAGTGAAAGTAACGGTCCTAGTACTGATCCTAGCGGTACTCCATATTGAACTTGTGTTCGATATGACATCTCTTTGTTTACTACAAAGAGTAAGTTCTCTGCACCACCCACACAGGAACTCATCCCCTCCTCATCCTCTAATCTTCTCTCTTCTTTCTCCTTTCTCACAGAGGCGGAAGTATCAAAACTTCTCCTCTCCACTCATCCCACCACCTGCCCTCTAGACCCCTTCCCCTCACACCTTCTACAAGCCATCTCTCCCGCTCTTTTACCAGCACTTACACACATTATTAACTCGTCTCTCCACACAGGCACTTTTCCTACCACATTCAAGCAGGCTCGTGTAACCCCACTGCTTAAAAAACCCACGCTAAACACATCACTCGTGGACAACTACAGATCTGTCTCTCTCCTACCATTCATATCAAAAACACTTGAACGAGTTGTGTTCAACCAGGTATCATCCTTCCTCACACAGAACAACCATCTGGACGTCAACCAATCTGGTTTCAAGAGCGGCCATTCCACAGAGACTGCTTTACTGTCTGTCACGGAATCCCTGCGAATTGCAAAGGCTGGTTCCAAATCATCTGTTCTCATTCTGCTGGATTTATCTGCTGCCTTCGACACCGTAAACCATCAAATTCTTCTGTCCACCCTCTCGTCACTGGGTATCTCAGGTACTGCACTTCAGTGGTTTGAGTCCTATCTCACAGGTAGGTCTTTCAGAGTTGCCTGGGGAGGAGAGGTATCCAAACCTCATGAACTGATCACTGGGGTCCCTCAGAATTCAGTTCTGTCCCCTCCTATTCTCCATTTATACTACATCACTGGGTCCCATCATACAGGCACATGGTTTCTCCTACCACTGCCATGCTGATGACACACAACTCTACCTGTCCTTCCAACCAGATGATTCCACAGTAGCTGCACGGATCTCAAGGTGTCTGGCGGATATCTCCACGTGGATGGAAGAACACCACCTGCAGCTCAACCTGGCAAAGACTGAGTGTAACAAAGTTCGTAAATATGGGAAGAAGGAGGCGGGAACCGGCGAACATTTAACAACTTTAATTAACAAATAAACCAACAATAAAATCAAAAAGTATAAGCACACAAACTAAATCACACTCAACATAAAATCCCAGGCCTGGTCCTCTCTCGTCCTTCACTGTCGTCGCTCCTCCTTTATGCTTCCGGAGCTCCTCCGTGGCTCTCGCCCACCCTGCTCGTCACATATCCCCATCGCCCCTCGCAGGCCGGGGGGTACCCACAAGGCTGCGCCTACTCCCCCCGGGGGCCAGTCTCGGCGGCCACAGCACCTGGGGGTAAGGACAGACGAGACGAGAGAAAAGGAGACGGAAGCACAAGGAGCGACAAGGACGAGAGAGTGGAGAGAGGAAAACAAACAAACAAACAAAAAAAAAAAATCTTGGTCCGGCTCCCCGACACACTGCCGCTCGGTCCTCAGCCCGCCGAGAGGCTCTTCCTCGCGGTGCCATGCGATGGCACTGGACGCTCGGTGGAAGGCCCGATCCTCCTCCGCCCCCTGGCGCCCGGCGATGGCTCCTCCGCATGAGGGCAGCCATCAGCGAGCCCGCCGTTCCCTGCTCCTCCCCGCTCCGGCGGCAGGCAGCAGGCCTCGGCCCACGGCGGACGGCGGCTCCTCCCCATTACAGCGGCAGGCAGCAGGCTTTGACCCCGGCGAACGGACGCTCCTCCTTTATGCTTCCAGAGCTCCTCCATGGGGGACTCGAGACCGGTGCGCCGAGCACCTGAAGCTCATTAACACTCGCGTCACCGGCCTCGCACCGTTCCCCCACGGCTCTCGCCCGCCCTGCTCTTGGACGGCCGCCACCCCACCTCGTCCCAGGGGCGCGGTAGCGAGCTTCCCGTCCCACCTATCACTCGATTGCTCCAGTACCACCGCTTCGGGCAGCCACTCGCGGTCTTCTCTCCCGCGCTGCCCGATCTCCTCAGCACCGCGATCCCCCTCAGCAGCGAGGGCTCTTCGACAACATGTCCCTCCTTCCTCCCGGGTTTCGGCACCAGTGTAACAAAGTTCATAAATATGGGAAGAAGGAGGCGGGAACCGGCGAACATTTAACAACTTTAATTAAACAAATAAACCAACAATAAAATTAAAAAGTATTACTAAACAATCTAAACACAAACTAAATCACACTCAATATAAAATCCCAGGCCTGGTCCTCTCTCGTCCTTCACTGTCGTCGCTCCTCCTTTATGCTTCCGGAGCTCCTCCGTGGGGGACTCGAGACCGGTGCACCGAGCACCTGAAGCTCATTAACACTCGCGTCACCGGCCTCGCGCCGTTCCCCCACGGCTCTCGCCCGCCCTGCTCGTCACACTGAGCTTTTAGTCTTCCCTGCCACTCCTACTCTACAACATGACATCAACATACAGCTTGGTACAACCACCATTACCCCATCAAAGTCGGCCAGAAATCTTGGAGTTATCTTCGATGACCAACTGACCTTCAGAAACCACATCTCAAAGACGGCGCGGTCATGCAGATTTGCACTTCGCAACATCAGGAAAATCTGTCCCTTCCTGACTGAGCACGCAACACAACTGCTTGTCCAGGCCCTGGTCATTTCAAGGCTTGATTACTGCAATGCTCTTCTGGCTGGTCTGCCGTCAAGTGCAATCAAACCCCTTCAAATGATCCAGAACGCTGCTGCACGTCTTGTCTTCAACGAGCCTAAGAGAGCCCACGTCACGCCCCTCTTCACCTCTCTGCACTGGCTACCCCTCGTTGCTCGCATCAAGTTCAAAGCGCTGATGCTTGCTTACAGATCCACCACAGGCTCTGCACCTTCCTACCTCCACACACTGCTACAACGCTATGTCCCCACCACAATCCTGCGATCACTAAAGGAGCGTAGGCTTGTGGTACCGTCACAGAGAGGCAGAAAATCACTCTCCAGAACATTCTCCTTCACTGCTCCCTGCTGGTGGAATGATCTCCCTACTTTCATCAGGAACGCTGAATCCCTGGCAATATTCAAGAGACAACTGAAAACTCATCTCTTCCGTGAACACTTGATCCCCTCATAAAAAAAAAAAAAAAAATCCTTTCCTTCCCTTTTCCCTTCCTACTCTAGCTTATGGTACTGAGCAATGTATGAAACTTGTATTGTGAGCACTTCCTGTGTTATTTGCCAATTCATGAAGAATCGCTTGTTTGTTTTCCTCACTTGTAAGTCGCTTTGGATAAAAGCGCCTGCTAAATGACTAAATGTAAATGTAAATGTACTACAATAAACTGATAACGGTCAGATAAGTATGATTTGAACCATGCCAATGAAATTCCATTAATGCCAACATAATTTTCTAGTTTATTCAAAAGAATATTGTGGTCGATAGTGTCAAAAGCAGCACTGAGGTCTAGTAATACTAATAGAGAGATACAACCACGATCTGATGATAAGAGCAAATCATTTGTAACTCTAATGAGAGAAGTCTCAGTACTATGGTACGGTCTAAATCCTGACTGGAAATCCTAACAGATACCATTTCTTTCCAAGTAGGAACACAGTTGAGATGATATTGCCCTTTCTAGTATTTTTGACAGAAAAGGTAGATTGGAGATCGGCCTGTAATTGACTAATTCTCTAGGATCAAGTTGTGGTTATTTAATAAGTGGATTTATAATAGCTAGCTTAAAAGTTTTCAGTACGTAACCTAGTGATAAAGATGAATTAATGATCTTAAGAAGAGGATCTATGACCTCTGGAAGCATCTCTTTCAATAGCTTAGTCAGTATAGGGTCTAACATACATGTTGTTGATTTTGATGATTTAACAAGTTTAGACAATTCTTCCTTCCCTATAACAGCGAAGAATGGATTTTTTTCCTCATGGATACCACAAATCACTGTCTGATGTGATACTGTAGTAGACAGTTGCATGGCTATAATTTTCTCTCTAATATTGTCAATATTGCAAGTAAAGAAGTTCATAAAGTCATTACTGCTGTGCTGTTTGGAAACATCAGAAGTTGAAGCTGTATTTCTCGTTAATGTAGCCACTGTATCAAATAAATACTTAGGGTTGTGTTTATTTTCTTCTAAAAGATTTGAAAAATAAGCAGATCTAGCGGTTTTTAAGGCCTTTGTGTACTCAATCATTCTCTCTCTCTGTAAAATACGAAAAACTAGTTTTGATTGCTTCCAGCTGGTCTGCCAAAAACTTCACAAAGTGTTTGATGAAATTATTAAGTGATTGGGCTTCTGTATTAGCTTGTGAACAGATGGTTTCGGTCCATTGGAGCGTTCGCCCAGCAGCAGGGATGTGATAACACAATTTTCACTCCGTCTGATGTGTAAAAAGAATCAGCTGCATCTCTAGAGCCAACGAGCACTATAGAAGGAAACCTTTGCACTCCTCCGCCACGCCAGAGAAGGGTTCCGGTCTGGCCATGGGACTGACGACCACTGTCGGTGAAGAAGTGGCAGTGGTGGTGACAGAAGTGACAGGCGGTGTTGCTTTTGTGCTTGTAAGAATACGCAGAAGAAAATACACAATGTCTTGGAACGGATCGGGTGCACTCATGTTGCAACAGAGGTTATTGGATCAATGGCAGGTAAGTATGCAGTTCAGATGATTAGTTGACAGTACTGATGACGAATGGAATATGTCTTCCTCATACAGGAGATTGTGGAAAAGGCAAATGGAGGACAGAGGACAGAGGACAGCACACACCTCAGTAGAGTATATCAAGTAAGTATATCACACATGGAGACTTGGGGTTAAACAGATGCTGGAGTGGAGAACTGGAGAACACGTTGGAGAAGGCACAGGAGGTAACTGGAGAATCATAACAGGGAACAAAACTGGAGTAGCATGGAAAGGGTCCATTTCGTAGGAATGAGACCGGACACTGGAATGAGGAGAGGTGTGATGCATGTGCAAACGAGGTGTGTGTGATTTGTATTCTGGTGATGAAGTGCATTGGGATTGGTTGGTGAGAGAGCCTGGCAGATCTGTGACAGTAATGGACATAAATATTTAGGAAAATTACAATTTTAATAACACTATAAAATGAAAAAGATATTTTGAGCCACTAAATCCACCCAAACTTCTAAACCTAACCATAACCATTTCTTAAAAATATGTAGTTATTAAGAAAAACAGAACAGACAGAAAACTTTAATCACAATAATATCTTTATTAATAAATGTCAAAAGCGGTACCAATAGTCCTCACTGTGTTTTGTATCTGGTACAGAGCAGAATTTAAGTTATTAATTCACAAAAATGGTATTCCTCTTTACTTTATGGGATGTCACAATCTGTGACGAAGCAGGCGATAGCCAATGTGCATTTAATATCTCTGCTGTAAAACGTGTCGTGTTTTTGAATTCGTAAAGGTCGTGATTTGTTTACAGTTGCTGTTCGAGGATGGAAATAAAGATCACTGCATAAAGAATTTAATTTGAATCTTTTCCTCATAGTCATATGGATTCTAAATATGTGGATTACACACAAATGTGCCAACAGGTGGCAGTATAGAACCACATATAACTAATGGGGTGCGGTGTATATGCACCTTACTATGGTAGTTCCTTTTGGCCCAGATTGTACGTGTTTTAGAAAGAGAGAGTGAACACTACTTCGTGATTGCTTTAATTTGTGCAGTATTGTGTGCGTTACGTAACTAATGTTAAATGCTTGAATATGATTATTTTGCTTAAAAGTGCATCTGTTATCATTATGTTCTAACTGCTATGCTTCACTCATTACAGTTTCACTACTGTATCACTAAACGCCATTTTAATCATCGTAGTTTCAGTGTTCGTTTACCTCACTGTGTCACTCAATGTACAGTACTGTGCAAAAGTTTTAGGCAGGTGTGAAAAAATGCTGTAAAGTAAGAATGCTTTCAAAAATAGACATGTTAATAGTTTATATTTATCAATTAACAAAATGCAAAGTGAGTGAACAGAAGAAAAATCTACATCAAATCAATATTTGGTGTGACCACCCTTTGCCTTCAAAACAGCATCAATTCTTCTAGGTACACTTGCACACAGTTTTTGAAGGAACTCGGCAGGTAGGTTGGCCCAAACATCTTGGAGAACTAACCACAGTTCCTCTGTGGATTTAGGCAGCCTCAGTTGCTTCTCTCTCTTCATGTAATCCCAGACAGACTCGATGATGTTGAGATCAGGGCTCTGTGGGGGCCATACCATCACTTCCAGGACTCCTTGTTCTTCTTTACACTGAAGATAGTTCTTAATGACTTTCGCTGTATGTTTGGGGTCGTTGTCATGCTGCAGAATAAATTTGGGGCCAATCAGATGCCTCCCTGATGGTATTGCATGATGGATAAGTATCTGCCTGTACTTCTCAGCATTGAGGATACCATTAATTCTGACCAAATCCCCAACTCCATTTGCAGAAATGCAGCCCCAAACTTGCAAGGAACCTCCACCATGCTTCACTGTTGCCTGCAGACACTCATTCGTGTACCGCTCTCCAGCCCTTCGGCGAACAAACTGCCTTCTGCACCCCAGTTCCTGTGTTTTCGTGCATAGTTGAGTCGCTTGGCCTTGTTTCCACGTCGGAGGTATGGCTTTTTGGCCGCAAGTCTTCCATGAAGGCCACTTCTGACCAGACTTCTCCGGACAGTAGATGGGTGTACCAGGGTCCCACTGTTTTCTGCCAATTGTGAGCTAATGGCACTGCTCGACATCTTCCGATTGCGAAGGGAAGTAAGCATGATGTGTCTTTCATCTGCTGCAGTAAGTTTCCTTGGCCGACCACTGCGTCTACGGTCCTCAACGTTGCCTGTTTCTTTGTGCTTCTTCAAAAGAGCTTGGACAGCACATCTGGAAACCCCTGTCTGCCTTGAAATTTCTGCCTGGGAGAGACCTTGCTGATGCAGTATAACTACCTTGTGTCTTGTTGCTGTGCTCAGTCTTGCCATGGTGTATGACTTTTGACAGTAAACTGTCTTCAGCAACCTCACCTTGTTAGCTGAGTTTGGCTGTTCCTCACCCAGTTTTATTCCTCCTACACAGCTGTTTCTGTTTCAGTTAATGATTGTGTTTCAACCTACATATTGAATTGATGATCATTAGCACCTGTTTGGTATAATTGTTTAATCATACACCTAACTATATGCCTACAAAATCCCTGACTTTGTGCAAGTGTACCTTGAAGAATTGATGCTGTTTTGAAGGTAAAGGGTGGTCACACCAAATATGGATTTGATTTAGATTTTTCTTCTGTTCACTCACTTTGCATTTTGTTAATTGATAAATATAATCTATTACCAAGTTTATTTTTGAAAGCATTCTTACTTTACAGCATTTTTTCACACCTGCCTAAAACTTTTGCACAGTACTGTATACTGATAAGAAATAAGATTTATAGCCTATGTGATGGTGTGTAACCTATTGTCTTTTCTACATTTCTTTGTAGGAAACCACACACATACACATAAACACTCTTCTCAAACAGCATCGCAAGATTGTTAGGCTACTTAGCCTGTATCACCTTGGTTAAAGTTTAGTTTTTTTTTGTTTCCTCTTTTTTAAATGGAAGAGCTAGAAGGAGGAACACCACGCGGATGATATCTTAGCTTATCCTACATGACGAATAACAATAACAAACATTATGTAATATCATTTTATTTCAAATGAATGAGGAAAAGTAAGTGGGTTGAATCTAGGCAGCTCTAAAAGATTTTAGAATAGTTAGAATAATCTGGCAACCTCCTGAAGGCACTCAGGTGTTGAATGCTCTGTTGATCATTTAAACATGGTAATTACACAAACAAAATGTTTAGCGTGCATTGATTGAACAGTGATTGATTATATGTATATGTTTACTTATGCTAGACTTTAATATAAACTAGCAGATATTTAGCTGATATATCCACAAGATATGAGAGTGCATGATTTATTTGTTGATCAGATGTGCGCTAAAGTTGTGTTCGTTACTATAGCAACAGTAGAATCCGGGTGCAGTGTGTTTCAGAATCAAACAATCATTGTAAAACGATGACTTAATCGTGATCTTGAGAAAACAACTTTTGTTACCCCGAAATGATGAGAAAATTAAGTTGTGATCACGAGAAAACAAGATAGAAAAGATGGCCATTTAGGGTTTCCGTAGCATCTAGCTACATTTCAAAATTTAAATGTTTATTAATGTCTTTGTTCAAAACGCACTTTAAACCATCATCGAATTATTGTAACAACTTCTGATGTGATATTAAGTGGGTTTTTATTCGATAATGGGCAGATATCCATTCTTTGTACGCTTTAAAATGGAGAATGCTAAATCTGCTTTTCATTTGCCTTAAACATCCTTTATAATAATGAAAAAATATCATTAGCTGCATAAAAAACACCGAAAACATATCGTCATAGTCACGTCTATTTGCCTTCAAAATTGAAAAGGTTTCTCTCAATTTATATATACAGAAGAGCAGGAGATTGCATGATGATTGACATCTGGAAGAAAGGGGGGGGGGGGGGTTGCAAAACACACAGGTTGCAAAAATCCTCACTTTTTTGCATAGCGAACGTTAGTAGTTAGTGGTCCTATAGTTACAAATAGAAATTTATTGTTTCGATTCAAGAGTGTCATAGCAGTGAAAATTTGTGCCAAATTTCGCTTTCAGTGTCAAAGTGCCTTTAGTTGTACTTTGCTTATTGATGACAAAACATCTGAATTTCATTGGCAGGCTATAATAGAGTTTGCACATTGCTCCACAATGAAAAAACCTAAAGTCTCTGTTGCCTTTAAGTATTTTTAGCAGCTAAAATGCAGATGTTGTATTCACTGTTCATTCCCTAAGCAGTGTATACTCACCTGTAGCTAAAGATGGCAGTAAGAAGGGCTATTTATCTAAAGCCATTGCTAACGCTACTGGCAAATCTTTTCAGGAAGAGCTTCAAGAGGAGTTAGTAAAAATGAGGTCAGCTGCTCTTACCACTGAACAGTTGCCCAGGATGGGCACCAAACTTTCTCACCAAAACGTTTCAACGTTTTGGGTGTTGAATGCCAGAAAACTCTAAACATGTCCAAGGAGAATGAGATGAATACTGCATCTAATACTCATGGAATTGACAATCCTTCAGCCACAGGGATGCCACGTCCTGCCCTGACTATGGATATAATAGATTCTCCTGGTGTGCAAAGAGTTGTGGTTGAGCATGTTGTGAGGACAAGTGATGTGACAGCCCAGCATAATTCCCTATGTCTCAGATTTTTCTCAGGGAAAATTCCACGTCGACAAAATGAACCAGACTTCGAAATATGGCAAGCAAGTGTGGAATTCTTACTGGATGATCCATCTGTTTCAGACTTGTCTCGTTCAAGAACAATCTTAGACAGCTTGCTTCCACCTGCTGCTGACATAATCAAACACATTAGTCCATAGTCATTGCCCTCATTATATTTAGAGTTGCTGGAATCAGTGTATGGATCAGAGGAGGATGGGGAGGAGTTGCTGGCAAAGTTCATGATGATGCTGCAGAATCAGGGAGAAAAGCCTTTCAGTTACCTGATATTGAGCGCATCACACACATGATCTGATCACTCACATGAGATGGAGACTCCACGCTCTTCCATACAAACATTCACTCACTTGAAGTGCCAGTCCGCTTGTTCCAAAGCAGTGGATATGATTTCGCTGAAAAAGGAACTGACTGAACTGCAAGCCCAGTTTCAAGTTGTGGAAGCTGCAGTTTCTCCAAAGGTCCAGAACAGAAGCTAAAAAGCTAAGGAAATTTCTGAACTAAGTTAAAAGCTCAAGTAACTGTCTTGGAATCACATAAATATCAGCCAGGAAGAACATCTGGGTTCAGCAGTCCTTCTGTGATGTCACAGCCAAAGCAGACTAGACAAGAAGAAAGTAAACCAGTCAGTGGTTGTGTGATTGACCTCATCTCGACCTTGGCCAGGCTACTGCTTTCATTGTGGAAAAGATGGTCATATTGCCATAAATTGTGAAAACAATCTGAATCCCTCCAAAGTAAAAAGCAAACGATATCAGCTGAGGGAGAAACAGGCTCAGTGGGACCTGAAAAACAGAATTGCATCCCCACGATAAAACTTCAAGCAGTCTCTGTAGCAGGGCGTACAGAAACTGAACCAAGACTTACATGCCCTAACGAAGCTAAGAGTGTTTAACAAATGTTGTGAGGAAGTAATGCAGAAAAAAATACTATTGTATTAGTATTATGTGTGTATATATATATATATATATATATATATATATATATATATATATATATATATGTATATATATATATATATGTATATATATATATGTATGTATGTATGTATGTATATGTGTGTGTGTGTGTGTGTGTATTGTTATATAATTAGAATATCATCAAAAAGTTGATTTATTTCACTAATTCAATTCAAAAAGTGAAACTAGTATATTATATTCATTCATTACACATGGACGGATATATTTCAAATGTTTATTTCTTTTAATTTTGATGATTATAACTGACAACTAAGGAAAATCCCAAATTCAGTATCTCAGAAAATTAGAATATTACTTAAGACCAATACAAAGAAAGGATTTTTAGAAATCTTGGCCAGCTGAAAAGTGTGAACATACTCAATACTTAGTTGAGGCTCCTTTTGCCTGAATTACTGCAGCAATGCGGCGTGGCATGGAGTCGATCAGTCTGTGGCTCTGCTCAGGTGTTATGAGAGCCCAGGTTGCTCTGATAGTGGCCTTCAGCTCTTCTGCATTGTTGAATCTGGCATATCGCATCTTCCTCTTCAGTTAAGGTCAGGCGAGTTTTCAGGGCAATTAAGAACAGGGATACCATGGTCCTTAAACCAGGTACTGGTTGCTTTGGCACTGTGTGCAGGTGCCAAGTCCTGTTGGAAAATGAAATCTGCATCTCCATAAAGTTGGTCAGCAGCAGGAAGCATGAAATGCTCTAAAACCTCCTGGTATATGGCTGCATTGACCTTGGACCTCAGAAAACACAGTGGACCAACACCAGCAGATGACATGGCACCCCAAATCATTGACTTTTGTAACTTTACACTGGACCTCAAACAACATGGATTGTGTGCCTCTCCTCTCTTCCTCCAGACTCTGGGACCCTGATTTCGACCACTCAGCAGCAGTCCAGTCCTTTTTATCTTTAGCCCAGGCGAGACGCTTCTGACGCTGTCTGTTGTTCAAGAGTGGCTTGACACAAGGAATGTTACAGCTGAAACCCATGTCTTTCATACGTCTGTATGCGTACTCCAGCTGCAGTCCACTCTTTGTGAATCTCCCCCACATTTTTGAATGGGTTTTGATTCACAATCCTCTCCAGGGTGCGGTTATCCCTATTGCTAGTACACTTTTTTTCTACCACATCTTTTCCTTCCCTTCACCTCTCTATTAATCTGTTTGGGCAGAGAGCTCTGTGAGCAGCCAGCCTCTTTTGCAATGACTTTTTGTGCCTTGCCCTCCTTGTGCAAGGTGTCAATGGTCGTCTTTTGGACAACTGTAAAGTCAGTAGTCTTCCTCATGATTGTGTAGCCTACAGAACTAGACTGAGAGACCATTTAAAGGCCTTTGCAGGTGTTTTGAGTTAATTAGTTGATTAGAGTGTGGGACCAGGTGTCTTCAATATTGAACCTTTTCACAATATTCTAATTTTCTGAGATACTGAATTTGGGATTTTCCTTAGTTGTCAGTTATAATCATCAAAATTAAAAGAAACACACATTTGAAATATATCAGTCTGTGTGTAATGAATGGATATAATAGACAAGTTTCACTTTTTGAATGGAATTTGTGAAATAAATCAACTTTTTGATGATATTCTAATTATATGACCAGCACCTTTCTTTTTGTCAATTTAATCGACTCCAATCACCCTATGCAGTCGCCAGATTCTTTACTGGAAGCAGAAGCAGCAAATGGGCAGTCAGTTCCCTACTCGGGCTATGTAGAACTCACTCTGACTTTTTCATTTTAATTATACTTCGTTACAGTACTTGAGTATTTTTTGGGAGAATCTGTACTTGTCACAGATGTATTTAGTTCTGTCTTGTCTTGTTTAGTTTAGTCTAGTCTTGCCTTGTTTAATTCAGTCCTTCATGTCAGCACCTGCCTTCTTAGTCTAATTAGTTTAGTGTTATCACCTGTTCTCAATTAGTAATCGTCATGTGTATTTAAGTTCCTGCCTGTGTTTCCTTCAGTTGTCTGTTATTGTTTGTGCCATGCACACTGTTACGCCTGTGATCCTGTTTACCAGAATAAAGCTGTCTATGGTTTTTGTAACCATCATCTCCCGTCAGTCTGTACCAGCGTTACAGAATAACAGACCCTCATAACGAGAAAAGCGAGATGGACTCACCCGCGGCGCTGCAGTTCCTTCTCCGGCCGGAGGCCAGGCCTTACCTGGGTACATGTTGGGGATACTCCGGAGTGAAGAACGCTCCGCCCCAGCCTGGAAGCCCGGGGTGTGCTCCGAGGTCGGAATGGGACTAGATCACTTCGGAGCCCCGGAGTTGATGCGAGCGGGCCGGTCCATCACAGAGCCAGGAGCGGACCACAATCTCATCGACCTGTGGGCCGAGGATCCTTTCCCCACCCAAGTCCCCACCCTTGTTTCTTCATCGATGCTTCCGGTCCCATCCGGAAGCCCTCAGTTACCTTGCCTGCCTTCCCAATCTCGTCACCATCGCTGGTTATAGCCAAGTCCCCTGGATCCGTTGGCCCCCCTGGTGTCATCAAGCTCCTCGGCTCTGCCCCCGCCACTCTCTCCGTGTGGCTCCTCACCAGTGCCTCGGGCTTCTCCTCCACTCCGGCTTAAGGCAAAGTCCCCGGCTCCACTTCAGGTCCGTGACGCCACCTCGACCCGTCAGCCTGTCACCTTCGCTTGGGCCTACGCCTCCCTCATTGTCTCCTCGGCCCGTCTGCCCGGAAGCTCAGCTGGGCTCCCTCGTCTCTCCAGGTCGGCCTCTGGGGGTCGTCGCCCAGTTTCCGCATCGGACCTCCGGGATTATGGCTGCGCCTCCACCCGTCATCCCTTTGGCGTCATGGGACTCCTCCCTCCCTACGACCTCCCCGTCATCCTCAGTCGCGCCAGCAACGCCCCGGTCAGCCAGAGCCTCATCGTCGCCTCGGTCCCGTGAGCTTGCAGCTCGGTGCCGAACTTCCGGTCCTGCGATATCGCCAAGGTCCATCAGCCCCGCATTACAGTACTTACTTTTGGACAACTTTTACTTTTACTCTTCTACATTTCCTAAATAAAATATATACTTCTACTCCGATACATTTCCCCAAAGCATTTTCATTACTTACTACAAAATAAAGTTGGAAGAGCACAGACTGCAAGCAAGCATGTGCAAACAAGTGCTCGCACAGCCGCGGTTGATTTCATTTTTTCGGGTTGCTGGAACGGCTGAGAAGAGTGCAGCACGAGAGCGACCTCTAGAGGCAAAATAAAAACTATCACCGGTGCCTCGTACAGTTTGTTTTGACACGTGACGTGAGGCTGTGTGCTGCACAGGACGGGACACTTCAAAAACATTTTAAACATTTTACAAATTTAAAACATAGACAACATAGTGGTATGCTATACAGTACACTACAGTACATGTTGTCATATCACAAAAGTAATTAGTTTGTTGACTAGATGCTGCATTTGAGGAGAACAGCAGTATGTTTTCCGTTGAGGTTGAGAGGATGCCAACATTAGTAGGTGATAATGTTACCTCAAGTGATTAAAATAATGTGACAAAAACTCCAAGTGTTTGTCACGATTGTTACCCTCTATTTGCATTAGTTTATATCCATTTATTCGATTTTATGCATTCATTATTGAGCGAAGTTGCATATTTAAATTGTATCGTAATCGTGCAGCCGACAGAAACATAACAAATCAGAAATGTATTCGATTTCATTTATTTTTTTATCCGCACTTTAACACATATTTTGATTAGATAATTATCTAGTGTTATAAAATAGAAGCAAATTACTGGTGAAAGTATACAAATATATGCCTTTGTGCATAAAGATGGCTATTGTTAAGCATGATTGTTTGGATTTATATAAAATGATAACACTTTACAATAAGAGTCTATTTGTCACATTGAAAGTTAATGAAAGCGTTGTCCATTGTTAATTTCAACATTTACGTTGTAACATTTAAAGTTGACTCTTATATTAGTTGTAATGCACTATGATATTAACATGAATGATCAAGGTATAATTAGTAAATTAGTTTTTTATATTTAAAACTTACAATAAACATTTTGCCATTTTATAATTCAAAGTAAACATAATGTAAGAAATAGAGTTAAAACAATCTTGCTGCTCACAGTTTTTAATAATATTTTGAGAATGTCCCTCTAAGTCAGGCCTAGGTGCCTTCAGGTCTCCAGTCCAGATGACAACGGTCCACCAGTACCCATAACAGACCTGTACAGAACACTGAGCGCACATACATAGATACACATGATTCACAGCTTCTTCAAGGCTGAAGTTGATCTGAGCTCTGCTCTGAACATGAAACTTTCCCAAAACATACTGATAAGTTGCACTTTTCTCTCAGTCAGAGGTACAGACAATATACATCATTATTTTCTAGTGTTTGAAAATGAAAATGAAATTAAAGGCTTTAACATAAGTTGAAGTTAGTCATTCTAAATAATTCCATATTTAGAAAGAAATTTTGTGATAAATCGCTCAAAATATATCTATTGAAGTGGCAGTGGATTCCAGAATCCACCCCTTCACCACTGAATGAATCACACTCAATCAAATCCTCAGTCTCTCATTCACTCATTCACTCACTCACTCACAGATTAATAATATACAGCAGTCAATCCACCTGATGAACAGGTGCAAGTTTTGTGTGATTCAATTATTATTGTTTTTTTCTTGTTGTTAGTCTTCTGTTAAAAAGAAATGATCTAACTCAAGGATGTGTTCATGTCCCATAAAGTTGATGCCTGTTTGAAAAATACCATTTCAGCAGTTAGGTATAACGTATTAAATCCAATAAGGCAGCAGGCCCCGATGGTGTTTATCCATGCACCCTTAATGTGTGTGCTGACCAGCAATGCTCCGTCCTTCATTCATTGTTTTCTATGTCTCTGTCCTCTGCTAAGGTCCCAGTTATGTGGAAAACGTCTTGGTTACGTATGTAACCCTCGTTCCCTGAAGGAGGGAATGGAGACGTACGTCAGAACTGAACCGACGAATTGGGATGATGTATCGGATGATGTATCAGATGATACAGCACACACTGCACGGCTCCGAAGCGAAAGACAAAGTGCGAGCGCTCTCCCTTCCGTGTTTATACCCGCTCGCGGGGGCGGAGTGTGGCACGCAAAGCTCGCACGCCAATCTTCATTGGCTCGTTTAGTTTACACTCGAAGATGATAGGGCTCTCATGTGATATCCCAATTCGTCGGTTCAGTTCTGACGTACGTCGAACGTGACCGACTGAAAGGGAACATCTTACCTTATCCCTATTCACCTTATTCACATGGAGGCCATTTTGAAAACTCGAACGCTGTTGAGGGGTACACAAACCCGTAAGTTTGTCTCCGACGCATAAAACATTCAGCAGCACCAGCAATGGAAACTCCTGTCTGCCCGAATTAACCATACAAAATGTGGAGCAGTGGGCCAGTACTGACTGCAACATCCCCCGCGCTGTGTTACTTAAGGGATACAGTAACTGGATCGAAGGTTTTATCCACGACATTGAAGGTATGAATGGACGCTAATTTACCTCAGTTTCTGCTAGCTTGTAGCAGCTAGGGGTTGTAAGCTTAGCTGTGATGGAGTTGTTGTTCTATGTTAGATTTTATTTAACACTTAACATGTCTTTAATCGACAGTTAATAGGAGCCCATCACACATATTTGTGAGGGCTAGGTTTTTTCCCTCGGTGCGGAAAAATGAGGCACCTTACAACATACAGGTGCTAAGTGGACAAACTGCTCAGTTCGCAGTTAAACCAGCTTAAAGACATGTTAAATGTTAAATAAAATCTAACATAGAACAATAACTCCATCACAGCTAAGCTTACAACCCCTAGCTGCTACAAGCTAGCAGAAACTGAGGTAAATTAGCGTCCATTAATACCTTGTCGTGGATAAAACCTTCGATCCAGTTACTGTAAACTAATCAACTAAACTTGGGCAAAATCCACGGTCGCTGCCACCATGTTAAACTTTTCTGACTTTATATAAAACAGTAGTCCATATTCCTTGAACAGGGTCCAACTTTATTGAACAGACTGCACACGATCTGCACACAACACGTGTCTTCACTCAGACTCTCTTACTTTCTACTACCTGTCTTACCGGTAGACTGGCCCTTGTTCGCCCCCTAGCGGCTGGCGTACTCTAAACAAATATAACAATAATTCCATATTGTTACAACCTTAACATGACGATAGTCATGTTCCCACAATGAGAACATGAACTATCCACAAACGCTGCCTCAACGGGCTGAACGCAGAAACATGTGGTACAGTGATTGTGACCGTCAGCTGGTGTAAGGGACTGACCACGTCCAGCAATGCACGAGCGGAATGATATCTAGAGAAAGACGCGCTGCACAAAGAGTGAAAAATTGAAGGGGATCTGAATACCTGAGAGTTTAATGTTTGACCCTGCGGTGGGTTCAGCCAGAGGGTAAGGGTTCAGTGAGACAAACCATGAGACTTTCTTCAACAGCTCAGTTCACTGTTTTTGCCAGCCCGTCTGTCATTGTCCTTTTCTCATCTATTGGCTGCTCTGTGTATGTTAGCATGCAGGAAGCCTAGCCACTTCGATGAGATTTAATCACCCAGAAAATGGAGTAAGGTTCTTCAGCACCTTGTGTGGTGAATGCAGCCTGCCATCAGAAGTAAATGGAAATGCCTTCATGTGCCTAGTGTCCACAGGTGTCCTGAACCTCTCATCTCTGCCCTAAAATAAGCAGCAATGAGTGAAATGTAATAATGATTATTTATATTCTACAGATGTATTTTTTCTCTTTCTCTCTGGTCAAATAACCCAGAGTTTTAATGCAATAATGCCTATAGTATTACAATTATGATTTTGCTGCTGTAAGGCGGCACAATGGCTCAGTGAGTTGTCTCACAGCAAGAAGATCCCGGTTTAAGTACTGGCTGAGTCAAAAGGCATTTGTAGAGTTTGCGCTTAAGATTGCACTTATGCCTTAAACTTGGCTGCCTCTTGCAGTTTTGATTGAGGACTAGTTATCTTGTATAAATACCTCATTGTACCTATTGAGCATGTTAAACAACATGTCAAATAAATACACATCAGTGGTCATTGTCTTCTTCAATGATTACAACAGAAGAGCAAATGTTGTGAGCACTGACATGGATAGAACTCATTATGGCTGCACTCATTAATTTAATCAAGCTTCTCTCATAATAGTGTTACTTGAGTGAGATATAAGGGTCATTAATCTGTCCAAACAACCTTATCAAGCACCCAGGGAGAGACTTCAGCCATACACAATGAAAGTGTGCTTAATTAGTACCTGGATTTATCTACCCTGTACACCTGGACTCGGAACTGTGAAATGTCTGGAAACGTGTTGCTGGAGTCCTGATTTTTGTCTGGTCCATTAAAAAAAATTGTTATATTAATTTTATATTAAGTGTCTTTTGTACTAAAATTTTAATTAATGATTTGATCCATTGCACTTATTGTGTACGAACATATTTTTATATTCTACTTATATTTAAAAAAAATACCTGGATGTAATTGAAGTTGCAATTCCTTCCGTGTACATCTGTAATTACACTTCACGAAGCCGAAACCTTACCCATATCCCACATCAGTAGCAGCAAAAGTGTTATTCACCAATGTTTTTTAGATAAAGACATAAAATATAGAGTTTGACAGTTTGATGTAATCTTGGATTCTGGGATTAATCGCTTTTGTATATTGAAAGTTCTCAAATCAGAGATGGGCATAGTGTGAAACAATAAATCACACTCTCATGTTTATATTTTATTTTCCATGAGCATATATATATGCTATATGCAATACGGTAACAAGTACTGTGATTGTAAAGCTCTAAAATAAATAAATAAATAATACAAATAAAAGTTTCAGTAAAAGTAGTGCATAAGTCTATATAACAAATCTTCTGAAGTCATGTAAGTCATTATTCACTGAAAATATTCTGCACTTTCAAACAAAGGAGCCTACTCATAGAATATTTATTTCCTCCTCGCGGGAACTTGTGTTGTGTTGTATGATGACACTTTGGGGAACAACTTCAGCGTGACAGCAGCTGAAGCACATGTGCAACTTAGTCCAATTCTGATCCAATTCAAGCGCTCTATATGTCAAGTCAAGTCAAGTCATCTTTATTTATATAGCGCTTTTTACAATGCAGATTGTGGCAAAGCAGCTTTACATTAATAAGAAAATGGTCTTATTGTGCAGCTTATTCTATATATTATTGATTCATTCTGTTCCAAATATCAATAGTTATTAGTCTAGTTAATTTATGTATATCAGCACTGCAGAAAACAGTGACGTAATCATCCGGCACAGCTCAGTTCTCATACAACGGCGCCAATGCAGGCATATCAAAAACACTGCTGAATATCAAGCAAGTGTCCCCAACGTAAGCAAGCCAGAGGCGACAGCGGCAAGGAACCAAAACTCCAACAAATGGAGAAAAAAACCTTGGGAGAAACCAGGCTTATTCGGGGGGGCCAGTTCTCCTCTGGCCAACAGTGAACACTTGTCCGATACTCAGGCAGAGTTACAGGTCTTTAAAACCGATTTGGAATCGCAACAGTCAAAATATTTAATCTAGTTCCATCTAGTTTAAGATCTTATGATCACACCGGTATGGGACGGTTTGTTTGGATATGTGCCACTGGCTGATGAGTCGGTAAGGCCTTAACAAAGGATGAGCTAGTTAACACAGTCTCCGCCGACACCACAGCGCCACATTGCTACCGCACACAGGCACAGGTTCCCGTCCGACCTGGACACGGCCCGGATCCAGCCAATCACGTTAATTGGTAAACCTCGGGATAAGCAGAGAGACAAAAAATTAGCGTAGACGCCATTCTTCTTCTGATGTAACGACTACATCTGGTGTTATAGGAAGTGTTCCCGGTTCCGGCTGACCTGATCTACGCAGCCTAACAATCCTTTAACGGATATGAAGACAAAAGTTTATAGTGTGTCATGTGTATGCCAGGTTAAATAGATGCGTTTTTAGTCTAGATTTAAACTGACAGAGTGTGTCTGCTTCCCGAACAATGCTAGGAAGATTGTTCCAGAGTTTAGGTGCCAAATAGGAAAAGGATCTACCGCCTGCGGTTGATTTTGATATTCTAGGTATTAACAACTGGCCAGAATTCTGAGATCGTAATAGACGCGAAGGACTATAATGCATTAAGAGCTCACTCAGGTACTGGGGAGGTAAGCCATTTAGTGCTTTGTAAGCAATTAGCAAGATTTTAAAATCTATACGATGTGTGTGCGTCTTATTTGGTGTTTGTTTGTCCCGTATGCCACTATATTCTTAGTTTCATTCATAAAATGACGAATGAACAGCAGCAACAATTTCAAACAATTGGGGGGGAATCACATGAATTTTGTATTAAATGCTTAGGAGTGGAGCAAGCTCAGTCAGCCCTTGAGGGGGTTGAGCGTCTGCCTCTATGGATGCTCTGCTCCCATCTGTCACTCCCCACGGCTGCAAATGGAGCTATAGGAAGTGCTTGAGGTACATTCTGGCCTTTCTCAGCCTTCAACATCTAGCTCTAATGCTCATACTCGGGATTCGGAAGCCCTCTCTGTGGCTTCTTCCTCACCTATCAGGCCTTTGATGCTGGGTTTATCTAGCTCTGAGGAACTGGATGATGTCATCATCGAAGCGAGTGATTGGGGTGACTTGCCAGCCCAATCACCGCAGTCAGTGCAGAGTTAAGCAAATTACACGAGTGCTTCCTGCAGTCATCTCCACAACTTCCATGTCGTGGCTTGCCGTTCTTTCAGATTCTCTTAACGGAGGTGCTGAGATCTTGTAAAAAGCCATGTACATCGAGGCTTTCAAGTCTCACAGTGCATAATTATTCTTCCATCGTGGGGCTCAAAGAGAACTGCTTGAAGTGATGTTGTCAGGTTTTTCTCTCTCTTGCTGCTCATCCCTCAAAGCCCCGACATTGACCACCAAGCTATGCCGTACAACATCTTCGCTGGTGGGTAGGACGTTTATGGCAGCAGGTCAGGCCAGCGCCTGTCTTTACACAATGGCCATCTAACAGGCATATCAGGCCAACCTGCTAAAGGACGAGGGGGAAGGTGTGGGGCCCTATGATATTAAAGAGCTGCGTTAGCCCACCGACCGTTCTCTCAGTGGAGACGGCCCGCATCATCAGCCGTTCCATGGTAGCCCTGGTGGAGATGAGGGGACTTATTATGGTTGAACCTCTTGGGCATCAAGGAGAAGGACAAAGCCTTCCTGCTTCATGCCCTGCTATCTGTTCATTTTCTGCTGGCCAGTCCAAGATTGGTTTTCAGACCTGTAAACCCTCCTTCTATCAGATATGGAAGCTGTGGGTCTGGCCCCTGAGAGGGATCAGCTCTTAAATGCAGGTTTCTCTGATGAGGTAGTTGAGACCATGTTCATTCTTTAGCTCCCTCCATGAGAGAACTTTATGCTCTGAAATAGAGATTATACCACTTTATGGTGTAGGAGATGTCTATTGGACCCAGTTGGCTGCCCAGCAACTTCAGCGCTGGAGTTCCTAAATGTGTTTCTCTGCCAGTCTTTCCCCATCCACACTTAAGGTGTACGTGGCAGCCGCATCTGCCTTTCACACACCATTAGATGGTGGATCTTTGGGAAGAGACCATCTTGTGACTCTTTTCCTTCATGGTACCCTCAGGATGAAGCCTATAGCTCAGGTCAGACTTCTAGCTTGAGATCTGTCCATAGTTTTGGAAGGGTTATCCTTGGCACCCTTCAAGCCCGAGAAGTTAGACCTCTCAATGAAGAGAGACTGATCAGTTGCTGGTATGTTTCGGGACCCCCAAGAAAGGCTGCCTGGCTACCAAACAAACTATAAGTAGGTCCAGCATCCCTTTGCTATACTTTCTGCATTCCTGGGAGCGGCTTGCTTCAGTCAATCAGAAGGCTGAAAAAACTGTGATGTCGGCTCCTTTTATAGCTTCCACGTTCTACGGTGAAGGCATTCCTCAAAGTGCTGTCATATGACAGAGCATCTCGTTCCCTTCTCAGGGAACCATGAGACATTTCCTTATGTAGATCTCGATCTCAATATTAATTACAAGTATAGGCTAAATATTAGGGGTGTGACGAGACCACTATCCCACGAGACGAGACGAGACACGAGATTGGGTTCACGAGACGAGATTTTTATAGTATTTTTAAGAAATCCTCAATAATGAAGCGTATGAACGGAAAATAGTCTTTTATTCAACTGAAAATCATAAAATGCAAAAATGTTGGTGCATTTGGAAATCAACTTGTAATGCATGTCATTTTACTTCTATTTTAATGAATTATTTGCAGTAAAACAACATGAAAACACTGCTAAATGTTTTGCCACAAAATCAACCAATTGTTTTCTGCCCTGTATAATTTCACATGAGAAATCTCACTGAACTTCTTTCTATAGATTGAACATAAAATAAACAATATAAATAAAATAAACAATAAAATAAAATATTCAAATTACACTTTAAGTGTCACTTTAACTGCAGTACAAAGTTGACCATTTCCCAGTTGATTGTGTGGCTGTAACTGTTATACAGCTCTGCGTACACGAGAAGTCCAACCGTTAGCAGCGACAGCGATGCTTTCTGCCTCTTTAGGGGCCATTCACATATCGCGCCTAATAAAGCGTGTAAAGCGTGGCCGCGTCGCTTCCTCCTTCTTTTGCAAGCGTTCGGGAGCTCTCGCTTCTGTAGCGTCTGTCGTTGCTATGCAACCATGAACTGTGCTCTCCATGACCATCGCTTGGTTCTTGTCACATGACAAGACATTCTGAAATGTTGAGATGTTTTCATCTCGCCGCGGCACAGGCGCGCCAGGAAAAAACGAGCGCGCCGTACCATATGCGCGTCGCGACCGCGTCGCTTCCATTTCGCGAGAATGAAAATGCGTGCGATATGTGAACGGCGAGTCTGTACAACCTTGGCCGAGGTGTATGGCATAGTTTTCTTACAATGTTTACACATTGTTTGTGTCTTGTGTGTTATTCTTGCGCCAAAAACCAAAATGTTTCCACACAAACGATTTGAAAGTGGCGGGGGCATCTTGAATAATAATTTCACCCTCACACTGATAGCACCACGAGACAACTTTTCACCTCGACGAGAAATCTCGTCACGTTTTAGTCTCGCGAGATCTCGTCACACCCCTACTAAATATACTTTAAATAGACTTTACTTAATATTGTATGTATAAACCAAGTATACGTATAATTTTAGCATCTCTCTGATTATTACATGAAAGGTAGGTTAAAAGTATACTCTATTTTTTAGTTTAAAAAGAAGTTCATCAATAGCATATTTAACCAAGTGTCCACTGGACAGACAGGTTAATTGACTGTAAAATTAATTTTACTACGTTAAGTTAATTCTATTAACTGATCCAAATATTTTTAATTAATTATAATAAGTTATAATTAATTATTCATATTTCTTTTGAGCTAAATTTGCTACAGAGGGTATGAAGATCTTTTCTTTTAAAATGCTCTACAAACCTGCAAAACAAACTGTTCTTTGAGAAAACAGATGTATTTGGAGATAATTAACAGTCTTTCTTAAGCCTTTGTTTGAATGTTTTTTATAGCTTTACAGACGGCAACAGACACTTTCAGATTTTGTTGGATCGGTGTGTCCTGTCGGTATCTGTTTACATTTACATTTACATTTATTCATTTGGCAGATGCTTTTATCCAAAGAGGCTTACAAGGGGAGCAATTAGGGGTTAGGTGCTTTGCTCAAGGGCACCTTAGTCATGGTATCGAAGGTGGAGAGAGTGCTGTTCATTTACAATCCCCACCTTCAATTCCTGCCGGCGTGGGAATAAAACCAGCAAGGGTTACAAGCCCGACTCCCTTACCATTAGGCCACGACTATCTGTTGCCATTGGTGTGCTCTCATTTTCACAAACTGAACATGTTGAAGCATTTGTCGGGTCGTGGAATGTCTGAGAGGTGACGAATTGCAATACGGTGTTTGTCTTTGGTTGGCATCTGTCGGTGCAGTGTGAATTGGCCTTAAGTCATATTCTCTTTGTTTTATCACCCAACTTGTTCATATTGCCATTTGCCTGCCCTTACAAAAAAGTAGTTATTAAGTAGTTAATTGTTTATTAATTCTAAGAATTGTTCATTTCCTGGTTATGGGAAATAACATTCTTACTCTACGGTACTACTTAGAGCAGTAATTCTTAAAGTGTGGTCCGCGGACCACTAATGGTCTACCATCGCCCACTAGTGGTCCGCGAAAAGCTAGTGATGACATGCAAAAAGTACCCCTGTCCAATGACACTGTCCAGCGACTAGGGATGGCCCGGTACATGAAAAAACACTGTTCGGTTCGGCTCGGTTTGTGTGTGCGTCGCACGGTTCGATTCATGCACAATGTAGCTCCGTCTTCAGACAGTTTTGCCTCAGACAGTTTTGCGCAAACATACATATAGACAGTAAAAGTGGAAAAGTTCACATATTGCTTTTTTAGGCACCATATGTGAACGGCCCCTAATGAAGGCTGCCCGGAGTTGGCGGATGCGCCCGTGTCGTTCAAATCCAGTGTGTGGGAACATTTTGGAATTCATGGTACTTACGAAATAAATCAGTAGATAGAACTGCGACTGTGTGCAAGCATTGTGCAAAATGCATTCAATATGCTAATGTAAACACTTCTAATATGACAGTTCATTTGAGAAGACATTACCCCAATGCGTCGATAAGCACAAATGGGAGAGAGCCGGTTAGGAAACAACTTCTACTGTCCGCGGCATTTAAGAAACCTCTCAGTGATAATTGGGGATGTTTATGTTTTTACATTATATTATACATTTATGTTTAAAGTATTTTGACTTGTTTAGAAGACAGCGCTCCTCTCTTTGTCTTTTAATATATTTTTTTGTAAGAGCTACATTGAAGTTGGCAGTTTGATAAATGCAAGATAATATCAATCTTTGTGTGCTAAAAAGGCACCAGTTCCTGTGGAGAGAACAATACACATGCTCTTTTTTATGCCAAACAAACGAAAAGCATGTCATCATCAATGTCTTCTCTCTTGCTGTATCTCACCCAGCTTTTACTCAGAGATGGTCCCAATAATGTGCTTAAAGTCAAGTCAAATTCAGTTAGTGCATGATTACATTACAAAAATGTCAATACTGTATCCTAAATTGTGGATAATTAAGCTAATAAGCTATGTATCATATGCTGAAGGAAATTTCTGGAGTGTTAAAGATTAAAAGAAAAAAATAACAACAAGAACCGAAAACCGTGACCCTAAAACCGTGTTACGAACCGAACTGTGGGTTTTGTGAACCGTGCCACCCCTAACAGCGACGCATAACTTCAATGTCCGAAAATGTCCAAGAGCAGCTGATCACACGATTACACCAGAGTCCCTTATTTTCTCTTCAGCTGGGCGAGTCCACAGACATTGGTAACGAGGCAAATCTTCTGTTTTGTGAGATACATCCAGTTTTTTTTTTTTTTTTCACATGTGCATTTACTTTTTCAAATGAAATAAAATTCATATAATAATTTCTGATCATACCATTGCATGTGTGTTTGAATAATTAGTTTTTGACTTGAAACAGTTGCATATTAAACTTAAATTTAGTTTATCATTCCTATTTTGTTGTTTTAGGGGGGCGTGTTAGAGTGGGATTCTGTTAGGTAGTTCTCAGAAAAAAATTGGTAGATAAAGTGGTCCTTGGGCTGATAAAGTTTGAGAAACACTGACTTAGTGTCAGCATCCTGCCTCCTGTAGTGTGTCTCCGTGCCTCTAGAGGTCCCCTGTGTTCTCAACTGCCTTAGTTCTTCCTCATGTTACCTTGCTAGCGTTATCCTGCTCACCTGTGCCCCATTTCCCCCAGTGTATTTAAGTTGTGTTTTTTCCCTTTGTCCCTCATTCGGTTTTTGAGTCGTTGCACTGTGTCTCCTGTCTGGATTTGCTGTAACCTCTCTTGTGAAGGTATTTTGACGCTTTGTTGTAACTGCTCTCTGATTTTGTTTTTCTCCCCTCGTGGAGTTTTTATTTGCTCTTTTGTGTTCTTGTTTTTATTCCTCTATCTGAGAAGAACTTTGGTTTGATTATTGCTGCAAAGACCCTTTTTTGTTTCCAACCTTACCACTCTTGTGGCTCTGTGGTAGATCTCACAGCCCTCAACCGAGAGACCTGAGTTCAAGCCTGGCTTGTGACACTTGATTAGGGATTCCAGTATATGAGCATGAAACACAGACAACTTCGATTGTGACATGCGCAAGACTTTATTAACTAGACTGAACACTTAAACTACTCTAAAATTCAAACACATGCATACAGTGTACCAAGAGAAAAAGAGAGTAGCTGCAGAATACAGGAAATCAAGAAGTTATAGCATTGTTTGAAAGTCAACAGATCAACAGCCTTGAGCAAACCATCAGTTTAGTTGTAACATGCCCTTCTTTAAAAGGGGTAAGGATACTTTATGTAACAAATAATGAGACTAAGTGTGATACTTGCACGTCTCGACCATTTGAATTAAACTGTCCTGATGCAATTTGTGGAGGCTTCGTTGATCTTGTTGATGTTGTCTTGATGAGAGAGAACCAGTTGGATTCAGAGGATCTTTGGTGAATGGAAAGACAAGGCCGCAGCCTGGCACAAACTTGGGGGGTCTTCAGAACTTTTAGCTCAGCGTCATCTTCAAAACAGCGTTTCCTCAGTACCAGAAGAAGAAGAGAACGTGATCTTGTGATCTGTGATTTTTAAAGTGTGAAGATGTCACACTCTCTGGAGGTGACTAAGCCCATAAGGATTTGTTCCTTCGGAGGGAACTTGTACGACCCTTTGTTCTCTCGCAAGAAATTTGCATGAAACATCGTATTGGATGGATGAGAGAAGAACCTTCTAGATTCTTATAACATGATGTGTCAGAGTTAACAAAATTTAATGTAAATCAACAGATTGAGAGCGAAGATTGGAGTCCAGAGAAACCAAACGTGCTACCCATGTGATTTTAGTTAGTCATAGTATGCAACTGAAACATTAATACAAAAAGTTCAAAAGAGAGAATTAATACAAAGGTCAAATCCTATAAAAGGAAAATTATGAGAGCAAAAAATTGGACATTTTTATATATTTCTCGAGTGGTTATATATATATAGAATATTTAGGATTAAAATGGTTTATTTGTCCTTCTCAACAAGAATGAAGTCAGTCACATTCTCTGCACATACTTTACGGTCGTAAAACCCTATCAGATGGTGTCCACAGAGTGGACAGAGTGAGTTTTTAAAGATTATTTGTTAAGTATGACAAATAATCGTGTCTGATTTGTCTCAGTTGTTACACCTCAAAACTGTTGAATCAAATGTAAACGTACCTCGCTCAGAAAATTAACCAGCTAAATCCTGAGGCTATTTTCATTGAACCTTGTTAATCTGCAACCTAAACCGTCTTAATTGTGTTGATTCAACTAACCAGTTATTTAGAATGAACTAAATTAAATTGTGAGTAAAAAGACAATTTATCCATTTTTACCTGGAATATGTGCTGTAGTTGAGCACCAACGCCACTCAACCACAGCTATCCTTCTGCATCCCTGAGCCACCACCCATCAACACTACCCGTCCAGCACCTCATCCCGTCCCGTCATCCCATTCCAGCGTCTGGTCCAGTCATGGATGCCGCCATACCTGAGCCTTCAGGTAGGATGGCCGTCGTCATGACTGAGCCCTTGGTAGAGGTGGCCGCAGCCATACCCGAGCCCTCAGGGAAGATGTCCACCATGAAGACTCCCGAGTCCAGAGATGGCTCCCATCCTTGTTCCTGAGCACTGTCTAGTAGTGATGGCCAAATGAAGCGTTTTGAAGCATTATTGCTTTCTGATACAATTGTGTCGAAAATGGTTCAGTACTCGAAGCTTCATTTAAATAGAAATTGCAGCACCATCTCCTGGTGAAGTAAATGTAATGCAACTCAGTAAAATAAAATGCAAGTATGTTAACACCCCGTTTATTACACGCTTACCGAGGCGATCAAAGCTGAAACAGTGTTAGTGCTGTGAAACTAATTTATGTGGGTGAATTTTACAGATACTGATGAATTTCATGTGTTCACCTTGATAATAAAGCATTAAGCTTGATGTGTGTGTGTAATTATTTATTTATACAAGGACAGAAGATCAGACCAGCTTTAAAATAGTTGGAAACCATCACAGAAAATCTAATGGTTTATATTAAAATACCAATAGGAACCATTGGCTTTTACCATTGAAACCACTACAGAATTCTTTTTTGCAGTGTGTTTGGGACATATTCCATTATGATTTAATGCCCCTACCAATAGAACCCAGCACATATCAGTAGAGACCCACAGAGACCACTATAATTCCCATTACATCCAATAAAATTCCCATGAAAACCATTAAATCCAATGGAATTTCTGTAATGGTTTCTATAGTTCCTCCCTCCCTCCCTCCCCAGCTATACCATCTTCGGCGCCAGGACGCACCTACTAGAAGGGGAAGAAGTACTGTTACGGTCACAGCCTGATTTCACTACACTTCCCAGCATCCTTCACTTGCCTCACCTGCACATCATCTATAATTACCCCTGATCACCAGCAGTCACCGCATCTGATCTTCATCACCACTCATTTTATATGCCCTCTGTTTCTGCACTTCTGGGTCTGGTCTCAACGCTGCTAGACGTCGCTGGACGTCACGACACGCGTCATTGCTACACGTTGCTACTAGCGTCTCATGGAGACTACATAGACCTACCTATTACCTACCAGCCTTCCTGTCCTGTTCCTGTAATCTTTTTCTGCCTGTTCGTCTGTGTTAAAGCTCTGCTGTGTTCGTCTGTCATCTGCACTCCCAGCCATCACCTGCAACAAGGAAACCACCAGTTACACACCCGAAGATAAGTCACCACGTTACCAAAGACTGTTCGCACCTACACCACCCTGTTCTTCTGTATATCCACTGCCTGCAAATAAACTGTTATGTATACTTATGATCGGTCCTCGTCTGTGTCTGACAGGTGAAGTTAAAATTTAGTATATTTACTAAATATTAATTTATAAAATGACACTATAACATACTGCAGGTAAAATTGATCAGATACAAGTGTTTTAGTATGTTTGTCAATGCATCAAAAGTGAGAGACTTAAAGTACACTGCAATGTGCACATTCAATACAATTAGCACACTTTTCACAAAGGTAATCACTGCTAATTAACCAACATCTAACTAATTAACTAAGCTTGTGATTAACAATCTTATGAAATGTAGGCAGGACAAAGTGAAAAGAGAAAGACAAAACCAATTCAGTTGTGTTAATTTTACATCTTTATTGTTATATTGTTTATTGTTTGGTTGTATATAAAATCCAAGACCAAGCAGCATATGGAAATGCAGACTTTTAATACAACTCAGGGACACCAGGGGGGTATTCCAAAAAGCAGGTTATGTGACATGCCTGGGTAAGTTTAAGGGTAAGTAGGCGGATAACCTCAACTTTCGGTTCCAAAAACGGGGGTAAGTTTCAAGGTATGTAAGAAGCCATAGCAACTTAGCTCTGAACATAACCTGCTCTGGGGCAGGTTTAGTTTCAGGGTTAGTTTGTTTCAGAGAGGTGATGGAGCATGGCATGCTCTTTTGAAGATGATCCAGTGGATGTGGAAGCACAGATTATTCGGAATCTTTTCTGCCGTGAGAGGGTGATAAGACCACGTATCGATGTGTTTTCGTATCCAAATGGATATTTGCGGGAGCATTACCGTTTTTCAAAAGATTCGTTAATTTATTTAACAAATCTTTTGAAACCTTACACATGAAACGTGACACATCGGGGATCAGCGCCGAACACAGAGCACATTTTGTGCATTGCCCTTCGTTCTGAGGTTTTTGTATAACGTTGACGATGCAGAGCATGTGGGAAAGGCAACTGTGTGTAGGGCTGCTGGGACAGTATGCCTTGCATTCAAACAGTTTCTACACACTTTGGTTCAGTTCCCTGGCCATAAACCATGAGAGTCATTAAAGAAAAATTCCACAGAGTGGCGGGTTTGTCCTTTCTATGATATTCTATGACAGACCATTTTAGTTATATAGCACTACTTAATTTATCCATATATCAATACTGTATACAGCCACAGTCATTTTAAAATGTTTCTTACATAACTTTCAATTTAAGAGTTCCCAGATATGCACTGATGGAACTCACATTCCTATTAAAGCTCCTTCAGTCAATGAAGGAGATTATGTTAATTGGAAGTCAATCCATGTGCAGGTAACAATATATTTTTGGGTGCAAAATCTTTAGGTGTTTAAACCATTAAATCGCTGTCATTACTGGTCCCCACTACACTGTAAAATCTAATTAGTTAGACTTACTTAAAAAAAAGAGGATGCAAACCGATTGCCTTTAACAACAACCTACTGACAAAAGCTTAGTAAGTATAGTTGAATTACACATGAGTTTTAGTGACTAAAAAAGAGTGTACTTGATAATTTACTTTAAATAAAATTTAATTGTTACCACTGTTGTGTTTAGCATGCTGAATGTTGAAACCTGTGACTGAAGTATAGCTAAGTAGATAGCATTGTCATGAGTTTAGAAGAATTCTAACTACCTATTAAAAGTTTCATCAACTGCTTAAGTGTGTTTGTACATGCTATCGTTGACTTCATTAACAATCATAATTTGACATAAAGTAAGACAGTTATGATAATCATATGTTACATTATATATAAGAACTATGATTTATGACATAATGCATAATTTCATCAAATCGGAGTTACACTGAAATAAATGAAGTGCCGAAGCAAAGGAAACACCCTCAACCGTAATGATTAGTCCAAAATAAAACATTTTAGGAAAACCAATGTCAATTTATGAAGTCAGATTATGTGATGTTCTCTCAAATTGTTCAGTTGAATTGACAATTAAACATTTAAGATGACTTTGGCATATCAGTGAATGCAAAGAGGGAAAAGTCTATTAAGAATAGCCCCGCCTCAAACATGTAAATTTACAATCTATAATTTTATAAAGTCATGCGCATTCACTCTTTTTTCCAAGCCAACTCTCTCTCTTTAGCTGATGCTGCAGTATTGTTTTTTTTTTTTTTTTTTTTTTTTTATAATGGGTTTATATTCTTCATAAGCAAGCATTAAAACCTCCAACTCCGTCTCACTGAAGTATGTCGCACGCCTTTTTTCTCCACGCGTTTCCATGTTGACTCCAGAAATTGGCGATCCATTGAAAATGCCTTCATGTACTCGCCGTCCACGCGCATTAACTCTTGGTTGCCAACAGGAGGTTGATTGAACTACCTCCTCACAGGTGTTTTGGAACCAACATACCCAGAGTAAGCAAGTTCTGGGTTGATCAACCGAGAGTTCAGGGTATATGTGACGGTAAGTTAACCCTCCTTTCTGGAATACCGCCCAGGGAAACAAACAAGAACCGACCAGTACTAGACAGAAACAGAGGGCTTATATACAGAGGAACCCAAGAAGATAACGAGACTAATTAATGACACAGCTGATGACAATGAAACTAATGATGTAACCTAGGGAACTAAATAGTGGCGGGAGGAACTCAAAGCAAACAGACATGTGACAAATGAAAACAGAACAAACAGAAACAGACATAACATTACGTCGACCGAAGACCTCATGCCGAAGAAAGTACAAACAGGGAAGGGGGGCGGGCACCCTGGAGGTTGTGGATGGGTGTAGGTGTGTCAGGTGACCTCCAGGGTGTAGCCGGAAACTCAGGCAACCAGGGTGCAGCCAGGGGCTCAGCCGACTGTCAGACTGCCTACTATGGCCACGGACATATGCCCCCCCCCCCCCCCCATTTTAATGGGAGGAGTGGGCTCTGGAGAGACTAGAGCAGAAACGAGAAATGCTGGAGCAGACTGGGGAGCAAAATACTAGGCTCTTTTTCTATTGGATATAGATGTAATGAAATCAACTATGTCACCATATCAAAGTGTGTCCCACCCTCTGAATAAAAAAGATACGAAAAGGCAAATTTCTGCAGCGGACTGACTTCTGAATTGAATTATGATGGCGCCGAAACCAACACCCTTCGCGAGGTGCAAAGCGAAAACAGGTACGCGAAGAAGTGCAGTTCGTGATGTAGGTGTGTGAGTTGTCATCATCTGGTTTGGACTGATTATAATTTTTTCTGAAAATAAACGTGTTCTGTCAATCGCCGTCATTTCTGGATAAATCATTTGCCGGTTTATGAGTTTAAAAGAGCGCGAGCCAGACTGTTAGACACTTTCAATTTGTACAGATAGTGAATGACATCGTGTCGGGAGCTGACTAGCAAGATACTGAAGTGAAAGAAAAGTTTGTATTCAAAGTCAAAGAGCTAGAATATTTCAGCACTAGAGTGTTTTTTTGTTTTGTTTCAAAAAAGTACTTCTGAAACTTTTAAATTTTGCATTACCACTCTAACATTATACTTATTTCCAGTTCTCAAAACATAAATATTGTTATATTTAATGAAAAAAATAAGCGTACAATTTTATGAAGTAATTAAGTAGGCCTATTTCTGCTTAGTAGTTCGTTTCTGTCACTTTCACTTTTACTTTCTTAAAAAATTTATTTTATTGGAATCTGTGGTTACATGAATAACCTTTAAAATCCATGGAACCTTTCCATTACAGGTTCTTTACTGTAGAAAAGTTTATTTAGATTCTTTCAGAATGTTCTTCACAGTAAGAAAAACAATGGGTTCCATTAAGAACTGCTCACTGAAAGGCTCTATGGAGAACCAAATATGGTTCTTTTATGGCATCACTGTAAAAAGTGATCCCTTTTGGAATCTTTATTTTTAAGAGTGTATAGCGCATATTTGAGGTATTTATCCCACATCAATAAATCAATAGTAGGGGGAAATCCCGTCCACAAAATGATTAAGGAATGATGTTCATTTACTGAATTTTACTGTAGCCCTGTAGAGTGTGTTAGGCTACTGTACATAAATTACTGAACAAATTACTACAAAAAACAAATCAAACAAACACATAAAAACACACATGATAGCATCCCCAACATACAAATAAGAGATTACCTTAGTTAATATGGACATATAAAAATAAAATATATAAATTTTAATAACAGATGTTATAAAGGTGGGCTGTGTGTGCTTCCGATGAGACTGGATGCGAATTAGGGTCCATTTGAACCTCTTCTACTCTTGGAATTGGCTTTTGGTATGTAAATTTTGTATTTACATACAAAATAAGGTTAATTGAATCAACTAGGGAAAGAGGAATAACAGGTTCATAATAACGGATCGCATCCGCATCCAGACCCATTCGAAAACACACCTTAAGCGCCGTGTCATCGCAGCTCACCTGATGGGATAGCTAAATAAAATCCTCCACATACCACTCGAATGGATGGCCATTCTGCTGCAGTCCCCACAGGCAAACCTCTGCCGCGATCATGTTCCTGTTAAGGTCGTTTCTTCTGTTATGGAATGTGTGGTTAAGGAACACTCCAGATGATGCAGCATATGGGAATTCAGATTTCCAAACAAAGGAACGGGATCCAGGGAAACGCCAAACAAGCATACACACGACGTCAAACTACAAACAAGAACCGACAACAGAGGGCTTATATACAGAGGAACACAAGGAAATAACGAGACTAATTAATATAATACAGTTGATGATAATGGAACTAATGACTTAACCTAGGGAACTAAACTGTGGAGGGAGAAAATTAATGCAAACAGACATGTGACAAATGAAAACAGTCCAAACAGAAACACACGTAACAATTATGCAATCAGTTTAACATTCCAAATTTTGTAACTACCTTTGTCTCATTCTAAGATGCTTCATTTTGACCAAATTTTGAGGCATCATTATATGTGTCCTGTGTGGTGAAGGCAAGTGTCTGAGATTTGAGATCATTCAAATCTAGTTTGAATGTTGTCTAAGAAAGCAGCTGTTACCAGTAGAGAGTGAAGCAGCTTAATGGGTTCTCACTTGTAACAGAGCAATACATTAGACTCAAGTCAAAGAAGGGAAAGTTTAAATAAGGGGTCATATGAATAAAGCCACTCAGAATAAAATTTTAGTCATAAGTGTGTCAAAATTCTAAGAATGACATTTTTTTCGTCTTATTCCTAGACTTAAGATTAAGTGTGATTCATAAATGTTCCTGTGTTAGTCTTTACTAGGTCTCAGCTCATAAATTATTTAAGAGTGCTGGAGAGGAATCCTAATCTAGTTAGGAGTAACAAGATGAATGCAGAGTGGAGGAGACACACTTTCCAACGATGATATAATGCATTGGAGTTATATGATGACAGAAAGCTGATGAGATGATGAAAGCTTGATCATCCTTTATGTAAACTAACCTAAAAAGAAATTTAACAACTTCTCCCACTCTACAAATCAATGCTCTTAACTAGAATGAAAGTAATAATGACATTTGTTTTGGCAAAAATGAAGCAGTGCACCGGTTATAACTATAGACCATGACTTTGCAGGGTCTAAAATAACACTTTTGCAACACTAACCACACCATAACATAATAAGCCGGTTCATTGATTTTTCAACTGATCTTCAAACCATGTCGCTTTTATGATGAGGATTACAATCTTTTCTGTAGTTGTTGGAGCCATTTATAGATCTCATGTTTGCCTAATTGCTCCAACTGTAAATGAGGAGACATTTTAATAGGAAAGGATTCCATGGGATCACTAAATATTTGTAATAATTTTGCAGAGCGCACCATTTTTTTAAATGAATGAAAATGTATTTGTGCCCGAGGCTAATTGTTAATTTGTTATTAGGTGTTTATGAGAAACTTTATTTTGAAACATTTTGTAATATGACTTATATTTTATCTATGTTTTAATACATTTTAACATGGGTTATGTGTTTGGATGTGTCTGTTGTGTGTTGTTTTAAGCGCTATTGCAACTGCCTCATGTGAGAAGTATAGTAAACTATAAAATAAATGTTCCAGTCTCTTGATTCAATGGCTTTATTATAATTATATTACATGATTAATGTCATGCTGGCATGACTACCTTTCCATGCTCACTAATGGCTGATTTAGAGGTTGAGGCTGGTCATTTTTTGGTTGACATTATTGTAGTCCTCAGTTCAAAGCACTTCAGTTATTACTTAAAAGTCAGTCTTAGACTTTGCTGAGTTGCTTTTAGTTTGTTTATAAATAGCTCCTACTCTTATACAAGTCCTACTTTTTATTTAAAAAATTGACACTTCAGTCAAAGCTTAAGCCTATTCTTAGGAGCATTTTTTGCGAAGTTTTATACATATGGTCCCCAGGTCTTAAGACTTTTGTCAGATGCAAGTTAAGTGTATGCCTACTGTCACCATTATGTTCAGTTTGATTGGACTTCCAGTTCGTATCTGTCACATGTTCCTTTTTTCTTTTTCCTGCCACTTGTCTATCTCAATGGTTACAATCGTCATTAGTTCAAATGTGTCAGCCGTGTCTTGTCATTATCGTCATCATGTGCACTGCTTAATTTGTACCCTCACGTTCAGTCTCTGCTTAGTCTCGTCTATTATCTCGTCTCATTAGTGTTGCTGCCTGCTTGCCAGTTCTGTTCAACCTTTGTATATTATACTACATTTTGGATTATACTTGTCTTCCTCATCTGCCTTCCGTGAAAGCATACGCGACACCTACATAGCATTGACATTATTTTTCTGGTATGTTTTACATGCTTTACACACAATGGTTACCTAGAGGTTGAGAACTTGTTGTGTTGTATATCTGCTGTTTTAGTTGTATGTATCAATTATCATTTTATGTAATCATTGCATTCATTGTCTCAAGTAAACTGCTTACAAGTCTTTATTTATGTCTGAAGCCAGTTTTCATATCCATCAAATGTTTCTTTTCTTTCTACCCCTACAGCCATTGAAACTCGGAGCACCAGTTCTGAGGAGTTGGTCCCCAGCCCTCCATCACCTCTACCACCTCCTCGTGTCTACAAACCCTGCTTCGTCTGCCAGGACAAGTCCTCGGGGTACCACTATGGTGTCAGCGCTTGTGAGGGCTGCAAGGTAAACGTGCTATTCATCCCATCAATACGGAATGGTACCCATAAGAAAGCATTCAGGTTTTCTTAACTACACATTCTATTGCTCTGGCTCTTGGTCTGCTCAGTGAACAAACTAAGGTTCAAATCCATTATCCATTGTTGTAGAGCTTCATCCGAAGCTAACTGGTCTTATTTAATGCTGTCTGCAAGTCTGATTGTGGAGCAATGCAGGTCTGACAGGCACTTGCAGGATATCTCAACATGAATATACTCTTATTGCTATTCTAACATTATCGATAGCTATGTTTGCATGAACACTTTTTCCTTCAATCTGAATTAATTTTTTCCAATTGATGAATCCAAACTTAGTGTTTACATGAACTCTAAATAAAATGATTGTGTTGATGTGTGCGTTTATGTCACAAGCTTTTGGTCGGATTTAATCTTTTGACATTTACAAACTTCACGAATATACAGTTCCCTTTCATGGGAACTCGAGCAGCATCAAGACAAGGTGGGAATGCCTCTGCGGGATTACGTTGTGAAGCACACGTGAAATCGGTCCAATAGCGTGACAGAACGTCTTAGGCAAGTCTCGTCATCGACCAGAAAACTATTAAGCATACCCAGAAACAAAGAACACCAGCTTCTGTTTCTTCAGCAAGCACTTTGTGTATTGTGTGTCCTATTTGGTGTTGTCTGTCCGCTACATTTACAGCGATCTCTTTGTTTGAGAAAAAAAATCATGCACTGCGGTTTCTTCCCCCCTAGAGTGAGGCACCGGCACTCTGAGGAGTTGGATGTCATTAGTGTTGAGTGTTAGTGTCGTACTTGCTTGATATTCAGCGGTGTGTAACCACCAAGCCACTAAGAACAACATCAGCGCTGGTGGATAAAGCGTATTCGGCCGCAGGCAGACCTGCAGGGGGAAATTGATGATAGTGGGGAAACAAGCTTTGAAGTTATCCAGGAGTTACGAAATGTGACAGATTTATCTCTCTGGGCCACCAAGGAGACAGCTAAAACAATTGGCCATTCTATGGAAGCCCTGGTGGCCACGGAGAGAATTTTGTGGTTACATTTTTCCAATATCAAGGACAAGGACAAAATTTTTCTCCTGGATGCCCAGCTTTCTCCTCAGCGCCTCTTCAGCGACTCATTTACATCTGTCTCGGCCATCTAGGAGCTCCTTGTACAGGACACAACAGAAGCAGAGTGTTAGAAAAACTGGGTGCAGGGGCGACACTTGATCTCCTTTGAGGGATAAGACAGATTTGAGGGCTTTCATTATTGCCAAGAAGGTTTTGAAGATATCCTGACACCAGCATCGGACTTCCGAGGGGAGCCCCTGCTGGAGGGAAGCGGAGAACATTTCAGCCTGTTTCTCTTCAGTGCCCTCAGGGCCGCAATGCAGTCAATGCGGTTGTTCCCTGCTGGTTAGCCGTTTCAGGGCGCCGAGTTGGCTGTACATATTACACCAGGGGCCAGTCCCGAGAGACTGGTTCCATTAGTAGATTTTCTGACACAATGGAAACTTCTGCAAAATATATTTCAATGGGTGCTGCAAATAATAGTCAAGTCAATTCAAGTCACCTTTATTTATATAGCGCTTTTTACAATGCAAATTGTGGCAAAGCAGCTTTACAATAATAATTGGCAAATGATTTTGGCTGCACAGCACCTCTCAAAGAAAATGGTGTCATTGTCCAGCTTATTCTATATATTATTGATTCATTCCGTTGCAAAGAGCAATAGTTATTAGTCTAATTAATTTATGTATAGCAGCACTGGAGAAAACAGTGACGTAATCGTCCAGCTCAGCTCAGTTCGCATACAACGGCGCCAAATGCAGGTATATCAAAAACACTGCTGAATATCAAGCAAGTGTCCCCAACTTAAGCAAGCCAAAGGCAACAGCGGCAAGGAACCAAAACTCCAACAAATGGAGAAAAAAACCTTGGGAGAAACCAGGCTTAGTCAGGGGGCCAGTTCTCCTCTGGCCAAAAGTGAACACTTGTCCGATACTCAGACAGAGTTACAGGTCATTAAACCGATTTGGAATCGCAACAGTTAAAATATTTAATCTAGTTTAAGATCTTTTTGATCACGCCGGTATGGGGCAATAGAAAAGGACAATAGAAAAGGCTTACAGAATTCAATTTGGGTCTTGCCTGCCCCGCTTCAACGGGGTCCTCTCTACAGTAGTGGACCACAAGCAGTCTCTGGTTTTGGAACAGGAGGTTCTGACTTTCTTGCAAAAGGAAGCTATAGAAAGGGTTTCTGCTCCTAGCAAGCTATCAGGGTTTTACAGCTGTTACTTCATTGCTCCAAAAAAGGATGGAAGGTTGCATCCTATTCTAGATCTGCATTTGTTAAATCGCACAGTTCAAAAACTAAAGTTCAAGATGCTCACACTCAAACAGATTGTGTCAGACTGGTTTGTGACAGTAGATCTCAAAGACGCATACCTCCATGTATCCATTCATCCTCAACACAGGAAGTTCCTGAGGTTTGCTTTCAGGGGCGAAGCGTATCAGTATCGCATTCTTCTGTTTGGCCTAGCTTTTTCACCCCGAACACCCTGAGGTGGTGGAGCTCCTGTGGAAAAACTTCGGTTATGCAGAAGTGGACCCATTTGCATCTCTAGAGACAACATCCTCCAGGGCTGGATGCTACGGTCCAGACGTGGCTGATCACTCTGATCACTTTGATCACTCTTTACTCCGATCACTCTGCTCCCGGGAGTTCTGAAGAGGGTGCACCAGGAATGGGTTCATCTTTTTAACTAGAAGTTGGTTCTCTGACCATGTGTCACTCCTTTATGGCTCTCCGATGGAGATTCGGATCAGACAAGACCTTCTGTCTCAGGCAGGAGGCACAATATTTCACCCTCACCCAGAGTTGTGGAAGCTGTGGGCCTGGCCCCTAAGGGGGTTCATTTCCTAGATTCCAGTCTCTCAACCAAGGTTGTAAAGACTATTTTCCAGTCCAGAGCTCCCTCTATGAGGAAATTATATGCCACCAAATGGAAGCTGTTCTCTTCTTGGTGCAGAGAGCATCATCAGGACCCGGTTAACTGCGCTGTACGTTCACTGTTAGCCCAGCAGAGAAACATTCTTGTAGAAAGTCTATCTTCCTCCACCTTAAAGGTTTTCGTAGTGGCTATATCTGCTTACTATTTGACAATTGTGTAAGAACGTCTAACTATGGCTACCTTTGAACCGTTGGAAGAAGTTCCAGAAAAATTCCTCACTCTTTCTTCTTGCTATTTCATCTCTTAAAAGAATTGGGGATCTGCAGGCTTTGTCGGTTGCCCCTTCCTGTCTTGAATTTGTGCCAGGCATGGTGAAAGCATTCCTTCATCCCAGACCGGGTTATGTACCTAAGGTCCCTACTCATGTTGAAACAGAGGATATCCAATTCTTCCCTGCCTGAACAGAGGATAACTTCTTCTCTAAATGAACCTTTTTTAGAGGATAACTTAGTTAACCAAACCCTACAGCTGTCTGTTAACTCTTCTATGACAGTGCAGAGGAACACACAAATTTGTACTGGTCTTAAAGGTTCTTTGGGATAGAGTGGCACTCACCAACCCTTGTTTGTACAGAAGAATTCAGTCTGGCTTGAAGTTTCAATCAGGATTCCGGTGAGGAGCTCTATCCGGGTCACAGCACCAAAACTGTGGCATCTTTTTCCTTGTTGAAGTACAGACCTGGAGACCTTTGGATATCTTTTAAGCAGAAGTTACTCTTTTTTGAGAAACGTGCTGTTGCATCGCTGTAGTCATCCAAGTCTCTCTAAGCTAGTGTACTTTGCAGTTTAAATACATTCAACAGGCAAGGATGCATACAGTATAGGTGAAGACAATGGGTGGAGACAAATATCCGTTCCCAGCATTTCCCAGCCCTGATCTAGTCAGCATAACGGTATCATTAAAATGCAGGGTGTGCTAATCAAATCAGTCTGACAGTATTGTAGTATTGAAATATAGTATTATTCAATTACGTAGCAATGTAAATAAACACAATGAGTATGTAAATAAAATACTGCATATCAAATCCACCTGGTTTCTGTAATTATGTCCTTTGTAACACTATCGTAGTCAATACAGAGAGTATACATTCAGTCTTAGAATTAACTTGCCAAACAATCAAGAGTAAAAAAACAATCAATATTAAAAATACTATTGTAAGACCCAGACACAGGAGGTTAGATGAAGTAACAGGATTTTATTGAACAGATGCATTTGGGGGAGTGCACATGTCCAGTAAACAAATGGTGACTTATCTGGAGAACTGATGAGGGTTTCCTTGTGTTGGTAGGTCCTGTGAGTACGGTCCAGTGGATCACGCACACGCATGAATGAGATTCGGATACGGAGAAGCAACATCCACGGGAACAGAAGCAAACAGGTAAGCTTGATGCGGGTAAGTCTGTAGTCCATCAAAGACGAGATCAGACAACTAACAGATGAAGTGAGGGTTCTTTATAGGGCGTGCACGTGATTGTTGACAGGTGTAGATGATCAGAACTCCGGTGATTGTGAGCGTGTGGGTGGAGCTGGTTGTGCTGGTGATGTAGACGGTGTGACAGTACCCCCCCCCCTCCACGGGTGGCTCCTGATGCCTGAGAATGGCGACGACGGGGATGACCCCGTTCACGGGGTCCTGGTCGACCGGGATGATCTAGATGGAATTGGGTAAGTAGTGCTGGATCAAGAATGTCCTCTCGTGCTACCCAGCACCTCTCCTCTGGGCCGTAACCCTCCCAGTCGACCAGGTACTCAAGGCGTGTCCCGCGCCGTCTGGAGTCTAGGAGTTTGTTGACCTGGTAGATGGTTTCAGCTTTCGCCAGGTCAGGAGGAGGAGGTACATCTGGGACTGCCTGGTCTGTAGGTGGAAACAAGGGTTCAGTGACAGGTTCGAGCAGTGAAACATGGAATGAAGGATTTATACGATATGTGGTAGGGCGGTTGAGTCGGTAGGTGACTTCATTCAGCTGCCTCTGCATGGTGAAGGGACCTATGTAGCGGGGACTCAGCTTCTTGCAAGGCAGGTGTAGACGAATGTCTCTTGTCGAGAGCCAGACTTTCTGGCCCGGGAGTTAGATAGGTGTGGGGCCACGATGTCGGTCGGCATGTGTCTGGTGTCTACGCACTGCCCTTTGGAGATGGATGTGAGCTGAGTCCCATACCCTCTCGCTCTCCTGGAACCAGTTCTGGGTGGCTGGGACCTCAGATTGCTCTCCTGACCATGGGAATAACAGTGGCTGGTAACTGAGTACGCACTTGAAAGGTGTTAGGCCAGTGGTGGATTGTTGTAGAGTGTTTTGTGCGTACTCGGCCCAGGGTAGGAACTGGCTCCAGGTCGACTGGTGTTGGTGGCAGTATGACCGCAGATATCTCCCGATCTCCTGGATCTTGTGCTCTGTCGGCCCATTGGTCTGAGGGTGATATCCGGATGATAAACTGACGTTGACTCCTAGAACTTGGAAGAAGGATTTCCATACCCGGGAGATGAACTGAGGACCCCGATCTGATACTATGTCTTCCGGCAGGCCAAAGTTTCTGAACACATGTTGAAACAACAGTTCTGCTGTCTTGAATGTGGTAGGTAGTCCTTTGTAGGGGATAAGTTTGCACATCTTTGAGAATCGATCAATCGTTATGAGGACACTGGTGTAAGTGCTGGATGGCGGGAGATCTGTGATGAAGTTGATTCCTAGGTGAGTCCAGGGACGGTGAGGTATGGGAAGAGGATGAAGCTTGCCTGCCGGGAGCTGTCGTGGGGTGTTGGTGATGGCGCAGACAGAGCATCCCTTGACATACCGGGAGACATCCTGGGTCATAGAGGGCCACCAGTAGCATTGCTGGAGGAGCGAGAGGGTTCGCTGGCTACCTGGGTGTCCAGAGCCCGGAGATGTGTGAGCGGATTCCAAGAGGAGCTGACGACAGGAAGGTGGCACATATATCAGCCCCTCTGGAACTCCCGGTGGAGCAGGTTCAGTTTCGAGGGCGGCACGAATACGGGTATCCCATTCCCAATGGATAGGGCTGACTATCATGGCTGGAGGAAGTATGGAGTCTGGTAGTCGAGCATCTTGGTCCGGAGCATGGAGACGGGACAGGGCTTCGGCTGGTACATTCCCTTCACCTCGCCGGTAGGTAACGGCAAAATTGAACCTTATAAAAAAAGAGCGCTCAACGGGCTTGGCGGGTGTTCAATCGCTTGCCGTCTCGAAGATATTCCAGATTTCGATGATCCGTGATAACGTCAAATCGGTGTTTAGCTCCCTCCAGCCAGTGTCTCCACTCCTCGAGAACCAGCTTGATGGCGAGAAGCTCTCGGTTCCCAACGTCATAATTCTGCTCCGCCGGGGAGAGTTTGTGAGAGTAGAAGGCACATGGATGAATACGAGCGGGGTCACCCTGCCACTGGGAGAGGATGGCACCGACCCCTGTCTGGGAGGCATCTACCTCTATGAGGAAGGGCAAGTCAGGATCGGGGTGATGGAGGATCGGTGCCGTACTAAAAGCTTCTTTCAGGGTAAGGAAGGCTTGACTAGCTTGTGGATTCCAGGACACTTGGGGCCCTTCTTGAGCAGAGAGGTAAGTGGTGAACTGATTTGACTGTAGTTACATATGAATTTGCGGTAGAAGTTGGCAAATCCTAGGAATCTCTGAAGTTCCTTAACCGTCTGGGGATCTTGCCATTTTAGAATGGATTCCACCTTCCTCTGATCCATCTTCACTCCATGCTGGTTGATATAATAACCGAGGAACTGGACTTCGGGGATGTGGAACTCACACCTTTCCAGTTTTTGATAGAGACGGTGCTCTCGGAGCCTTTGGAGGACCTGGCGAACGTGCTGCTGATGCTCTTGCAGGGATCGGGAGTATATGAGGAAGTCGTCGATATATACAACAACGAACTGATGGAGGAGGTCTCTGAAGATTTCATTCATGAAATTTTGGAATATTGATGGTGAGTTCGCCAGGCCATACGGCATCACAAGATATTCATAGTGCCCTGATGGTGTGATGAAGGCGGTCTTCCACTCATCCCCTGAGCGTATCTGGATTAAGTTGTAAGCGCTGCGAAGGTCCAGCTTCGTAAAGATACTGGCACCTCGGAGTTGTTCAAGCTCTGCTGGGACCAGAGGAAGGGGGTATCTGAACTTCACGGTTTGAGTGTTGAGCCTACGATAGTCGATACAGGGCCTCAAGCCTCCGTCCTTCTTGGCCACGAAGAAGAAGCTTGAAGCGGCAGGGGGCGTAGATGGACGAATGAAACCTTGATGGAGAGCCTCGGAGATGTATTCATCCATGGCCTTCCTGCTGGTTGTGCTGGTGATGTAGACGGTGTGACAACTATCTCATGTATCTTAAAAAAAGGATTTAATTATTAGTCCTTGTGAAGTTTTAACTGTTAACAAATTAAACTTATCTTCTCCTGTATGAGTGTGAGCATCAGTAGCTTTGAAGTGCTTTGAATGTCATCTCCCTCTTTTCGATTGATTGGCTAGCAGAGGAGGTGTCAATCTAGAAATAGTGGACAATATTGATGCTTAAGCCCGCTCTAATTTACATGAAACTCGAATTGCAACATTTGTAAAAGCAAGAGCAGAACATGGAAAGACAAGCAAAGAGAAAAACAGCACAGTGTACAAAAGAGTAAAATATTAACAGAAAATGTAAGAGAGCACAAAGTACAGAGTAATAAATCCAAGGAAAACAACTTTTAAGAACACATAAACATGAGTTAAAGATTTGTGCAATATAATTTTTCATGTTTAAAGTTTTGATTCATGCTTGTTGTTTTTTAATGTGTTTTTAATTTTTCTATTCATGCTTATTCTATTTTGACCCGTGACCTCGTTGATTGCTATTCTGATAATTTTTGCATTTTTTTTTTAGTCTGTGCAATATATTTTTACATGTGTCTTTAAATTTTCGATTCGCGCTTTTTGATCCGTGACCACAATACTATAGGTGGGAATTTGTTCCCATAAACATGGATTATCTGTAAGGTGCATTCATTCCGGTTTTGCCATTGTCTAACCCCTCAAAAAAAGTTATCCTTTCCAATATTCCTTCATTTATTCCCAATGATACACTTGAGTGCATTCTTGGGCGTTATAGTAAATTAGTAAAAAAAAAAAAAAAAAAAAAAAAAAAAACAGAATTAAAATATATCATGTAATTTAGACATCACACGTACATGGTTTTAAATGCTGAATTTCAAAACCTGGAAGTTGCTGTAAAACTGACATTGAATGGGAAAGATTATACGATCTTTATGACTGTTGACTTGATGAAATGTTTTACTTGTGGGAAAGGGGGCCATGTGAGACAATCGTGTCCTTTCAATATGGATGCTGAAAATGAAAGAAACTCCATAGTGGAACTGGTGACTGCTGCTGTGCATAATAACAGTGCAGAAAGTAATGCACAGCAAGATGAAACTGCTACCTTACCTAACAGTGAAAAGGGCTCTAATGTGATTGCACAAGATTGTCCTATTGAAGATACAGACAGTACTTCCGTCAGTAGTATTCATGTACAGTTGTGTTCAAAATTATTCAACCCCCCAATGCTGTAAATGGTTTTAGAGAATTTAGAGTACATTTATAATTGAATTCAGAATGAAATCCTACAAGGACTTCTTAAAGAAGCATATGCAACTAAAATGACATCAATTGGTTTTGTAATACAGTAGTAAATGTTTCTTTTGTGAATTCTTCATTGACACAATTATTCAACCCCTTAAAGACTACCACTCTGAAGAACAGAGGTCCATTGAAGTGTTTTCAATCAGGTATTGAAAGCACCTGTGGATGTCAGGGAGCAGCAATAAAGCCTAATAAGCACCAATTAGGCAGCTTTAAAATGACTGTGATACTCAGCTCCTTCTAGACATTTACTGGTGTGGTTACAAACATGGTGAAGTCAAGAGAATGGTCCAGGAAGACAAGAGAAGAGGTGATTACTCTTCACAGGAAGGGCAATGGCTATAAGAAGATTGCAAAGATGTTAAACATACCAAGAGACACCATAGGAAGCATCATTCGCAAATTCAAGGCAAAGGGCACTGTTGAAACGCTACCTGGTCGTGGCAGAAAGAAGATGCTGACTTCGACTGCTGTGCGCTACCTGAAGCGTAGAGTGGAGAAAAGTCCCCGTGTGACTGCTGAGGAACTGAGAAAAGATTTGTCAGATGTAGGTACTGAAGTTTCTGCTCAGACAATACGGCGCACCCTGCGTAATGAAGGCCTCCATGCCAGAACTCCCAGGCGCACCCCCTTGCTGTCTCCAAAGAATAAGAAGAGTCGACTGCAGTATGCCAAAAGTCATGTGGACAAACCACAGAAGTTTTGGGATAGTGTTCTGTGGACTGATGAAACAAAATTAGAACTGTTTGGGCCCATGGATCAACGCTATGTTTGGAGGAGGAAGAACAAGGCCTATGAAGAAAAGAACACCTTGCCTACTGTGAAGCATGGCGGGGGGTCAATCATGCTTTGGGGCTGTTTTGCTTCTGCAGGTACTGGGAAGCTTCAGCGTGTGCAAGGTACCATGAATTCTCTTCAGTACCAGGAGATATTGGAGGACAATGTGATGCAGTCCGTCACAAACCTGAGGCTTGGGAGACGTTGGACCTTTCAACAGGACAATGATCCCAAGCATACCTCCAAGTCCACTAGAGAATGGTTGCAGATTAAAGGCTGGAACATTTTGAAATGGCCATCGCAGTCACCAGACTTAAATCCGATTGAGAACCTCTGGTGGGACTTAAAGAAAGCAGTTGCAGTGCGCAAGCCTAAGAATGTGACTGAACTGGAGGCTTTTGCCCATGATGAATGGGCGAAGATTCCCGTAGCTCGCTGCAAGACACTTGTGTCAAGCTATGCTTCACGTTTAAAAGCTGTTATAACTGTAAAAGGATGTTGTACTAAGTATTAAGATTGAATGTCACTTGGCGGTTGAATAAAACTGATAATGATGTGAGCAGAGAAAAGACATTTGTGGTTATTTCATTATAAATGTTATGTTATATTTGTCTGACCTACACGTGCCTCTTTGATTTAATTGTAAGCAGGATGACTGAATGATCAAAATCAATGTCAAACCGGCCAAAACAATCAATTTCAGTGAGGGTTGAATAATTTTGAACACAACTGTACATGAAAGTGTGAATGTTGATGATGAGCTTATTGTTGCCGGAGTAGTTAGAGATTCAAAATACCCAGGAAAGCAAAGAGAGCTTGAAAACTTGCAGCTTCAAAGCACTAGCCTGTTACAGGGTGATATAGATCTGTTGTCACAGAGAACTGATGACTTATCTGAGAATGACTCTGAATGTGAATGAGTGAAGAGTATGATGTAAATGCACAAGGAAAGTACAGTATGTGGGACATTTTGCTACTTCCCAGTTAAAGCATCCTTTTTACACAGTTCAACAGTTGAGTACCTTCCTGGACTCTAGCTAATATGTAACTTTTTGTTGAGTCTGGTGCTATTGCTATGCCAAAGGCGACGTTGGAGGAACTGGATGAACCAAAATGCAACAGGCTTAAACTTGCTAACACAGATAAAGTTTAAAATCACGTTTGAAAAAACATTGATCCTCTGAAAAGTGTTAAAAAGCAGATGTGGACCCACCACATCTGCTTTTTAACAGTTTTCATATGATCAACGCTTTATACCTGTCAGACACAGACATGATCCAGAGGTAGGTATAAGTTCTTTATTTTGCAGATCGTAATAAACAGAATCACAGCGTGAAACAGGTGAGTCAAACAGTCCGTGGATCGGTTGATAAGACTTATCTTCATTGACAACTGAGTATGTTTCTTCTGTTGTAGATGTACGGACGGAGATGGCAGACCAGAGAAGCAGGCAGGTGAACGAGGACCCAGGCGGACGAACGGGAGGAAGACAGGCAGACAGGTAACTGGAGCAGGTCACAGGTAAGTCGCAGCAGGTGAGTCTGTGTGTCATAGATTGACGAGACCAGACATAGAACTGAGTGTGGAGTGAGTATTTAAGTGATGTGGGTAATGATGACCAGGTGTTTAGAATTCCGGTGATAGAGAACGTGTAGGTGGAGCTGGTGATGACGCAGTGCGGGATGTGATGACTGGCTCTGTGACAGTACCCCCTCCTCCACGGCCGGCTCCTGACGGCCGACCCTGTCGACGACGGGGACGTCCTCGACCTCTGGGAGCTGGTCGGTGCGGATGTTCCTGGTGAAATTAGGTAAGTAACAATGGGTCCAAAATGTCCTCTCGATGCACCCAGGATCTTTCCTCTGGCCCGTATCCTTCCCAATCCACCAGATATTCTAAATTGGGCCCCCGTCGTCGAGAGTCCAGGATGGCTCGCACCTGGTAGATGGATTCTTCTTCGGCCAGGTCCGGAGGAGGAGGTACGTCTTCTTCACCAGGTTCTGAGGGAGGAAACAAAGGTTCAGTGTGTGGTTTTAACAGAGACACGTGGGATGAAGGTGAGATACGATATGTGGATGGTAGCTTGAGACGGTAGGTGACATCGTTGAGCTGCCTCTGCACCACAAAGGGACCTATGTAGCGGGGACTCAGCTTTCGGCAGGGCAGGCGGAGACGAATGTCCCTGGTGGGCAGCCATACCTTTTGCCCCGGAAGGTACGTTGGAGTCTTGGAGCGACGTTTATCGGCCTGGGTCTTGTGTCTCCGCACTGCCCGTTGAAGGTGGACATGAGCTGAGTCCCATACCCTCTCGCTCTGGTGGAACCAATCCTGAACAGCCGGAACCTCTGAGGGCTCCCCAGATTACGGGAACAACGGTGGCTGGAATCCAAGAACACATTGGAATGGGGTCAGACCGGTAGTGGTTTGTCTTAGAGAATTCTGAGCGTACTCCGCCCATGGTAAATACCGGCTCCAGCTGTTCTGGTTCTGATGGCAGTATGACCGCAGGTACCTCCCGATTTCTTGGATCTTCTGCTCAGTCTGGCCGTTGGTCTGCAGGTGATATCCAGACGACAAGCTGACTGTTACTCTGTTAAGAAGGACTGCCATACTCGGGAGATAAATTGAGGGCCTCGGTCGGAAACAGTAACCCGAAGTGACGAAAGACATGCTAGAAAAGGCCTTCTGCTGCTTGCATGGCGGTAGGTAATCCTTTAAGAGGGATGAGTTTACAACTTTTGGAAAATCGATCCACGATGACAAAGATACAGGTATGGGAGTCGGATGGTGGCAGGTCAGTCATGAAATCCACACCAATGTGGGACCAGGGTCGTTGTGATACTGGTAGAGGTAACAACTTGCCCACTGGCAGCTGTTGTGGAGTGTTGGTGATGGCACAGACTGAGCAGCCCTTGACGTATCGGGAGATGTCCTGGGTCATCGTTGGCCACCAGTACCGCTGACGGACGAGCAAGAGGGTCCGCTGGCTACCTGGGTGTCCAGAGCCCGGGGATGTATGAACTGTGTCCATGAGGGATTGTCGGCATTTGGTCGGCACGTAAAGTAACCCCTCAGGACCCCCCGACGGAGCAGGTTCGGTAACGGTGGCGAGACGGATCTGGTCATCGATTTCCCATTGTATGGGATTCACGAACAGGGCTGGAGGGAGGATCGTCTCTGGAGTTGAGGATTCGGATTCAGATGCATGAATGCGGGAGAGGGAATCCGCCTTGACGTTCTTGTCCCCTGCACGATACGTGACCACAAAGTTGAAGCGAGTGAAGAATAACGCCCATCTGGCTTGCCGAGTATTGAGGCGTTTCGCATCTTGAAGGTATTCTAGGTTGCGATGGTTGGTGATGACTTCAAATTGATGTACTGCTCCCTCCAGCCAGTGTCTCCATTCTTCAAGTGCCAGTTTGATCGCTAGAAGTTCCCGGTTACCTACGTCGTAGTTCTGCTCCGTCGGGGACAGCTTCTTAGAAAAGACGGCACATGGATGGAAGCGCTGAGGACTCCCCTGCCGCTGAGATAGCACTGCTCCTACTCCTGTGAGCGAGGCGTCCACTTCCACCACGAAAAGGAGATCCAGATTGGGATGACGTAAGACAAGAGCGGAACAGTAGGCGTCTTTAAGGTCTTCAAATGCCTGCCAAGCGTCGGGGTTCCAGGACAAGTACTTGGGTCGGTTCTTCAACAGGGACGTGAGTGGTGAGCTGGTCATGCTATAGTTCCTGATGAATCGACGGTAAAAGTTTGAAAAGCCTAGGAAACGTTGAAGTTCCTTCACTGACTGTGGTAGAGGCCAGTTCCGTACCGCGTCCACCTTCCTGTGGTCCATCTTGACCCTGAGGCGGTCGATGACGTACCCCAGGAAGTGAACAGAGGGTACATGGAACTCACATTTCTCTAGCTTAAGGTAGAGTTGGTGTTCACGGAGATGCTGGAGGACCTGCTGGACATGGACCTGGTGTTCTTCAAGAGAAGTGGAATAAATGAGAATATCGTCGATGTAAATAATGACAAACTGATGCAGGAATTCTCTGAATATCTCGTTCATATAGTTTTGGAATATGGCTGGTGCATTGGCTAGGCCGAACGGCATAACCTGATATTCATAATGACCAGATGGAGTGATGAACGCTGTCTTCCATTCGTCCCCCTTGCGAATCCGGATTAAGTTATAAGCGCTCTTTAGGTCTAGCTTCGAGAAAATGTGAGCCCCCTGAAGTTCTTCCAGGGCTGCTGGAACCAGAGGAAGGGGATAGTGGAACTTCACCGTTTGGGAGTTTAAGCCTCGGTAATCGATACATGGCCTCAAGCCCCCATCCTTCTTGGCCCCGAAGAAAAAGTTTGAAGCGGCAGGGGAAGTGGACGGACGGATGTACTCCTGCTGTAGCGCCTCCTTGATGAAATCATCCATGGCCTTCCTCTCCGGGATGGACAAAGGGTACACCCTACCCTTAGGTAGGACAGCCCCAGGTAGCAGGTCGATGGTGCAGTCCCATGGCCGGTGAGGTGGAAGGCGAGTGGCCAACCGCTTACTGAACACATCCTGGAACGTCTGATATGCTAGTGGGATCTGGACCTGGCTGGAACTCTCTGGGCTTTCAATCGAGGTGGAATTAACTTGGACTCGCGACAAAGTTCGGTTGGACTGGCCGGCAGAGGATCGTGGTTTCTGGACAGAGTGAAGACACGATGAAAAACAGTCAATTCCCCACTTAAGGATCACACCTGAGTTCCAGTCCACCATGGGATTGTGCTCGGCCATCCATGGACGTCCCAGGATGAGCTCTGCGGTTGACCCCTCCAGCACCATGAACGAGATCTCTTCCTGGTGGAGGCAGCCAATGCAGAGCGTCAGTGTGGGGGAGTAGTGGTTGATTTGGCCTCGGCCCAACGGTTTTCCGAGGATTGTTTGAATTTTCAGTGTTTGCTGGCATCGTTTCCCGGGTAGTTGAAGGGTTTGAAGGAACTGACGGGAGATGAAATTCCCAGAGGAGCCCGAGTCGATGAGGGCTTTCGCTGAAACAAAGTAATCATCAATTAATATATATACCGTGGTACGAATTAAATGAGCAATCTTAGGGTAAACCTGTATCGTACTCACCGCGGGCCGAGGCGGCCTGATAGGAGAGGCGGCGATGAGATGTCCATCTCCCCCACAGTAAAGGCAGAGCCGATGTTGCAGTCTTCTCTGACGCTTTGCACCTGTAAGGTGGTAGGCATCCACACACATGGGCTCTGGTGCTGGAGGTGCGACCGAGGTAACGGGAGACGGAGGCTGAGAAACTGCTGTTGGTGCGACACAGGCTGAATATAGTTGTGATATACCTATTGCTTTCTGTATGAAAGTTTCCAGCCCAATGGCGTCATCATATACTACCATGACCTGACGAATTTGAGTATTCAGGTCCTGATGGAAGGCGGTTAACAACGCTATCTCATTCCAGCCGCTGGTCGCAGCCAGGTTGAGAAACCGTAGTGCGTAATCATCCACGGATTCAGCTGGGACCGAAGAAGAAGGCGTTGCCGGAAGCGATCGGTGAACGGCCCGAACAAGCTCGCTAAACAGCTCGGCTGCTCGATCTCCGCCGGGTTCCGCTGGATTCTGCATGGTAGGTTGTTGGTCTGGTCTACTGTCACACACAGACATGATCCAGAGGTAAGTATAAGTTCTTTATTTTGCAGATCGTAATAAACAGAATCACAGCGTGAAACAGGTGAGTCAAACAGTCTGTGGATCGGTTGATAAGACTTATCTTCTTTGACAACTGAGTATGTTTCTTCTGTTGTAGATGTACGGACGGAGATGGCAGACCAGAGAAGCAGGCAGGTGAACGAGGACCCAGGCGGACGAACGGGAGGAAGACAGGCAGACAGGTAACTGGAGCAGGTCACAGGTAAGTCGCAGCGGGTGAGTCTGTGTGTCATAGATTGACGAGACCAGACATAGAACTGAGTGTGGAGTGAGTATTTAAGTGCTGTGGGTAATGATGATCAGGTGTTTAGAATTCCGGTGATAGAGAACGTGTAGGTGGAGCTGGTGATGACGCACTGCGGGATGTGATGACTGGCTCTGTGACAATACCCCATTATAATTATTGAAATGTTTTTTTTTTTTTTTTTTTAATATTGTATCTTTAATAATATTAGTGGTTGTCGTAGTACAGTAGAAAGAAATGATTTCTTCAATTATTTAATTCTTAAAAAGGCTGATGTGATTTTTCTTCAGGAAACGCACAAAGATTTACAGAACCAGTCACAGTGGTTTAGTGATGTTCTTCTGAGCGCTAACATTTCATGGCACAAATATTAGTACAGGGGTTGCAATTTTGTTTTCACCCATGGTTGGCGGTATTTACTGCACATAGCAGGGGTGCCTTACCAGAGAAAATGAAAGCCCTTGAACAAGAAATTCTTGGACTGAGCAGTATTTATACGGGTGAACTTTGTCCTTAAAAGGGCAGTTTTGAAATGAATCCTGTAGTATAGAATCCAGTCTCCTACAGGATTTCTACTGACTCTTTTGAAAGAAAGAAATTTCTATGCAGCTTAATGGAAGAACAATGTAAAAGTGCTCTTTTAAGGACAAAGTTCACCCGGATAAATATGGATTCTCCTACTTTTATTACCTACCAAGAGCGCAAAAGCAACTTCATCAACTGAAACTTCCAGGTGAAAGAGTATTAACAATACAAATGTAAATGCATGCTTTTGCAATTTCTTTTTATGAAGATTTATATCATCCAGAGCCATGTAAATGGCTCACAATGGCCACAAGAAAATGGTCTGTCAGATTTGTGTTAAATCGGCACAATCTGGACATTTGAAGGAAAGAATAGATGCCAAATGGAGAACTTACCTTTCTGTGTCCAGTGATGTAAATCCTTCATGGAGACTAAAGTCTCTATCTATCTACCTATCTCTCTCTCTCTCTCTCTCTCTCTCTCTCTCTGTGCACTGGTAAGGAACAACAGCTTAAAGGGTTAGTTCACCCAAAAATTTCTGTCATCAAGTACCTTTCACTTTAATGTCATTCCAAACCCTAAGACTTTCGTTCATCTTCAGAACACAAATTATGATATTTTTGATGAAATCAGAGAGCTTTTTTTTCTTCCATAGAAAGCCACATTCAAGGTCCACAAAAGGAGTAAAGACATTCTTAAAATAGTCAACATGAGTATAGTGGTTTATACCTTAACCTGAATATATCACAAATTTTATTTAAATGCATTTTCACAGACCTCAAAGATCTTTTAATTGCTTTTTACTTGCAATACCTAAAACTTATCTGAAAACCAAAGGTAATCTTGCTTTTTCTGTTGTGGAATGGAACCAGCTGAGAGTGAGGAGTTAGGGTGGCAGAGGGATGCAGAAAACTGTCAAGCTGGTGCACTTTCTCAAGAGCGGCTCCATGAGCACTCATGACATCACTGCTTTTCCACGATTGGCCGGATTCACCACATGACAACGATCATGTGTGTTTCATGTTTATTTTCACATCTTCAGTTCCACTTATGCTCAAATCTGTATTTTTTGTTAGTTGAAGATCTTTTCATGTAGTCACGAAGTTATATTGTCATGTTTATCAAAATAAAACGTAGACCCCACTACTTGGTATTTAAATAGTCTATGGTTATATTCTTGTAAAAACAGACGCTGTAAGCAGTACATAAAGTATAGAATGAAAATGTCTCTGAAACATCTGTCACATATTGCATTTTTCACTTCAGCTGTGTTAAGTATGCAAACGCAGAGTGAGCATCACTGCGGAGAGCAGATATTGTCCAACTTCACATTTCCTTTTTCAGCTCCTCCCCGCCTACACATGGCTACTCTCACTGATTGGTTGCATCCAGCAGTTGAACACACCTTAAGACTTCTCTTTATTCCTTTGTAAAAGTTTGTTTCCGCAGCGTTGTGAATAGGTTTTAAGAGATAACTCTTAGTTAAGAACTTTTACTGCTATTTAGGAGAACTCTTTGTGAGAAGATAAAATGTTTTGTGAATACCTATCAGGACATAGTCTTTAACAAAAACATGATTTACTCAGCTTTGTTCAAAATATTGTTTTTTGTTTTTGTTTTGTTTTGTTTTGTTAAACTTACCCACATTCAACTGTTGATAAAAAAAGGAATGCATGAAGCCAGGATAATGATGGTGAAGTTGTTGTTGTTGTCGTCGTCGTCCATGTTAAGATTCATACAAAATTCATCAAAAATGCTGACTGGCAACGCTGATGTGGAGTTAACAGCCACTTTCAGGGTTATTATTTCATTGTTTTAGGACCTATTCAGTTCTAACTTTCAGAAACACATTTACATATTTGATGAAGTAAAAAACTTAAACTTAAAGGGATAGTTTAGACCACTATACAATAGGTGGGAAATTGGCTGATTTGGATGAAACTTCAGCTACATGTTTGATGAAGGAAGGAGATCACAAGAATGTGATTATTGTGAGTCAGTTGCTCTGTCCGAAATCGCTTACGTCTCTAATATATAGTAGTTGAAAAGACAAACTAATTCTCGCGAGATTAAGACGTATTTCTACTTAAAGTGCGTCCAAAATCGCATACTTCTCTACTATATGGTAGGGGAAAAACAGTAGGTGAATAAGTATGTCCTCATTCATAAAAGAGTAATCAAGAAGTTCCCGAATGGCCTACTGCTTCCGCCCAGATTCTTGAGTGCTCATCCGATGGATACTTTTCTATCCCAGGAGGCCACGGGAGAGGATACGTCAAAATCAAACACAGAGGAGAAAGAGGCGTGGATGTTTTCAAATGTGAGTACTGAAATCAAAAACATGGTTCCTTGTGTTAAAAATCACATTTGTTGAACTACTGTAGAGAAGTGTTGAAGGTGTAAAGATGCTAGGTAGCACAGCATAGTTGTGATTTTGCTGTAAAAACACATTTTATTATCTACAGCTAACAGGGGAGATCTAGTAAGGTCACGCACGTCACCAAAGTGGATTTACATAAATTCTAAACCATATACTTCATAAAGACACTTACTAAATGTTTATCTAAAAAGTATTGCAGATGATGAGCACATCACAACATGAAATAGACATCCGAGTGATTTACAGTTGCTGGTCATATAATTAGAATATCATCAAAAAGTTGATTTATTTCACTAATTCAATTTAAAAAGTGAAACTTGTATATTATATTCATTCATTACACACAGACTGATATATTTCAAATGTTTATTTTTTTTTAGTTTGATGATTATAACTTACAACTAAGGAAAATCCCAAATTCAGTATCTTAGAAAATTAGAATATTGTGAAAAGGTTCAATATTGAAGACACCTGGTCCCACACTCTAATCAGCTAATGAACTCAAAACACCTGCAAAGGCCTTTAAGTGGTCTCTCAGTCTAGTTCTGTAGGCTACACAATCATGAGGAAGACTGCTGACTTGACAGTTGTCCAAAAGACGACCATTGACACCTTGCTCAAGGAGGGCAACACACAAAAGGTCATTGCAAAAGAGGCTGACTGCTCACAGAGCTCTGTGTCCAAGCACATTAATAGAGAGGCTAAGGGAAGGAAAAGATGTGGTAGAAAAAACTACAAGCAAAAGGGATAACCGCACCCTGGAGAGGATTGTGAAACAAAGCCCATTCAAAAATATGGGGAGATTCACAAAGAGTGGACTGCAGCTGGAGTCAGTGCTTCAAGAACCACTACGCACAGACGTATGCAAGACATGGGTGTCAGCTGTCGCATTCCTTGTGTCAAGCCACTCTTGAACAACAGACAGCGTCAGAAGCGTCTCACCTGGGCTAAAGACAAACAGGACTGGACTGCTGCTGAGTGGTCCAAAGTTATGTTCTCTGATGAAAGTAAAGTTTGCATTTCCTTTGGAAATCAGGGTCCCAGAGACTGGAGGAAGAGAGGAGAGGAACACAATCCATGTTGCTTGAGGTCCAGTGTAAAATTTCCACAGTCAGTGATGGTTTGGGGTGCCATGTCATCTGCTGGTGTTGGTCCATTGTGTTTTCTGAGGTCCAAGGTCAATGCAGCCATATACCAGGAAGTTTTAGAGCAGGGGTGTCAAAGTCAAATGGACGGAGGGCCAAATAAAACATTTTGCTACAAGTCGAGGGCCGGACTGTCCGAATGTTCATTGAAATCAAAATTTGACCTACTGAAAACCTAACAAATATATTACGATTAGATAAATAAAGCAATATTTTCTTATGACTATGTCAGTAATTTTTAATTTTCAACAGGCTGGCACAAAAGACAAATATGTCAATACAAAAACACCTCATAACATGAACATTAAATGAACAAAGTGATATTATTCAAGGCACCATCAGCTATATTTTTTCATTTACCAAAAGTGGGCTGAATTTAAGCAACTTTAAAGAAATAAATAATATCAGCAATTTTCTGCCATTCACTCCACTGATAAATATATATATATATATATATATATATATATATATATATATATATATATATTGCATTGAAATACAATAAAAAAAAGTACAAAAATCTATGAACCAGAAACAAGACTTTCTTCAAGGAAAAGTCATATGTGCAGTGAAAACAAATATTATTTAACTTTTAAATTTGAACATGTCCATGTCCATATTCTCGTTTTTGTCTGCGTGTTTTGTTTCATGATGTCATCTCAGATTATACTCTTTCATCACCGCCACACTTTCTCCACACAGAAGGCACACGGGTTTTCCAGCGACATCCGTGAACATGTACTCAGACTCCCACCTTGTTTGAAACCCCCGTTTCTCGGTGTCCACCTTCCGTTTTGCCATTGTTGATGGGTAGGCTTTTTGCTGTTATGCTAATGACCGCTAGTAAATAAGGAAATAAAGCCGCCTCCCGCTCGGTGCGTTACCGTTGCATTGTGGGAAATGAAGTTTTGGTGCGTACATAATATCTGTGGGCTGCTGGCTTGCAGCAGCCCGCGGGCCGGATCTAATAATAAATTAATATCATCACGCGGGCCAAATTAAACCCTTGGCCTTGACATATCTGTTTTAGAGCATTTCGTGCTGCCTGCTGCTGACCAACTTTATGGAGATGCAGATTTCATTTTCCAACAGGACTTGCACCTGCACACAGTGCCAAAGCAACCAGTACCTGGTTTAAGGACCATGGTATCCCTGTTCTTAATTGGCCAGCAAACGCGCTTGACCTTAACCCCAACCCCAAATCTATGGGGTATTGTGAAGAGGAAGATGCGATATTCCAGACCCAACAATGCAGAAGAGCTGAAGGCCACTATCAGAGAAACCTGGGCTCTCATAACACAGACTGATTGCTGCAGTAATTCAGACAAAAGAAGCCCCAACTAAGTATTGAGTGCTGTACATGCTCATAGTTTTTAGTTGGCCAAGATTCCAAAAATCCTTTCTTTGTATTGGTCTTAAGTAATATTCTAATTTTCTGAGATACTGAATTTGGGATTTTCCTTAGTTGTCAGTTATTATCATCAAAATAAATAAACATGTGAAATATATCAGTCTGTGAGTAATGAATGAATATAATTTACAAGTTTCACTTTTTGAATGGAATTAGTGATATAAATAAACATTTTGATGATATTCTAATTATATGACCAGCACCTGTATGTAGAATTCAACACTGCTTACATTACATGAATGTAAGTAATATAAATAAACAAATGTACAAGTAACTAGACATACGTTATCTATTTTATTTGACCGTTTGTACTGTTGATAAATTAAGGAACACATCAGCAACTACCTCAACATTTAAATGTAGTATTAAGCACATAAATCATGGAGTAACTTGAAACTTGTCTGGTTTACAGGGACAGATGAACACATGTGTTAATCCGGTGGAGAGAGACTGATGAAGGAATGCTACAGTCAAAGGCTCTGAATGAGTATACCACAAACTTGACTGAAATCACCCTTTATGTTCAGAAAAAAATGCACTATATGAGTGTCACAGAATGTGTCACAAATGTCAAGAATTCTGTGTTTTTCTGTCAATATGGGGTGCTGTGTGTACATTAATGAGGGAAAAAAGGGACATATTGCATCACATATTTTGTAAAAATAATTGTTTTGTTTGGTTTAGTTCATTTGTAATGCACTAACTAAATAGTGTTATATAATTAGTTTAATCGTTTAGTGAATAATAATGGAAAAGACTGTATGATTAATACAGCTGGACTTAAAACATTTAGAATTGCAAATGATAACATTGCACTCACTTGAAATTGACCTATGATATCCTATAATATGAAATACATCTAAATTTAAGTGATCTTGGGGATGCGGCTGTTGTGGTTCATAGTCACAATAGCACCAGCTGGCTGCAGTAAATGTGGCTTATTCAAGCGACTTTAACTTAGTTCTTTTACATTTACCGGGTTTAAATTCATATTGCCCGCCATGCACAGTTTCACTGCTGTCAAAGAAAATTGCAATTTGGCAATTGTGCCATGTATGATTGTATGTCTGACATGGGAAACTTTGTTTGGATGCTGGTGAGGTCTGGATGTACAAAGACAATAAAAACAATCTCTAACCACACGTGTGTCACAGATCTGCCATGCTCACTCGCTAACCTATCGCAAAGCACAACGTCACCAGAATACTGATTGCACTCACCTGCACCTCATCTGTCAATCACTCACCGGCTTTATAAGCACACAACTCACCTCATTGTTTATGTGAAGTGAATGTGCCTGATGAGTTACCTGCCTGATCTTCTGCGTCGATGCATCTTGGTGTCATCTGTGCCTCATGCAAGTTGATACTTCCTTTTTGTATTTTGGACATCCATTACTGTGACTATTACTTACCTGATCTTCTGAGTTGTGTGCATTTGATTATCTGGTTTCCTGGGAATCCTGCAGCATCTGTACAACAAGAGACTTTGTTACCAAACTTGTTATATTTTATTAACCTCTGCTTGTCGTCCCATAACATCGTGAACATCACAGACACACTAATACATCAAGGGGTGGTCACACTAGATTAAGCTTTAATAAGAGAAAATGTCTCACACCATGGCTTCTTTTACATGAATAAGAAATTATAAATGCATAAAAAATTGAAGTGTTAAATATGTCATCTGCTTCTGTTACATGAAGTGTTAAACATCTTTAATTTTTTTTTTATTGTATGGCCATGGCCAACTCCATGTACACATGCTCTTAAAACCTCTGTTGGTCAAACATCTTTAAACTATCCAAATTGTTGTCCCATTGTGCATCTGATTGCTAATTCTCTGCCTGGTGATTTGCAAACACAAAGCCAAAAAGACTGAGTCAAGCCCAAAGACACAACTGATGCATGTGGCTCTCTGATTTTCTCATCTGCTCATTTGGATAATTTTCCCTTAGCATGCTTTGTTTGATAATGGGCTGGAGATCTGATTTGAATTGGTAACATAGTGAGGAAAACATATGGCTGAGCATATGTGTATGAATATGTATACAGAAAAGACACATCTCAAGCTAATCCAAGTAAACTCACCAGACTTTCTGTGGTCTGTTTGCTTTGGCTCTTTAATCCATTTTGACATTGGCATCTTTCTGACATGTGTCCTGTCTTTCTGTTGCTTTAAAGTTGTTGTCCCTCAATAGTTTTCAAAAACTTAAGGATTAAGGAGAAAATTTTGAATCGAGAATGACTTTCTGGCATCTTTTCCTTGGACAATTACTGTTCCATATCCTTTACATCTACCTTCTATTCTTGTCAAATTCTATATGCCGCTTTACTAAGTCTATAGAAGTAATTATGAAGTCACATTTAAAGATGTTCCTAAGCTGAAAGTACTCTTAAGTTAAACTATTCATTTCGTTAGATAATTTACATAATCACGCAACGATTGCAATTTATTTAGCAATTGTTAAAGGAACACAATGATGTGAAATGTAGATGTTTTACATGTCTAAATGAGTTGGCAAATAGGATCATATGCTCCTGAATATTGACTCATTTAGAGTCTGAGTGACTGTCAGGCATGTTCAAAAGTGAGTTTTTATTTGTGCTGACTTGAGCTGGGAACTGATTCAGACAGTACTGGTTCATAAGAACAATTTGTTTGTGAACCAGACATCACTACACTTAAGTATTTTCTTTTAAACGGCAAACAGTGTTTTTCTTACTGAGCATTGTTGTCTTTGTTGGATAAAAGCGTCTCCCAAATAATTGAATGTAAATGTATTTCAAGTACAAATATCTAAAAACTCTTAAATCAAGATGCATTTACTAAAGACGATAAACAACATTATGTTAGCATATAAATTGGGTAAGAAAAATAATCTTGATTCAAAGGGCAGATAATTTTTCAGTGCTGCATTTTGGTATTGACGTCATGGGGACTGCCATCAGTGAGACCGGTGTCTGAGGCACATGAAAACACTGAGTTGCACAGTATCAGCTTTTTTGTCTTTAGGAGCTGCTTGATTGTGTGCACACGAAAGATCAGGTGTCCCTATAACCCTGCTCATGGGGTCCGTTCTCATGCCTCGCTACTCAGTTAGCTGGATTTGATTGATGACAATTTGGTATTATCTTGAATTGCTCGGTTCTTCGACGCTCATCCTGGACTTGTTGTAATAGCAACAGGTCCATAAGCTTAAACCTGCTTGGGAGCAGGCTTATTTTATATAAACAAGGTTAGATTGCATCTTTTTAAGTGGAGGTGATGCTGAAAGTCTGTCCCAGCCACTGCTACTAATGTAAACAAGGGGACAATAATAATGATTTAAAAATAAATCTGTAAATATTGTAATGCTGTGTTTTCTATCATAATATAGACACAGGAATAAATTTCTCAAAGAGTGAAACTGACTGAGGAAATAATTACCTAATTTTATCGGAGTCTTAAACACATGTGCTCCTTCTTGCAAAAAAACGTTATCTATGACAAATTTCAGTCAGGACTCAGGTCTCATCGTAGCACAGAAACTGCGCTCGTTAAAATTACAAACGATTTCTAGCTTCTGACCAAGGCTGTGTCTCAATACTAGTGTTACGTTCGACACTATAGATCATAAAATACTCCTAGACCGACTACAAAATTACACTGGTATTCAGGGACAGGCATTACAGTGGTTTAGGTCATACCTATCAGAGCGACAACATTTTGTCTATTTAAACTGGGAAAAATCTAAGATGACAATAGTAAACTATGGAGTGCCGCAAGGATCTGTGTTAGGCCCGCTGCTATTTTCAATATACATGCTGCCACTCTGCAATATTATAAGAAAACATGTAATTAGTTTCCACTGCTATGCCGATGATACTCGACCAGATGAAATCTCTAAATTATCCAAACTGACAGAGTGTGCTGAAGTAAATCGTTGGATGACTAGTAATTTTCTTCTATTAAATTCAGATAAGACGGAAGTATTACTTAATTGGACCAAAGACCTGTACACAGAATTTCTCAGATTACAGTCTGCATTTAGAAGGATGCACTATTACTCCATCCTCGACAGTTAAACTTGTCCTTTGAAAATCATATTTCATATGTTACAAAAACAGCCTTTTTCCACCTCAGATAACAGATTCCGTATTTTGGCAATGTTTCTATTTCTGATGCAGAAAAGTTAGTTCATGTTTTCATGACATCTCGACTAGATTACTGTAATGCATTATTAGCTGGTTGTCCTGCTTCCTCAATAAACAAGCTGCAATTAGTACAAAATGCAGCTGCTAGATTTCTTACCAGGTCAAGAAAATATGATCAAATAACACCAATTTTATCATCTCTACACATTAAGTTCTGTATCGATTATAAAGTATTGCTAATGACCTATAAGGCTCTAAATGGTTTAGCTCCTGTGTACTTGACCAATCGTCTATTGCCCTACAATCCTTCACGCTCTTTAAGATCACAAAACTCTGGACTTCTGGTTGTACCTAGGATAGCTAAGTCCACTAAAGGAGGGAGAACGTTTCCACATTTGGCTCTGAAACTCTGGAATAGCCTTCCTAATAATGTTAGGGGCTCAGACTCACTGACACAGTTTAAAACTAGATTAAAAACGCATCTCTTTAGCCAAGCATTCACGTAATGCATCTCATATGAGATCAATTGCTCATTATGACTATCTTTGCTTAAAGTTACAGCAGCTACACTAATTATTCTCCTTTTGCTTTTCTGTTTTACCTCGGGACACCCGCCCCGAGGTGACTAGAGAGCACATCAGTTTCAGTCCAGATCCAGCCTCTTAAAAAGACCTTAGATGACCATCACCTGTGAACAGACGGCGCCAATTCCTGCGAGGACTTCAGAAGACGCAATCATCTGGATCAACATGCCCAAACTCTATGTCCTAATTATTGTTAATGTAATTCATTTTCCAGGAGCTCTTTGCCTCTACCTTCAGTTAAACTGCTAACTCTGATTGTAAATTAAGTACCTAAATTATATTATTTGCTAACTGCGTCCTTTAAATTGTTATGTTGACATCCATTCTCTGTAAAGCCGCTTTGAAATGATATCTATTGTGAAAAGCGCTATACAAATAAATTTGAAATGAATTGAATGGTGCAGACTACAGTTTGTCATGCCGTGTGTGTTGTAGCAGCTGTTATGGGAGTGTTTAATGCAGCGAAAGAGATGGAAATAAATTAGCATGCAAATTAGCCAGATTTAAGCTATCACGATTACAAAATCTGGCATCTGTCAGAACATCTCAGATCTATTTAGCGAGGTACGAAGAATGGATCACTGGAAGTTTACCTTCCTGCAGACTTTTCAAGTAACCCTGTACATCTCGATTAGCTTCAGATGTGTTTGATTAGGGTTGGAGCTAAACACTGCTGAATGGTAATTCTTCAGGAGCAGGGTTGAAGACCCTTGATCTAGCGAGGAAGCTGAATGCATTCATCATGATTCAATGTTTGGCATGGGAAGCTCCACCCATTCTTGATTTTCTTTTAGCCTTTACCTTTACTTATTTTTGCTGCACTGGTCTGACGAAATAACGGCCACGTTTCATAAAGATGTCTTCTGTTATTTATATTTTTTCTCTCTCTCTTCTCTGCATACACCGTGAAAACGTCAAAAAAATAAAACACAACTTTCAAACATAAATCTCTCAGTTCTTTACAAGTCTCTTGAGACAATGTTCACCGACATGCAAATTAATGTCACAACAAATACAACAATTCAACAACCAATAATAAAACATCACATTTTCCATGCAGAGTGATGCAAAACAACACCATACATAATAAACAGAGTAAATTACCGTGTACGCTTCCAGACCACATGCAGATTAAAAATGATCTTGAGGCGGTATGTGCTGTAAGTTTCTCTGCATCTGCTCAACCATGGTCATGTGAAACATTACGCTTCTTAAAGAACCCTTAACATTAAACATTTCAACGGTACTATTACCCTCTGATCATCACATTCATACATTTGTCCAATTTTTAAATATTGAACAAACTAACACTGGCATGAATCCACCACAAAAATATGCAAATATACATTTAAAAAAAAAACATGTCTGTTGACACTTACACTTATATAGTGCTTTTTATGATGCAAATTGTGTCAAAGCAGCTTTACGGTAATATTTGGCAAACAATTGTTGGCTGCACAGCAGCTCCCAAAGAAAATGGTGTCATTGTCTAGCTTATTCTGTATATTATTAATTCATTCCATTGCAAAGATCAGTAGTTATTAGTCTAGTTAATTTATGTATATCAGCACTGGAGAAAACAGTGATGTAATCGTCCAGCTCAGCTCAGTTCGCAAACAACGGCGCCAATGCAGGCATACTAAAAACACTACTGAATATCAAGCAAGTGTCCCCAACTTAAGCAAGCCAAAGGCAACAGCGGCAGTTCTCCTCTGGCCAACAGAGAACACTTGTCCGATACTCAGGCAAAGTTACAGGTCATTAAACCAATTTGGAATCGCAACAGTCAAAATATTTTATCCAGTTCCATCCATTTTAAGATCTTTCTAATCACACCAGCATGGGACGGTTTGTTGGGGATATGTGCCACTGGCTGATGAGTCGGTAAGGCCTTCACAAAGTATGAGCTAGTTCACACAGTCTCCGCCGACACCCCAGGGCCTCGCTACTGCTGCGCACTGGCGCAGGTTCCTCATCTGACCCGGACACGGCCCGGATCCAACCAATCACATTAATTGGTAAGCCTCGGGATAAGCAGAGAGACAAAAATTAGTGTAGATGCCATTCTTCTTCCAGCTGACCTGATCTATGCAGCCTAACAATCCTTTAACGGATATGAAGATGAAAATTGAGAATGCGTAATGTGTATGCCAGGTTAAATAGATGCGTTTTTAGTCTAGATTTAAACTGACAGAGTGTGTCTGCTTCCCGAACAATGCTAGAAAGATCATTCCAGAGTTTAGGTGCCAAATAGGAAAAGGATCTACCGCCTGCGGTTGATTTTGATATTCTAGGTATTAACAACTGGCTAGAGTTCTGAGATTGTAATAGACACTAAGGACTATAATGCATTAAGAGCTCACTCCGGTACTGGGGAGCTAAGCCATTTAGTGCTTTGTAAGTAATTAGCAAGATTTTAAAATCTATACGATGTTTAATAGGGAGCCAGTGCAGTTCTGACAGAACTGGGCTAATATGGTCATACTTCCTGGTTCTAGTAAGGACTCTAGCAACTGCGTTTTGGACCAGCTGTAATTTGTTTATCACGCGAGCAGGGCAACCACCCAGTAGAGCAATACAGTAATTTAGTCTCAAAGTCATGAACGCATGAACTAGCTGTTCCACATTTGTCATTGAGAGCATATGTCGTAATTTAGATAGATGTAGATTATTGGTCTGCAATAAAGAATAGTGGCTCGGATCTCATGTTTCCTGAGGCAGCGCATGAATTACTGTTTATAAATTTATATATATTCCGAGGGAACTGAGCAGACGTGAGTTTCCCTTTCTCTCTTGTCCCTATCATCGCATGCAAACTATTACGAGCTATTATTCTTTTTGTATCAAATATCTGTGAAGTGTATGTTTGTATGAACATACTGTAGGCCTGTTCAGCCTCTTATACAGACCGTTATACTTGTCTGATTGATTTTAGCTGCATTTAATTTTTGAAGAATTAATTGGAATAATTACTTTCAGAAATAGTCTGTACTACTACACTGTACTCAACCTCCAGACCGTTTTTAGTTGTCTGGTTGATATTTTGCTGTTTAATTTTGAGAAATCACCTGATTTTGAATTCCCAGGGAGAAATGTATAACACCTTTTCTTACGGTGCCCATTTTCCTTCAGTGTCATTGGCTGAAGTCTCCTTGTTAAAACGGATCTGAGTACCGTTGTTATTGCAAAGAAGGCATCAGCATAGACGCTCTGACAACAGTGTTGTCAGACCTCAGAGGGTATCCTCTCTGGGGGGGGTGGGGGTGGATTGAATCCCTTTTACGATGCCCATATTCCTTCATTACCCTCAGGGGTTAAGTCTGCCAGCCAACACCGTCACCTCGGTGCTTCAGGGAGTAGAGGTCCCTAGTGAGTTCTAGTTTGGTGGTTCTTTGCCGGTTATCTGCTTCATGCCACCGAACTGGCTACTAGAGGTATGTCAGAGACTAGTCTCGAGGGGCTGGTTCTCTTAGTATGAAATCTTTTTGGGGTATGATGGAGCTGAGTACTGTCATATGAAGGTAGCCCCCTCCAGCTGGAAGTGGTTAACACCTCATTACACGGTGCCCATTTCCTTTCAGTGCCCTCAAGGGGCCGTTCTGCCTACCCTGCCACCTAGTGTGCTTCGGGATGCAGTGGTCTCCGGCAAGCCCTTATCTCAGTGTCCGCCCAGAAATGTAGCGGCACTGGGATGCTCGCCCTTCTGATGAGGGTTTCAGAGGAGTCAGTTTGGTTGTTCCCTGCTGGTCTTCCACTTCAAGGCACTGAATTGGCTACACAATTTGTCGGAGACCAGTCTTGAAAGGCTGGTACTCTTGGATACAAAAGTCTTCTGTGGAAAGATGGACCTGAGGGCCGTGTTTACCTCTAAGAAGGCTGCATGAGGGCAGTGCCCTGCGGGGGGGAGGGCTCAACACCTCATTGAGGGAAATTATTATTGTTCTGTTTACTTTCTTCTTATGTGACATTTCGATATTGGCGTTTTTGTTTGGAACATGCCCTTGTTGCCTTTTTGTGTGCGTACAGAACTGCGCGCACCCCTTGTTCTTTGGTATGTGGAAAATTACAGCTTGACAGCTGTCAAAGAAGCTGGCTTGCTGCCAGCTGCATTATATATATATATATATATATATATATATATATAGTTGTTTTTGTCACACTGTCTCGCTTGTGCTACTGCCCTATCCTTATATGGGGTTGTTTCTCGTCTTTTGTGGTTGCCCTCCAGCCGATAGGAGGAAATAGCCTTTGGTATAAAAGATATGTGTGAACTGCTTGAGAGTTGAGAGCTGCACTCTGAATAAACCAGACTTGACGAATTCGTGTGGTTCATTGAAGTGCTGCCTCCCGGGTACCTGTGAATGTGACTAATTGCTGAACAGATGCTGAATATCCACAACACTTAGAAAAGGTTCTAACAGTGTTTTTGGGGGCTCGTCCGGGATACATCTGGTCAGGTAAGTGATGAAGTTGTTTCGCTACCTGTACTAGATGTATCTTTGATAAGGGGACCGATACATCTGGTCAGGTAAGTGATGAAATTGTTTCGCTACCTGTACTAGATGTATCTTTGATAAGGGGACCGATCATTACTTGGAGTCAGATTAAATTCAGACCGTGGTCGATCTATATACAATACTGTAATCGTACGTACGAATTGAGATACTTCAGTGTTTGGTCAGTAATCAGTTTGAGACAATGGGTCAATCATATCCTAAACCAGAACCCAACGAAACACCCAAGGCTTGGATGGAAAGATGTAGTTGGGGATATTATACGAACCCTTATATTGATAATTTAGCTGGTTGGACAGCAGATACACAATGGAGACCATACCCTAGGGTGGGTACTTTTGACCCGGGGTTTTTAAGAACAGCATATGATTTGATAAAGATAAGTTGAGGAAAGCTATGCAAATGGTTGGTCACCAAGACTGGCCCACATTGTTGCCTGTTGTCCTAGCCGATATGCGGATGGCACCCCACAAGGGTCTAAAAGGTCTGTCACCATATGAGATGGTGATGGGGCGCCCTTTCCCTGCACCATGGAGAAAGGGTGGGAGTGTGTTGGGCGATGGGGGATGTGATGTACCATTGAGTGAGTATGCACAATTGTTGATTAAAGCTCTACACGACAATTGGAGCAAAATGCATTCGAGTTCAGCACCTTTGCCAATTGATATGACACACCCTTTTCAAGTGGGTGATGAAGTATTAATAAAACAATTCTTAAAAATGGGGGATCCATTGAACGCTCCTAAATTTAGTGCCCCCACCAAAATTGTTGCTGTAACTCGAACAGCTGTACTAACTGATTCTTTTCCACAGTGGATTCATGAAACCAGACTGAAACTGCATAAACATCCTGTGTTGTCAAACTAACCTTGATTTGTATTACAGAAAAGCTGCTCAGGACCTTGTGCACCAGCACCTGCAGTAAAATAGAATTAGTCAAGAAACATGAGATTCAATGAATGAGCGTCCTAACGTCGTTATCTGTCCAGGCTGTTATAGCTGTCAACACCTGAGCAAGGGGCCACCTTTGTAGGATCCTCGGGGTCACTACTGCGTCAAGGGACGGAGGGGGCTTGGCAGTGCGCAACTGGACTGACTACTGACTGACGGCGTCCTTACTGGTTGATTGATTGCTATTGCATAACAGAGGAGCTGAACACGCAGCGCTGTCCATGACATAGCAATTAACAGCCCAGATATCCTTGAATGATTAACATTATTGATTGATTGAATAATCAGAATGCAGCTCATTTTCCTTGTATTAATAAGCTCCCTGTCCCTGGGACGGAGCCTAAGACCAACTGATAATTTGTTTTGGCAGTATGCCAACAACACTGCTAGGATGTATACCAATGAGTCATGTTATGTCTGTCAACAAGTAATGACATCCGCTGTGAGTGTTTCAATGTCTGTGCTCAACCAATCAGAATTAAACGAAACGTGTGTGAAAATGTACCGTTGGGGCAAGGGAGCCAGCTGGGGTACGACTGGACTCGACAATTTTTGGTATCCCAGCCCAACGAAGTATGGGCAATATCGCCAAAATGGTACTAAACCACAACAGCGTTTTTTGGCGGAACATATTAAAATTAGGCCCGTGTTTGAAAAAAACTTCACCTTTTTCCGATGTTATCAGAGTAACAGTACTAATGCCTCAGACCCGAAAGGAAAAATTAGACGTGGCCAGTGTAATGCCATTATAGAAGAACAGCCAAATGAACCATGTTGCAACTGGGCTGATGGTGATATATTCCATGTAAGTGACGAAAGGAGCATCGACTGACTACTCGCTGGCAACGGTGGTGGACTTCCATGTTCGCTCCCATGGGGAATGCCCAGCATTGGCGTCATATCGAGGTCCTACACTATCGATTGGCAAAGTTTGTCAACGACACCACGGATGGCATGGCCGGTGTGAGAAAGGAACTGGGTGCCCTGCGCCTGATGACCATGCAAAACCGCCTGGCATTGGACATGTTACTAGCAGACAAGGGAGGCGTCTGCGCCATGGTGGGGGATCAGTGCTGCACCTTCGTTCCGGCTGAAGATGAATCTGAGGGAGCTGTGGGTCATGCTGTGCAAGAGATGAAGAAAACACCGCATAAGCTATATGAGGATGAAGCAACGGAAAAGGACTGGGGATGGGGGTCGATGCATAACCTATTTGGATGGGTCACACCACTTATCACCATGATAACTCCTGTACTGCTGATTTTGCTAGCCATATGTATCTTCGGACCCTGCTTATTGCAATGCTTAATGAACAGAATGTATGGTATGATCGATGCAGTCACAAGACAACATAGATATGTACCAGTTAATAACGCTTAAGCTGTTAGCTTAAAAGAGGGGACTGAGGGAAATTATTCTTGTTCTGTTTACTTTCTTCTTATGTGACATTTCGATATTGGCGTTTTTGTTTGGAACACGCCCTTGTTGCCTTTTTGTGTGCGTACAGAACTGCGCGCACCCCTTGTTCTTTGGTATGTGGAAAATTACAGCTTGACAGCTGTCAAAGAAGCTGGCTTGCTGCCAGCTGCATTATATATATATATATAGTTGTTTTTGTCACACTGTCTCGCTTGTGCTACTGCCCTATCCTTATATGGGGTTGTTTCTCGTCTTTTGTGGTTGCCCTCCAGCCGATAGGAGGAAATAGCCTTTGGTATAAAAGATATGTGTGAACTGCTTGAGAGTTGAGAGCTGCACTCTGAATAAACCAGACTTGACGAATTCGTGTGGTTCATTGAAGTGCTGCCTCCCGGGTACCTGTGAATGTGACTAATTGCTGAACAGATGCTGAATATCCACAACACTTAGAAAAGGTTCTAACACTCATCACACGAGGCCCATTTTTCCCTCTCTGGCCTCAGGGGTTCTGTTCTGCCAACCCTGTCACCTTGTGTGCTTCAGGGCACAGTGGTCTCCAGCAAGCGTTTTTCTCAGTGTCCGACCAGAAACATAGCAGCGCTGGGATGCTCGCTCCCTCTCAGGGGGTCCTAGAACAGTCAGCTCAGTTTCTTACTGCCGGTTCGCCGTTACAGGACAACGAACTGATCGTTCAGGGAACACCAGAGGCAAGCCTCGAGAGGCTGGTTCCCTTAGTAGAATTTCTGGCTGCGTGAAGCCACTGCCAGATATTTTTCGTTGGGTCCTGCGTACAATTGTAAGCGGGTATGCCATCCAGTTCGGGTTGCACCCGCCCAGATTTATGGACCCTGAGCATTGTTTCTTGCACCTGCCTGTTGTGTGTATCTTTCTTGAAATGCACCAGATCTCACCTTTTGGTGTTGTGTATCAATCGCTGATGCCATGCAAAATCTGTAAAACCTGTCCGCAATGAAGCTTTCATAAAATCCTGCAAGAGAGTGGGCACTGAGGTTATCTGCTGACACAAAGAACACTGTCCCTTTAACACTTCTACCAAGATGTTCAGTGTAGACCCCATGCTGTTCGAGAGTGGATAGAGCACAAAGAAGTGGGTACAGAACTCTTTCATTACCACACTCTTTAACTGTTTCAGTGTTGCACAAGAGAGCAAGCTGAATTGAGTTTAGTGTGGATCTGTATTTTCCATGCAAGTTTGCTATAACCCAATAAAGTACACACATCTTATTTATTTTTTTTAGATTTTCCAGAGGCCCCCCCAGATTTATGGGGGTCCTGCCAGTAGTGGTGGACCCTGAGAAGGCTCTGGTAATGGAACAGGAGGTAAAAATCTTTTATAGGGAAGGAAGCCATAGAGCATGTACTTGTACTTCCTGTACTTCCACCGGTATTTTATCATTCCAAAAAAGGATGGGGGGTTGTGTCCCATTTTCAGATCAGTTATGAAGTTGAGATTCAAAATGTTAACCTTGAGACAGATCGTGTCACAGATCAGGTCTGAGGACTAGTTTGTCACAATAGATCTTAAAGGCGCATACTTACATTTATCCATCCTTCCACAACACAGGAAGTACCTGAGGTTTGCTTTCGGGGGCAAAGCGTACCAATATCGGATTCCTCCGTTCGGTCTAGCTCTATCACCCCGCACTTTCATCAAATCTATGGATGGCTCAGCTCTGTCTGCTGTGCATTTGTGTTCTCAATTACATCGACGACTGGCTAATTCTAGCTCAGTCACGTCAGTTGGTGTTTCGTCATTGAGATGTCGTTCTCGCTCACATAAGAAAGTTGGGGTTGAGGTTGAACGCCAAGAAAAGTGTGCTTTCTCCAGTACAGAGGACCATTTTTTCTAGGTGTGGTTTGGGATTCTGTTGCGATGCGGGCACAGTTTTTGCCTGTTTGCATAGAATCAATCCTTTCTACCCTAAACCGATTAAAGCTAGGCCAGTCAGACTGTTGGGTTTGATGGCAGCAGCATCCAACGTGACAATTTTTGCCCTGTTGTTCATGAAACCCGTGCAGTAGTGGATCAGGACCAGGGGGTTTTCTCTGTGGGGAAAACCATGCTGATCCCATGCTGGGAGCTCCGTGCCATCGCAGAATGCTAAGGATGGATGCTTCCCTTACAGGTTGGGGGGCGATCCTAGAGAGTTGTGTCAGCTAGGGATCTGTGGAAGGAGCACCACCTTTCCTGCCATTTAAATTGCCTGGAATTGGGAGCAGACATCCTGTCAAGGCAGGGGCTGAGGCCCAGGGAATGGAGACTCCACCCTGAGGTGGTGGAGCTCATATGGAGGTGCAGATGTGGCTGAGGCTGTGGCTGTACACTTTTCCCTGATTGATTTACTCATAGACTCCGGTCTCTCAACTGAAGTTGTGAGACGACGCTACTCCAGAGCTCCCTTCACAAGGAAACTGGCAGAAATCATCAGCTGGATCCAGTTACTGCCTGGTGGGTACAGTGCTGGGAATTCTGCTGAATCGGTTCTTTGCAGGATTGTCCCCCTTCACTCTAAAGGTTTATGTGGCAGCCTAGCTGCTTACCACACACCTTTGGGTGGTGTCTTTGGGGATAAACCCACTGGTGTTTCCTTCATAGTCAATCTGATCAAGAGTATGGAGGCCTGGTAAGCCTTGTTAATAGGGGTGTCCCTACAAAAGATCTGTGATGTGGTGGGCTGGTTATTTCTGCACACATTTGTCAGGTTTAAAACCGAGTTTTGGGATTCACCCCTGGGTCCCGGTTGTTTGTCTTAATTTGCCTGAATTCACACTAGACAGGCACTGGTCAGTATGGCTGCGTGGGTATAAACGTTCCTACAGCGTCATTCTTCGTCACAGCGCAAGTTCCCTTGAAATGGACCGTCTCGGTTACGACTGTAACCTTAGTTCCTTGAAGAGGAAACAAGACGCTGCGTTGCCTTCCATACTTTCGGCATGCCTGTGATCGTCTCACGCCATTCGACAGATTTCATAAGTGCTTCACGACGCAAACACGCAGAGCATTCCCACAGCATCATTATTCGACGCAGCGTCTCGTTCCCTCATCAGGGAGCTAAGGTTACAGTTGTAACCAAGACGTTTTCTAAAGGTTTTTGTATTCTTTACACTGTTCTGAACATTGTTTTATGTGCAACAATAGATCAATGTTTCTTAAGGCCTTAAAAAAAACCTTCTTTTTCATACATTTCATGCATTCACTCTGTACATGCTACCCTTGGGAGATGTCATTAGGAAGCATGGCATTAGCTTTCACTGTTATGCTGATGATACTCAGCTCTATATTTCCTCGCGCCCTGACGAAACCTACCAATTCTCAAAATTAACAGAATGCGTAGCTGATATAAAAAATTGGATTACTAGTAATTTCCTACTACTAAATTCAGAAAAAACAGAGATTCTAATTATTGGACCAAAAACTTCAGCACATAAAAACTTAGAATACTGTCTAACAATTGATGGCTGCTCTGTTAAGTCGTCTTCGTCAGTTAGGAACCTGGGTGTGCTCTTTGATACCAATCTTTCATTTGAAAGCCACATTTCTAGCATATGTAAAACCGCATTCTTCCATCTTAAAAATTTATCTAAATTGCGACATATGCTCTCAATGACAAATGCGGAACAGCTAGTTCATGCGTTTATGACCTCGAGACTAGATTACTGTAACGCTCTATTGGGTGGTTGCCCTGTTTGCGTGATAAACAAATTACAGCTGGTCCAAAACACAGCAGCTAGAGTCCTTACTAGAACCAGGAAATATGAACATATTAGCCCGGTTCTGTCAAAACTGCACTGGCTCCCTATTAAACATCGTATAGATTTTAAAATCTTGCTAATTACTTACAAAGCACTAAATGGCTTAGCTCCCCAGTACCTGAGTGAGCTCTTAATGCATTATAGTCCTTCGCGTCTATTACGATCTCAGAATTCTGGCCAGTTGTTAATACCTAGAATATCAAAATCAACTGCAGGCGGTAGATCCTTTTCCTATTTGGCACCTAAACTCTGGAACAATCTTCCTAGCATTGTTCGGGAAGCAGACACACTCTGTCAGTTTAAATCTAGACTAAAAACGCATCTATTTAACCTGGCATACACATGACGCACTATAAACTTTTGTCTTCATATCCGTTAAAGGATTGTTAGGCTGCATAGATAGGGAACACTTCCTATAACACCAGATGTACTCGGTACATCAGAAGAAGAATGCCGTCTACGCTAATTTTTTGTCTCTCTGCTTATCCCGAGGTTTACCAATTAACGTGATTGGCTGGATCTGGGCCGTGTCCGGGTCGGACGGGGAACCTGTGCCTGTGTGCGGCAGCAATGTGGCCTGTGGTGGCGGCAGGAGACTGTGTTAACTAGCTCGTCCTTTGTTAAGACCTTACCGACTCATCAGCCAGTGGCACATATCTCAACAAACCGTCCCATACCGGTGTGATCAAAAAGATCTTAAACTAGATGGAACTAGATTAAATATTTTGACTGTTGCGATTCCAAATCGGTTTAATGACCCGTAACTCTGCCTGAGTATCGGACAAGTGTTCACTGTTGGCCAGAGGAGAACTGGCCCCCCGACTAAGCCTGGTTTCTCCCCAGGTTTTTTTCTCCATTTGTTGGAGTTTTGGTTCCTTGCCGCTGTTGCCTTTGGCTTGCTTAAGTTGGGGACACTTGCTTGATATTCAGCAGTGTTTTTGATATGCCTGCATTGGCGCCGTTGTATACAAACTGAGCTGAGCCGGACGATTACTGTTTTCTTCAGTGCTGATATACCTAAATTAACTAGACTAATATCTATTGATATCTGCAACGGAATGAATCAATAATATATAGAATAAGCTGCACAATGACACCATTTTCTTATTAATGTAAAGCTGCTTTGCCACAATTTGCATTGTAAAAAGCGCTATATAAATAAAGATGACTTGACTTGACATTTTATTGAATTAGGATAAATGATTAAATGATGATGAGTGTACTAATATTTTTTTTTTCCATCTTTTCATCCCTGTAATAGTTTTTTTTCCGTTTTGTTTTGATGGTATTGATTTTGACTGGCAAGTTTTTAAGATATGTTAAATAATAGACCATTTTAATTCTTTCTGGAAAAACAACAAAAGATAATGTGAATTATAGTGTGTACAATGTTTTATGCTTTTTTTAAAAAAAGAAAGAAGTTAATGGAGACAAAGTTTTTGTTATTGTGAGTGTACACAAATAAAGTTCTTTTTGCCATTATCAGGAAAAACTGCAAGTTGCCTCCACCTATCCCAAAGGGTTAAATATAGTGAGTCCTGGAGAAGTGCCTGTACTATGTTTGTGCATATTCATAGCCTAGTAAGGCAGGCATTCCCTCAGGATGGCGTAATGGTTATTGATCCCCCCATAGCATCAATACCATTTGAGCTACATTAGCTCATCTGTTGGATCAGACCACACGGGCCAGCCATGTGCATCAATGAGGCTTGGCTGCCAATGGCCCTGTTTCTGGTTCACCACTGTTCCTTGGGCCACTTTTGAAAGATACTGACCACTGCAGACCGGGAACATCCCACAAGAGCTGCAGTTTTGGAGATGCTCTGACCTAGTCGTCAAGCAATCACAATTTGGCTCTTGTTAAACTTGTTCAAATACTTATGCTTGCCCATTTTTCTGCTTCTAACTCATCAACTTTGAGGACAAAATGTTCATTTGCTGCCTAATGTATTCCACTCACTAACAGGTGCCGTGATGAAGAGATAATCAGTGTTATTCACTTCACCTGTCAGTGGACATAATATTATGCTTGACTGGTGTAAATATCAGTTAAATGAAAAAGCTAGGACCCCCTATTGAATTTCATGGTTTTCTGTATCGGGACATAATAAAAAATTATCTGGTCCAATGCAATTCTTAAAATTGGGAAAATAAAACCTCAGACGAACAGCAATACATATCATGGCCCTCTTCACAATGTTGCACCCATATAACCCTCAGGGGTCTGAGGTTTTTTGGGGCCCTGGAGTTTTGACATACCCTGACATTTGTGCTTTTTTCAGTTGCTTATAAACATAGTAATGGTGAAAATGCTACCATAATATGTGAGTAACATGTATGTACATATTTGTGTTTTTGCAGGACTTATAATGAAAATCCAATCGTAAGTGTCTTAACTCTGAGTGTAAATGCACTTAAGAAAAATAACATTTAAATGATCGTTTTGCTACAATTTTTGCTTGAACATGTTAAACATATATAATAATTTCTGTAAAACATTTTTTTAAATTTTGCAACTCATAAAACGTTAAAATGTTTAAATTGTTAAAAGTAGTGTATGAAATAGCACATGTGAATAATATTATTTAAATTGAATTATCCTTTTGCTCCACACGTTGCACAAAATGTACATTTATAAACCAAAATGCATTGCCTTATTGCATAGCCACTTTGCATATCACATTTCAAATCGAAAATTGCTACCTATTATGTTTCCATAATATTCAGTATTTGTCACCTTAAATGGATATAGACTGTCAATTTTAATTTTATAATGGCAGAGTCATTTATTCGGTATTTAAAACTTTAGAAAATAGCAGTAAAACAAAATTTAAATTAAATTGAATTTAATTTAATTCACATTTATTTGTATAGAACTTTTCACAATACATTTCAAAGCAGCTTTGCAGAAAATACAAGTTTCTGCATTACGTTTCTGCGAGTAATCTGTTATCACAGATGAATGTCCAAGTACTGCATGATGAACACAATGAAGCCGCTTCCCATATGAATTCAGAGTATTAAAGTAATAAATACTATTAAAGTAATATATATTAAACGTAATAATATAACTGCTATTTTGTTTTGTAAAAATTGTAACAGATTAGTTTGTTCTTTGTGAAATGCTCTAAGATAATATATACACAATTTTAAAAAACCTATGAACTGTCAGAATTGTGTGTAATATTTTACTTTATGCTTGTTCATGTAGATGTTTGGCTTGTTTGTAAGACTACAGAGAATTGGCTTGGAAAATTGTTATTGTAATGATTCATCACTCTGATTGGGATCATAAGCAGGCTTTTATTAACAAATAGAATGATCAAACAGGCAAGGGTCAAACACCAGCAAACAGGGATGCCAGAGAATAGGCAGGCAGAACGTTTCTTAAATAGTGCCATCAATGGGTTTCAGCTGGAACAGCAATCAGTGCCAAGGTGCGGGGCTTATGGGAAATGTAGTGAAAGTGTGTGTGGTGGGTGTATGTGGGTGTGAATATGTGAGTCAATATTCTGGCGAGGGCTCCCTCTGATGGCCAGAGGAGGGAATCACAGAGTTTGTCTCTGTGACAGTAATATAGGTTATGCCCTGTAATTTTCATAATAATATGATAACAATGATGTGGTTCAGTGGTCAGCTGACTACACTGTAAAAAGTGGTAACCTGCAATTGTTACCTTAAAGGAGCTATTTTACCTTGTTTAACCTATAAAAATGTTTTTGTTTTTGTTTTTTGCTATAAATTAATGTATTTAGGTTGAATCTATGATACTGAATATTTTTAATTGGGAAAAAAAAATGGTAGCATCTTAATTACCTGGTTTTACCTGGTGTACATTATACCGTTTGTGTGATGATGTCTATGTGTGTGAGATCAGGCACTGTTTAAGATCCATATCTCTCTTTGAGAAGTGCCAAGTCTATGCACACTTACAACCCAGGCTTTCCCACTAATCTGCTTCAGCTTCTTCAAACTTTAATGTCATATCATCCAGCCGTTTGGCTACAGTAGAAAGTAGCTTCATGTTACACCATTGTTCCCTGAACTTCAGCCGTAAATGGCTTCTTTAAAACATATTGAGATTTTAGTTCTGTTTGCTGTGTAATTCAGTCTGAAGGGGCTGTTTGTGAACCATTCTTACAATGAGGGACACTAGAGGTATTTTGGGTCCATCACTGATATACCTGCCATTTAATCAGACTAAATACTCTTATGGATACAAAAGGGAAAATTTTCTACTCAAGATAACTATAGAGACAAAATGGAGTTCTTTAGCTATGATTTAATTGTCTCAGGTGATTCCCTTTAAATAAAAATAGACATAAATGGCAATTGACAAGGATCACCAGTGCACTACCATTTTTTTAGAACTATAAAGGGAGTAGAATTACTCAAGCCACTTGTTCTCTTCCCCTCTCTAAGACTAAGATAAGAGCTCATTGGAACCTATGGAGACCTATATAATGAGACGTTGAGCACAAGGGAATTGTTACCTGCAGTCTCTTATCTTGGCAATTGAAAAGGGCTCTGTTTGACTACAGCCCTCCAGCTCTTACTCTGTTATCTTTCAAAGGGTTATGTTCCTAGGCCAACCTTTTTTTGATCGGGACTCTTGTTCTCTTGGCCATGAAACGACCTGATCTTGACACAGCCTTCTTCAATGTTCAACAGAAACAGAGATATCCCTCAAACTAACCTCTGGGGGCACTGCCTGCTGCTGACCCATGTGTCTCGCTGTTGTCTTGTGGCGTTTTTGTGTATTTTAGTTTATTTATTTTATTTATTTGTATTTATTTTATTTTATTTTATTTTATTTAGTGGGTTTGTTTATTGTTCCTTCAAATGAGCATTAAGAATGTGTTCATGATCTGTGTGTTCACAGCATTTTTGGATTGGTGCTTGCAGGCAAAGCCTTTGAAGACCAACTGATGTCTGATGGTGCTGAGCCACACTTATTCAAGTGACTTCTCGTTATCTCTACATTATAATAACTATGTGTAAGAGACAGTGATTCCATCAAGTATGTTAGGGTGACCACCACTTAACCAAGCCAAAGGCAACAGCGGCAAGGAACCAAACCTTGGGAGAAACCAGGCTTAGTCGGGGGGCCAGTTTTCCTCTGGCCAACAGTGAACACTTGCCCGATACTCAGGCAGAGGTTCAGGTAATAAGTCTGATTTGGAATCGCAACAGTCAAAATATTAAATCCAGTTCCATCTAGTTTATCACTCCTGTATGGGACGGTTTGTTGGGGATCTGTTCCACTGGCTGATGTGTCGGTAAGGCCTTCACAAGGGATGAGCTAGTTCACACAGTCTCCGCTGACACCCCAGGCCCACGCTGATGCACAGGCACAGGTTCCCGTTCCGACCCGGACACGGCCCGGATCCAGCCAATCATGTTAAATGGTAAACTTCGGGATAAGCAGAGAGACAAAAATTAGTGTATTTCTCGCCATTCTTCTTCTGATGTAACGAGTACATCCGGTGTTATAGGAAATGTTTCAAGTTCCGGCTGACCTGATCTATGCAACCTAACAATCCTTTAACGGATATGAAGACATAAATTGATAATGTGCTATGTATATGCCAGGTTAAAGAGATACGTTTTTAGTCTAGATTTAAACTGACAGAGTATGTCTGTATGTCAGAGTATGTCAATGCTAGGAAGATCGTTCCAGAGTTTAGGCGCCAAATAGGAAAAGGATCTTCCGCCTGCGGTTGATTTTGATATTCTAGGTATTAACAACTGGCCTGAATTCTGAGATCATAATAGACGCAAAGGACTATAATACATTTAGAGCTCACTCAGGTACTGGGGAGCTAAGCCATTTAACGCTTTGTAAGTAATTAAGATTTTAAAATCTATACGATGTTTAATTGGGAGCCAGTGCAGTTTTGACAGAACCGGGCTAATATGGTCATACTTCCTGGTTCTAGTAAGGACTGTAGCAGTTGCGTTTTGGACCAGCTGTAGTTTGTTTATCAAGCGAGCAGAGCAACCACCCAGTAGAGTGTTACAGTAATCTAGCCTTGATGTCATGAAAGCATGAACTAACTGTTATACATTTGTCATTGAGAGCATATGTGGCAGTTCAGATATATTTTTTTTAAGATGGAAGAATGCTATTTTACATAAGCTAGAAATGTGGCATTGAAATTAAATATTGGTATCAAAGAGCACACCCAGGTTCCTAACTGACGAAGACAACTTAAAAGAGCAGCCATCAAGTGTTAGACAGTATTCTAGGTTATTACATGCAGAAGTTTTATGTCCAATAATTAGAATCTCTGTTTTTTCTGAATTTAGTAATAGGAAATTATTAGCCATCCAATTTTTAATATCAGCTACTCATTCCGTTAATTTTAAGAATTGGTAGGTTTCGCCAGGGCGCGAAGAAATTTAGATCAGCGTAACTGTGAAAACTAATGCCATGCTTCCTAATGGTATCTCCCAAGGGTAGCATGTACAGAGTGGAAAGAAACGGTCCTAGTACTGAGCCTTGCGGTACTACATATTGAACTTTTGATCGAAATGACATCTCTTCGTTTACTACTGCAAACTGATAATAGTCAGATAAGTATGATTTGAACCAATTGCCAATGCAATTCCACTAATGTCAACATACTTTTCGAGTCTTAAAGAATATTGTGGTGGATAGTGTCAAAAGCAGCACTGAGATTTAGTAACACTAATAGAGAAATACAACCACGATCTGATAAGTGCAAATTTCATTCATTTGTAACTCAAATGAGAGCAGTGTCCGTACTATAGTACAGTCTAAATCCTGACTATAAATCCTCATAGATACCATTTCTTTTCAAGTAGGAACACAGTTGCGATTATATTACCTTTTCTAGTATTTTTGACAGAAAAGGTTGATTGGAGATCGGCCTGTAATTGATTAATTCTCTAGGATCAAGTTGTGGTTTTTAAATAAGAGCTTTGATAACAGCCAGCTTAAAAGTTTTCGATACGTAATCTAGTGATAAAGATGAATTAATGATCTTAAGAAGAGGATCTATGACCTCTGGAAGCATCTTGTTCAATAGCATAATTGGTATAAGGTCTAATGTACATGTTGTTGATTTTGATGATTTAACAAGTTTAGACAATTCTTCCTCTCCTATAGCAGCGAATGAATGGAATTTTTCCTCAGGGATACTACAATGCAATTTCTGATGTGATACTGTAGTAGACAGTTACATGGCTATAATTTTCTCTCTAATATTGTTAATCTTGCAAGTAAAGAAGTTCGTAAAGTCAGTACTGCTGTGCTGTTTGGAAACATCAGAAGTTGAGGCAGTATTTCTTGTTAATTTAGCCACTGTATAATAATAATAATAATAAATACTTAGGGTTGTGTTTATTTTCTTCTAAAAGATTTTAAAAATAAGCAGATCTAGTGTTTTTTTTACGCCTTTCTGAGGTTTTCAAACCTCATCAACTGATCACTGGGGTTCCTCAGGATTCAGTTCTTGGACCCTTCCTATTCTCCATTTATACTACATCATTGGGTCCCATCATACAGGCACATGGTTTCTCCAACCACTGCTATACTGATGACACACAACTCTACCTGTCCTTCCAACCAGATGATTCCACAGTAGCTGCACGGATCTCAACCTGTCTGCCGGTCATCTCGATGTGGATGAAAGAACACCAAATGCAGCTGAACCTGGCAAAGACTGAGCTTTTAGTCTTGCCTGCCACTCCAACTCTACAACACGACGTCAACATACAGCTTGGTACAACCACCATTACCCCATCAAAGTCGTCCAGAAATCTTGGAGTTATCTTCAATGACCAACTGACCTTCAGAGACCACATCTCAAAGACGGCGCGGTCATGCAGATTTGTACTTCACAACATCAGGAAAATCCAGCGCGGTCATGCAGATTTGCACTTCACAACATCAGGAAAATCCAGCGCGGTCATGCAGATTTGCACTTCACAACATCAGGAAAATCCAGCCCTTTCTGACTGAGCATGCAACACAACTTCTTGTCCAGGCCCTGGTCATTTCAAGGCTTGTTTACTGCAATGCTCTTCTGGCTGGTCTGCCGTCAAGTGCAATCAAACCTCTTCAAATGATCCAGAACACTGCTGCACGTCTTGTCTTCAACGAGCCTAAGAGAGCCCACGTCACGCCCCTCTTCATCTCTTTGCACTGGCTACCCCTTGCTGCTCGCGTCAAGTTCAAGGCGCTGATGCTTGCTTACAGATCCACCACAGGCTCTGCACCTTCTTACCTCCACACACTGCTACAATGCTACATTCCCACCAGAAGCCTGCAATCACTAAAGGAACGAAGGCTTGTGGTACCATCACAGAGAGGCACGAAATCAATATCCAGAGAATTCTCGTTCACTGCTCCCTGCTGGTGGAATGATCTCCCTACTTTCATCAGGAACACGGAATCCTTGGCAATATTCAAGAGACAGCTGAAAACTCATCTATTCCATGAACACGTAATCCCTTCATAAAAAAACAAAAAAAAGTCTATCCTTTCCTTTTTCCCTTTCTACTCTAGCTTATGGTACTGAGCGATGTCTGAAACTTGTATTGTGAGCACATCCTGTGTCTATTTGCCAATTCATCAAGAATCGCTTGTTTCTATTCCTCACTTGTAAGTCACTTTGGATAAAAGCGTCTGCTAAATGACTAATTGTAAATGTAATGTAAATGAATGAGGGTTACCTTTGTAACCAAGACATTTACATGGATCACCTCAGAATGCCTTTGAATAGTGCACACTATCCATGGGCATGGCCAAATTAGTGGATAATGAGGTGGCTCACAAACGACTTACATCTCTCTCTTTTCAAACCAATTACACAGACTATTTTTTTTCGATTTGACTTACATCATTTAGAACCTGACATTTCAATATTTCTTTAGAAATGTCTCATGATTGTGTGATACGTTTTCACTGAGTTACAGGTCATTTTTGGAGGGAACATCAGAATTAATGAATCTCTTCATTCAGATAGAGATCGCAGACTGCGCATGTTAGTTTTCTTTATTTTGCAAAAAGCATAACGTTTTGTTTTTACTGTGAGTGTACACAAATAAAATAGACATTCTGTAGTTGTCAATTGATGTTTGTCAATTGATGTATTAATTTTGTTTGTAAGACAAAAAATGACAAAGTATTTGAAGTCGATTTTGCTGCTATGTGAAGAAAATCCTGCAAAAACTTGTCACGGTTTGCGGGGGTCACTGGTTCACTCTGTCTCTCTGTGAGTGTGTGTTGCTTCTGATGAGCGGATCAGTCTCAGCTGGGGCTATTTAATGCCTGTGCATTTTGCCCTGTGTTATTGGTATTTTGCCCAGATTATTGGTATGTTTGTGCAGTGTCCTGGCTGTGTTTCAGTCTCTCGTTCCTCTTCTGGATATTCCCCATCTAGATAGTTTTGGATTACCTGTTGGACTATTTTCGGAGGACTGGTTTGCCCATTGCAGTTTCTACGCTACCAAAAAATACTTTGCTATCTGCACCCACGATGTCTGACACGTGTTATCTTCCCTGCTATTTTTCTTAATAAACAGATATTTTCTGCACTCACTATTGAATCCTCCTCATTTCAATACAATTTTAAGACACCATTAACATGCAATTAATTATATCATATAAAGGGAATATTAACAAGGTTAATATTAACAAGTTACAATACATTTGAAAATGTATAAAAAATATGTGTGCAATACATTATAAATACATTTTGTATATATCATTCGTATTTTAAATAATTCGTATGTGTATTTTCTATGTATAATGAATATATTTAAAAGTGTATGAAAGATAGGTTCAAGTATACTACAAGTGGTAACTAAATAAATTTTTTTAATACAGAGATGTTAAAAGCACATTTTGGTTCATATTCATGGTGTCTCAAAATAGCACAGTTGAGTACACTTAGATGTTCTTAAGATTATTGTAAGGAGTACTGAAGAATAATTTTTAGTACATGAACATGCAGCACTTTAAGTACATTTATGGAAGCGTACTGAAATCAGGGTACCAGGGTTACAGTCTTAACCCGAGATGGTTAATAGTATATTAGAATTTTCTAATATATGGTCTGTGGGAAACATTTTGGGTAAAGGTGGAGATATGTTAATTTTACGTTATTAAAATTATGGATTTTTATATTTGAGTTGTTGATAGAACAGAATTATTAATATAAGAACCACCCGTCTCTCACTCTCTCACTCTCTCTCTCTCTCCTGTGTCCTCTCCATTTTCATTAACCATAATAAGATGTCTGTGCGATCAGGAAATGTGATCCTGTCCTGGGCTCGTACTGAATGCCCAGACAACACACAATGCCCCAACGTGTAAGACGGAACGAAGAAGAGAAGTGGGAGGTAAATAATTGATTAGCAGCACTTTTCGTTTTTTAATCTGTAAATGAGACACCCAGACACACTATCTGTCCCCCATTAAGATAACAAGATGGAAGAAAATCATCCAAGTTAAGACTGTTTACACTGAGAGACAGTGAGCTCTTTATGTATAGCACTGAGATTTTTTTGGCTCAGAGAGAATATTCTACTTGAGCTCCGATTACCCCTACAACAGACAAATTTGTTAAAAAAAGGAGAAGGGGAGGAGGAGGGATGCCTGAAATAGCTAACGACAGGAAGGAGGCAAGGTGCTGCTTTTATACCTTTGTATTAATTGGAAGATTAGATTACATTTACATTTACATTTAGTCATTTAGCAGACGCTTTTATCCAAAGCGACTTACAAGTGAGGAAAACAAACAAGCGATTCTTCATGAATTGGCAAATAACACAGGAAGTGCTCACAATACAAGTTTCATACATTGCTCAGTACCATAAGCTAGAGTAGGAAGGGAAAAGGGAAGGAAAGGGTTTTTTTTTTTTTTTTTTTTTTGTGAGGGGATCCAGTGTTCATGGAAGAGATGAGTTTTCAGCTGTCTCTTGAATATTGCCAGGGATTCTGCGTTCCTGATGAAAGTAGGGAGATCATTCCACCAGCAGGGAGCAGTGAAGGAGAATGTTCTGGAGAGTGATTTTGTGCCTCTCTGTGACGGCACCACAAGCCTACGTTCCTTTAGTGATCGCAGGCTTCTGGTGGGGACGTAGCGTTGTAGCAGTGTGTGGAGGTAGGAAGGTGCAGAGCCTGTGGTGGATCTGTAAGCAAGCATCAGCGCTTTAAACTTGATGCGAGCAGCGAGGGGTAGCCAGTGCAGAGAGATTGGAAGATTAGATGGGCGAACTCCTCCCAAAATTACATTTAATAACTTCATTTCAGGAGTTCATGTGCCCATATAATCTTTAGCGTAAGTGGTAAACATATTTGGCTTGCTGTCTGCTATTGAAAGTCGTGACATATTGTCAAGTATGGTGACCCATACTCAAAATTGGTGCTCTGCATTTAACCCATCCCAAGTGCACACACACAGCAAGCAGTGAGTAGTGAAGACACACACACAGTGAACACACACCCGGAGCAGTGGGCAGCTATTGCGACAGCGCCTGTGGGGCAATTAGGGGTTAGGTGCCCTGCTCAAGGGCACTTTAGTCGTGGTATCGAAGATGGAGAGAGTGTTGTTTATTCATAATCCCCACCTTCAATTCCTGCCGCGTGGGAATCAAACCGGCAACCTTCACGTTACAAGCCCAACTCCCTCACCATTAGGCCACGACTACCCACTGAAGAATAATTTATGGGCTCAATAGGGCTCTCTGAGCGAGAGAGAGAATATTCTACTTGAACTCCGATTACCCCCCAAAACAAATGCAGAATCAGACAATAAGCAAGAATTATTGGATTTTAACACAATGATTCAGCATGTATAATTATTGCCAACTTTCTCTTCAAAAGTCCAGAAGACCCCCCCCCCCCCCCCCAAAAAAAAAAAAAAAATTGGAGACAGTACTGTAGCAGCAGTATAGAGTTTAGGGAGGTCACTGCTGCAGCACTTTAAATTGAGTGATTCGCTGCGGCAGCAGCAAGGGATTAAGTGAAGCACTGCAGCGGCAGTATCCAGTTGGACAGAGTACTGGAGCGGCAGTATCAAAATAAGCAAAGCACTGCAGCGGCAGTATTGAATTAAGCAAAGCGCTGCAGCTGCAGTATCAAGTGGAGTACTGCAGCGGCAGTATCAACCGGAGCACTGCAGCGGCAGTATAGAATTAAGCAAAGCACTGCAGCAGCAGTATCGAATTAAGCAAAGCACTGCAGCGGCAGTATCAAATTGGACAGAGCACTGCAGCTGCAGTATCAACTTAAACAAAGCACTGCAGCGGCATTATCAATTTAAGTAAACCACTGCGCACTGTAATCAAGAGAAGCAATCCAGCGGTAGGTATCAAGTAAAGTGAAGCACTGCAGTGGCCGTATCAAATTGCAGGCATGGGTTGGATTGAGTTCTGTGGGACAGCGATCTTAAAGAGAAGCGAGAGTTATATGGGCTTGTTTTAATGAGGCTGAGGTCGGAACGAATGTAAGACTGAAAGGCGTCTGAGGACCACCGACCCAGTAGTTTGATTTGAAAGTCTGGCAGAACTTTTTGGGCTGCGGTGGTGGCTGCTCCGATGCGGAAGGATTGAGATGAATACAAGTGAGCTTGGATGCCAGAGTGAGTGAGGATTTGCTTAAGCTTTTTATGGAACCAGTGGCTGGTGACTGGTAGGTTGTTCTCATCAACGAAAAGTGGGTCGAGTGGAGAGGAGATCTGAACCTTCCTGTCTGCAAGGAAGAAGGAAAGGGGTTGATATGGCTGGATAGGATTTAGAAGATTGAAGATGTGGCCGTTTTTTAATTGATCAGTTTTGCTACATTTGATGAAGAAACAGATAGTGTCCTCGTCTAAAACTTGGACTTCGGAGAAGGTTGGGTGGATGGCTGGGTTGAATTTAGAATTGGTTGTGATTTCAGAAACTCTGAGGAATCCGAAAAAGACCAGGGTAAACATAGCATCAAGAGTTCTCGCTATATCTGGGGGTATGTGACCAGAACAGAGGAAGGTCAGGCACTTAGCTAAAAGATCATTAGTATTGGTTGTCTGGAATCTGTACGAGTGGGGTTGGTTTTTTGAATTCCTTTGATAAGAAGTGTGATCTGTGGGTTTGTTATAGCAGGACATGGATGGCCGTAAATTAGTTTAAAGAAAAATTGAATGCCACTAAGATAGACCTTGATGGTACTGGGCTGGGTAGACTTAATCTGGTTGAGATATGAGATGAATGACAATGACAACAGCTGGTTGTAGGTGGAATGGAACTGTTTGAAAGCTCTCCAAGCTGTCCAGTAGGATTGTAGTGTTCTGGGTGAGATGGCATGGAATATTGAATCCAGAGACAAGGTGTGGAGATGTTTGAGTGGGTGAGTTACAGGAATATTTAGACTGAATAGAGAGGAACTGGGGTTGGGTCTGGGTCCACCTCCAGGGCTAATGCTCTGAATTTCTGCTAAAATCTGGGCACGTATATGAGTGGAGACAGGTTATGGATTCATATCAATTGTGTTGGAAGGAACTGGAAGAGCATATGCAGTTGAAGGTGTATATGTTGGGAGGTGAGGGACTCCTGAGGAAGCGGTAGCTGAATGGAATAAAGTCTGAGGATGGATCGTTTGGAGATGCAACCCCACGCTTGGGTCCGCTCCAATGGCTGCGGAGGAGGGAATGGAAGGGGGGGCCAGGACCATTTTCGGAGGCAGCCTCACGCTTGGGTCTGATCCGATAGTAGAGGAGAAAGGAAAGGAAGAAGGAAGGTAGGGGCGAAGGGGTGCTATTTGCAAAGGTAGCCTCACATTTTGATGTATTCCATGGTTAGATGGGTTCTGAGACTGAAAGACAGGAAAAAAAGAAAAATTGGAAACTTGGGCTGAGGAAGCTGTGAGAGACTCACCTGTAGGGTGAGGAAATGTGACAGTTACGGCCAGAGCACGGAACTTTTACGAGCGGCCGCGATAGACTGCCGACTGGAATGAGCGGCGTACGAGGAAGCGGTGGCTGCGGCAGTGAGCTGAAACTGAGACGGTTTGGAGGCAAACGAAATGGATCGTGCCACTGGTTTCCTTGAAACTTCCGTGGTGCTGGGAGGATGCGGAGAGTTTTGGTGAGAGCGTGCGAGCAGATTATGAAGTTGCGCTTTTGAATTCCTCCGGTAGAAATGGATGGCCGCGTTGGATAACGCTTGTCTGAGAGCAATGACGGACCATTTCTCAACGGGAGGGACTGAAGGGCCTGCTGCTGAAGAGGATGATGATGAACAACGAGATGCATCACGGCGAGAAATGGCCGAGCCACGAGATGTGCTGTTCGGGGAAGAACGTGCAGGTGTTTCTGGCTAATGCAAAAGTTCGTCATCGGAGGGAAATGGTTCGATTTCCTGGAAGTCAATCATGATGTGGGTTTGGGCAGGCCAAATGCTGAAAGAACTAATGACAGGAAGGTGGCAAGATGCTGGTTTTATACCTTTGTATTACTTGGAAGATTCACGAGTTCACACTTACAAATAATCAGATCAGGAAATTAGTATGCATATTTGGCGTGCTGTCCGAGGAGAGGGCTCCGAGCTCGATATTTGGCCCGAGCCATTTAAAGCCACTGAGCTCCTGTAGGAGCATGAGGGAACATCACTGCTGCCAGTGGAGACTTTTAAAGCCACTGAGCTCCTGCAGTAGCATCACTGCTGTGGCAGTGGAGACTTTTAAAGCCACTGAGCTCCAGCGGGAGCATAAGGGAGCATCACTGCTGATGTGACGATAGTTACTGATGATGACCATGGTATTTAAGTTTGCGTATCATTCGGATTATGATTGTAATTTTGTTATTAATTTTTTTCTTGGGCTCCTGCGGGAGTGTGGGAAAACATCACTGCTGCGGCAGTGGAGACTTTAAGGCTACTGAGCTCCTGCAGGAACCTGAGGAAATGTTGCCATTTATGGCATCGGCAGATGAGGATGAAGATGAAGGATGATGATTATGATATTGATGATATTGATGATAGTGGAGACGATGGTGTGATGGTGAAAATGGTGACTGGTGATGATCGTGATATTTAAGGTCGAATAACATTTGAATTATGGTTCCAATGCTGCCTATTAATTCTGTTTCTTGGGCTCCTGCGGGTGTATTGGAATAGTTGGTGCTAAGGAGTTTTAGCTGATGAGAGTTCGTTGGGCTTTGATGTGATTGTGATTTGATCGTATATAGCTTCTGAAAGACTCTGATGACCAGCGACCAAGTGCTTGGATCTGCTGCTGGGAAAGCCCTTTTTGGGCAGCTGTGGTCGCTGCACCTATGCAAAATGAATGGCTGGAAAAGTGCTCTACTGGGATGCCAGATTGCATCGATATGGATTTGAGGTGTTTTTGGAACCAGAAACAAGTGACGGGGCGCTTAGAATCGTCTGTGAAAAGTGGGTCGGATGGTAGTTTGGCCTGTGAGCTTCTGAAATGGATATAAGCTAGGAGGGTTTGGTATAGTTGGATTGAAGATGGGAGATTGAAAATATAGATAAAATGGCCTTTCCTTGGAACAACCAGGGCTGTCTATAAGGGCGGATGCGACTAAGATTATCCTGTCGATTTTCTCCTTGGGCAGTGAGGCTTGAAAATTGACTGTGTCCAGGTTGATGCCTAAGAATTTGAGGGACGTGGCTGGATCCATGGTTTTATCTTGGGCGATTGGAATTCCGAGCTCGGAAAAAACGTTTTGGACAGTGGAAAGATGCGCGGCTGGAATGGCGTCAGAAAGCGAGATGATTAAGAAATCATCAAGCAGGTGAATGACGTAAGGGATTGCATGGTTGTTAAGGAGTATCCCGCAAATAGCCTCTGACAACACGTCGAAAATCTTAGAGCTGCTTTTACATCCGAATGTAAGACGGACGGCGAAGTAGAATTTCCCGTGCCAGCGCATGCTGAATAAATGCCACAAGTCAGGGTGGATGGGTATCACTTTGAATGCAGCAGTGATGTCAACTTTTGTAAGCCAAGGAACATTGTGTGGGGCTGAGAGATCAATTATCAGCCGTTTCTTACCTGAAAATTTCCTGGGAGCCACTCCAATGGGGCTGATGCAGAAATGTTCGAAAGGTGGAGTGCTTTATGAACGGACCGATCATAGAGCCGGATTCAGTTTCTTTTTTAATTAGCTTGTCTACCGTGTCTGGCTCAGCTAGAGTGGACTGGAGATTATTGCAAATAATGCTCTGAGACGGGAGGCTTTCCAATCCGGGTTCGAAACCGTGCTCGAGACCAGTCAATAAGTAGTTTGTAAAGCTAGTGTCAGGGTTCTGAGACAATTCTGCAGACAAACAAGAAATATTCACAGGAGTCGACAAGTAATTTCTTAAATCTTTATTTTTGGGCACTTTTGACAGGGCATATGATGCGGGCATGAGCACCGCCACAATAATTACAAACATGCAAGAAGCGATAACGCTGCCTAGTGCACTTCCCTGCATTGAAATTGCTGCAGACCTGGTTAATGAAAACGTTCCTCCTTTTGAAGTCTGAAGCTGGCGCGATGGAATTGGAATTTGTTGGCCGCGGGACGTAACTAGTACATTTTACTTGCGAATCTGGGCCTGGGGAATTTGACAGATTTATCAGAGGGTAGGCATTGGTGGAGTGAGCGACTGATCTGCAGACTGCGCAAGTGATGTTGCGACAGCCTAAAAACACTCTGTTGTGAAGCTCCATATCTAAAGCTCCCCAGAAAGGGCACTGGTTCCACTGGGCTATACGTATGGCGCATTTAGCCGAAAAGAGCTTGTGGTAGGTGTAAAAGTGGGAGCCTCCGAACGATTGGGCGAATTCTGCGATTATCGCGAGATAATCATTGAGTTCTCGTCTCCCGTGGGGAAGTGCGGCGCAAATTACTTCGCTGTAACGGCTGAAAGCAATTGAAAATTCAGCAAAAGAAAGAATGCGGGATGAATTGTATGTTTGGTTTTTTAGTGTAACTGAAAGATCGCCACATTCGATCTGATGGCTTGAGGAGGGGAGAGGAAACAGTAAGGATGATAAATCGATATCCGCACCTGTGAGGATCTGCGCTCAGATGCTACTGGTGACAGGGGGCGGTTTCAGGGCTGTTGCATTCTGAAAACGTCCCAGAAAACAAGGTGAAAGGAGATATTGGTTTGGGGAGAGCCATAGCAGGAAAAGAGGCCGGGGCCGAACTCACAGAGTGTGCTTTTGCAACTCTCTGCAACTTTTCCGCCGAACTCTCTGGCAGAGGCACACTTACGGTGAAAGGACTTGCCTCTACTTACTGGTAGAGGCTGTTATAGGAACTTTGGATGCAGTGTTAGGAAAAACTGCGGTTTGTAGCCCGGCGGGGCTAGGAGAGGATTGGTGCCTGAGAACCGGCCCTGCGACGGAGGAAGAGGGTGATTTTTGAGAGCGATGGTATGGAGCTTTGCGATTTCTGCTCGTTTTAGCAGCTTTGGAAGGTGGAGTGGATTTTGGAGACGGAAAAGTGGATTGAAGTGAGACGTACAGGTTGTATAGCTCAGCTTTGTTCATTCTCCTGGAAAAATGAACGTTGGCGCTGCTTAGCGCTTGCCTTAATCCTAGAACTGTCCATTTTTCTATAGCAGGAATCGTGGGCTGTGCTGAGGTGTACGAAGATGCTGGAGATGGTGGTGGGTGCCTTGTTGAGGGAGGCGAATGCGAGCTTCGACGTCTCGGGGTACGGAAAGTGGCGTGGCTGGGCCGACGGCCGCACGGTGTTTCTGGACGTTCCATTGCGGTGGCCCGTTGATCCCGGGTACACGTTTGTCGGTGGGTTGCTGCTACGGCTCAGGGGCAGCTAGGGATTCGTCATCGGACGGAAATAATTCTAGCTTGGACATTGTGACCAAAGGCTGAAACTGTCCAAAAGCATAGGTGAGTCGACTGCATCGATATATATAGGTTTCTGCTCATGCTGATTGGGCAGTCATGTTGATTGCTGATTAATGACAGCTGGTTGGAGTGATGTGATGATTAGTTAGATCATTTGAACGTGTTCCTCCCGAATTTTGTTAATAAAACATCATTTAGATGGGCGTACTCCTCCCGAAATTACATATAATAACTTCACTTATCTCCATATCACTACTGAGAGCTGGACTATCACCAAATGTCTTCTCACACACACACAGAAACACACAAATCCAACTTTATCTTGTCCATTAATTTGTGTCATTTATATGCCACCTGTTGAAAGTTGAGAACATAAAAATCTATAGAAGGAACCTCAGCCAGGTGAGCAGCCAGATATCAGAGGCAGAACACATAGTTAAATAATCTGACATCTTTTTCAACAGCAGAGGGATCCCTTTATAGCCTTGTGGGATTTAACCTTAATTTGCATAGTAATATGGATCCTGTTTGCTGTCGTTTGACCATTGCCTGTACGACTAAGCTCTCATTGTGAATAAAGCCTGCACTTGGATCTACACCTACGTTGTTATGCACCCATTTGTAACAGCTGATAACAGGATCATATGAGTTATTGTATTACCATTAATACAATGTCCACTCTTAAGAGACATGATTTTTTGTGATCAAGCACACTACTATTTGTAATGTTTTTGAAATAAGTCTCATGCTCCTCAAGGCTGCATTTATTAGATCAAAAAATACAGAAAAAAACAGCAATATTGTGAAATATTAGGCTATTTAACTTTTAAATAATGGTTTTCTGTTTAATATACTTTAAAATATAATTTATTTCTGTGATGCAAAGCTGGATTTTCATCATTCATTGCAAACAAAAGCTTCATTGATGTGGCACTAGGCTATTTCACAGGAAACACTTCACAATCTGTCCAAAATAGACCAAAGAAATTATGTCTAAACATTCATATTACCTCTATGACATTTTATGTCATACAGTAATTGTTGTGTTATGCAGTCTGTAAATATTAATGTGCCATTTAAAACGTTGCTAACGTTTTATTTCAGTATTTATTACATATTTCAGTCGATTTTACTCATCTCAGTATAGCAATATTTTTGGGAAAAGTCATGTTTACTAAAGTAGCCTAAGTCATGTGTAGTAATCTAACAAAAGCATGTGTCTGCGCCATTCAGAGAAACACAGAACATGCAGGATTAATATTCAAACAGTCAATATAATAACTCAAACAATCACAATAACACTAGTGGTTTCCCATTGATTGGTGTTGCACACAGCACTGCGTACTCAAATGGGACAACTTGAAATATTATTGTAAATGTACCTGGACATTCCTCAGGTGGAACGGGCGATTGCGGTTCACTTGTGTCCGCAGTCGGCTGCCACTTGGCGGAATCGTCCGCGTCTCCCATCCAAGGCGGGTAAGACGACAGCGGCTCTCGCCGCTAAGGCTTACTCCGCCGCTGGACAGGTGGCCTCCGCCCTGCACGCCATGGCAATCTTGCAAGTCCATCAGGCGAAAGCTCTCAAAGAGCTGCACGAGGGTAGTTCGGACCCAGGGATTTTGCAAGAACTGCATGCTGCGACCGACCTCGCCCCCCGGGCGACGAAAGTCACGGCACGTGCCCTGGGTCAGACGATGTGGTGGTCCAGGAGCGCCATCTCTGGCTGGACCTGGCTGAAATGAGGGATGTCGACAAAGTCTGCTTTCTCGATGCCCCCATTTCCCAGGCCGGCCTCTTCGGCGACACCGTCTTCGGCGGTGCAGAAGCAGACTGAGGCCATCAGCCACATCTTGCCTCGGCGAGATGCGGCTCCTGTCCCTCCTAGGACTGGTCCTCAGCCTGCTCGTCGTCGAGGGCGCCCCCCTGCGGTTGCACAGGCTTTGGGTGGATCGGAGAAATCCCGTCCCCCGCAAGCTTCCCGCAGGAAGGTGGCACATCCCGCTCAGGCTGCTAAAACTGTGAAAAGGAAGCAGAAGAAGCGGTCCTGAGACGGGTGGCCCAGAGATGGTGGGAGTTGCTCTGCCCCAGGAGACGGTGAAGGCACCGCTCCTTCCCCCCGGAGTGGGCCGGGGGGTAAATCCTATGTTCCGTTTTCTTTTTGTCATCCTCAATAAAAGAGCAATTTCCACTATCTCTGAGTCAAAAAGGGTCTGTGTTGTCAGTGGGCGACGCACCGCTTCCTCACTCTCAACCACTCCCGCATTCGCCACGAGCAGGCCACGGACGTGTCTGGGACGCACAGCCTCCCCACGCCCTCCTGCTCTGTCCTTCACGGGACACACGGAGCCAAGTGAGTTCACATCACTTGCTGCCTCTACCTCGGGACGCACTGCCTCCCAGGTTGGGCCCCAGTGTTACATGCTGCCCCCCCCCGCGGGTACTTCTGGTGTTCGGATGGTGCCACTCGTACGGTATCTGGGGGCCTGACTAGGCCTTCCCAGCCCGTCCCGTTGGCTCATTCGAACAGTCAGACTTGGCTACACAATCCATTTTGCCAGGCGTCCTCCCAGATTCAGTGGCGTCCTATCCACTTCAGTGGTGGGCAGAGATGGCACTGTTTTGCGGGAGGAGATTGCGGTCCTGTTGGCGAAGGACACAATAGAGCCGGTCCCACTAGCCAAGATGAAGTCAGGGTTTTACAGCCCGTACTTCATAGTACCCAAGAAAAGCGGGGGGTTACGGCCAATCTTGGACTTGCGTGTCTTGAATCGGGCCCTGCACAGGCTCCCGTTCAAGATGCTCACCGTGAAACGCATGCTCGCACAAGATTGGTTTGCAGCAATCGACCTGAAAGATACGTACTTTCATGTCTCGATCCTCCCTCAACACAGACCGTTTCTACGTTTTGCGTTCGAGGGTCGGGCATACCAGTACAAGGTCCTACTCTTCGGGCTGTCCCTGTCCCCATGTGTCTTTACCAAAGTCACGGAGGGGGCCCTTGCCCCACTCAGGGAAGTGGGCGTTCGCATCCTCAACTACCTCGACAACTGGCTCATCCTAGCCCAATCCCGAGAACAGTTGTGCGAACACAGGGACCTGGTGCTCACGCACCTCAGCCGGTTGGGGCTTCGGGTCAACTGGGAAAAGAGCAAACTTTGTCCAGTACAGAGTATCTCTTTTCTCGGTGTGGAGCTGGACTCGGTCAACATGACAGCACGTCTCACCAACGAGCATGCACAGTCGGTGCTGAGCTGCCTGAATTCGTTCTCGCAGAAAACAGTGGTCCCACTGAAACAATTTCAGAGGCTCCTGGGGCATATGGCATCCGCAGCCGCGGTCACGCCGCTCGGATTACTCCATATGAGACCACTTCAGCACTGGCTACACGACCGAGTCCCGAGGTGGGCATGGCACCATGGCACGCTCCGTGTGGGCATCACACCGAGCTGTCGCCAAACATTCAGCCCGTGATCGGACCTTGCTTTCCTACGGGCCGGGGTGCCCCTAGCACAAGTGTCCAGGCATGTTGTTGTCACAACAGATGCCTCCACCACTGGCTGGGGTGCTGTGTGCAATGGGCGTGCTGCGTCGGGCTCCTGGACAGGACCCCACCAGCACTGGCATATCAATTGCCTCGAGTTGCTAGCAGTACTGCTGGCCCTGCGCCGGTTTTGGCCGTTGCTGCAGGGCAAGCATGTGCTGGTCCGGACGGACAACACATCGGCAGTAGCATACTTCAACCATCAGAGTGGTCTACGCTCACGCCGTATGTCGCAACTTGCCCGCCACCTTCTCCTCTGGAGTCAGCGGCGACTCAGGTCGCTGCGCGCCATGTATATCCCGGGCGAGCTCAATTGTGCGGCCGACGCGCTCTCACGACAGCTCACGTTCCCGGGGGAATGGAGACTCCACCCCCAGGTGGTCCAGCTGATATGGAGCAGGTTCGGGGACGCACAGGTAGACCTGTTTGCCTCTCAGGAATCTGCTCACTGCCAGTTGTTTTATTCCCTGACCGAGGGGACCCTCGGCACGGATGCACTGGCACACAGCTGGCCCCGGGGCCTACGCAAGTACGCGTTTCCCCCAGTGAGCCTTCTTGCACAGCTACTGTGCAAAGTCAGGGAGGACGAGGAGCAGGTCTTGTTAGTTGCGCCGTACTGGCCCAACCGGACCTGGTTCCCAGAACTCATGCTCCTCGCGACAGTCCCTCCCTGGCGAGTTCCTCTGAGGAAGGACCTGCTTTCTCAGGGACGGGGCACCATATGGCACCCACGTCCCGACCTCTGGAACCTCAACGTGTGGTTCCTGGACAGGACGCGGAAGACTTAAGTGGCCTACCGCCCGCGGTAGTTGACACGATCACTTCGGCTAGAGCTCCCTCTACGAGGCGTGCCTATGCTTTGAAGTGGAGTCTCTTCGCTGAGTGGTGTTCTTCCCACCAGGAAGACCCCCGGAGATGCCCGATCAGTTCAGTGCTTTCCTTCCTTCAAAGTGGTTTGGAGCGGAGACTGTCCCCCTCCACCTTGAAGGTCGATGTGGCCGCCATCGCAGCGCATCACGATGTGGTCGATGGCAAGTCACTAGGAAAGCACGATCTGATCATCAGGTTCCTGAGAGGTGCTAGGCGGCTAATCCCGCCTAGACCTCCCGTAATTCCCTCTTGGGACCTTTCTGTCGCTCTAACGGGGCTACAGAAAGCTCCCTTCGAGCCCCTTGAGTCAGCCGAGCTGAAACACCTGTCTCTTAAGACAGTGCTCCTGACTGCGCTCGCTTCCTTTAAAAGGGTAGGGGACCTGCAAGCATTTTCGGTCAGCGAGGCGTGCTTTGAATTTGGGCCGGCTTTGTCTCACGTGATCTTGAGACCCCGGCCTGGATACGTGCCCAAGGTTCCCACCACTCCCTTTCGGGACCAGGTGGTGAACCTGCAAACGCTGCCCCGGGAGGAGGCAGACTCAGCCCTTGCGTTGCTGTGTCCTGTTCGTGCTCTTTGCGCTTACATGGACCGCACGCAGAGCTTGAGAAGCTCCGAGCAGCTCTTTGTTTGCTTTGGAGGACAGCAGAAAGGGAAGGCTGTCTCCAAACAGAGGTTGGCCCACTGGATAGTGGATGCCATTGCCTTGGCATACCATTACCAAGGCGAGCCGTGCCCCCTAGGGGTGAGAGCACACTCCACTCGGGGTGTTGCTTCCTCCGGGGCGTTGGCGACACCGAACACATTCGCTAGGTTTTATAACCTCCGAGTGGACCCGGTGTCCTCTCGTGTGCTGTCTTCAAGATAGCCACGAGACCGCTTGCTGCGCCATTCTCCTTTCACGAGGAGATGCGAGCGCTTGCTTACTCCTCAGTTCAGTTCCCCAATTGGTGAACCCTGTGGAGTTCCTCCTGCACCCTTCGGCAGTCAGACGTGGCGGAGGCGTCAGACGCTAGGTCCAGTACTCGTGTACATGCCCCCAGTGGTCAGTCCTTGTACTGGGCTAGATGCCCATATGTTGTGGTTCCCTGCGGGTAACCCCATATGTGTATGGTCCACGGTACGGTTTCCCCGATGGTAAACCCGTGTCTTCCCTGGGCGACCAGCCCCTGCCCCTGAGGTGTAGCGTTCCTCCCCGCCTGGGTAGGCCTTCCTCGGGGAGCTCTCCATATGCAGATACTGCCCCGGGGGTCAGTGCATATGTGCTCCACACGTTACCTCCCTTCAGGCAGGGTGTGGTCTCCGTAGCTTCCCCCAGAGGGACGCTTTCCTGGTGTTTTTTGGTCAGCTGGGGCATAAAACGTGAGAATTGAGTCACCGAAGCACTCTTCCCCTGAGGTAGGAACAACAGCTTCGACCACCTCCTGAGTAAGATCCTGTCCTCTCCATCCCTCTGGTATGGAAGACATTGTAGGGCTTGCTCCGGGCGCTGGAGGGTTACAACATTCGAGGTTGCACTTGCTGGTGGCACGCCTAGGCCTGCCAGCATCTGCTTCCCCGTCGCTCGTAGCGTGGCTCGGTTGCTATGGCGTTTTCCATGGGATCCCATGACATCAGTCCGACGTAACGTCGAATGTGACTGACTGATAGGGAACGTCTAGGTTACTAATGTAACCCCCTTTCCCTGAAGGAGGGAACGGAGACGTTACGTCCCTTGCCATAGCACAGAGTCACTGCTGAGCGGCCAAGATCAGTTTTCAGCTCCTCAGCAAAAATATGAATGAAGTGAGTAATGCCGGCTCTATTTATACCCGGATGCCGGGGGAGGGGCCCGGCATGTAAATCTCACTAGCCAATTCTGATTTGCTAGTTTTCTACTATGCGGAGTTGATTGGGCTCCCAAGCGAGATCCCATGACGTCAGTCCGACGTAACGTCTCCGTTCCCTCCTTCAGGGAACGGGGGTTACATTAGTAACCTAGACGTTCCCTGGTTGATCCACGACTGTTTGTTTGTTTTGTGACTGTATGAGTCCCTTGTTTGTCCTGAGCAGTTAAACTGAGCCCTGTTCTTCAGCAAAATTATTCGTGTCCTGCATATTCTTAGATTTACCAGCAGGTTCTGCACATTTGAACCCTTTCCAACAATTACGGTACGATTTTGAGATCCATCTTTCCACTCTGAGGACAACTTAGGGACTCAAACACAACTATTAAAAAAAGCTGCAAGCATTCACTGATGGTCCCGATATGTACTGATATATATATATATATATATATATATATATATATATATATATATTTTTTTTTTTTTTTTTTTCTTCACTTAGTACTGCCCATTGGAAGCAACAAAGTGAATGTGAATGTTTGCAGCTTTTTTAACACTTGTGTTTGAGTCCCTGGGTTGTCCTCTGTTGTGTGAAAAGATAATTTCAAAATCACTGCTGAAAAGTGCTCAGTTTAACTGCTCAGGACAAACATGGGACTCATGAACAACCATCACAAAACAAACAGTCGTGGATCATCCAGGTAAGTAAACTTTTGAAATTCATTTTTTTTTTTTTTGTTATTGTCTTGCTAACTTTATGTAAACATCTGCTATGTGAAATAGTTAATTAAAAAAATATCAAAATTTCCTTATCCTTATTTTGTTAAAATGATTTTTGCATACTCTGCAAGGGATATGTAAACTTTTAAGCTCAACTGTAGATGCCTTTTTTTTTCTTTTTTTTTGCAAATTCTCTGACAAATTTGCTGAGGTAATTATCACCTTTAGTTCTTTGGAGATACTTTGTCAACCAGCTTTTCCTCTATACAGGGTTTTTTTCGTAGAAGTATCCAGAAGAACATGGTGTACACATGTCACAGGGAGAAGAACTGTATAATCAACAAGGTGACCCGGAATCGCTGTCAATATTGCCGGCTACAGAAGTGCATCGCTGTGGGGATGTCTAAAGAGTGTGAGTGTTAAAAACCTTTATCCTATGCACATACATAAACTTCAGCTCAGGAGTTTGTCGCTTCAACAGATACACATTATTTTCCCACACCTTTTTTATCAGAAATGGATTTATCAGAAATGATTTTATTCATTGTGATTTAGTGACTAAAAATATCGCACTGTAATATGCAATTGTCAATAAAACGGTGTGTCCTTTGTCTTTGAGATTCATTTAAGATCTTTAACTGTTTTGTCTTTTTTTATAGTCAGCATAACTCGACTCTAACTGCTAAGTCGCAGCTGTTTTTTCAGAGGTGAGATGTGTTGGTAGCCCTGTTTAGTGCACTGACCCGTTTTGTTTTTCACCCCAATTTCCTCACCAATAAAACCCAAATTATTTTGTGCAAATAACTAGATGTAAAACCTTTTTGAGAACAGTTACATCACATAAGAATTGCCTCAGTGTGACATTAAAGGGGTCCCATATAAAATAAGAACTGAAACTTCCTTATCTCAATTGTTTCTCTTAGATAGCAATGAGATTAAATTCAGCACATTACTGAGAATAAGACCAGAGTAATCTCGCATTTGTCTCCTCTAGAGTTTCAAAATATATCTCAACAATCTCTCAAACTACCTTCCTCTTTTAGTCATTAATGCTCAATTGGATTGGTTGCTATGAAGCTATAACTGCCAAAAACCAGACAGCTATTGAGTGCACTAGAATTTCTCAAATCATTTAATTGCTAAGCTCAAAGTTGTACACACTCAAAACCCTTACAGCAAAGTAGGGCTACACGATTTGAAAAATAATATTGAGAAAGCGTTTAAACGTGATTCTTAGTGTGATTTTGAATTCGCAAAGGCTGTGATTTATAGGCGCAGCTTGTCAATGAAGTATGGCCTCAAATGCTAATCTATCTGAAAGCACTGCAAGTTTGAGTCGCTTATAATGTACACAACACACATCAAACATCTTTCCAAACATTAGAAGCATTTATTAACATCTTGTCCAACAAAAGATAACATTTAATGTTTTTACTCAACTCAATTCATAACAGCATCCTTCTGTGAGATGATGTGGCTTCTTGTGTGATAAGGCATTCATTCAATTAAAGTGTTTCAATCCTCTGTTTATTCAGCTACAGTGATGGTATGATGCCCACAGGTATTTCCTGGAATGACATATGTCATCTATTTCTATGGCAGGGCATATCTGGAGTTTCTGCGCAAGAGTGTCCTCTGGCTTTCAGATGGAGAAGCATGCACCACTGTTCACAGAGCTGTTCAGCTCTGACATTTTTCACATAAAATAATCGCAGCCTTTGCCAAATCGCATGTGATTTAATCACAATAAATTGATGATGTCATCTTGAAGGAAGTATATGTCTCTGTACAATCCCAATAAATACCTCCACATCAAAGGTACCTTCACACATATGCAAGTCACCACAGCTGTAATGTAACAAAGTAATAATGCTTCGTTACAGTATTTGAGTATTTTTTGGGAGAATATGTACTTTACTTTTTTATATTTGTTTTATTTCCTAAATAAAATGTATGCATTTACTCCGATACATTCCCCAAAGCATTTTCGTGACTTACAACAAAACAAAGTCAGAAGAACACTGACTGCAAGCAAGCATGTGCAAACAAGTGCTCGCACAACAGCAGTTGATTTTCCAGGTTGCGTCAGTTGCTGGAGTAGCTGAGAAGAGTGCGGTACGAGAGCGGCCTCTAGAGGCGTTGATGCCTCATAGAGTTTGTTTTTGTCACATGACATCAGGCTGCGCTGCACAGAACTATGCAACACTTCCAAAACGGATTTAAAACATAAAGCGGTATGCTATACAATACACTACAGTTTATGTTTTCATATCACTCAAGTAATTAGTTTGTTGACTGGATGCTGCATTAGTGGAGAACAGCAGTATGTTTGCTGTCAAGGCTGAGAGAATGCTAACAGTAGTAGTACCTCAAGTGTTAAAACAATGTGACATATTTAAATTGTATCCTAATCATGCAGCCAACAGAAACAACAAATCAGAAATGTATTCGATTTCAGTTTAACACATATTTTGATTAGATAATCATTAAGTGTTCTAAAATAGATGCTATGCCTTTGTGCATAAAAATGGCCATTAAAGGTTAATAAAAGTGTTGTTTATTGTTAATTTCAACATCAACATTTTAACATTTTAAAGTTGCCTCTTACATTACAGTCGTAACCAAAAGTTTTGAGAATTACATAAATATTGGAAATTGGAAAAGTTGCTGCTTAAGTTTTTATAATAGCAATTTGCATATACTCCAGAATGTTATGAGGAGTGTTCAGATGAATTGCATAGTCCTTCTTTGCCATGAAAATTAACTTAATCCCAAAAAAACCTTTCCACTGCATTTCATTGCTGTCATTAAAGGACCTGCTGAGATCATTTCAGTAATCGTCTTGTTAACTCAGGTGAGAATGTTGACGAGCACAAGGCTGGAGATCATTATGTCAGGCTGATTGGGTTAGAATGGCAGACTTGACATGTTATTAGGAGGGTGATGCTTGAAATCATTGTTCTTCCATTGTTAACCATGGTGACCTGCAAAGAAACGCGTGTAGCCATCATTGCGTTCCATAAAAATGGCTTCACAGGCAAGGATATTGTGGCTACTAAGATTGCATCTAAATCAACAATTTATAGGATCATCAGCAACTTCAAGGAAAGAAGTTCAATTCTTGTAAAGAAGGCTTCAGGGCGTCCAAGAAAGTCCAGCAAGTGCCAGGATCGTCTCCTAAAGAGGATTCAGCTGCGGGATCGGAGTGCCACCAGTGCAGAGCTTGCTCAGGAATGGCAGCAGGCAGGAGTGAGCGCATCTGCACGCACAGTGAGGCCAAGACTTTTGGAAGATGGCCTGGTGTCAAGAAGGGCAGCAAAGAAGCCACTTCTCTCCAAAAAAACATCAGGGATAGATTGATCTTCTGCAGAAAGTATCGTGAATGGACTGCTGAGGACTGGGGCAAAGTCATATTCTCCGATGAAGCCCCTTTCCGATTGTTTGGGGCATCTGGAAAAAAGCTTGTCAGGAGAAGAAAAGGTGAGCACTACCATCAGTCCTGTGTCATGCCAACAGTAAAGCATCCTGAGAACATTCATGTGTCGGGTTGCTTCTCATCCAAGGGAGTGGGCTCACTCATAATTCTGCCCAAAAACACAGCCATGAATGGTAGCAAAACACCCTCCAACAGCAACTTCTTCCAACAATCCAACAACAGTTAGGTGGAGAACAATGCATTTTCCAGCACGATGGAGCACCGTGCCATAAGGCAAAAGTGATAACTAAGTGGCTCGGGGACCAGAACGTTGAACTTTTGGGTCCATGGCCTGGAAACTCCCCAGATCTTAATCCCATTGAGAACTTGTGGTCAATCCTCAAGAGGCGGATGGACAAACAAAAACCCACTAATTCTGACAAACTCCAAGAAGTGATTATGAAAGAATGGGTTGCTATCAGTCAGAAGTTGATTGAGAGCATGCCCAGTCGAATTGCAGAGGTCCTGAAAAAGATCGGCCAACACTGCGAATACTGACTCTTTGCATAAATGTCACGTAATTGTCGATAAAATCCTTTGAAAAGTATGAAGTGCTTGTAATTATATTTCAGTACATCACAGAAACAACTGAAACAAAGATCTAAAAGCAGTTTGGCAGCAAAACTTTTGGCCACGACTGTAGATATAATGCACTATTAGCATGAATTAGCATGAATGATCAAGGTATAATACATTTTTATTAGTATTTTTTATTTTTAAAACTTACAATAAACATTTTGCCATTTTTTTAATTCAAAAGCAAACCAATTGTAAGAAAGATTTGCTGCTCAAACTGGGTATGGAAAAAAAATGTAATAATATTTTTGTATTTTGCATTTACTTGTACTTTTACTAAAAAAAAATACATTTCATACTTAAGCACAAAAAATATCACATACTTTAAAACTTTTGCTCAAGTAATATTCTAAACAGTTACTTTTACTTCTATCAAAGTCACTTTCTGTTCCTTCCTTCACTGTCGTCGCTCCTCCTTTTATTCTTCCGGCGCTCCTTTGTGAGAGATACAAGACCGGTGCAGTGTGCAGGTGATGCTCCTCAACAATCATGCCACCGCCTCAAACCACTCTCTCACAGGTTAGGGTTTTAAAAAAGGGGAAGGAGGGGGCAGAATGGCTTGTTATTTTAAGAATACCACAATCTCAGTAAAAACCCTGTATCGTTGGTTAAAGTCTGCCATCTTTGATAGGTACGACCTAACTCATCCCTCCGATCTAAAAAGCTTGACAGGGAATGTCTCTGTAAATGCTAAAAGCATGACAAATTCAGCGAATGAGAGGTTCGTAGCAAACTGGGATCGGAAGTTGAGAAAAACTGCCTCGTCACCGCAGTCAACCATAAGTCTGTCAACTGCAGGCGATGGAAGCAGTAAAGTAGCCAGGTTAATGACCTTATCTAGGATAATAGATCTGAGTTGGGTGACATCATAACTGCAGCAGGTGAGACAAAACATCTACCGAACTCTTGAGCTGGTGCGGCAGTGGAGAGACTTAGATTGCGCAGAGACGTCTTGAAATGGCATCTGGATTGTGTGATGAGAATTTAGAAGAGTAGATGAGGCCGAAGCCACACGCTGTTGATTGCTTGATCCGAGAGGAGTTTGTTTTGTTTAATGCAATTAGGAAGAATGAATGCTGTAAATCCAACGATACGATTCTCTGAGCTGTGCGCAAACTAACATGGTGGCTAACATGGAACTAACGCGATCATTAAAAAAGTGTTTAAACAGTAAAACACTTCCACTTGCAAGTATTTGACGATCAGAATGTCAGAAATTTCATGCTATAGACTTCAAATTTGTTAATATTTTAAAGGAAATGAATAATCAGATCATTAGTCATACAGCGCTATTGTGCTGCCGTGTGTCACGTAACAAGCAATGACGCGTCACCATAGAACAATAAAGTGACACGTTCTGAAAGACGGTCGCCTAGAAAAACTCATGCTGAGCGCTCAGCCAGAATATTTTAAACTTTCGTGCGAAATGGTTAGCAGACTCTGAAAGGCATTGAACAACTTGGATGAGCTGTGAATTTACGTCCTCTGGTTCAGATATCCGTGCTGCAGCGGCACTGAATGCGTGTACTGCAGACGCACGGAAGAGGAGATGCAGGACAAAATCTTTGTCGGAATCTGAATAATCACGAGCGGCAGGCTTATTCAGAGACGTGGTTGGGTTTGCAACTGAACGCTAACAATAAAGGTTGACGTCAGCATCTGCGAACTCAGACGTGTGTTAGAGCTTTCATTTCTAGTTTTGGAATTAACTTTAGAAAGATTGGTCTGTCAAAGTGACTTGGTTTATTTTTGAGACAATTAAGTGTGAATACAAAGAATTGAATACGTGAATATTTGAATATATATATAACTAAATTTAAGCAAAGAATACAATATGAGATAACGAAAGTAAAGAAAGAAAAAGAGGATGATCAAAGAATGGAAAAATTACAAACAGTTAAACCTTTGAGGGCCAGCAATGAAATCATTTCAGACAATGTTAGCTTAAAATGCATCGGAAGAAGATTCTATACTTGCATTGGTGATTTTGGGTGCTGTGGTGAATGTAGCTCCGCAGTATTGGTTTCTTCTTGAGATCGAGTCTTCTACTCAAATTTTAAACAGAGTTAACTTGAAAGTAAAATTGACAGAAAATAAAAGAAGAAGAGTGTGTCTCGTCCAAGGATAAGGATGACCGAGCATAGTCATCTCGATGAGGAGATGGGAATGCGATCGCTTGAAGACGAGACGTGCGGGAGAAACGTACATGAGATGGCGTTGTCCTTTTTAAGGGAAAGTAAGACAAAATTACTCCTCGGATGAACCAGCCATTGGTGAGGTGTGGATTTTGAGAGGGAGAAGTTTCTTTTGTCTCTTTTTATGGCCTAACCGCTGGCTGCTGGGCAGGCGTGGCCTGAACCGTTGGCTGCTGGGCAGGCGTGGCCTGAACCGCTGGCTGCTGGGCAGGCGTGGCCTGAACCGTTGACTTTTCCTGCTGGACACTCTGGAGGGGATGGCTCTTCATGTTGGACCTGTTGAATTTCTTCCATAATATTCCGCTGGATGGGCGCAATCATGATGGAGGATGGTAAGATAGTTTCTATTCTCATGTGTGAATCAGTAGAATCATGGATACGTGACAATGCATCTGCCTTACTATTTTTGTTCCCTGGACGATATCTGACTCCGAAACTGAATCGAGTGAATAAGAATGCCCATCTTACCTGGTGAGGATTCAAACATCCTTGATATACTCTAGACTTTTACGGTCAGTAATGACTTGAAAGGAATGAAGGGCACCTTCTAGCCAGTGTCTCCACTCTTCAAGAGCGACTTTGATGGATAATAATTCCTTGTTGCCAATATCATAATTACTTTCTGCTGGAGTTAACTTTCGTTAAAAGAATGCACAAGGGTGTAACCTGCCCAGTGTCCCATGACGCTGAGAGAGAATAGCACCAATACCACAGTCTGAGGCATCAACCTCTACGATGAAGGGGAGGTTTGGATCTGGATGTTTAAGAATTGGTGGTGTGGTTAAACTGGATTTGAGACTGTTGAATGCTGATGTAGCTTCCTCCCTCCATTCTAACTTCTTGGGTTTTCCTCTAAGTAGTGAGGTGACCGGTGCCGCTATGGTACTGAAGTCACAGAACGGTAGAAGTTAGCAAAGCCTAGAAATCATTGAAACAAGAGATACTTGAAAACTTTGTTTAGCAGAAGGTGCATTGGCTAACCCATATGCCATAACCAAATAATCTTAGTGCCCCCTGCTGGTGAGGAAAGCCGTCTTCCTCTCATCACCCTCGCAGATTCTGATGAGATTGTAGGCAGATCTGAGGTCCAATTTGGTGAAATAGCGGGCCTCTCGTAATTGTTCCAGAGAAAAGGAATAGAAGAAGGATTCTTAAAAGTGATTGCATTGAGTGCTTGATATTCAGTACAAGGTCTTAAATCACCATCTTTCTTGTCAACAAAAAAAGAACCCAGATGCTGCAGGAATAATAATAATGTAATAAATCCATAAGATAAAGCTTCTTCAATGTATTCTTCCATGGTCGTGGTTACAGGAATGGACAGTGGGTAAACATGGCTCTTAGGTGGAGAGTTGTTTGGAAGAAGGTCAATGGCACAGACCTAAGGGCGATGAAGTCGGCATACTAGTGCAAACTTTAAGTTTGATGGGCATTTCCAGACAGTGAGTGTGAAAATGAAGTGACCAACTGATCTATTCATTTGCCCTCCATGAAAACTGTTGACCTTGCATAGACAACCAAGGATATCCTAGGATAACTTGGTTTCATGGAGATGTAATGACATAGAGAGAGATTTCTTCAGTGTGAAGAAGGCTGACTCTGAGTTTTTTGGGAAGTTTGATGAGTGATACGACCTTTCCCGATGGGACCATCATCAACGGCAGTAACAGCAATAGGTAGTTCTTATTTGGTTATGGGAATGTTCAACTGCTTCACTAAAAGTAGATGAATCATTTTTGCAATAGCTCCAGAATCTATTAACGCTGAAAAATGGTGGTCTTAATTAGCAACTGACAAAATGATGGGAAGAGATAAGCATAAACTGATCTGTAAAGAATTGAAGAGGTGACTCACTCGATAACTTGGAGAGGGGTTAGTAGCAGGTTTGACAGGACAATTGAAACAGCGATGACCTGATTCACCACAGTAGAAGCAGAGCTGATTGAGTATTCTTCTTCTCCGTTCATCAGGTGGTAAGTGAGTTTGTCCTATTTGCATGACTACAGTAGGACTAGACTGAGATGATGTTTGAGCAGCAGTAGTAGGTAAGCAAAGTATGATAAGCAAAGTTAGACATGGGACTTGGTTGTGTCAGAATGGTGTGCAGAATTACACGTTAGTCTGTAAATGTACTAACTTAGTGACCATGCGCATTTACTGTAATTTTGCATAATAGTTACATATTTCCCAAATAATTTTTTTAAGTTTAATATGGTCTGTTACATACATTTAATCGGCTGCTGTGCCAGTCGAATGATATGGTTCATTACTTCAGCTCCACCTCCGGCCTCGCATCCCTTTGCTCCGTTGATCTTTTGGCTCCTCCCACCTTCGGCTCCCCCTTGGTCAGTCATCACACCACTTCTGCCACGAACTTCTTTTGCCCTCTGCCCCTTCGGTTGCAGCAGGTTCCTCCTTCACATCGGCGTCACCTCTGTCCTCACTCACACCGTCTCCCCTCCACCTATGATGCTCATCGCCGGTACATCGCCTGAGTGTCCTGTCACAATGTCACTTAGCTCCCTCGACCCTTGGTCTACACCTATGGATCCACCGACTCTGTCTCCGTCGGCAGTCCACTAGATGTAATCAGCCAAACCAGCAACATCTTGGCTCCTCCCTCCCTCATCTCTGCCGTGGGCTGAAACTCTGGGTCTTTGCCATGGGCCAACCACTGTCACCACTGAATCTCTTCTCCCAGGCAGACGGGGAATGACGAGTTGCAACTCGCCAGCACCCACTCCACAAAGGCAGCAAAATCCACACGCGGACCCTCTCCCCTCTCAACTGCGCTCTGCATGTGGCATTCAAACTCACCTGGTAGAACGTGCAGAGGCAGTCGTCCGGGAAGTGTGTCTGATGAGCAAGCTCAAGAAAGGTCCACGTGTGGTCCTCCAATGTTTGTTCCTCCTGCTCCAACAGTAGAAGACGAACACCGGGGAGATCCATGATGGTTGAAAACACAACAAACAAAAACGAAACTAACAAAACGGGAAAACAAAATGGAGAACACGCTGCTAAATAGTTCAAAATTTGTGGGTGTATATAGAAGGACGCTAAAGTTCATATAAACAGAGATTTAATTCAAACAAATCACGGGAATACAGGGAGGCAGGCAGGCAGGCGACACACAGGATACAAAGACGTAACATTGACGAGAACCGACAAACACTGAACATAACCGAGAGACTATATAGGGGAGATAATGAGGGACAAACGTTATCAGGGTGAACAGAAACAGGTGCGGGAAATTAACTCATCAGGTAAACACACGGAGGGCAAATGAACAGAGAAAGACAGAACTAAACTAAACACAACAGTCCATGGGTGTGACAAAAGTTTATTGAGGTGGCAAATTTTTAATTTTAATGAGTGCATGATTTCACTGTTATGGTTGATACTGAGGTTGTGGATGAAGGTCACTGAATAAAGACTTGAATTTGATTCAATTTGGTTCTATTCCTCAGACTTTGCAACAGAACATGAATAAAATGGAACAAAATAAATACTGCATAATAATGGTTAACAATTATAGAAATTTTATGTATGAAGATTTTGAAGTATAGTCACACAGAACAGAATAAAATATTATAGTTTCAAATGAATTAAATGAGCCAACTGCATTTAATGAGATTGAAAAGATTTAATAAATGATATAGATTTTTTTTTTTTTGGGGGGGATTTTGGGGAAACCGAAGCACCCATTAGAAAACCCATGCAGATGTTTGACCTCTTAGCTGTATTAAAAGAACACAATACTTAAAGATGCAACTGGAAGGAGCATTCACAATTTGCTTTTTGTGCAAAGGATGCTGGACAAGATGTACACTAATTATTGATATTTAATGTTAGGGATTCAAATTGAGGTTCTTTTTGTGGCAAATTCTACTTTTTTTTAGTTTTAGTAATGCAACAACATTTCTACTTAAAGTATTAAATTAATCATTTTTTGTAATAGGTTATAATAATATAATAATGTCAGAGCTCTGTAAATAATAATAATCTTTTTTAATATTAATTTTCTTAAGGACTTTTACTTTTTAAATATAAAGAGGATGTGCATTTAACTAGGGCAGATGTATGAGAAAATTTATATCTGTGTCGTTATCAGCCATGGCTGCTACTATGGTGTGCTCTCTCTGGGGGACTGCAATAACAACAGGAAGGCTGAACTTTCTTTGAATTTCATCACGACTGTATTTAGATGTCTGGTATGGGAACGGTTTTGTTGAGAAAGATCCTTGCCTTGTTTGGGGGAATTGTCCGAGAGTCCTCTCCTGCAGAGAGCAGCTTCATGCGAACTTCATCAGCCTCTCCTATATTAATAATGCTGGGTGATGGCTGGGCTCCAGCATGTAGTTCAATAATAAAGGCATGTGCTTCATTGACCTTGATATATGTCCACAGATGCAGTTTGGTAGGTGAAGTAGGCATTGATTTTCATTGCATCTGTTTTTTTTTTTCAATCTTTGCTCTAAAGGTGAGGCAAATTGATTGTAACGATCGTCAGCTGAAGTGCCCGTTTTATATCCACTAGAGGGCACTTCATCATGGACTATGCATTACACACTGTTGATCAGAATTTTCAACTGTCTCTTGAATATTGCCAGGGATTCTGTGTTCTTGATGAAAGTAGGGAGATCATTCCACCAGAAGGGAGCAGTGAAGGAGAATGTTCTGGATAGTGATTTTGTGCCTCTCTGTGACGGTACCACAAGCCTTCTTTCCTTTAGTGATCGCAATCTTCTGGTGGGGACGTAGCATTGTAGCAGTGTGTGGAGGTAAGAAGGTGCAGAGCCTGTGGTGGATCTGTAAGCAAGCATCAGCGCCTTGAACTTGATGCGAGCAGCAAGGGGTAGCCAGTGCAAAGAGATGAAGAGGGGCGTGACGTGGGCTCTCTTAGGCTCGTTGAAGACAAGACGTGCAGCAGCGTTCTGGATAATTTGAAGAGGTTTGATTGCACTTGACGGCAGACCAACCAGAAGAGCATTGCAGTAATCAAGCCTTGAAATGACCAGGGCCTGGACAAGAAGTTGTGTTGCATGCTCAGTCAGGAAGGGCCGGATTTTCCTGATGTTGCGAAGTGCAAATCTGCATGACCGCGCCATCTTTGAGATGTGGTCTCTGAAGGTCAGTTGGTCATCGAAGATAACTCCAAGATTTCTGGCAGACTTTGATGGGGTAATGGTGGTTGTACCAAGCTGTATGTTGATGTCGTGTTGTAGAGTAGGAGTGGCAGGGAAGACTAAAAGCTCAGTCTTTGCCAGGTTGAGCTGCAGGTGGTGTTCTTCCATCCACGTCGAGATGTCCGCCAGACAGCTTGAGATCTGTGCAGCTACTGTGAAATCATCTGGTTGGAAGGACAGGTAGAGTTGTGTGTCATCAGCATAGCAGTGGTAGGAGAAACCATGTGCCTGTATGATGGGACCCAGTGATGTAGTATAAATGGAGAATAGGAGGAGACCAAGAACTGAACCCTGAGGAACCCCAGTGATCAGTTCATGAGATTTGGATACCTCCCCTCCCCAGGCGACTCTGAAAGACCTACCTGTGAGATAGGACTCAAACCACTGGAGCGCAGTACTTGAGATGCTAAGTGACGAGAGGGTGGACAGAAGAATTTGATGGTTTACGGTGTCGAAGGCAGCAGCTGGATTCAGCTGGATGAATTGCCTTTGCAATTCGCAGAGTTTTCGTGACAGACAGTAGCGCAGTCTCAGTCAAATGGCCGCTCTTGAATCCTGATTGTTTGACATCTAGATGGTTGTTCTGTGTGAGGAAGGATGACACGTGGTTGAACACAAATCGTTCAAGTGTTTTCGATTTGAATGGTAGGAGAGAGACAGGTCTGTAGTTGTCTACGAGTGATGTGTTTAACGTGGGTTTTTTAGCAGTGGGGTTACTCGAGCATGCTTGAATGCGGTAGTGAAAGTGCCTGTGTGGAGAGACGAGTTAATAATGTGTGTAAGTGCTGGTAAAAGAGTGGGAGAGATGGCTTGTAGAAGGTGCGAGGGGATGGGGTCTAGAGAGCAGGTGGTGAGATGAGTGGAGAGGAGAAGTTTTGATACTTCCGCCTCCGTGAGAAGAGAGAAGGAAGAGAGAAGATTAGTGGATGAAGAGGAGCAGAGTTCCTGTGTGAGTGGTGCAGGGAATCGGCTACTGATGGAAGATGTCTTGTCAGTGAAGAAATTGGCAAATTGATCAGCAGTTAAAGAAGTGGTGGGTGGTGGTGGAGGGGGACAGAGGAGTGCGTTCCATGTCTTGAAGAGTGAGCGTGTGTTTGTAGTGCCGTTGATCTTGTCGTGGAAGTATGAGGACTAAGCTGCATGGACTCCACCAGAAAAAGATGATAGCAGGTCTTGAAACGAACCTAGGTCAGATGGGTCTTGTGATTTGCGCCATTTCCTTTCGGCTGCCCTGAGTTTGGTCCGGTCTTCACGAAGTGTATCGGATATCCAGGGGTTAGAAGGAGTTGCTTGTGCTGGTCTGGATGACAGAGGACAGATGCTGTCTAGGGAAGAAGATAAAGTGGAGCATAAAGTGTGTGTTGCAGTATTTACATCCAAAGATGAGAATTGTGTGTGTGAGGGAAGGGAGGATGACACAACAGAGGAAAGATGAGAAGGGGAAAGAGAGCGCAGGTTCCTTCTGAAGGAAACGTGAAGTGGTTGGTGGTGCACAAATAAGTTGCAGATTGAAAGTGATGAAGAAATGGTCAGAGACGTGCAGAGGTGTAACCAGAATGTTGTCAGTGATACAGTTACGTGTGTAGATCAGGTCCAATTGGTTGCCACATTTGTGGGTGCTTGTGGTGATGAGTCGGTTGAAATCAAATGAGGCTAGGAGAGAGAGGAAGTCAGAAGCATAGGGTTTATCAGGGTGAATGTTGAAATTTTGAGAGGGTTTGTAATTGTAATGGCATGAGATTCAAAGGGGGATACTTAAGTGTCCTGTCGGTGTCCTTGCTCAGTGGAGTCGCGCAGGTAGAGTCGCAGGTCTTTACCCGAGTCGGTCTTCACACGAGGAAGCTGAATGCTTCCGCTGATGCGACAGCGCGAACACACTAAATAAATAGCTTTCTTACCGACGTATGAGTGAAAACAGCTGTGTCCGCCCTAACAATTAGCACAGCAAAAGAGTTTCGCGTGAATGGGCCAAATCGAAACTACTGCAGGAAGCGCACGTACAGCACTTAAGTGCACAGCCCGACAATGCCAAAACTAACAACCGCTACAGTTCTTCTAAATGGTAGCGAATACAATTACGAACAGATACAAGTCAAAAGCGCAAACATACAACTAAGTAAAGAATCTAAACGAATCCATCCTAGCAGCAAATAATAACTTAGCAATAGCAGAAACGGGTATTAAGTACAAATAAACACTCTCACTGTCTTCAGTGATCTCACGCTTGTTCTTTAAAATAGAACGTATACTTCATACATACACACCCTACACTCCTTGTAGGGAATACTGTACATCAATAGGTGTTTACATCATGGAGCAACTATCTCAGCTGAAGCATGTGGTACGTGCAGCCTTTCAGAATACATGTACACATACATTCCTGTGAAGCCAAAATTATCTCTTCTCCCCTGTGCATTACATTTTCATGCAAACTCAACCCTCATGTATTTACACTCTTTCAAATAGAATATACATTTAAATAATATTAAAACAATGAAATTTTAATCTTCAACACTTTCACACACGCACTCACACTCAAACACATACTACATTTCCCAGAAGTCCTGTACCCAGTCACTGATTACCTCAACCAGCTCTAACTCATCATCCATATTATTTAAGAGACATTCAGCCTCACATACATCGGGAGGTCTTGATCTTCTTTATGTTGTCATTTCTGAGCGTATATATCTGTCTTATGTCCCGTTTTCACCATGCCTGTTTCTACCGTGTTCTGATTGTTATCTGCCTGCCCTTGGATTTACTGCTTGTGTTACTGGACTTTGTTTACTTGTTGCCTGCGCCGACCTTTCCACTTGTTTGCTGACTACGATTCTGCCATTCCCCGGATATACCTGTTTGCCTGTTGTTTAATCCTTGCCTGTATGACTGTCTGTTGAATAAAAACCTGCATTTGGATCCCATTCTGTTGACTCTTCATTACATTGATAAAAATGTTTGTGTACATCCTATTTGGTTGAATCCTATTTATACATTTTAGCTATTTTCCAAAATGTTGCACGCTGCCTTACTAAACAACATTTAAGGCTGTTTTTAAGCCTGTTGAAAAAGATAGGCAGCATAATTATGTTTCCCTATGTTGGTGGCCAAATTCAAAGAAATCATTATGATCCAATAATACCTTTATTTTTTATTTATATATATATATATATATATATATATATATATATATATATATATATATACATACATACATATATATATATATAAATAAAGATTGTGTTTGTAAACATTGACACTTGTAAACAGACCAGAGAGTATGTCTGACCTCACTTGATTTTATTTATTCTTTTTTTCTCTTAGCTGTCAGAAATGACCGGAATAAGAAAAAAAGGGAGATTCCAAAGCAGGAGCTGGGCGAAAATTATGAGCTGACAGTGGAACTAGAGACTATCATTGAGAAGATACGGAAAGCTCACCAAGAAACGTTTCCTTCACTCTGCCAGCTGGGCAAGTACACCACGGTAAGCTACTCACTTATATAAAAGTATACAGTGACCGCAAAAAATATTTCTACACGTAAGTCACATCAACATCAGAATAAAAAATTTTAAAAAAACATGCTGGCTAGCTAGGTTTTGCTAGACTGGCACTAACCATCAGTGTGTCATGGCAATTGTGTTCCCTTTCGAATGTAAAATCTACATTGCATCTGCTGATGCTTTGGGGAACAAAAATCTGCCATCCTGAGGGAAATTTCTGCCACATCAGCTGTGCCACATTCAACAGACTTAACTAAGTCAAAAAATCTCAGGCACAACTAACTGAAACTGTTAGTAACCATATTCTTTATAGCCTCTAACCAAGCTTCATACCCTGTACAAGAAAATTTCCTGCCTTTTCAAGCTTTTCTTGCTTCCATACCGGCCTGGCATACTGGCTATGTCAGCTCTTCGCACTGGACACCACATTTAAGAGAATACTGCCCCAGGGAGAACAATTCAGATTCCTTAGCCTGTCACTACCTCTAGGTGGAGCAAGAGATTTTCTGAACTCTACCTAAGACACTCCAGGGGAGTACGCCTGTCTGTTCCGAATCTCAGTAATCTAGCACTCCTGAAAATTTCTGACAATGAGAAGGGATGCCAGAAGGCAAGAAGCCACTTCTCGATGCGGTCTAGGAGATAGGTAAAATCTCTGGGGAGCAGAGGACCCTGCTTTTAGACCCTCAGTAGTGGGGGATGGTTCCTCTACACTCAACCCTAAAGGCCCACTTGCTAAGGGGAGCTTGCAAAGAGCTAGATACTACCACTCAATACTGCTGTCCCCATGGATATGGGATATGTCCAGGATCTCAAGACTCCAGCACTCTCGAAGGTGCCTTACTATAAGAGATGAGAAAAACTTGTATCCAGAGGACCCTACTTCAAGACTCTAACCATGGGGGAGGGTTCCTCTACACTCAACCTTGAAGACCCGCTTATCAAGGGTAGCTCGCAAAGAGCTATCTCCAGCTATTCAATACTGCTGATTTCATGGATATACCTAGGATCTCAAGACTTCAGCTCTCTCAGGGGTACCTTATAACGAGAAGGGGGAGGATCCTGTTTTAGGCCCTTCTGCAATGGAGGAGGATTTGGCTCTACACTCAACCCAGAAGACTAGTTTACCAAGGGGACCCCACAAAGTGCTGGCTACAACCACTTAATACTGCTGGATTGTACTCTCGAATCCTGTGCTGAACTTATCATAATGCAGATCATAAAAAAATATTCTTATCCTTATTCAGGGGGTGGGGAGAATGAAAAGGAAGGAGGAGAGATGTTATTTTTCCTCTATGATTCGAGATCACTCAGACCACTTTCTATAAATAACTTCCGTGAAATCTTGTTTCCTCCTCCTTCTGTTGTACCTCCTCTGCGCTCCCTGCTCTTAGAAAGAGGAGGCGCAAGAGTGGCAATGCCCACCCTCTGGCCCTGCCTCCAGTCCTCAGACTGTAATGGGCCAAGCTCCTCTGAGGTTTTTTACAAAGGTTTGGACCAGTGCGGTATATATTTTGAAAATGCTGCCTTACCGCTTTTTCAACAGATGTGCTTGGAAGTTGAGGCTGGCACATCAAGGAGAATTTTTTTCTCTCACAACATCACTGCCATAGATCGAGCAATCCCTAGCTGTTTCTTTGGTAGCCTGGAGAGCCAAATCTGTACTGCGCCTCATCTGTACTGTGCCTCAGGGGACAGGCCCTGGTCCTGTTCCAAACATTTCAGCAGATCTATCTGGTATGCATGCAACACCAATGTTGTGTGCAAGGCACCCCTGGCCTGACCCGCTGCCGCATATGCCCTACCATTCAGAGCCATCACCCGCTGAGAGATAGTTAACGAGCATCTCTTCAATGGGAGGCATTGAGACATATCCATGCTCACGCAATCCCTCCACATTCACATAATTCACATAACGGAAAGGATGAATGCGGATCGAATATGGTTTCCCTATGATCTCTACCTAAGCGTGGAAATCAGGAAGAAACATAAGACTCACAGGGTGGTTATGTACAGACAAAAATTGCTTGTCAAGTCTTCCACGAGTGATCTCCTATCTCTCGTGCCACCAAGTCAGATCTAATCTTTTCTTGGCATGAGCTATGACCTCCAATAGCTCCTCTCATGTGGGGCTGGCAGGCTGAGAGGGCTAACTGATAATATCTTCACCCTCCTCAGCCACATCCCGCTCTTGCTGGTTAGATGCAAATAAAGCAATATCTGCTGGATCTGAAAATTTGAGAGAAAGAACATTTTGATCCAGCAGGTTGCTCAAGTTAATGACTGAAGAATACAAAACTTACCTAGCTCTAATTTCTCAGCCAACCAGTGATCCCCGCAAACGGTCTCCTCTTTGCCTCACACATTGCAGGTCCTGAGCCAGGGGCGCAGACGCCTGCCCTGCATCCCTCGAGAATAGAGACATGTGGAAACTGAGTTTCTTCATGGAGAAATTCTCACAATAAGCGAATTAAGCTCCCTCGAGAACTATGCACATGCACAAATCATGTCTTCAGGTGTCAAGTATCTCTGACACGTAGGCACACACTGTCTGAAATACTTTGTACAGTGTTATCCCATAGTATTCGCCTTCACATGTACACATGCAAACAGCACAAAAATATTTTATACTCTCAGGCGCACTGATAGTGATGTCAACGACTGAAATTGTCATTTTTAAACATGTCCTCCAGACACCAGTCACATGTTACACAAAGCATCGGCTGATGCAGTGTAGAGTTCCCATTCAGAAGGTAAACAAGTGTTATACAAATAACCATTGGTGCCCGTGTTTTCTACAATCTACTGAGATTTGCAATATCACTGAATTAAATTAAAAAGGCTGTTTGATTTTAGTTTGAGTGACAGCATTAGTGGATGATTAAGTGTTTAACTCCTATTCTGTAATCCTTTATTCACAGCTGAAATAGAGGTATAAATAATTTTTATATGCAGTACAGTTTACTTTGTTCAGTTTCCCAGTTTTTTTAGGCCAGAGGCAGGGGAAAGCACCCTGGATAGATGGCCAGTCCATCACAGGGCCCTCAAACACAGGTAATTTTGGCCCTCCAATTCACATAATCTGAGTTCTTTGGACTGTGGGGGAAACCGGAGAGCACCCACGCTGACATGTAAACTCCACACAGAAAGAACTCCGGGGCTCAAACCAGAGACCTACTTGCTTTGAGGCAACAGTAGAGCTAACCACTGAGCCACCGCACTGCCCAACCCATTCAGTATTTTGCATAATATTTCCCACAGTCTCATTAGTCTGAAACACTGGCAAATCAGTGACAATTACAATTAGCTACTTTGGTTCTGCTGATTTTAACATATATTAAAAAATGCTTAAATCATGAAATAAATCAAACAGATCATTAGTAGGTGGTTGAGAAGTTATTAGTTGATACATTATTTATCACTTATAAATCATTGAAGTATTTGTCAAAATTGTTTTACTATCATTATCTCAATAATCAATTGTTAATCATGAACAAATAATAAACAAACCATTAGTAAATGATCAGTATATAATTTATTGATGAAGTTGTAAGCTGGCCTGTGTTCAAAAGTATGCTAAAGCACTATTTTTAAGATGAGTAATATATTTGTTTTCAAGTGGATAAACATTTATAACTCCCTTACAGTGGGTTATGTTTAATCCTTTCACTCATCAGCACATTTGTTTTCTGTGTGGAGTGGGTGGGATCTAGTGAACCTCTGAACCTTTCACCTAAGCTTAACTCAGGTGCAGAGAGTAAACTATCCATCACTTGTAATTCATCATTCATCATCATTTGTACACCTTTTGTAACGCTCGGAAGGCAGGAGACAAGGGATATAATAAACAAACAGGTTTATTCTTAGGACGAACAGGAAACTGACACGCGACAGTGTGCTACACACAAACATCGACAGACAATGAATGAAGAAAAGACAGGAACTTAAATACACAGATGAAATGATAAACAGGTGAAGGAGATTGAACTAATTAATGATGACAGGTGCAGATAATGACTGAATAAACTAAGAATAACAAGACCAGACTAACAAGACAAAACAGAACTAAACGTGACTGTGACATAACGCCCCCTCAGAAAAAGGCGCGTCCTCGCACCTTGACGAAGTCCAAAGAAGAAAAACAAGAAAAATAAACAAAGGGCGGAGGCTTTGGAGGAGGGCGTGGTGGTACCAGGCAACTGACTGGAGGCATTGGCCCCAGACGCCATGGTGAAGCTGAAGGTGGGCGGATGGTAGTCCAGATGGTAGCGTGGGATGATGCCTTGGGGCCGATTGCCAACGGCGGAACCATGGCGATTGGCGTAGGTGCTGGGGGAACTTCCCGGCCGACGGACCTCGGAGCTGCCGCCGACCCGGTAGCTGGGCGCTGAGCCGCTGGAACGTGGGACCGAGGTGCCGACGCTGGTCTGGAAGAACGGGGTGACGGTGTGTGGTGAGGGAGGATGACAGGGAGGTTGAAGGGAGGGAGGAGCTCTCTGGTGAAGTAGGGGTGACGGGTGGTGGTGTAGCCGCCAACCCGGAAGTCTCTGGCAGAGGTAGAGCGTCGACCCCTGTAGGCCGACTTGGAGGGATGAGTGAGCCCAGTGGAACTTCCGGGCTGACGGGCCGAGGAGGTGCTGAGGGAATCGTGGGTCGAGGTGTAGGTGCCAGGCTGAAGGGTCCAGGTGGTGAAGTGGGTTTGGAGGCCAGAAGGGACAGCGGGGACTCCACCTCAAGCTGGGCTGGGGGAGAAGCCCAAGGTGCTGCTAGTACGGAGCCGCACGGAGAGAGCGTCGCGTGCAGAGCCGAGGAGCTAGATGACAGCCACTGGGGCCACGGATCCAGGGGGTTGGCTGTTACCAGCGACGGGGACAGGAAGACGGATATGGGATCAGGTAGAGGGCTTCCGGACGGAACCGGAAGTGGAGAGGAAGAAATGAGGGTGGGGACTTGGGTGGGAATTGGATCAGTGACCCACCAGTTGATGGAACTCTGGTGGGCTCCTGGCTCTGCATTGAACTGACCCACATGCTTCACCTCCGGGGCTCCGAAGTCGTCCATCTCCGCTCCGACCTCGGTGCGCACCCCGAGCTTCCAGGCTGGAACGGAGCGATAGTCTCCCTGGATAGCCCAGAACATGCCCTCCAGATGGGGTCTGGCCTCCAGGCTCAGCAGAAGTGCCGCTGTGGGTGAGTCCATCTTCTTTCCCTCCTTTTATCTCGCTCTGTCGAACTGTAACGCTCGGAAGGCAGGAGACGAGGGATATAAAAAACAGGTTTATTCTTAGGATGAACAGGAAGACACGCGACAGTGAACACTGTGGACACGCGACAGTGTGCTACGCACAAACATCGACAGACAATGAATGAAGAACAGATAGGAACTTAAATACACTGATGAAATGATAAACAGGTGAAGGAGATCGAACTAATTAATGATGACAGGTGCAGATAATGACTGAATAAACTAAGAATAACAAGACTAGACTAACAAGACAAAACAGAACTAAACGTGACTGTGACACCTTTTATACCTGCTAGATGTTATTTGTAGACAACTCATTTATAACACTTTCTGCATCCCCTAATCTAAAGTGTAAACTATTCATCACCTCTAAATGTGTTACATATCATTTGCAGATCTTCTTCATAAATTATGTACTAACTGCAATTTATAAAGTTACTATTTATTTGTGTAGCGTCTGGACTGGATCATGGATGACCAATTCATTTTTAGGTTTTAAGAAAAGCGTTTAACCCTTTGACTCGCATAAGTAAATCTTAGTCGGCTCCGAATGTCCTGGCCCCCACCAGGGGTAAGTGACATTTTAAGTGGCGAGGTGTGAGGCAAGGCAGAATCTCTTTAGAAGTCTCCCTGACTTCAAAAGATACTAATCAGCTCACACCAAATTCTTTCCCCCACACAAGACCAGGGACAAGGAGTCCACACACACACATAGAGACATTCATCAAAATATGAATATTCCCAAGTGTTTTTCCTCTGCCTTTCTTTTTGTATGCATGTCTATATTACTCCCACTTAGTTACATAATGTAGTTGTGTTAGTTTCACTGTAAAATGCTTATATTTAAATGTAATAATGTTTATGCCCTAAAGAGAGTCCGAAACGTATGATTCTTGGATGCAAAACATTCCTCTGTGAATTTCATAACTAGATATTGGTGTTATATCGTGATAATATGCATTATTCTACTTTTAAGGTACTTTGGAGGAAAAAGAACCCAGTTTAAGCACCTCTGTAGATAATGCAAATTAGGCCATAAAAAGAAACAAAGGAAAGTTCTCCCGCTAAAAGTCCAGGTTCCCTATTGGTCCGTACAGCCAAAATAGGTGTGACCGGGTTTATCTTTATAACACCTAAACACAAGCTTATCCATGTTCAGTCGCTTCATCCTAGACAAGACTTCCTTACTCTTTTATTTTCCGGCATTTTACAAACAGTTAATTCCGTTTTGAAATTCCCGCTGAAGAATCACCTGAGAAAGAAACCAATAGAAACTCCAGCTCCATGCACGGAAGTTTGAATGGCATTCACCACAGCACAAAGTACAAATGCAAGTATCTGAATTAATTTCGATGCGCTTTAACTTTATTGTCAGAAGTGATTTCGTTGCTGGCTCTCAAAAGGTTGAACTGTTTGTAATCTTGCTTTCTTTGATCAACTTTTCCTTTCTTTCCTTTCGTTATTTTATTGTATGCTCTGCTTAGATTTAGTTATGTGTATTTGTGTATATATCATATATTCATATATTAAACACATTGTATTCACACAATTCATTGTCTCTGGGTAACTCATACATGAACCAAGTCCCTTTAACGTTTGATTTTGCTTGCTAAATGCTTTCTAAGTACTAGAATAAGTTTCCTTTTTGTGGCCAGAGAAGAAAACTTCCTTTCTAGAATTGATAAGAAAATTGGACTGATAGTTTTGCTGGACAAACAAACCAGTCTTTCTAAATTAATTCTAAACCTAGAAATAATTTTAGACCATATATGTTCATGATTAATTATAATTCGTTGGTCGCGCGAGTCTCTCCCACGATGACAACGAGGATCCTGTGCGCGGACTGTCCCAGAGCCTCCCAGCTCTCGGAAATAAGTCTCATACACTTAGACCAATTCAAGTGATTTGTTGCAGTCAACCACTAGTCAGGCGTCTGGTTTCTCGCTCTTATCTACACAAAATAACTCACCAAGCTTTATGGTGCGCTAGCACTAGAGTCTAAATAAATTCAATCTCGAAAATAAACTCTTGAATATAATATCAGAATATAAAACCACAACAAAATAAACAGGACTCCAAACAATTAATAAACTTAAAATATCTCGTTAACTCACTTATTCAGTGGTTAAAAAAACTCCTTTTTTGCCATCAACTCTCTAAACGCCTTTTCTCCCTCTCCAATCTAGTCTCTCTCTTTTTTTCATCTGTCCAATCCGAATTTCCCCTCTATTCCCAGGGGTGGGATTAAGTCAAAAAATAACAAATCACCCGAGAATGAACAAACATGCTGGGTGAAAACACGTTTTTAGTAAGTGCATCTCAAATAAACGTTATAGTTCACCGTAACTCTTAAAGGGGCAGTACACGAGTGCATCAATTAAGCATGCAAAGACTGTTACGATACTTTCTGAATCATAAAACCTTATGAATACCCCATGACTTGGAAAAAGGTGTTAATGTACTTAATAATACCCCGCACTGGGTTACATATAAAATTTAGGTAATTAATTTACAATCAGAGTTAACAGTTTAACTGAAGGTAGAAGCAAATAGCTCCTGGAAAATTAATTACATTAACAATAATTAGGATATAGAAATTGGACAGTGTGCATGTTGATGCAGATTATTGTGTCTTCTGAAGTCCTCACCGGAATTAGCGCCGTCTCTTCACAGGTGATGGTCATCTGAGGTCTTCTTAAGAGGCTGGATCCGGACTGAAGCTGATGTGCACTCTAGTCACCTCGGGGCGGGTGTCCCGAGGTAAAACAGAAAAGCAAAAGGAGAATAATTAGCGTAGCTGCTGTTCATAACTTTAAGCAAAGAAAGTCATAATGAGCAATTGATCTGATATGAGATGCATTATGTGAATGCTTGGCTAAAGAGATGCGTTTTTAATCTAGTTTTAAACTGTGTCAGTGAGTCTGAGTCCCTAACATTATCAGGAAGGCTATTCCAGAGTTTCGGAGCCAAATGTGAAAACGCTCTCCCTCCTTTAGTGGACTTGGCTATGCTAGGTACAACCAGAAGTCCAGAGTTTTGTGAAGAACGTGACAAATTGTAGGGCAATGGAAAATCGGTTAAGTACACAGGAGCTAAACCATTTAGAGCCTTATAGGTCAATAGCAATACTTTATAATCGAGACGGAACTTAATGGGTAACCAGTGTAGAGATGATAAAATTGGTGTTGTATGATCATATTTTCTTGACCTGGTAAGAACTCTAGCAGCTGCATTTTGTACTAATTGCAGCTTGTTTATTGAGGAAGCAGGACAACCAGCTAATAATGCATTACAGTAATCTAGTCGAGATGTCATGAAAGCATGAATTAACTTTTCTGCATCAGAAATAGATAACAGATTCCGTATCTTGGTAATGTTTCTGAGGTGGAAAAAGTCTGTTTTTGTAACATATGAAATATAATTTTCAAACGACAAGTTGCTATCTAATATAACACTCAGATCTTTAACTGTCGAGGATGGAGTAACAGTACATCCTTCTAAATGCAGACTGTAGTCTGAGAGATTCTTTGTACAGGTCTTTGGTCCAATAAGTAATACTTCAGTTTTATCTAATAAAACTGAATTAAATAAAAATATCTAATTAAAATAAATTTAGGCAAATTGATGTGCGTCCAGTGTGGGTGGGAGGCAGTCTTTGAGGTGTGCTAGGACCAGTCGCTCAAAGCACTTCATAATGATGGGTGTGAGTGCTACGGGGCCGTAATCATTCAGGCACATTGGGGAGGAGTGTTTTGGTACTGGCACAATGGATGTGGACTTAAAACATGTTGGCACAGTTGCTTGGGTGAGGGACAGGTTGAAAATGTCTGTGAAGACCCCTGCAAGCTGCTCGGCACATGCCCTAAGCACACGTCCAGGAATGCCGTCCGGGACAGCAGCCTTGCGTGCGTTGATCCGGCTCAAGGCAGTGTTGCGGGCTTTCAGCAGAAGTCGCACCTCCTTGTTCATCCATGGCTTCTGATTAAGGTATGTTGTTATCTGTTGATGTGAATCAATACAGAGGAGGTATAGATGTTAATGTCCATGTAAGAGCCACAGGCAGCCTGAGAAGCAAACATACTCCAGTCAGTGTGTTGAAACCTGTCCTGAAGTAAAGAGTCTGCTCCAGTTGGCCATACTTTGATTGTCCTCACTGATGGTTTCACACAGTGTATGCAGTAATCATCAGTATGCAGTATGCAAGTTACAAGATAGTGATCAGAGACATCATCACTTTGCAGTAGAATTTCTATATCAATAAGATTTATTGCATGTAATATAATTAAATCTAGAGTATGATTATGATGGTGAGTGGGTCCAGTGATGTTTTGTTTGACCCCAAAGGAGGTCATACTGTGATTTGAGGTTTGACTTACTAGTCAAACAGTGCAAAGCGTTCTTCGACAGAAGATCAGCTCTGGTTCTGCTGGGGTGCAGGCCATCAGCATGGAAGAGCCTAGGACGTCCCAGAAAAGATTCCAATTATTTATAAATAATATTTCTGTTCATTACACCAAGATATCAACCACTCATTTAAAGAGAATAATCTACTGAACCTTTCATGTCAGAAGCGGTACGGACATGATGATCCTCGTCACGGGCGATGTGGCTCGTACCGTCTCGATCAGGCTCCTGAAGTCCTGCTTCAGCACCTCCGTCTGTCGCAGCCTGGTGTTGTTCACCCCGCGTGCAGCACTACAGCTCCGATGGTCTCAGCACCGAGAACACGAGCACCAGGAAAACAGTTACTGCACACCTTACCTTTGGGTGTGGTAGTATGGACGTGGTGGACGATGGAGTCTCCGATCACCACGGTGTTGCGTTCCGCCCCGCGGAGAGGGGAGAAGCGGTTCCGCGTCGAGACCTCGAAGACCGGGGGCGGCGGTGGAGGAGAGGTCCTGGTCTAAGCCATTGGCTCACGTCTTCCGCTGCTGAAGCACCCAAGGTCCCTGGTGTGACGGTGCGAGGACTGAACACCAGTTATAGGTTATAGGTTATAGGTGCTCGGGCCCTGTGCAAAGAAATTCACGGCGTAGCTGCAAACTCACCGAGGGTTGGTGAGCGTCAGCACGAGAAGTTTCCAGCACTGTCTGCTGCTCGCGTAGCTCGACCTGTTTCTCGAGAACAATCCGGATCTGCCGCTCCACTGCTTCCAGTTCCAACTGCACCGCATGCAGCTCAAACATGTCTTCACCTACACACATAGGTAGAGAAACATCCGATACAGTCACCAATAGATTAGACGAACAATAATATAGTGAGACAGAAGAGCACAGATGTTAGTGTGCCATGCCGCTAATGCTAACAGGCTGGAGCTAGTAGCGGATGTTCGGGAAGTCGGATAAACCTAGCGATATCAAGGTAATCCGAATGTTTTTTATATCAAATAATGCTGGGGATGTGTTCCCCCACCGAAAAAGAAAGAGTGATAGGTTATAAGTTTGATTTTAAGAGGCAAAAACAAGCAATTAGGAATCAGCCCGACGGAGCTCTAGCTCAAACAGCGTGGCAGCAACAAACAGGAAGTGATGATGCAGGAAGGGGAAAACATTTTGTCATCATTTACACACCCTCAAGTTGTTTCAAACCTGTAAGAGTTTTGATCTTATGTTGAACACAAAATAAGATATTTTAAAGAATGTTGGTAATCAAACAGTTGATAGTAGCCATTGACTTCCATAGTATGAAAAAAATACTATTGAAGTCAATGGCTATTGTCAACAATCTGGCAATATTTAAAATAACTTATTTTGTGTTCCACAGAAGAAAGAAACTCATAAAGGTTTCTAACAATTTTAGGGGTGAGTAAATGATGACAGAATTTTCATTTTGGGGTGAAATATTCCTTTAAGACATAACATTTATATGTAATAATTCTTGTAAGTACTCATACAGAATAAAATAACACTCTTCCTATCTTCTTTTGATTTGGTAACATGGGCAGTCTGGAGTAGCAAGTTTGCTGATCTGGAAAAGATGGGCTGTTTAATGTAAACTGCTGGAAAACAAACACATCAGCATCAGCAGCTCTAAAAGCTGAAAGTCCACAGAGTCATGTCTTTCTATCTACTGAACATTCTTTCAACTGTCTGGTACTATTCATTTTGGGTTCAAACTTTTCAGGTTCATCGTTAAAAGCAATGAGTCCTTAGCCTAGTGTAACGCCCCGGCTCAGGAACAGGTAGGAGGCAAGTTTCTCTTTTCCAACGTTTAATTCAAAAACAAGCAGACAGGTAGAAATACAGAAATATAACCGGGACGTAACTTGAACGAAGAACAAGGACAGAGGCTGTGAGGTCCGGTGGCCATGGTGGCCTCCTTCCCTCTGGCCACCGTGGACGGAGCCACTGGCCCCCCCCCCCCCCGACCCCCCGCAGGAGACGGCTCTGCGGTTGCAGGAGACGGCTCTGGGGTTGCGGGCGCAGGAGACGGCTCTGGGGTTGCGGGCGCAGGAGACGGCTCTGGGGTTGCGGGCGCAGGAGACGGCTCTGGGGTTGCGGGCGCAGGAGACGGCTCTGGGGTTGCGGGCGCAGGAGACGGCTCTGGGGTTGCGGGCGCAGGAGACGGCTCTGGGGTTGCGGGCGCAGGAGACGGCTCTGGGGTTGCGGGCGCAGGAGACGGCTCTGGGGTTGCGGGCGCTGGAGCGGGCTCGTGGTGAGCTGGAGCGGGCTCGTGGTGCGCTGGAGCGGGCTCGGGATAAGGGCCGAGGAGTTCCGGCATTTCCTCGTCCGAGAACGGCCAAGACGGACCGACAGGAGACACACCGCTGAAGAGGCATGCGGGGAGAGTCAGAGGAGGCTGGGCTGGCGGAGCGGGTGTTTTGGATGGGACTGGACAGAGAACACATTCTTCTACCTCGTACCCGGATCCATTCAATTCTAGGATCACATTAATGAGATCGACTAGTCTGAAGGTGCTCATGGGTTCACGAGGGCGAATTGTGATCTCGTCCAGCACCAACCAAAACACTGCAACAGGTGAAGCATCCGGCCAGCCCACCAGATGAGAGAACTCAACGAACTCCCCCACATACCTCTCCAGCGGGCGTTCCCGCTGCCGGATGCTCCATAGACGATCCAACGCAATGGCAGAATTCATCGTCGTTGTAGTTGATGTTGTTGTTTTGTTTGGGTTCTTCGTTCTGTAACGCCCCGGCTCAGGAACAGGTAGGAGGCAAGTTTCTCTTTTCCAACATTTAATTCAAAAACAAGCAGACAGGCAGAAATACAGAAATATAACCGGGACGTAACTTTAACGAAGAACAAGGACAGGACTGACACAGAGGGAATTTATACAGATAGCACATTAGGATAATTGGTGGGGCACAGGTCATAGACATGACTGATTGACGAGACACAGGTGGCGACGATGAACTAATAAGACGACAGACACATGGTAAAGAAAAACAAAGATCACATGACAGAACAGAATACAAAACAAAGAACACATGACTGAATGACATAACGAAACCAAAGAACATGTGACACATGACAGGACAGGGGAACAGGATAAACAGATAAACAGATAGAGACGATTATGACACCTAGCAACAGACACTCCACAATGTCTGAAGTTGCAAAGGGTGGCAGAAGAACTCAATGGGGTCTGCAAATGGGGAATTTAATTGGTGAAAATAACAAAATAGGTGTGCCCAGAGTTATCTTTATACACCTAAATACACCTAAACACGAGCTCAACTCTTCCTCTTTTATTTTCCGGCATATTGTTAATTCCGTTTTGAAGATTCGACCTCAGGAAGAGACCAATCGAAGCGCCAGCTCCACACACTGAAGTTTGAACGGCATTCACCTGAGTATCGGCATTTGAGTAACGTTTCTGAAATGTTTTCCGGTGTTTGAATGGACAAATACACAAAGTTACGTAAGAAAACACCCATCTTGCTGAGTATTCACAAACACAGTCGGTTATGTTTTAAGTGAACACCAGTGAACAAGACATGTCATTAAATTACTCTAAAGAAGTTGTTATTCTTGATCTAACTCAAAACATTGAATTTTCTGTCTGGCCATCAGTGTCATGTAAAAAGTTTGGTTGATTTAAATTAAAAGTAAGTCTTGTTAGTGTAAAGTAAATGCGTTTCTGTAAATTAAATGATAAATATCATCATCGTCATCCGTGGTTGTGCGTGAGGACGTCCAGCTTTCCGCCATCTTGTTACACCGCATGGATGAACTTGGCGTTGTAAAACAAGATTGAAGAAAATTGGTAAGTAAATTTAAACATACGTTTGAGTGTATTATTAACATGTATGTATGATTTCATACAATTTTATGTTGTGCTGTTGTTTTACATAGCTACGGTGTGAATTACTAGTTTGACGGCTCTAAATCAGCTAGAAGGTTTATAAGTTTCCCTCATCACGATGTTAAACCGAGTGAAAATAGAATAATAAGACATGTAAATTGCTTGAGGTGAGATGGATTGATATGGAAACGTAGTATAAAGACTACTTCGGGTGTGCTGGCGTGCGACACTGAATGACGCAGCGCCATGAATGAATTATATATGCTCGCTTCAGGCGTTTTGTATGGACTTAAAGTTATTATGAAGCTTTATTATTATTGTTGCAGGACAAACCACTGTTCATTGTCAAAAGACTTGATGCATGGTATACTGAACATTATAGAGCCTATATCTTGGTCCACTCATCTGACAAGAAAATTGAACTTTTAGAGCACCATGACCTTACAGACCCATATCCGCTTGTTCAGTACACAATTGGGGGGAGATATATACATGTTTGAGGTTAGAATTGTTTCTGAATTCTAAGAAAAGTGCACAAGATGAAGTGAACATGTAAATGTCTAGCAATTATCTATTACTTGTACTCTATCTAATCTTATTTTTTTTCTTTTTTCCAGAATCTGTTAGCATGACAGGAAGAAGACCTGCCAAGCTTTTGGTGATTGTGAGTCAAGATGATTCAAGGAAGTTGCTTCTGCCAGATGGGATTCCCGAGTCAGTGGATGTGCTCATTGAAAAACTGAGGGAAGCTTTTGGATTAAATGGTAGTTTCAGACTACAGTATCAGGACAAAGATTTTGAGGATGTGTTTGTAAATTTGACGAACACTGGAGAACTTCAGAGTCTTGCCACTCTAAATATTATCATGTTGTCAGACGAAGCCTCATTCACCGCTCAAACAAATGATAGGACCCAGTCAAATGATGATATTCTGTCCTCTGTTGGCTTTGGTGACACTGATGATACAATCATCCTCTCACCCCCTCGCTCAGAAACTGTTTCTACAAGAAATCAACAGTGGCTAAAAGAATTTAATATTCCGTGCTTTTCCTATGACACTGAACTCCAATTTGAGAGAGGAAGTGCTCTTTTTAAGGCTAACGGAACAAGGCTGACTGTCACTCCAAAGATGAAGTCTGATATTCTGGAGAAGGTTTGTGATGAGATATACAAGTATAAATCTTATCCCAGCAGTGCAAACTTCTGTGAAGTTTCAGAGGCACTTGTCAAGAAACACCCCTGCTTAGCAGAAAAAGGATCCTTCAATGGGTGCTATGCATGGACACAGAGACTTAAAATGAAGATGGGAAACCTACGCACACAGTTTCATAAATTCTATAAAAACCAAAGCCTCAGACCATGCTTTTCCGGCAAAAAATGTTAAAGGTGAGGCCAATCATATCCCATCCCTACCTGCTGGAGAGACATCAGCAAACCTTGAAATTGAACGCCTAGCACTTTTAAAGGAAGTGAAGAAAAAAAACAATGCATTGACAATCAGAGAAAAAATACACAAAGACATTTGCCTTACGTAGACAAGAGATTGTGGAAAACCAACCTAGTGTTCAAGAACTGCAAGAAAGATGGCCAGCTCTGTTTCAACAAGAGGAGGTAAAAGCATTTATTTTATTTAAAAATTGTTAAATGTAAGTGACTAATCCTTAGTTTTTACAATGGGTTTATGTTTTTGAAAATGTCTTAATGCCCTAATTATACCTTTTGTTGTTTAATGCTTTGTGTATATGTATTTTTTAGAAATAGTTCTCAAAGAAAAATCATTTTTTTCAGATCTCTAGTTTCTCTGTCTTACAGATTAATGCTGAATTTTTGTGCATCACGACCTTACCTTTACAATTAAGATTTATGGCCTCTTTGGACAAACAGAGCTCTCAGCTTCTCCAGGTTATTAGGAGCAAAGGTGTAGTCCTCTGTGAAAAAACTAAGGACACTATTAAAGTTATGGATCAGGTACGGCGAACAAAATTGCTTGTGGCAATCAATTTAGTAGTGTTTTGGTCTAATAAAAACGATACATCTTGAACATTTTGTAGAGTCTGGACATAGACATCAGAAGAGAGTGCCTGCTGAAGTGCCTGATCACGTACCTTGGTTAAGATGTAAGCTGTCTGACCAAAGAATACCAGATAATGTAGACAATGCAAACTACTGAATTTTTTTCCAACCAAGTGTGCCTTCAAGTTGTTTCACTACCAAATCAACATTTCCCCATGTTTTACTCGCCCTCAAGGCATCCTAACTGAATATGTTTATATTCTTGAAGAACAATACAGGCAAAGTTATAATCCTACGTGTCATTTTACTTCCAAACGGCAGAATGGGCGAGAATTGTTGACTTTTTGAAGCTTCAAATAGTACATCCATCAATCAAAGAACTGCTCAACACGGCTCTGTGGTCTTAACAAAGGTCTTCTTTGAGAGAGAGCAAAATGTGGGGAAATTGATTTGTTAGTGACATCTCTTTAAAGTAGTTCAAGTAATTGTTATCATTTACACATGCCTGTGTGACTTTCTTCCACAGAACACAAAGCATATATTTTGAAGAATGTTAAGAGCCCCCCATTCACTTGCATTGGTTTTGTGTCCATTGTTCAAAATTATGCAGAGGACAGTAATTCATACAGGTTTGAAATGACAAGGGGTGTGTAAATGATGCCAGAATTTTGAATGTGAACTACTCCTTTAAAAGGGGTTGGTTCACCCAAAAATGCATTTTGAACACCGTTGAGTAGATTGATAAATGCCTCTGATTGGCCAAATATTTCTGTGATTGTCTACAATGGTCAACAGCATGGGAGCATTTGATTTGTACAAGTGTTTCAGTGTTTAAAAGTATTAACAAAGCAAAAGTACGTCTTCACCCAAAAATGAAAATTTTGTCATCACTTACTGTAATCTTGTAATAAAAAAAATTTAAAAAATAATTTTTATGCTGAGCACAAATGAAGATATTTTAATGAAAAAAAGCTCGCAACAGACATTTGGGCTCTACTTTGACCTCCATAGTAGGAAAGCTAAATTTTGTAATAAATTTTAAGATGAAGGGGTGTCCTTCCCACCACAGTCCCTCAATTAATCTCTATTCTTATATTTTTAGGCTGACCAGAGGGAGGAAGCGGAGAAAGAATTTGAAAAGACCACCATGGCATTTTTTGTGATCCGTGAAAGTGATGCTCTTAGTCATGCACTGGACATTTCCATTGTCATTGACGGTGTGGAAGTACTAAATGAGTTGCCCTCTGTTGCATGTGCCTGTGCCTTGATGTTTGGACTCATTTATGCACTGAACTTTAAATATTGTGAAGGACTCAAATATACCTTCGAGGCCTTTCAAAAAATAATCATGGACATAAGCAGATGAGTAAGCAGATGAGCCGACGGGTGCAGAACCTCTCTTCAAAGCTGTGACCCAGCTACAATGTTCTAAAATTTCTTTTGAAGATGTTGGACAAACTTTATAAACTTGATTTGTTTTATCTTGGTTAAGTTGTGTTTATCTAGGGTGAGTTAAATAGTTTACCCAAAAATGAAAATTCTTACGTTGTTTACTCATCCTTACGCTATTCTAAGTATTTAACTTTAATTAAATTTGGTTCAGAGACACTTTATGACAATTGTGAGAAGTTTCATTTTTGGGTAAACTATTCCATTAAGGTGACTTTTCTTTTTTTCAGTTTATAACAGTACTATACACATTGTGTACTATTGTACATTGTTATATATTGTTCATTGTACGATAGTGTAAACATTGTAAAAAAAAAAAAAAGTGTATTATGACAAAATAAATTGTCAAAAGTTTGATGCTTGAAGTCATTCATTGCAGATGATAAAATTACACGTTCTGAAAGTAAGTAAATTTCTTTATATTACAATAATATTTTAAATTGTATTTGGTTGGATATTTGGTTAGATGTAAAGTAAAAGAATTAAGTTAATACAAAGAGAAATCATTAAGACAAAGTAAAATTTGAGCTTTCATTAAACTTAAAATCTTTATTTGATTCAAAGATACATTTTGCTTTGGCTAAGTAATGTTTAGTTTATTCTTTTCAAAGTAAAAATTTCAAGTTGATAAAAAGTAAAGTAATTAGATGTAACAAGTTGATGCAAAATTTTTACTTTGATCCAATGAAACACTTTTTTTCAGTGTACCCAGTGCTCGCCTAATGCAAATTCTATTTAGAAAAACACATGTTATCTGAATTATTTGTAAATAGGAGTCATTTATTTTAACACATTGATCAAGTGTTAATTTGTAACAGCAGAGAGTTACAAGTTACACATCCTGGTGCTGTAAACTGGCGAAAAAGGATCCGCTGAGATCTAAAACATTGTATGCGTGCAAAAATTTTATTAATTCATGACTGAGTTGAGTTGAGTTGTCTTCCCCAGATAAGTCAATTTCCTTCCTCTCTCTCCTTTTATTTTCAGTTTGTATTATTTTACTGCACTTTCTCCCTTCTCATTTATTTCATTAATTTTCTTAGGGTTTCACCTGCATTCCTCTACTCTATTTTTATTATTTGAGTTAAGCCTCTCTTGCTTCATACACTTATTAAATTTAATTAACCAAAGTTTTAATTTAAATTTAAATTAAGTTTCTCTGTGTCATTCATTAGCATTTGTTCATTTGTAGCACTCACCCTAGTTGGCAGTCCCAGAAAGAGAAGGCTTTCTCTCTTATCTCTTGTTATTTCACTTTGAATTGTTTTTATTGCTTTTTTCTATTTCTCCTTTTCAGATAGTTTATTCTGATAATTATCATTATAAGCTCCATTCTCTTACCTTATATAGTTAATGATTTAAATGGTTTAAGCAAGGATTAAATTTAAAATTAAATTAACATTAAGTTGCATTTGTTCAGCCATTTCGTGTACTTGCAGATAGTACTCCACCTAGTGCTCTGTGGTGAAGTGACGGTTGTTTTCAGGTTGAGTGGCCAGGCGGACCTGACGCTGGCTGTGTGTGAATCTCTGACATTTCTGTTCTAGTGCCATTGGTGCTGACACGCAGCCGCCATCAGCAATTGGGCACTTCAGGTGTAGGAGTCAACGAGTCCATCTGCCCACAAGGCCAATTTTAGTTGATTATCCTGATTAGGTTTCCGCATTGACGAAACCACTCGATTTGTAGCGGTACACCACTGCGGTGACTGACTCCAAAGGGGTTATCAGGTGAAACCCAATTTTGACTCGGCAGTCTGGCTGCTGACGCCTCACTTGAGTGTGCTAAAAGTCATTACTGTTTGAGTGGTCGCACCGTGATTCAAGGAGAACAGGGTGCCGGGGACACCGCAGTCGAGTGGCTGGAGCCATCAGGGAGGTTAGACCTGCCACTGAGTTCTCGCATGAGCAATCTCAATTCACTCCAGGCATAGTTTAAATAGTATACTGCCCATTCACTTATAATAATCCATAGAATATTAGCTATTCTGTGATTATTTGAGTGTCACACTTAAGTGTCAAATTGACATATGGATCACCTGTGACAAGATGGCGCCAGTGTGTGTGGCTTGCCGCTTGTCACTGTCATTGCTGTGTGTGCTTCTGTTGTTTGTTTTATTTTTTGCTCATGATGTCGACTCGCTACTGGTGTATGATCGCCAAACTCTGCTGGATCTGTGTTTTTCTGCTGAAAATACAGTAAATTTGGATGATTGTGGACGTGAATCTTTGCCCCCGCTCCTGGCGAGGCTTCCGGCTCACCTTTGGTGTGCCCAGGCTCCATCTTCTAGGCGTGTGCGCCGACGAAAGCACACCCGCCGCCGGGGAAAACGCAGCAGCTGGCTGGTGAGGTTGAAGGCCCGTCTTGCATGCTGTGCTACGCCTTTTTGGTCTAAGTTTGGGGTCGTGCCTGGCCTCGTTACTCCTCGACGCTCGCTGGACCCTGTCAACACCTGGAGGTGTTCCTGCCCCGCGACCCCTGCTCTTCTCGTCCTTGCTGGCGCAGAGTGAATCACAGCAACTTGCGGTCTCTGTGTCGGGTCTCACGATCTTTCAGCGCCGCGGACCTGCCGGTACCTGCCAGGTTTGGGTTGGTAAATGCTAGATCTCTAGCAAATAAGACTTTTGTACTGAGGGATTTTTTCACGTCCCGAGGATTGGATTTTCTCTTTGTTACTGAGACATGGCTGAGTGATGGTGAGTCTAGTGCTTTCACTGAACTTTTACACCATTTTGCTGATACTTCAACTCCCCGCGAAAATCTGGTCGAGGAGGAGGAATAGTGACTGTATATAAGAATCATTACAAATGTAAGCAGATATTGCTGTCATCTGTTTTCAATAGCTTTGAACTGAGTTTATTTGAGATGGGTCGCTCTCACACAGTGTTGTGCACTGTGGTCTATCGGCCCCCCCAAGTACAATAAGGACTTTTTAAATGATTTTTTCTGATTTTTTGGCTGAAATTATGGCTAAGTATGATCGTGTTCTTATTGTTGGGGATTTTAATGTTCATGTGTGTTGTCCTGATAAGCCAGTGGCAAAGGGTTTTTTAAATCTCATTGATTCTTTAAATCTTGTGCAATCTGTGTCTGGACCCACGCGAGAACGCAGACACACACTTGATCTTGTTTTATCATATGGTTTGCCTGTTATTAATCTAGAGGTATGTGACGCAGTGTTTTCTGACCATATGCCTGTGGTATTTGAGACTACTCTTGCCTGTCATACAGTTAAACCTCGTGCTCCTGCACGGCGCTGTTGCATGATTAACCCTTCCACTGCTGTTCAGTTTTCGGTTGCTTTCAGTCAGAATTCCATCACTCCTGAGTCCGTATTGCATACAAATGATCTTAGCTTATGGCTTCACTCCAACTGCAAAACTGTTATAGACACGGTGGCTCCGTTAAAATCCAGCTAGCCTAAAACTAAATTTGAGCCCTGGCTAAATGACTTGACTCGTAATGCCAGACTTGAGTGCCGTAGAGGTGAGCGCAAGTGGAAGAAGGACAAACTACAGGTGTCTCTTCCAATGTTAAGGGACTGCTGGAAACATTACCAGGAAACTGTGAAAGATCCTAAAAGAAAACATTTCTCAGATATTATTCTGGCAAATTGTCACAAGCCTCGTGTTTTGTTTAACACCATTGACTGGCTTTTAATTGCTCCGCAGAATGCTTGTATGGAGGCATCCCCTGCCATGTGTGAAAACTTTCTTTGCTTTTTTATTGATAAGGTCACTTCTATTAGGTCGCAAATTGTACCTTCAGATTCTGACCCTTCAATCTTTGTCCCCCGCTCGGCTATTTTTGATCATTTTGAGCCGGTGACGTTTTCCTCTCTAGAGGAGGTTGTTGGTCATTTGGAGCCCTCGGGTTCTCCTAATGATGCTGTCCCCCCTCGACTTTTTAAGAAAGTTTTCCCCACTATAGGACCATCTGTTGTTGCAGTTATAAATAGTTGCCTGACCTTGGGTGTGGTCCCTGGAATTTTAAAACATGCAGTAGTTCAACCGTTGATTAAAAAGATCTGTCAATTATTGATAATTTCAGACCTATTTCCAAATTGCCCTTCCTTTCAAAAATCCTGGAGAAAATTGTGTACAGTCAATTAGTGGCCTTTTTGGAAGAACATAATATACCAGAGGTTTTCCATTCCAGCTTTAAAGCCTTGCACAGCACTGAAACTGCTCTTTTAAGAGTTTTTAATGATATCTTTTTAGCTACTGACTCTGGTGACTGTGTTATCCTTGTGCTTTTAGATCTAACTGCTGCATTTGACACAGTGGTTCATGAAATATTGATTTCACGTCTAAGGCAGTGGGTGGGCATCAGTGGCATAGCACTGGAGTGGTTTAGGTCATACCTAGCGGATCGAACCTTCTGTGTTAGCTTAGGCGACTCAGTATCTTCCTCTGCTCCTCTTTTGTGTGGAGTTCCACAGGGCTTAGTCCTCGGCCCTCTGCTATTTTCTCTATATTTGCTTCCACTTCGGTCCATACTTAGAAAGTACGGCATTTCATTCCACTGTTATGCTGATGACAGTCAGATTTATGTACCTCTGAGAAAAAAAAAAGATAACTCTGTTGGACAACTACTCAATTGTCTCAACGACATAAAGGCCTGCATGGCGCTAAACTGTTTAAATTTTAATGATAAAAAAACAGAGGTGATGATTTTTGGAGACACCACTGGGACCCCGCATGTAGATCTGGGCTCCTTGGCACCCTATATTAAACCGAGTATTACAAACCTAGGTGTAAATTGGGCATTCAGTCCATGAATGTTTTGGGGTTTTGTCACATTTCCCGCACTGTTTTGACTTGATTGAGGTAGACTGAGGCTGATAATGGATTCCGCGTTGAAAAGATTTTTTTCTTTGAGCTTGTCTCTTACTGTTATGAGACAGTGCATCTATTTGTCCTGGCGAATCAGCTGACCGCAGAACAGCTTGCTACTTTTTTACTTCCTTCCTTCCTCACTTAAACTATAGCTGTAGCTAAATCCAAATTTGGGTTGAGCTGCAGTTTCTCAGACAATTTAGCATCACGTATGCCGACCACAATCCTATCTTGGATCGTTTCCTCACGTAAGATGCCATATTTGCAATATTCATCTAGCTTGTGCACTGAGGTGATAAAGTTTTCTGCAGATTCATCGACTTCTTGACATCTTTTATGAAACTTAGCTTGTTCCTAAATCACATTATGCACGCCTACAAAATGTACATTAGAGGCCTTTTTTACCTCATCAAAGTCTTTTTCTTTCTCTTCTGTTAACTGCTGTGAGCTCAGAATATCGTCAGCCTTCTCGCCCATTGAATAGATAAGAGAATTCACCTGGTATCCGCCGTCTTTTTATTTCAGTCCAGACACTAGTCTGAAGCGTTCAAACCTTTTAATCCATGTGGGCCACGAGTTTGGCTCGAAATTGAATGGTCTTGGTGGTGTGATGGTAAATATGTGGTCTATACTGTGTGCTTTTAGTTTGCTGCTTGCCTGTTGTTAGCTCTCGCTGACTCGCTCTCTCTTGCTCTACAGTTCCCACCATTATTACTCTACACACCATTAAACTGTTCCAACTTCTTATCTGTGCCAATAGACTCTGTCTGTCGTGGGTTAACTGTTTCTGACACCATGTATTGTTCCTCTATACTCCGTATTCAAGTACACAACTCACTGGATGAAATCAGACAACTCTTTTATTCTTCTACTCAGTTGTTGCTTATACAACCTTAATCTCTAGCCCCAACAGGTGGTCATAACCTGCCACTACACAATCTGTGATTCCAAAATACAGTATCTACACCAGTGCGGTGACCGAGCCATTAAGATGACTGTGACTAAGAATAGCGGACACGAGAAAATGTTCATGAGAAAATGTATAGCATTTAACCAGGGTTCTCTTATTTACTCAACTTTCAACAGTCTTGTTACAGGACTGATGTTTTCATTTACTCCTGTGTGTTTCAGGCTGGTTTCAGCTGAATGTGTGTTAGAGTCATGCTCCATTGTCCAGATGACCTCCACATTTGCAAATAGGAGTATAGAGAGTTTTGACAATAACGATTGTCATGCCAAGCACAAATAGTCTAATAGGCCACTAGAGCCAAGTTTTACAGCCCAAGCTACTTAGTTTAGTGCCATGTATACTCTGGTATGTAGGCACATATGCAGCTAACACCACATTGGTAAGTCAATAGGACACCACTTAAACAGCAGCAGCAAGTCCCTTACTTACTCCGCAGCAGCAGCAATAACCACAGCAGCAACGTAGCAGGTCTATTCCGCCAAGACCAAACATATCAACATTATCATACCCTTTAACATGCCAAACAATCTCAGAGTTGTCCTGACAGAAATACAAAGTTCTGTCATGAAACTCTAGATGGCACTTGCTAACAGGTCCTTTAACTCAATCTGCTCGTAATGACATCATTATCTATAGAGCGCAGCTGATTGGTTCCTGACCAATGAGGTTGCATGCTCAACCATCAAAATACTTGGGTAGCATTTGCTTAGCAGTGCAGCATGCCCTCAGAAACCCTCCACCTTCCCCAGCTCTACTTGTATAGATCTTAAACGAGTAATTTGTGTGCTATATTGTACAGCAGCAGCATGTCGTCAAGTCAAGTCATCTTTATTTATATAGCGCTTTTTACAATGCAAATTGTGGCAAAGCAGCTTTACATTAATAAGAAAATGGTGTCATTGTGCAGCTTATTCTATATATTATTGATTCATTCCGTTGCAAATATCAATAGTTATTAGTCTAGTTAATTTAGGTATGTCAGCACTGCAGAAAACAGTGACGTAATCGTCCGACTCACCTCAGTTTGTATACAACGGCGCCAATGCAGGGATATCAAAAACACTGCTGAATATCAAGCAAGTGTCCCCAACTTAAGCAAGCCAAAGGCAACAGCGGCAAGGAACCAAAACTCCAACAAATGGAGAAAAAAACCTCGGGAGAAACCAGGCTTAGTCGGGGGGCCAGTTCTCCTCTGGCCAACAGTGAACACTTGTCCGATACTCAGGCAGAGTTACGGGTCATTAAACCAATTTGGAATCGCAACAGTCAAAATATTTAATCTAGTTCCATCTAGTTTAAGATCTTTTTGATCACGCCGGTATGGGACGGTTTGTTGGGATATGTGCCACTGGCTGATGAGTCGGTAAGGTCTTAACAAAGGATGAGCTAGTTAACACAGTCTCCGCCGACACCACAGGGCCACATTGCTGCCGCACACAGGCACAGGTTCCCCGTCCGACCCGGACACAGCCCAGATCCAGCCAATCACGTTAATTGGTAAACCTCGGGATAAGCAGAGAGACAAAAAATTAGCGTAGACGCCATTCTTCTTCTGATGTACCGAGTACATCTGGTGTTATAGGAAATGTTCCCGGTTCCGGCTGACCTGATCTATGCAGCCTAACAATCCTTTAACGGATATGAAGACAAAAGTTTATAGTGCGTCATGTGTATGCCAGGTTAAATAGATGCGTTTTTAGTCTAGATTTAAACTGACAGAGTGTGTCTGCTTCCCGAACAATGCTAGGAAGATTGTTCCAGAGTTTAGGTGCCAAATAGGAAAAGGATCTACCACCTGCGGTTGATTTTGATATTCTAGGTATTAACAACTGGCCAGAATTCTGAGATCGTAATAGACGTGAAGGACTATAATGCATTAAGAGCTCACTCAGGTACTGGGGAGCTAAGCCATTTAGTGCTTTGTAAGTAATTAGCAAGATTTTAAAATCTATACGATGTTTAATAGGGAGCCAGTGCAGTTTTGACAGAACCGGGCTAAAATGTTCATATTTCCTGGTTCTAGTAAGGACTCTAGCTGCTGCGTTTTGGACCAGCTGTAAGCAGGGCAACCACCCAATAGAGCGTTACAGTAATCTAGTCTCGAGGTCATAAACCCATGAACTAGCTGTTCCGCATTTGTCATTGAGAGCATATGTCGCAATTTAGATATATTTTTAAGATGGAAGAATGCGGTTTTACATATGCTAGAAATGTGGCTTTCAAATGAAAGATTGATGTCGTGTATGTATTGGCCGACCAAACATGTCCACATTGTCATATGAGTGTTGTCATGGCAGAATTATGAATATTATATGTAATATCATGTTGTGACCACTAGATGCCTAGAAAAATTTACTTACCTTTTGTCAGGGTATTACATGTTATGATGTGTTACAATATCCAGCCATTAGGGGGCCTCAGGGAGTAATACAGGAGAGAGTCAAGGGGACGAGGAAGTGTATGTTAAAAGCTATGCACATGTACTGCATAGTGTTATGTTGTGTGTTCCAGGGGCCTTAATAAATAAAACCAAACAGGTTAATGCCTCTGTGTAAATATACACAAGACATGGTGTCAGAAGTAAACGGATAAGAAAAGTAAAATAGGCAAGTTTAATCCACCAGAAAATTTCGGCTTTAATCGTCCAGAAGAATGGCCAGCATGGCGACAGAGATTCTCACACTACAGGACTACTACAAAACTGAGTAAAGAGGATAAAGAGGTACAGATTAGGGTCGGGCCGATATTTCCCGCCACTATCCTCGGGCCGGTCCCTTTGATCAAGCATTGGTGTTTTTTAAAAAAAAAAAATCATTACTTTAACCCAATTGGATGGGGAGAAAGCTATATATATATATATATATATTATATATATATATATATATATATATATATATATATTCGCAAAGTAAATACTAATACTACAACAAAATAACAAATGCGGACAACATTGAACAAGTTAGACTTGTAAAAAAAAAAAAACTAAATGCAGTCACGTGTCATTCGCAGTGGCTGCGTCTCCTCCACTCGCAGTCTCACACGAATCACACCGGGCAGCTGTATCGTGTAGTGTAAGTGCAGCATGTATGGTATGGAGGACCAGGACTGCCACATAAAAATAAAATGAAGAATCAATTAATTCATTTAATAATTCACACATAAAAATGTATATAAATAAATCACTTTTATATAGGCAAATAAATAGACATATTTAAAGTTGTTTATTTAATTCCTGTTTTTAAATGTAGATTAATAGAACAATAAAAAATACATTTGTAAATCATTTTAAATCGCTTTTTAAATGACTTTTTAAACGGATTTAGGAATTAGTAAAGTTTTAAGAATTAGTAAAATTAGCTCCAAGAAGTAAAGAAACAGGAGAATTAACTTTGTGAAACTTTGGAGGAATGTCGGAGATATGGAACCATTTTACCCCCGTCTTCGATAATTGCGCAACCAGGCCAGATTGTTTCAGGTATCCTTGTAAAAGGTCTGAAGATCGAATTTTATCTTCCACAGGGTCAAGACATTAGGGTTTGATTTTGTAGCCTACTGCCTAGAGAAAGCAAAACTAAAATCGTCGGTGTGTTTATGTGCTATAGCCTACAAATAAACTTGACGCGCCTGAAGTCTAATAACAAATAGCCTACAAACTGTGCTAAATGAAATTTGAAGTAAAAAGTTATATCCGTCCTACAATGTTTTTTCTACTTTACACAGCAGAGGATGTGAATAGGTAGCCTATAATAGACTTAATTATAAGCAAACGAAAGGAAGGCACGTTTATAATCCCCTGCGAAAATAGGTGGGATACGAGTGAAGATTTGGAAAGGAAAAAAACGTAAATAACGGCCCACGTATTTAAAAAAAAAATGGTCGGGTGTAAATCGGGCTTGGGCTCATAATTGGGTATGTGACATAATGTGTTGGGCCGGGCCGGGCTCGGACACAACGTGCTCAGGCTTGGGTCAGGTCGGGCTTAATTTTTTGGGCACGATCTAAGCTCTAGTACAGATAAGTACTCTAATATATGCTATGGGCATACAAGCGGAGAACATTTACAAATCATTTACATTTGTGGAGGAGGAAAGTGCTGAGGATTACGAGACTGTTCTTGGAAAGTTTGACGAATATTTCATGCCAAAAAGAAATGTTATACACGAACGGGGCTCCATCAGAGAGTACAAAAGCCTGGGGAAAGTGCTACATCAGAGCGCTCTACGAGCTTAGTGAGTACTGCGAATTTGGTTCAGGCCGAAACGAACACATAAGAGACAGACTCATATTAGGAATTAAGGATAAAGAGCTTTCTAGAAGAATGCAGCTAATGACAGGACTTAACCTGGAAACAGCGGTGCAGATGACACGACAGGCCGAGGATGTTGCAAAGTAGATCAGCCAGCAGGAGGACCAGTATACGAACAGCGTACAAGAAGTGACCTCCAAACAGTCAACAAAGGCAGCGAATAGGCCCTGGATGAGAGAGAAATACAAAAAGGGATAGAGAGAAAAGAAAAGAAGATACAGAGTGTGGCCGGTGTGGAACAACAGGACACGAAGATATCAGAAAATGTCCAGCAGCAAGCACAGAATGCAGAAAGTGCAAAAAGAAAGGACACATTTGGCAAGGATGTGTAAATCAAAAACTCTGAGACAAGTGACAGCAAAAGATGAGAATGATGAGAACTTTTACCTGGGCGTGGTGAGTAACAAACATGACACTAAAGAAGCTAAGTGGACTGTGTTGCTTAAAATAGGCGATACGCCGGTTAGTTTTAAGATAGAGGCTGGGGGTGATGTTAATGTAAAAAATACAGAGAAGTTTAAAAAGCTTCAGCCAAGTATCCAGCTCCAGCGATCAAACATAGTACTAGATAGCCCGGGGGGACCGCTGAAGTGCATAGGACAGTTTACTTCAAAAGCTGAACACAAAGACAAAGTATGACATTACGGTGTACGTGATTGCAGGAGGAACTGTCAGTAACCTTCTGAGTAGAGAAACTGCTACTGAAATGAGACTGGTTAAAAGAATAGAGCAAATAAGCACAGTTTTCGAGGGAGGCAGCACTATGAAAACAGAGCCTGTGAAAATTCACATGAAAGAAGGGACTGAGCCATATGCAATACAAACTGCAAGGACCTGCCGTTACCCCTAATGCCCAAAGTTAAAGCAGAACTGACAAGAATGGAGGAACAAGGCGTAGAGGATAGAGTCACGCAACCTACAGATTGGTGTGCACCCATGGTACCAGTTATGAAACCCAACAAACTGAATGACAACATAAAAAGAGAGAGATACATGCTTCCCACAACAGAAGAAATTCTAGCTAAATTATCAGGGGCAAGCGTTTTTACGTTCTTAGATGCAGCATCTGGATTTTGGCAGATTCCATTAAGTAATGAAAGCAGCCTTTTGACAACATTTGAAAACATAGCTCCACAAATCTTTCAAAGAAAAATGAATGAGCTTCTGGGAGATGTAAATGGAGTGGCTGTTTATATGGACAACGTTATTGTGTATGGGAAGGATGAAGCAGAGCAGGACAAACAACTAAAAGAAGTGTTGAAAAGGATGGTAAGTATGAATCTCAAACTGAACAAGGAGAAATGTGTGTTCAGGAAAGCAGAGTTGAGTTGTCTGGGGTGCACAGGGTGTCAGAGCAGACCCTGAGAAGGTACATCCAATAAGAGACTAGCAATCGCCTAAAATGTAAATGAACTGATGAGAGTGTTAGGCCTTATTAATTATATGGGCAAATACATTCCAAACCTGGCAACGGAAGGGGGTCCCTTGTTTGAACTGCTCAAGAAAAATAGTGCATGGACATGGGATCGATCACAGAAAAGCGCATTTATCAACCTCAAGAACGCACTCATTAAAGCTCCAGTTCTGGCACACTATGATGGACACATTCAAACTGATCACCGATCATAAGCCGCTAATACCGCTAATCAATAGTAAAGACTTGGACGCAGTACCAGTGAGATATCAAAGTCTTCTGATGAGACTCGTGAGGTTTAATGTAAAAGCAGAGTACACACCTGGCAAAACTTTGGTCGTGGTGGACGCACTGTCATGCAGTCCATCGAATGTCACAGAGGACTTCTTGGCAGCCGACTTGTGTTGCCATGTGAATGTAGTCATCAGAGGTCTGAAGCTGATGGAAATAAAAACAGAGACACAAAAGGATGAAATTTGTCAAGGAAGGATGGCCAGAATATACAAAAGCATCCCTAACAGCATACAATGCTTTTACAAATGGAAGGACTTCTTATCAGTGAGTGATGGACTGTTAGTGCTTGGGAATCGCATAGTCATTCATAAAGTAATGAGATATGAGGTCCTTAACAGAATTCACGAGGGACACCAAGGACTGTCAAAGTGCAGGGCAAGGGCCAAAGAGACTGTGTGGTGGCCTGGGATTTCTGAAGATCTCAGGAAAAAGATAGAAACATGCGTACACAGCACAAAGAACCACTACAGCCTAGACCACTGCCAGAAAGGCCATGGCAGCGAATAGCCATAGACGTGCGTATGCATCGAGGAAAACAATATCTTATGGTGTCTGACTATTATTCACGCTACTTAGAAATCCTTCTGTTACATATCATGACATCAGAGCATGTTGTACAGAAACTTAAAGCATACCTGAACAAATCGTTAGTGACAATGGACCACCATTCACCAGTGAAGTTTGGAGAAACCTTTGTGTTTTGTGTGACATCCAGCACATTACTTCGAGCCCACACAATCCACAAGGAAACGGACATGCAGAATGGGCAATACAGACAGCAAAACGCATACTAAAGCATAATGACCCGCTGTTAGCACTAATGAGTTTTTGAGCTACCCCTGCCACCTCTACAGGTGTAAGCCCCGCAGAATTACTAATGGGAAGAAAAACCCGCACTACTCTACCTACCCTATAGAAAAACCTCAAACCAAAGTGGCCAAACAAAACAAAGGTAAAAGAGAATGATTAAACTGCAAAAAAACAAAAACAAAAAAACAAGCGTACTATTTTAACATGGTGTGAAACACTTACCTGTTCTGAGACCTATAGACTCAGTGATGTTAAAGCTAGATGATGAATCACAATGCAAAGGACAAGCAACAGTGAGGACAGAGAGCTCCATTCCGAGATCTTACATGGTCTTCAATAAAAAAAAGAGGGGGAGAAAAGGAAAAACCGCAGGCATATTCAGTTATTGCCTGAAGGAGTTCCTGAAAAGACTAAATTACTAACAGGTTCAGAACAGTCCACACAGTAAGTGTGTCCCAGCGTATGGACTCAGATTTACCTGTAGAAACAAACACTTTTACTATTAGGTCAGGCAGGGTACGCAAACCTGCTGTTCGTCTTGTTCTCAAGGGTAACAAACATTCCCAGCAACTAAAGTTTATATCGTGTTGAATGTTTAATCTTGCCAAGTTGGTTAAAATCTAAACATAGTAGGACATATCTAAGTTTTGATGTGAAGCCATAGAAACAGTATCTTGCACTGTAATGGTAATGTTGTTTTAAAGTTGAAAGAAACAAATTACGTTATTAACAGTACAAATATTGTGTTGTAAAGTCACTTGAAAACAAAAGTAAAATAATGTAAATGATGTTATGTGTATATTGTTTACAAAAATGAGTCCCTGAAGTATTTGACTAAATCTCCCCCATGTGATATTTCAGTTTTTCTTTTTTAATAAATCTGCAAAAATGTCAAGAATTCTGTGTTTTTCTGTCAATATGGTGTGCTGTGTGTACATTAATGAGGAAAAAAAATGAATGATTTTAGCTAATGGCTGCAATATAACAAAGAGTGAAATACTGAATATTTCTGAATACTTTCCGTACCCACTGTATATGTTATGATGATGTGTTACAACACCCAGCCGTTAGAGGGCCTCAGGGAGTAATACAGGAGAGAGTCGAGGGGACGAGGAAGTGTATGTTAAAAGCTAAGCACATGTACTGCAGGCCTCAATAAATAAAACCAAACAGATTAATGCCTCTGTGTAAATATACACAAGACACTTTTATTAGGTTTTGCATTTGGATATGTAGACATTATCAAAGTCTACTTATTGTCAAAGTTGAGATATTTTTGTTTGAAATGTTGATTTGAAGTGTTTGTTTTTTCTTTATGATTACAGTCAAGCGTGAAAATTTTGATAGAAGAAGAAGACACAGAAAGTATATTGTTAGCCATAATTTGATTTAAACTCACAGGGGGGAAATGTTTTTTTATAAACAGGAACTTCCATAAATTGTCAATTTATTTGTTACAGCTTTTGTTACTCTTAGCCAAAGATGACTGACAATCACATCTCTAACAACAACTAAGCATGTGTTTTTTTAAATGATGCTTGTGTAGACAAAAGATTTTGTTATAACTTTATTCCTGTGTGTGTCATCTACAGAACTCCAGTGCGGATCACCGTGTGCATTTGGATCTTGGTCTTTGGGATAAATTCAGTGAACTGGCCACTAAGTGCATTATTAAAATCGTGGAGTTTGCCAAACGAGTTCCTGGATTCACTGGACTTACTATCGCTGATCAGATCACACTGCTCAAAGCTGCCTGCCTCGACATATTGGTATGTGCATGTCTGTATGCTTGACCATGATGATTATGCAGCCAAACAGTTTTGAATTATAGTCAAGTCAAGTCATCTTTATTTATATAGCACTTTTTACAATGCAAATTGTGGCAAAGCAGCTTTAGATTAATAAGAAAATGGTGTCATTGTGCAGCTTATTCTATATATTATTGATTCATTCCGCTTCGCTTATTATTCACAAAATACAACTTTACTGCATTAGAAGTATACTAAATAAGATATGTACAACTGAATAATATACAAGCTGTTTAATTTTTTTTTTTGCTATTTTTCAAATCTGTTACCAAAGCAGAATACTCTGCATAGTTTGATCTTAGTTGCTTTGTGATCGATTGCTCCTGTCTGCCTCGCTACTGAGTGGTTTACGTCTGTAGCTCAGTATAGATTTGTTTTGAATCTCAATTTACCATCATTTCTTGTTGTTTATATTGTCATCAACAAAAATCTTATATTGTCCATCACATTAATCTGATGTCACTACCTTTTAAGTCAAGTCATCTTGATTTATATAGTGCTTTCACAATACAGATTGTTTCAAAGCAGCTTCACAGTGATAACAGGAAAATTAATGGACAGAGATTGTTATGGTTTTACAACAGCTTTAAGAAAATATTATTATCGAGTTAGAGTAGATTTTTGATTGAAACACTTCTGTTGTCGAAGTTGTTAACTATTAACTTAGGTATCATTTAAGCGGCCTCTTTCCAACTGAAAACCAAATACCTTTAATGCAATTCATTTGCATGTTTAGTCTATAGATTTGCACATTTGAATGTGTATATGCAGACGCTTTGTATTTTTTACAAAGTGCAATTGCCAAATTACTTGACTGGTCCGCATAAGACAGAAAAAATTGTGTGTCTGTGGATCTGTAATGTAGGGTGTGCAGATAAACACGAAGGCGAGGTAAGGTAAATAACAGGTAAACTTTATCAAATCCAGACAGGTAATCCAGGCAGAGACACAGGAACACATCCAACGTATACACATACAATACCAGACAAAGAACAATGAACTGAACTGAACTTAAATACACAGAGCACAGGGGATAACGAGATGAGTGATTGTGAACAGCTGTGGTGATGAGATTAGTGTCCATGGAAACAGATTGTGGCGGGAAATTCAAACAAAGGAACATGTGACTGTGAAAATGACAACAAACTGAAAGTCCATGTGGTGATCAGGTGAGACGAGGTGTGACATAACGCCCCCTCCCGGAAGGTGCGTCCTCGCGCCGTAAAGAGGACGAAGGGATGACGAGATGGGCAGAAGATGTGGGCGGTGGTTTAGGAGGTGGACGGCCGACCAGGAGGAGGCAGGAAACAGGAGTCCAGGGTGGCGTGGATGGTGGTGAAAGCCAGTCAGGTGCCTTGAGCAGAGGCAGATGGTGACATACCCAGGCCACAGCCAAGGCTGCGCCCCATGGCGGCGTCGCAGGAGGGAGGATCCATGGTGATGTTCTTGGTGACGCCACCATGGGATGACCGGAAGCGACGATGCCATGGAGTAAGGAGCCCACCGCGTAGCCGGAGTGCCGAGGTAGTGACGGGACCCCGATGACCTGGGCGATCGCGACTGAGCCGCCGCGACGACCCACCGAGGAGGAGGCAGGGATCCAGAGGGCAGAGGTGGAGCTGGAGCGACCGAGGGCGGAGGAGGAGCCTTAGGGAGGGCGGAGCCAGCTGTAGCGGAAGGGGTGGAGGGCCAGAGAGCAGTGAATGGCCCGCAGGTCCGCAGCGGAGGTGTGGCGATGTCCGACCCAGGCGTAACCGACGTTCCGAGGGAGGCCGGCAAAACCGAATGCCCGATGGTACCTGTCGCCGACGAGGGAGGGAGGAGCATAGGCGAGGGAGCCAGATCGACGGGTCGAGGGGGACTGGAGTGTTCCGAGGCCGGAGGCGGAGCCACGGGTTCCTCACACCCAGGAAGAGGTGGCTCCCAGAAGTCCTGAGATGGACACACGCCACTGAGAGGAGGCTGAATGGGAGTAGAGGGGCAGATGGGAGGCGGCGATGACTGGGTGACAGGCGTGGCTGGGGACAGGAAAGCACTGCTAGGCTCCAAAGCCAGATAAACAGTCTCAACACTATAATTCCGAAGAGGAGGTGGGAGAGGGAGGTTGGGCGGGGCCGAAGATTTAGGGACAGGTTCAGATGATGATGTCGCTAGGAGCGGTTTCTCCTCTTCGAGAAAATTTTCCCCAGTGCTAGCCCCACACTCACTCTCAGTGGCGGACGGGTTGGTATAGCTCCCTTCCATTCCCTCGTCTGCCACAAGGTTTCCCTCGGCGAAGGCCGGTTCCGTCGGCTCACACACCTGATCCGTCCCGTGTTGCTCAGGCTCCGTGGTGATGTGCGGCTCGGTCGCTCTTGCTTGCGCTGGCTCGTCCATCACTCTCACGTCCTTCTCACGGTCCGCGGTGGGCTCGTGCTTCCGGTCCTTGCCGTCAGGATGTTGTTGGCTGGGCACTGGGTAGATTGTGGGGCTTGTGTCATCCACTGTGAGCGGCGAATCACATGACACCAGCACCCACTCGACGTAGTCTTTAAAGCTCCCCCGAGGCCCTTCCCCGGACAACTGCTCTTTCGTGGGGGGGTGGGTGGGTGGAAGAAAAGACACGTACGCGAAAACAATAAACAAAAACACTACAAATCACACCACTAAACTTTTAGGTCTGGTATTATGTAACGTAGGGTGTGCAGATAAACACGAAGGCGAGGTAAGGTAAATAGCAGGTAAACTTTATCAAATCCAGACAGGTAATCCAGGCAGAGACACAGGAACACATACAATACCAGACAAAGAACAATGAACTGAACTGAACTTAAATACACAGAGCACAGGGGATAACGAGATGAGTGATTGTGAACAGCTGTGGTGATGAGATTAGTGTCCAAGGAAACAGATTGTGGCGGGAAATTCAAACAAAGGAACATGTGACTGTGAAAATGACAACAAACTGAAAGTCCATGTGGTGATCAGGTGAGACGAGGTGTGACAGGATCTAAGCGAACTGGAATAATTTTGATAACGTTTTATCTATATATAGGGAAAGGAAAGAGAAGGAGGCCTTCACAGGAGAAAATTAAGTAGGCACAGGTCCTCCTTCATCTCATCTGGATATGGCCTGGATCTGGCAGACTACAGCAAACTATAATGGACTATAATGCATTAAGAGCTCGCTCGGGTACTGGGGAGCTAAACCATTTAGTGCTTTGTAAGTAATTAGCAAGATTTTAAAATCTATACAATATTTAACCCTTTGACATGTACGATCACACCGGAGTGATCAGTCTTGGCTGGTCCCTGGAATGTAAAAGTGAAAGTGAAAGTGAAAGTTGTGACGTATTGTCAAGTATGGTGACCCATACTCGAAATTGGTGCTCTGCATTTAACCCATCCCAAGTGCACACACACAGCAGTGAGTAGTGAACACACACACACACAGTGAACACACACCCGGAGCAGTGGGCAGCTATTGCGACAGCGCCCGGGGAGCAATTAGGGGTTAGGTGCCTTGCTCAAGGGCACTTTAATCATGGCATCGAAGGTGGAGAGAGTGTTGTTTATTCACAATCCCCACCTTCAATTCCTGCCGGCGTGGGAATCGAACCAGCAACCTTCACGCTACAAGCCCAACTCTCTCACCATTAGGCCACGACTACCCCCCGATCACACAGGTGTGATTAGAACGTTTATCACATCACTTGATCAAATGCCACATTCAAACTTTCTTGCACGCGTTGGCTGGCACCAATCCAGTGACAGACGCACTCAGCGCTGTCTCTCACAAGCTCCTTATTCAACGACTCCATCAAGCAATTGTGGTGAGTCGAATTAGTCTACAAACATGGTGAGTCATGTCTAGGGATGGGTATCGTTAAGGTTTTAATGGTATTACTACTCTTACCGATACTGCTTAACGGTCCGGTACTTTAACGGTATTCTTATCGGTACTTTGTGTTGTGTGGTTTTTTAAAGAACAAATTGAGAACAGAAATAACATTGCTTTATTTTTTTAATGTAAAATTAATAAAATTATTTATAGTAAAAGAAACAACCATGTTTGAACAAATAACTATTATACAAAAAACAAATGAATGTAAAACAAATTAAATAAACTATATTTTTCTGTAAAATAACTTGAAGTGCTGTGCATTTAGCCAAATAAATGTTTACATACTGATTTTCCTTTATTTGGGATTTTAAAAACAAGTAGAAATATGTTGAATGCATAACGTCATTTCTCCCAAAAGAAATCAACAGTATTTCAAGGTAAGGTAAGCAAACCAATTAGGGAGATTGTACATTTATTTTAAATGACGTGAACAACGTTGATTCAACGTGATTTTAGCATACCTGACGTAGATGGGGTAACCATTAGAGACGAGCTAGCTAGGCAGTCGAAAACTTTGCATTTCTCTGTCTGCACGTAATGCACTTGTAACAAAGTTCATAAATATGGGAAGAAGGAGGCGGGAACCGGCGAACATTCAACAATTTTAACAGTAAAATAATCAAACAATCAAACAAAAAGTTCCTCACGGCGACTGCCGCCCACACAAACCAAATAAAACACAACATAAAATCCCAGGCCTGGTCCTCTCTCGTCCTTCACTTTCGTCGCTCCTCCTTTATGCTTCCGGAGCTCCTCCGTGAAGGACTCGAGACCGGTGCGCCGACACCTAAAAGCGTTAACACACTGCGTCACCGGCCTCGCACCGTTCCCTCACGGCTCTCGCCCGCCCTGCTCGTCACAGCACTTTTGAAAGATGCTTTGACAGATTGCTTGTGTTTCCGCCCTTACATGCAAAAATCTGGTTGCATTTATGACAACGAGCGTTGTCTGGATCAACTTTAGTGAAGTCTAACCACACTTTTGAACGTGTTGCTCTATCAGCCATCGTCACTCTTTGTATTAAGCGAGAGTTTTCGTGCTGTTAAGTGTGTGCGCCGCGCTCGTTGTTGTGTGTGTGTGTGTGTCTGTGTGTGTGTGACATATAGCCTCCGCGGCGCGCATGAGAGATCTTGCGGATCTCACAGACAAACGTCTTAATATTATCACAAATTAGAAATGCTTGGCAAGATAAAATGTGCACGATAACATTATTAAGCAGGAATACATAGTACATTTATTTTTATTTTTTTCTCCAGCACCAAAAGCAGAACCGATAGCGTCAGATCTTACCGATACTACTTTCATAATTTAGCACTGGGGCCAGATCAGCACCGGGTTTCGGTACCCATCCCTAGTCATGTCATCTGTCCTCCTTATTGTAACTTGTACTGCCTGTCACATTTAGTGTAGCTTCCTCTGTCAGAGATGAGGGATTCACATAAATGCAGGGAAATAGTCAGAGACACGCATCCAAGCTTTAATTAAGGATAGTAAGAATGCAAGGGCTTTAGATACCGCTTTGGATGTGACTAGCTTATCAAACCCCATACATTGTTTGGTTCCTGCAGTAGAACAGCTTAGTCGCAGAGCAAAACACTCTTCTGTTCCGATTAGAGCTTCAAACAGATTCTCACCTCCCAGTGACGCACCCACTAAGAATCCTGTTGAAAGTGCCCTAGTTATTGGTGATTCTATTACAAAAATAGTCACATACCCACATGTTTGCTGGGAGTCTGAGTGCTTGACATCGAAGCAAATTTAAAAGTGTCACCACTGTAAGAGATGCGGGAAAATGAACCACCTGGAAGAGGACTGCTGGTACAAGGACCAGGCCTGCCATTCATGTGGGAAAAAAGGCCACATCGAACGAGTGTGCTGAAATAAATGGAACTCTGAGAGAGAACGAAAGCGAGAGAGCAAGTTTAAGCCATGTGAACGTGTGGTAAAGATGATAAGAGACGATTGTATCGTCTGGACACTGGAGGAAAACAAAGTGAGTCCAGTACAGACACAGAAAATGAAATGTTACTGCATATGGTAACTAGAAATGAGCAACTGGCAGACATCTGTATAAATCCATAAATTTGAGGGAAAATGATTGCAATGGAATTGGATGCAGGCACTGGAATATTGTTAATTTCAAAAGAAAAATATGACAGTAACTTCCAGCATATTTCACTTTAACCAATTGACATAATCTGTAGCGGTGATCGTCAACAGTGTAGCGGTGAAGTTGAACAATTTCTTGACATGATTGCCATTGTACGTTGTTAACAGTGATACACCACCATTATTTGATTCAGGCATGGAGTCACAATTGAGACTGTGTTAAAATGGCACTCCCAAGTTTTCAGGAAACAACTAGGCACCATGAAAGGGATTGAGGCTAAAATTACACTAAAACCAGACCATACTCCAAAATTCTACTGGCCACAGGTCGTACCTTATTCTATTCAAGCAAAAGTAGAGACTGAATTGACTCATTTAACAGAGTTGGGAGTGATTTCATCAATACAGTGTTGTGAGTGGGCCACCCCAGTGGTACTAGTTATAAAAAAGGATGGCTCAGTGAGACTGTGTTGATTTTAGAGTGACATTTGAGTGGATCAATTAGTACCCAATTCCATGTATTGAAGATCTCTTTGCATCTCTGGCTCATGGTAAAATATTCAGTAAATTAGACTTGTCAAGTGCTTACTTGCAGATGCCGGTGGCACAGGAGTTAAGGAAATTATGCACCTTATCCACTCAAAAGTTCTATTTTGCTATAACCGTTTTCCCTTCGGGATTGCCCCGGCCCCTGCATTTTTTCAGAAAACAATGGATTGTTCTCTTGACGATTCCAAACACTCATTGCTACATAGATGACATGCTGATTACAGAACGAGATGACACTGATCATCTCAAGACACTGGACCAAGTACTCACTAGATTGGAGAAATATGGTCTGAAATTGCAGCATGAAAAATTATTTTTCAGACAGTCACTGGAGTATCTGGGAGACACAGCTGGATTACACAAATCACCAGTAAAGTTCAAAGCAATTAAGGAAGCAACTGCACCAACCAATATAAGTCAATTACGCTATTTTCTTGGGATTATCAACTACTATGGCCGTTTCATTCCAAATTTGGCATCTGTCCTGAATCCACTTCATACTGTTTTATGTAAAGACAAGAAATGGTGCTGGAACACTGTGAAAACTCATTTCAGAAACTGAAAGCTCTTCTTACCTCGCCAGCTGTACTCACAGACTATGATCCAGAGCTACCTATTCGTCCTATGTTCAGATTGAACAGGAGGGCCTGAGTATAATTTTTGGAATTCACAAATTACATCAGCACTTATAAGGAAGACGGTTTACCCTCCTTACAGATCATCAACCTCAAATTGATATTCTTAGTCCCAACAAGAGCATCCCAGCCATGGCAGCAGCCAGAATGCAACGATGGGCTTTGCTATTAGCCGTCCATGATTTTGTCCTGGAGTATAATAAAGCAGCTGTAAAGAAGAAAAACTGTCACAGGTGCCATTACCAGTGACACATACTGAGAAAATGGACACGATAGATGTGTTCTATGCTGCCCAGGTAGCCACCCTGCCTGTCAGTAGTGCTGAAATTTCACGTGACACCCTAACAGACCCCACTTTGTCACGTGTGCTGGACATGGTTTCAACTGAACGGTTTCCAAAACCTTTAGAGGTACCCACAAACATGTTACCCTTTGTGACGTGATGCCACGAGATCACAGTCGTTCAAGGATGTTTAATGCGGGGAAATCGTGTTTTTGTACTCACAAAACTCCGCTACTGAGTGTTAGCTGATCTGCATATGACCCATGCTTGGGTAGTAAGGATGAAACTTCTGGCCCACAGCTATGTTTGGTGGCCAGGTATTGAGTCTCAGTCCAAATCATGCCAGTCTTGTCAGTGTATCCAAAATGCCCTCTGTCCTGCACCCCTTCACCCATGGATTTGGCCGGCTCATCTTTGGTAAAGGATAAAGGATGTGCATTTTGTGGATAGTACTATCACAAGCAAAACCAATCAGATCTTACAATGACTTTTCAGTCATTATGTTGTCCTTAATATCATTGTCAGTGACCATGGCCAACAGTTTTGGGTGCAACATATCCGCTCTGTGCAGAAAAAAGAGAAAAATGGATATCTGGAGTGGTGATGTCTAGAACGGGACCTGTCTCCTACATCGTCAACGTGGGTCTGGCTGGAACCAGGAAACATCATGTAGATCAACTATTGAAACAAGGGACTCAATCCTCTGAAACCTAGATGGAACCAGAAGTTCCTGTTTGTTCTGATAATTTCCAGGCACGTCCGCATCAGGAGAATGCTGGGGAAAAGTTTAACAGTCTTGTAGATGGTATAACTAACAAATCAGGAACTGGCAACATTGACAAATCACCGTCAAGGACTGTACAAACGAGAGAATTCTATTAAGCGTTATCCTACCAGTCTTACTAGGCCACCTGACCGGTCATGCAAAATCAGGCCCTTTCTGATTGAGTATGCAACACAACTTCTCGTCCAGGCCCTAGTCATTTCTAGGCTTGATTACTGAAATGCTCTTCTGGCTGGACTGCCATCAAGTGCAATCAATCTTCTTCAAATGATCCAGAACGCTGCTGCGCGTCTTGTCATCAACAAGCCTAAGAAAGTCCATATCACGCCTCTCTTCATCTCTCTGCACTGACTACCCCTTGCTGTTCACATCAAGTTCAAGACGTTGACGCTTGCTTTCTGGTCCACCACAGGCTACGCACCCTCCTACCTCCACTCATTGTTACAACTCCCACCAGAAGCCTGTGATCACTTAAGGAGTGAAGGCTTGTGGTACCATCACAGAGAGCCACAAAATCACTCTCTAGAACATTCTCATTCACTGTTCCCTGCAGGTGGAATCTCCCTTCATCAGGAATGTAGAATATCTGTCAATATTCAAAAGACAGCTGAAAATTCATCTCTCTCGTGAGCACTTAACCCCTTCATAAAAAAAATCTATCCTTTCTTTTTATCTTCCTATTTTAGCATATGCTACTTTGAGCAATGTCTGGAACTTGTATTGTGAGCACTTCCTGTGCCTATTTGCTTCTTCATGAAGAATCGTTTGTTTGTTTTCCTCACTTGTAATTCGCTTTGGATAAAAGCGTCGGCCAAATGATTAAATGTAAGAGGGAAGGGGAACGCCTCTGTGTGATTCCATCGTGAAGCAAGTATGGAATCGGTTCAATGGTGTGACGATACATTGACAATGGCGGGACACCATACTCCTAGTGGAGTGGGCCCGTACTGACCGGCTGACCCATAAGCAAGTGAGATGGCCTCAGCCACACAGTATTCCTCATCCTCTGTTTAGATGCAGGGAACCCTTCCTGGGGGAACCAAACCAAATTAACAACTGTTCAGACTTTCTCCACAGGAAAGCTCTGTGGACATAGGCGTCTAAGGCTCATACTGGACAAAGCAGATTCAGTTTCTCCTGGGCTGATGTCCTGAAGGAAGGAGGACAGAAGGCTTGCAGTATGATAAGTCTGACAACATTAGGGACATTAGGAACATATCCTGGCCTTAACCTGAAAGTGCCACAAAGGAAATGCGTAATTAGAGGCAGTGTTAATTTTGACAGCAAATTCTGATTTAGTCTTAGTCTTAGTCTTTTGAATAACACATCATTTAGTTTTAGTCATATTTTAGTCATCTGAAATGTTTTAGTCTTAGTCTAGTCTTAAGTCTTTTAGTCTTAGTAAAACAATATTAGCACATTTTAGTCAACTAAATCTACAGTCGACTTGACTAAATGTTTCTCTGAGAATTTCCGGTCATTGAAAGTATCCATCAGTCTGTTATAGAATTGTATTAAGGTTTGAATATGCAATACAGGCACAGATTTAACGGTTGTAATACAAAACATGTATTTTATTTTATTCTTAATGTCAAAAACACTTTAGTGAACAGAACAGATTAGTGCAATTATCAAATGTAGAATAAAATATGTATTGGCTGTAATGCCATTGCACACACTACCAACGAAATGTTCAAGTAAATAAAAAAAACCTGCTCCTTAATGTTCAAGTAAAAAAACCCTGCTCTCTCAGCATTGAAAATACAGGTAAATATCACATTAAACTAAAAAGCACATAACTCTGTAAGCATCATCTATTACTCTGTACATTGTGTGCAAAATCAAAGAGATTTGAAAAGAAAAACAAAACATATGTAAAAGAAAATATGCATTGCTTGTAATGTCATTAGACACAAAATGATATATTCTTCTGTTAACAATTAAAAGAAGTATCAATGAGCTCAACTCAAGACAAGTGAATTACATGCTAAACAGTAATGCCATTATTGCATGGAATAATGGAAAAAAATCTTCGACGTACGTCAGAACTGAACCGACGAATTGGGATATCGCACGAGAGCCCTATCATCTTCGAGTGTAAACTAAACGAGCCAATGAAGATTGGCGTGCGAGCTTTCGCGTGCCGCACTCCGCCCCGCGCGAGCGGGTATAAATACGGAAGCGGCAGCGCTCGCACTTTGTCTTTCGCTTCAGAGCCGTGCAGTGTTTGCTGTATCGTCTGAAGAGTGTGAAGTGAACGGAGAGCTAAAAGAACGAGAGTTCCTGTGCGGGTGTACGGCGCAACAGCGATCCCGCGATCCCCACGGTCCTAAAGACTGCTGTTTTTACAGCAACCTGAGAGAGCAGTATCAGAGAGATGGGTTGCGATTTGGGCCGGTGGTGCGCGCTCTGCAGGCTGTAAAGTGTCTTGCAGCAGCGCTGCGGTGAATCCCTGTGTGCTTCAGCACAGTACTAAAAGAGCTTTCAATTTCCTTCACGAGCGTCGAGTACGTCTTTTTCAAGATGTCATTCCGCTCGTGCGCTGCTGGATGCGGTCGTTCCCTGTCACCAGCTTACGGGCACAATCGCTGCATCACATGCTTGGGCGTTCGGCATGCTGAGGCAGCTTTTGTGGATAGTTCATGTTCTCATTGTGGGAACATGACTATCGCGGTGTTGAGATCGCGGCTTGCTTACCTTGGTTCTCAAGGCCAAGCCCCCGTCCCTGCCCCCCGATCTAGCGCCCCCCCAGAGGGTCGCTACTTCCGCGTATAGGCCGGGAGATCTGAGGATCACGGTCAGGGCTTCCCCGCCGAGCCAGTCTCCGTGGGCCCCTGGTCCCTCACACACACCGCAACCCGTGGTGATGCCAGAGGAGCGCGTTGGTCCCTCTCATGAGCGACCAGCCGTCTCTTTTGGTGCGCCGGCTGATGATCAGATGTTGATTGCGGCATCGGAAGGCGGGCTTGAGTCATCTGGAGATGAAGGCTCTGATGCGCCACCTCCTGGGGGTGTGGCGTTTTCCAGCCCGATCCAGAATTCACGGCCATGCTTGCCCGGGCCGCTGGGAGTATCGGGCTCGAGTGGAACCCTCCACCGTGTCCCGAAACCTCCCGGCTGGACGATTGGTTTCTCGGGGCAGCCCGTGCTGGTTCTCAGCGCTCTGCCCCGGTTCCTTTCTTTCCGGAAGTGCATGAGGAGGTGACTAGATCGTAGAGGGCACCTTTTTCTGTCCGAACCGGTCGGGTCCCTCCTCCGCCTTCACCGTCCTGGATGGCGGTGCAGCTAGGGGTACGTGGGGATCCCCCCAGTTGAGCGCGCCAACTGGCGGGGTACCCGCGCCTCCCGTCACGGGCCTGTAAGTTCTCGTCCTTCTAATGGACGAGCCTTGCAGAACCTGTGGGCAGGCTGCATCTGCCCTGCATGCCATGGCGTTGCTGCAGGTCTACCAGGCCAAGGCACTTCGTGACATGCCCCAGGGCGGTCTTGACCAACAGCTCGTGGAAGAGCGGCGAGCCGCCACCGACCTCGCCCTCCGGGCGACGAAGGTGACTGCGTGCTCGGTTGGTCAAGCGATGGCCACGCTGGTGGTTCAGCAGTGCCATCTCTGGCTCAACCTGACAGACATGAGGGAGGCTGATAAGTATCGGTTCCTGGACTCCCCTGTGTCCCAGGTTGGGCTATTCGGTGACGCGGTCGAGAGCTTCGCCCTACAGTTCTCGGCCGCACAGCAGACGGAGGCCCTGAAGCATGTCCTGCCCCGGCATGTAGCTGCTGCCTCCACCCAGCCGCCGGTGGCGGCCTCCTCATCTGCTCGTCACCGAGGGCGCCCGCCTGCGTCATCCTCCGCCCCTGCGAAGTCTGCAAAGCAGCAGCCATCACCAGCAGACCTCAGGGAGCCGGTCGCAGGCTTGGCGCCCAGCCCGCTCAGCCCGCAGCCAAGCCAGGTGGCAAACACACCAGAAGCGGCCCTGAGACGGGCGACTCGGAGGAAGTTGGAGCTGCTTCTCGGGAGACGGTGAAGGCACTGCTCCCTCCCCCGGAGGAGGGCCGGGTGGAGAATAATTTGTTTCCTTTCTGTTCCGCCGCTGGCTCCCCGGAGTCCAGCGGTACCCACATTCTAATTGAAAGAGCAGTTTCCACTTCCTCTGGGTCACAAGAGGGCGCGTCTGGCGGTGTGTCACGCTATGCCTGGCCACCCTCAGCCCCCTCTCATTTCGCCAGTGGAGGGCAGTGTGCTGGTCGAGGCCGCCTTCGTGCCGTCTCCCACGCGCACTGTCACTCTGCGGAGCCAAACCTCACTTCGGGCCGCTCTGCCGTCCGAGTCAGGTTCCCTGGCTCCGCCTCGCTGCCCCCCCGCCGGTACGTCTGTTGTGCCGTTGGGCCCGCTGGTGCGGAGTCTGGGAGCCTGGCAAACGCTTCCCAGCCCGTCTCGCTGGCTCATCCGCACGATCAGACTCGGCTATGCGATTCAGTTCGCCCGGCGTCCCCCGGTGTTCAGGGGCATCCATTTTACTCGCGTGAATGCGAACGATGCTCCTGTACTTCGGGCGGAGATTGCAGTCCTACTGGCGAAGGACGCAATAGAGCCGGTCCCTCCAGCCGATATGAGGTCAGGGTTTTACAGCCCCTACTTCATTGTACCCAAGAAAGGCGGTGGGTTACAGCCAATCTTGGACCTGCGAGTCTTGAATCGGTCCCTTCACAGGCTGCCGTTCAAGATGCTGACGCAGTAACGCATTTTCGAGTGCATCCGTCCCCAAGATTGGTTTGCAGCGATCGACCTGAAGTACGCGTACTTTCATGTCTCGATTCTTCCTCGACACAAACCCTTTCTACGGTTTGGGTTAGAGGGTTGGGCATGTCAGTACAACGTCCTACCCTTCGGGCTGGCCCTGTCGCCCCGTGTCTTTACCAAGATTGCGGAGACGGCCATTGTTCCGCTCAAGGAACAGGGTGTTCGCATCTATCTCGACGACTGGCTGATCCTAGCTCACTCGCGAGAGCAGTTGTGCGAACACAGGGACCTGGTGTTAGCTCACCTCAGCCGGTTGGGTCTTCGGGTCAACTGGGACAAGAGCAAACTCACCCCCGGGCAGAGGATCTCTTATCTCGGTATGGAACTGGACTTGGTCAACCAGACTGCGCGCCTCTCCGAGGAGCGCGTCCAGTCGGTGTTGAACTGCCTGAGTATGCTCAAGAGCAGGACAGCGGCCCCACTGAAATTATTTCAGAGGCTCCTGGGGCATATGGCATCAGCAGCCGCAGTTACGTCGCTCGGATTGCTTCATATGAGGCCGCTTCAACACTGGCTTCATGGCCGAGTCCCGAGATGGGCGTGGCAACGCGGTACGTTCCGTGTGGCCGTTACACCGAACTGCCGTCGTACCCTCACTCAGTGGTCCGACCCCTCGTTCCTGCGGGCTGGAGTTCCCCTGGAACAGGTGTCCAGGCATGCGTGGTCTCCACGGATGCCTCATCCACCGGGTGGGGGGCCACGTACAACGGGCATGCAGTTTCAGGTCTGTGGACGGGGCCTCAACTGCAGTGGCATATCAATTGCCTCGAGTTGTAGCAGTACGTCTTGCGCTAGGCCACCTCAAGGGGCTGCTACTAGGCAAGCACGTACTGGTCCGTACGGACAACACTGCGACCGTTGCGTACATCAACCACCAGGGCGGTCTACGCTCCCGTCGCATGTCACAACTCGCCCGCCATCTCCTCCTATGGAGTCAGAAGCATCTGAGGTCGCTTCATGCCATTCACATCCCAGGCGTGCTCAACCGTGCAGCCGACGAGCTCTCACGGCAGCCTCCGTTTCCTGGAGAATGGAGACTCCATCCCCAGGCAGTCCAGCTGATATGGCGTCGCTTCGGGACTGCTCAGATAGATCTGTTGCCGCCCCGGACTCGACCCATTGCCTGTTGTTTACTCCCTGTCCGAGGGCACCCTCGGCACGGACGCACTGGCACACAGCTGGCCCCGGGGCCTCCGCAAATATGCGTTTCCCCCAGTGAGCCTTCTTGCACAGACATTGTGCAAAGTCAGGGAGGACGAGGAGCAGGTCCTGCTAGTTGCGCCGTATTGGCCCAACCGGACCTGGTTTTCAGAACGCTTGCTCCTCGCGACAGCACCTCCTTGGCCCATTCCTCTGAGGAAGGACCTTCTGACTCAGAGACGGGGCACCCTCTGGCACCCGCGTCCGGACCTCTGGAATCTCCATGTCTGGTCCCTGGATGGGACACGGAGGTTCTAGGTGGCTTACCCCAATCAGTGGTAGACATCATCACTTCCGCTAGAGCTCCCTCTACGAGGCACCTCTATGCCTTGAAGTGGAACCTGTTCGTCGAATGGTGTTCTTCTCACCAGGAGAACCCCCGATCTTGCTCGGTCAGGTCAGTGCTTTCCTTCCTGCAAGAGGGTCTGGAGCGAAGGCTGTCTCCCTCCACCCTAAAAGTGTATGTTGCCGCTATCGCCGCACATCATGATGCAGTTGAAGGTAAGTCGCTGGGGAAGCATGACCTGATCGTCAGGTTCCTGAGGGGGGCGAGGAGACTGAATCCGCCTCGCCCACTCTCTATACCCTCTTGGGACTTGTCCCTGGTGCTTACAGCTCTCCGGGGACCTCCCTTTGAGCCTTTGCAGTCAGCAGAGTTAAAAATTCTGTCACTTAAAACAGTTCTCCTGACTGCGCTGGCCTCCATCAAGAGGGTAGGGGACCTGCACGCTTTTTCGGTCGACGAATCGTGCCTAGAATTCGGGCCGGCTAACTCTCACGTTATCTTGAGACCCCGGCCCGGATATGTGCCCAAGGTTCCTACCACTCCCTCTAGAGATCAGGTAGTGAACCTGCAAGCGCTGCCCTCGGAGGAGGCAGACCCAGCCCTGGCTTTGCTCTGTCCTGTCCGCGCTCTGCGTCTGTACGTGGACAGAACTCAAAGCTTCAGGACCTCAGACCAGCTCTTCGTCTGTTACGGAGGCCAGCAGAAGGGAAAGGCTGTCTCCAAGCAGAGGATGGCCCACTGGATAGTGGACGCCATCGCCTTGGCTTATCAGTCCCAAGGCGTGCCTTGCCCGCTCGGGTTGAGGGCTCACCCCTAGGGGGGTAGCTTCTTCCTGGGCGCTGGCTCACGGCGCCTCGCTGACAGATATATGTAGAGCTGCGGGCTGGGCGACACCCAACATGTTCGCTAGATTCTATAGCCTTCGTGTAGAATTGGTATCTTCCCGTGTACTCGCCCCTACTGGCCGGTAGCGCGAAGAACCCTTTCTAGTGTCCGCTTGCATACGCCACTCCCGCCCGCTGGGCCGGATACGTGCGTCTATTGCTCCAGTAGGGTTCCCCAGTTGGCGAACCCTGTTGAGTCCTCCGCCACCCCTTGCGGCTCCGGACATTGCGGAGTGTCCGTTGCTAGGCTTAAGCACGCATCCTGCCTCTGCTAAGCTGGGTTCCATATGTTGTGACCCCTACGGCGGTCCCATATGTGTAATGTCCACGGTAGCCTTCCTATGTAAGCCCGTGTCTTTCCCTCAGCAGAGCCCGCTCTGCTGTCCCTGCTAGATGTGTCTCCCCCCTACCTAGGCCGGAGCCATCCAAGGGACTTCATATGTGCACTGCCCACGGCCAGTCCATATGTACATTCCCACGTAAATTTCCTCCCTTCGGGTAGGTTGTGGTCTCCGCAGCGTCCCCAGTGGGCACGCTTTCCCAGTGTTATCCAAGTCTTACTGAGTGGGTCATGCGGAACAGCAGTAGACTTCCCTGGCGTAAGTCCGGTCCCTTCTCCGTCCCTAGTGCGCGCCGGGATGCTGCGACTTACGTTGGGCGCTGGAGGGGGTCAGTAACTGTGGCGTTTTATTAGGGATCCCAATTCGTCGGTTCAGTTCTGACGTACGTCGAACGTGACCGACTGAAAGGGAACGTCTCGGTTACGTATGTAACCCTCGTTCCCTGAAGGAGGGAACGGAGACGTACGTCCCGTCGCCACAGTTCCTGTACCCCGCTGAGCGCGGACCACTGCTCGTCTCCTCAGCGAAAAACAAAGTGCGAGCGCTGCCGCTTCCGTATTTATACCCGCTCGCGGGGGCGGAGTGCGGCACGCGAAAGCTCGCACGCCAATCTTCATTGGCTCGTTTAGTTTACACTCGAAGATGATAGGGCTCTCGTGCGATATCCCAATTCGTCGGTTCAGTTCTGACGTACGTCTCCGTTCCCTCCTTCAGGGAACGAGGGTTACATACGTAACCGAGACGTTTTGTCATCACCTGTTCCCCATCAATTATCCTCTTGTGTTCGCTGTATAAATTCCCTCTGTTTCAGTCCAGTCTTTGTCGAGCGTTAAAGTTTCGTGGCTCGTTGTACCTGTCCTGTATCCTGTCGTGTTTCAATAAATTCCTTATTGTTCATCAGTCCTTCGTCTCCGTGCTTCCTAGCACCCTCACGAGCAAAGCGTGACAAAAACAAATACAAGATCAGTAACTTTCAAGTTTTGCATGTACTACTACAAGAAATGCTGTAAAGAGTAGTAAATACAACCAATCTATTTGTTTCTGTTCATTTTAAGGAAAGCACTTCGCTCCAATTTGACCCTTCCTCTGTTGCGCCGTCCTCTTGTGAGGTCACCAGTGATGCTGAATACCCTCTCTGCAAAAGCTTGAGAAGCTGGCATAGCCAACAAGTCTAACGCAAAAGGTTTTAAACTATGATAAAAACTGTCACTCTTTGCCAGCCAGAAGTCTGTCCCTGTGTCCTCAGTGATAGGATGTTAAAGTTCTTCCTTGTACTTGATGATCTGCTGCCTGATGCTGGTTTTGGAGGTTTTCTGTTTAGGCCTTGTGGTGCGGCATTTTGAGAGGAACCTAAACACCGGCTGCTTTGAGGATGGTGCTGGTTCTGTTTCCTCAATAGTCAAGTCAAGTCAAGTCATCTTTATTTATATAGCGCTTTTTACAATGCAAATTGTGGCAAAGCAGCTTTACATTAATAAGAAAATGGTGTCATTGTGCAGCTTATTCTATATATTATTGATTCATTCCGTTGCAAATATCAATAGTTATTAGTCTAGTTAATTTATGTATATCAGCACTGCAGAAAACAGTGATGTAATCGTCCGGCTCAGCTCAGTTTGTATACAACGGCGCCAATACAGGCATATCAAAAACACTGCTGAATATCAAGCAAGTGTCCCCAACTTAAGCAAGCCAAAGGCAACAGCGGCAAGGAACCAAAACTCCAACAAATGGAGAAAAAAACCTCGGGAGAAACCAGGCTTAGTCGGGGGGCCAGTTCTCCTCTGGCCAACAGTGAACACTTGTCCGATACTCAGGCAGAGTTACAGGTCATTAAACCGTTTTGGAATCGCAACAGTCAAAATATTTAATCTAGTTTAAGATCTTTTTGATCACGCCGGTATGGGACGGTTTGTTGGGATATGTGCCACTGGCTGATGAGTCGGTAAGGTCTTAACAAAGGATGAGCTAGTTAACACAGTCTCCGCCGACACCACAGGGCCACATTGCTGCCGCACACAGGCACAGGTTCCCCGTCCGACCCGGACACGGCCCAGATCCAGCCAATCACGTTAATTGGTAAACCTCGGGATAAGCAGAGAGACAAAAAATTAGCGTAGACGCCATTCTTCTTCTGATGTACCGAGTACATCTGGTGTTATAGGAAGTGATCCCGGTTCCGGCTGACCTGATCTATGCAGCCTAACAATCCTTTAACGGATATGAAGACAAAAGTTTATAGTGCGTCATGTGTATGCCAAGTTAAATAGATGCGTTTTTAGTCTAGATTTAAACTGACAGAGTGTGTCTGCTTCCCGAACAATGCTAGGAAGATTGTTCCAGAGTTTAGGTGCCAAATAGGAAAAGGATCTACCGCCTGCGGTTGATTTTGATATTCTAGGCATTAACAACTGGCCAGAATTCTGAGATCGTAATAGACGCGAAGGACTATAATGCATTAAGAGCTCACTCAGGTACTGGGGAGCTAAGCCATTTAGTGCTTTGTAAGTAATTAGCAAGATTTTAAAATCTATACGATGTTTAATAGGGAGCCAGTGCAGTTTTGACAGAACAGGGCTAATATGTTCATATTTCCTGGTTCTAGTAAGGACTCTAGCAGCTGCGTTTTGGACCAGCTGTAATTTGTTTATCACGCGAGCAGGGCAACCACCCAATAGAGCGTTACAGTAATCTAGTCTCGAGGTCATAAACGCATGAACTAGCTGTTCCGCATTTGTCATTGAGAGCATATGTCGCAATTTAGATATATTTTTAAGATGGAAGAATGCGGTTTTACATATGCTAGAAATGTGGCTTTCAAATGAAAGATTGCTATCAAAGAGCACACCCAGGTTCCTAACTGACGAAGACGACTTAACAGAGCAGCCATCAAGTGTTAGACAGTATTCTAGGTTTTTATGTGAAGTTTTTGGTCCAATAATTAGAATCTCTGTTTTTTCTGAGTTTAGTAGTAGGAAATTACAAGTCATCCAATTTTTTATATCAGCTACGCATTCTGTTAATTTTGAGAATTGGTAGGTTTCGTCAGGGCGCGAGGAAATATAGAGCTGAGTATCATCAGCGTAACAGTGAAAGCTAATGCCATGCTTCCTAATGACATCTCCCAAGGGTAGCATGTACAGAGTGAAAAGCAACGGTCCTAGAACTGAGCCTTGTGGTACTCCATATTTAACTTGTGATCGAAATGACATCTCTTCGTTTACTACTACAAACTGATAACGGTCAGATAAGTATGATTTGAACCATGCCAATGCAATTCCACTAATTCCAGCATAATTTTCTAGTCTATTCAAAAGAATATTGTGGTCGATTGTGTCAAAAGCAGCACTGAGGTCTAGTAACACTAATAGAGAGATACAACCATGATCTAATGATAAGAGCAAATCATTTGTAACTCTAATGAGAGCAGTCTCAGTACTATGGTACGGTCTAAATCCTGACTGGAAAACCTCACAGATACCATTTCTTTCCAAGTAGGAACTAAGCTGAGATGATACTGCCTTTTCTAGTATTTTTGACAGAAAGGTAGATTGGAAATCGGTCTGTTATTGACTAATTCACCAGGATCAAGTTGTGGTTTTTTAATAAGAGGTTTGATAATAGCCTGCTTAAAATTTTTTGGTACGTAACCTAGTGATAAAGATGAATTAATGATCTTAAGAAGAGGATCTATGACCTCTGGAAGCATCTCTTTCAATAGCTTAGTCGGTATAGGGTCTAACATACATGTTGTAGATTTTGATGATTTAACAAGTTTAGATAATTCTTCCTTTCCTATGGCAGCGAATGAATGGAATTTTTCCTCAGGGATACAACAACCCACTGTCTGATGTGATACGGTAGTAGACAGTTGCATGGCTATAATTTTCTCTCTAATGTTGTCAATCTTGCTAGTAAAGAAGTTCATAAAGTCATTACTGCTGTGCTGTTTGGAAACATCAGAAGTTGAGGCTGTATTTCTTGTTAATTTAGCCACTGTATTAAATAAATACTTAGGGTTGTGTTTATTTTCTTCTAAAAGATTTGAAAAATAAGCAGATCTAGCGGTTTTTACAGCCTTTCTGTACTCCATCATTTTCTCTCTCCATGAAATCCGAAAAACTTCTAGTTTTGAATTCTTCCAGCTGCGCTCCAGTTTTCTGGCTGCTCTCTTAAGGGCCCGAGTGTGCTCGTTATACCATGGTGTTGGACTAATATCCTTAATCTTTTTTAAGCGCAAAGAAGCGACAGAGTCTAGAGTGTTCGAAAAGAGAGCGTCAATAGTTTCTGTTGCAACATCGAGTTCTTCTAAGCTGTCTGGTTTGCTAAGTTGATGAAACTGATCAGGAAGATTATTTATAAAGCAATTTTTAGTGGTAGAAGTGATGGTTCTAACATATTTATGGCAGACAGGCGGTTTTCCAGCCTTGGATAAATGTAGCACGCATGAGACTAGATAATGATCTGAGACGTCATCGCTCTGCTGCAGAATTTCAACGGCATCAATATTGATTCCATGTGACAATATTAGATCTAGAGTATGATTACGACAATGAGTTGGTCCTGACACGTGTTGTCTAACTCCAATAGAGCTTAGAATATCTGTTAGTGCCAATCCCAAAGCGTCTTTTTCATTATCTACATGTATATTAAAATCACCAACAATAAGGACTTTATCCACAGCCAGTACTAACTTCGATAGAAAATCAGCAAATTCTTTGATAAAATCTGTATGGTGCCCTGGTGGCCTGTATACAGTAGCCAACACAAATTTCAAATGAGATTTGTCACTTACATTATATAACGTTACATAGAGCACCATCACTTCAAAAGAGATATATTTGAAAGACTTTTGAGTAATACTGAAGATATTACTATAGATTACAGCAACACCTCCCCCTTTACCTTTCTGACGAGGTTCGTGTCGATAATAGTAACCTTGAGGGCTAGACTCATTTAAAGTAATGTAATCGTCTGGTTTTAGCCAGGTTTCTGTCAAACACAGCACATCTAGGTTATTTTCTGTGATAATATCATTTACAATAAGTGCTTTTGAAGAAAGGGATCGAATATTCAGCAACCCAAGCTTTATCATTTTGTTATCTTTATAATCTCTGTTTACTACTTGTTGAACATCAATTAAATTAAATTATCACCCGTAAATGGGTTTGGAAGTTTTCTGTATTTATAACCTCTTCTTCTGCATCATCTTCAGACTGGTCCTCCTGTCTTGTGTGTGGGAAAGTGCATTTGACCAGATAGTCTTCTGCCTTTTTCAGCAGTTCCTGGATATTTCCATCAGCCACATCAACATTAACAAGAATCTCACAGACAGTTGGGTTGACAAAGCAGACTTTTGCCACTCACTAGTACGCAAATTGTCCCATCCCATGTCATTTGTGATTTGACAGACTGCTTCTTTGACTGTGAGGAGTCACGTGACCATGTTGAATGTGCTTGACCAACATGTGGGGCAGTCATTTACAACAATAACATCACACTGGTCCACTAACTTCTGTGTTGCGACTGAGGACTTGGGAAAGAGCTTCACCACATACCTTGCTTTATCAAGGACTCTTTTGACAGTTGTCTCTTTCTGCAACATGTGGACCACAAGTTGTATGGTATGTACCACGCACGGTGTCCGGTCCATTTCCATGTCGACATGATGGTACCTAATAACAAGAAGAAAAGACAACCAAATAAGTCTAAACCTAATAAAGTGGCTGGTGTGTGTGTCTGTATATACTGTATATATGTAGTGTGTGGCAGGGGGAAAATCATTCATGTGATAATTGACTGTCATGTGAAAGAATAAACTAAACATGGCGTACCGCTGGTCATCAATTTCAGAGTCACTTTCCATCGTGGACCCAGGGGAGTCGTCCTCAGAGCTGGTTTCTTCTGCTGTGGTGTTTTTAAAGGCTGCCACCATGTTACTCCCATTGTCCGTTATTACCGTCAGGATCTTCTCCTTTGTTATGGCCCACTCTTGCATACATTTGTCCACACATGCCTTAATAGACTGTGCTGTGTGTGGGTGAGCTACTTGTTCAAGTGCCAACAATATATGTACAGGTTTACTTAGTTCAACACAAAAGTAGCATGCGCTTATAGCAAGAAATGAGGCTGTCAGTCCTTTTTTTGTTCACAAGTCAAGGCCAATGGATACTCTCCGGGCAGCAGCCAGTCTCTCTTTGAATTTTTGTCTTTCATGTTTATACTGTGTTTCAATCAAATTGCTCATTTTAGTTTTCTTTGGAACTGTTAGTCTCCTATCTACTATCTCCATCATTGGCACAAAGTCCTCATCTTCAATTGTTGTGACTGGTAAACCTGTGCGTCCAATCCATCTAGCTATGGCCTGCTCCTTGGTCTGTTGTTCCTTCGATTCAGTTTTGTACTTTGAAGAACATTGGAAAGCTGTAGAGATGGCCTGCTGCTGGGTTGCACTAGCAGCACTAGCTTTATTTCCACTTGGCCCATAGTCATCTTTGTCATCATCAGATGTCTTCTGTATCGGTGAGGGTGAATAAAGGGGGAATCAAGTTTTTTTATTTCTTGCCCAATCTCCTCAGATCTCTCTCTCACACACACACTCTCTCTCACACACACACTCTCTCACACAGACTCTCTCTCTCTCACACACACACACACAAACACACACACACACACACACCCTTTGTCCAGTCGTATACAACACCAAAACATCTACTATACAATCTATACTAGTACACATTTTATTCAATTTGAGGACATTGAATATTTATACTCATATTAATTCAGCAAGACAATCGTCTAATCAATACAGTTCAGAAGTGGTTTTCTATAGTTTCTATTTTATTCCAAGTTTAGTAGAAACATGGTGGTTTATCTGATAAAATAACCTTAGCGTGTATGCTTACCTTCGCATGTATTTCTGGATGAATTGTCAGTAAATGTCGCTTCAATTTGGTGGTGTTTTTCCCAGTGATTTTTGCTCCACACGGTTTACAGGCGGTCTTGTTATCCTTGTTGTCATATGTGAAGTGTGACCGGATGTCAATTCTTCGTTTTCGTCCAAATTCTGACATTGCTGCTAACCCTGCTGCCGTGCCCGCGCCTTTTTAAAATGGCTCTTCTGCTTGCTTCTGCAGAGATCAAGCTACCCTCAAAGATTCGCTCTGATTGGATCTCTTCTCCATTCGTCCCGCCCTAATATTTTCGTCTCGTTTTTATTCGTTGACTTAAGTGTCAGTTATATTTCGTCACATTTTTCATCATCATATCTGACTTTTTATTTAGTTTTTATTTAGTTTTCGTCCGTGAAAAAGGTTCGTTGACGAATATTTATCGTCATAGTCTTCGTCAACGAAATTAACACTGATTAGAGGGTTTTTGCCAAAAGATACATGAGAACCTCAACCCCAAATTTCTCATGTGGGCAAGAACAACATCCCGATGTTGGACTGCTAGTTGCTCTGATTGAGCTCAAATCAACCAATCATTGATATAATTGAGTATGTGGATGCCCTGGAGTCACAGTGGAGCCAGCACTGCATCCACACAATTCGTGAAAGTGCGGGGAGATAACGCTATGGCGAAAGGAAGAACTCAATATTGGTACGCTTCGCCCCCGAAAGTGAACCTCAAAAACTTCCTGTGTTGTGGAAGGATGGATAGATGGAAGTATGTGTCCTTGAGATCTATCGGGACAAATCAGTCCACGGACCTGAATTGTGACACAATCTTCTTGAGAGTAAGTATCTTGAAAACTTCCCAACAGCTTCCCTACAGAGAGACTACCTTCTTTGCAAAAATGTAGTATCGGCTGTAAAAACCTGACTCCCTGCTGGGTGGAGGAAGCCGTTCTAAAGCCTCCTTTTGCAAAAAAGCTTTCACCTCCTGTTCCATAACCAAATCCTGCTCGGGTCCCTCCATGGTGGGCAGGACCCCGCTGAATCGGGGTGTGTGAGACATGAACTGAATTCTATTGCCTTTTTTGACTGTCTAGAGCACCCAGCGAGATATTTGGTAGAAGCTTCCACTCTGTCAGAAAATCTAATAAGCATACCAGTTTCTCGAGACTGGCCTCTGGTGTGTTTTGAACAGCAAATGCAGCACCCTGAAGTGGCACACTGACAAGGAATGACTGGCTTAACTGCTTTAAAATCCTCCTTGGAGGAGGCGGACCACCCTTGTTTGGATTCCCACTGAGAGCACTGTGCCCTGGCAAATAGACGGGGTTGGCACAGCGGCCCCCTGAGGGCACCGAAGGGAGACGGGCCCCTTATGAGGTGGGATCCGCTGCCTTTGAGGGAGGGTGCACCCTGGAAGCCTGAGGTTGGTGGCGTCAGGACATCTTTTTAGACAAAGCCCTCTTAGTGACAATAATGGTCCTCCCGCTCAGCAATCCTAGAGGCATGAGTTCAGCGCTGCAGGAATTTCTGGAACACTGCCACCTGCTTTTTCACTTCATGAAGCCTCTCGGGGACAGAGTTGGCTGCCTCACTAAAGAGGCCAGCAGGAGAAAGGCGGCTTCCATAAGGAAACCCTTTTTTTTTTCCCTTCATTCCTGCAAGGTTCAATCAGAGATGCCTCTCTTGACCTGCTGCCGAGTACGCTTTACTCAACAAAGCAGATGTAGCTCTTAGAGGTTTGGTGGATAATACTGGTGTTTTAAGGGACGATGCTGACTCAGGGAAGAAATGGTTTGTAAGCGTCTCTTCAGCCTTTGACATCGCCCCATAACCACTTTGTTTAACCCCATAGATGTCTGAATATGTGGATGTCTGACAGTTAAACACACGGTATGATATGGGTCTTTTCCACGACCTCAACACCTCAGGAAAGAAGGTTGAGCATGCGAGGGTAGAAAGCATTCATCCAGCTTGTTCTTCTGCCTCGTCTTTTGCTTATCAGCGGGCTAAGCGACCACATGAGTGATCACCTCCACAAGCTCCTCACACGCAGGAGAGTGAAGTGACGAGTCTTCACTTTTTCCTGCCTCGATACTCACAACGTCCAATTCCTCAGAACTGGATGTGTGAAGTACCAGTGCCTGCTTGACAAAAAAATAATAAAAGACTTGACTTGACTTTGACTTGATATTTGTGACTTGAGACTTGACTCGGATTTGAGTGAAATGACTGGAAATAAAGTCTGTTATTTAATACATATCGGGTTTTGAAGGCACCGCAACCTAACCACGTGATGCAGCAGGCAAGAGGAGAGATCTAATGTAAGAGCATGGATAGTCGTGACTGAGCAGGTGCTACGCCAAGAATAATTAAGTTTGGGTAACGTTACCAGGATTATGTGCAAGACGGTACTAAGAAGAGAAGAACAGCAGTATGCAAGGCCTCCAACACGAAGATATGTGATACAACCAACACCACTTCGAATTTCACTTGACTATTCAAATCCCACAAAAAATTGTAAGTGACTAAGTCAGACCCGCTGTTTTAAGCTAACCCTGTGTCTTGGCTAGTCAAAGGTTATACTAGTTGTGATAGACTTAACATTTTGGACATGAGTTAAGAGTTGAATTTGAATTGGTTTTGCATCATTAAACAGAAAATTGGGTTAAAACCAGTGCTGTCAAAGTTAATGCATTAACGCATGCGATCATTTTTTTTTTCATTTTAACTCCTTAAAAATATTAAACGCAATTAACACAACATCCGTTTTTTCTGTCATCCTATGGCTAGCATGATTATATATAATCTCGCTCTTATTCATGCAAATCCTTTTAAGCATGGCAAAAGAGAAAAATTTTTTAATTCATTGTAAATGGTTATTCACTGTTTATAAGGAAATGTCAGCTTTTTTTAAATAGCACTTATGCATGTGTACAGTGTCTAATAATTGATCTTCAGTGTTAGACATTGAGTGAAAAGTCTATGGTTAGGGGATGCACATAAGTATATTGTGTATACGCACACGCATTAATACATACAAATGATGTGTGGCTCATTTAGAGTTTGAAATGCAGTCAATGCAAAGTTAGCAATATATTCACACATTCGAACATCCCAGATCAATAACTTGTGAGTTAAATGTTGTTATAACACAAATGACAGCTTGTAATGATCATCAGCTGAAGTGCCCGCTACAACCATTGGAGGGCACTTCACCATGGACTATCACACATTCACTCAAACACATTCTGACTGCATTTCCCATGAGCCCCGTACCTAATCATTCATCACCTCACCAGCTGCAGTCTATCAGGGTTACAACTTAAGCTCAGTGCACACACACACACACCTTTGTGAGGTCTTGTTATTTGGTAGTGGTAGTGTTTAACATTTTTGAGCATTACATTCCTGTCTAGTCTGCCTGTCAAAACAGGCAAAATCCTGCCTTTTTTCCCCGTCAAGTCAAGTCATCTTTATTTATATAGCGCTTTTTACAATGCAAATTTTGGTAAAGCAGCTTTACATTAATAAGAAAATGGTGTCATTGTGCAGCTTATTCTATATATTATTGATTCATTCCGTTGCAAATATCAGTAGTTATTAGTCTAGTTAATTTAGGTATAGCAGCACTGCAGAAAACAGTGACGTAATCGTCCGGCTTAGCTCAGTTCGCATACAATGGCGTCAATGCAGGCATATCAAAAACACTGCTGAATATCAAGCAAGTGTCCCCAACTTAAGCAAGCCAAAGGCAACAGCGGCAAGGAACCAAAACTCCAACAAATGGAGAAAAAAACCTTGGGAGAAACCAGGCTTAGTCGGGGGGCCAGTTCTCCTCTGACCAACAGTGAACACTTGTCCGATACCCAGGCAGAGTTACAGGTCATTAAACCGATTTGGAATTGCAAAATATAGTCAAAATATTTAATCTAGTTTAAGATCTTTTTGATCACGCCGGTATGGGACGGTTTGTTGGGATATGTGCCACTGGCTGATGAGTCGGTAAGGTCTTAACAAAGGATGAGCTCGTTAACACAGTCTCCGCCGACACCACAGGGCCACATTGCTGCCGCACACAGGCACAGGTTCCCCGTCCGACCCGGACAGGGCCCGGATCCAGCCAATCCCGTTAATTGGTAAACCTCGGGATAAGCAGAGAGACAAAAAATTAGCGTAGACGCCATTCTTCTTCTGATGTACCGAGTACATCTGGTGTTATAGGAAGTGTTCCCGGTTCCGGCTGACCTGATCTATGCATCCTAACAATCCTTTAACGGATATGAAGACAAAAGTTTATAGTGCGTCATGTGTATGCCAGGTTAAATAGATGCGTTTTCAGTCTAGATTTAAACTGACAGAGTGTGTCTGCTTCCCGAACAATGCTAGGAAGATTGTTCCAGAGTGTAGGTGCCAAATAGGAAAAGGATCTACCGCCTGCGTTGATTTTGATATTCTAGGTATTAACAACTGGCCAGAATTCTGAGATCGTAATAGACGCAAAGGACTATAATGCATTAAGAGCTCACTCAGGTACTGGGGAGCTAAGCCATTTAGTGCTTTGTAAGTAATTAGCAAGATTTTGAAAATCTATACGATGTTTAATAGGGAGCCAGTGCAGTTTTGAGAGAACCGGGCTAATATGTTCATACTTCCTTGTTCTAGTAAGGACTCTAGCAGCTGCTTTTTGGATGATTTGAGCCATGCCAATGGAATTCCTCTAATTCCAGCATAATTTTCTAGTCTTTTCAAAATAATATTGTGGTCGATAGTGTCAAAAGCAGCACTGAGGTCTAGTAACACTAATAGAGAGATACAACCACGATCTAATGATAAGAGCAAATCATTTGTAACTCTAATGAGAGCAGTCTCAGTACTATGGTATGGTCTAAATCCTGACTGGAAATCCTCACCGATACCATTTCTTTCCAAGTAGGAACTAAGTTGAGATGATTTGTCATTGTTCATTATCATTGTTGTTTATCTGCCTGTCCTCTGAACTTATTGCTTAGTGTTACTGGACTGTGTTGTTTTGCTGCCTGCCCCGATCCATCTGGCTGTTCAAAGTTTACACCTCTGCCTGTTCCATGACATTCCTGTTTGCTGGTATCTGACCATTGCCTGTTTCTTCCCTTCTATTAATAAAACCCTGCATTTGGATCTCACTCCATTGACTCCTCTTTACACAGCTATTTCCAACGTAGACAATGAGCTACAACAACCCGATTTTCCTCAAACAAGCTTTATAATATAAATTGGTCTCTTATTAGCAGGCGGTGGTGAGACAAGTCTTAAGGGACCGTCTGAAAAGTGCAAAATCCAAAAAGCATTACTACAAAATATTCATTAATAACTTCAATGTAACACACTGTAGTGTAACCAAATTCAGTTAAAACATCACTGCTCTCCTTCTGGTTATACTACAACACTTAGTTTGGCAAGTAGCACATAAAGGCCTTCTTTTCACAAATGATGTTACTCAGCTTACATACTTACAACCAGCTTTTGCATGATAATTGTTTACTGCATTTGATGGCATTACAATTTATTAAATGTTTTACTAATAACAGTGAAGTTATTGATTTTGTTTCATGATAATCATAAAAGTTATAAACTAAGTGTTCCAGTACAACCAGCAGGAGAGCAGTGACGTGCGAACTGAATTTTGTGTGTTACAGTGAAGTAATTGAGTGTTTTTCATAATATAAAATGAGCAAAAGGGTTTTGGGTTGTGCACTTTTCAGACGGTTCCTTTTCTGGCTGCCGGCTCATAGAGACAAATGTATATATTATAAAGCACATTTGAGGGAAATTGGATTGTTGTAGCTCGTTGTCTAAGTTACTATGATTGGAAATAGATGCATTTGTGTTTTAACAACGATTAGTTCATGAGTTATTGATCCAGGAAGTTCAAATATGTGAATATATTGTAAACTCCTTGAGCTGAGCACTGACCACATTTCTTTATTCCAAGTAAAGAATTCTAGACTCCAAGTTCAAACTTTAAATGAGCCATGCATCTTTTGTATGTATTAATGCACGGAGCTGACTTAATAAACACTACTGCCAGCCAGAGGGACATTAAACACCAAGGTTTTGTCCGAGCTCACAACAGGTTTTGCAAGGGAACGATAATATTTTTGCGTGCAAACGCAAACATTTTTGCGTGGGAATGCGAAAGATTATTTTTTTTAAATTCCTCCCATCCAAAATTTTTTTCCCATTACCACATCCCTTTAGCGGCTCCGTAGGATCTAATTTAAGGATGTGTTCATGTCCCATAAAGTTGATGCCTGTTTGAAGAATGCCATTTGGTGGCATAGAAATCATTATACTTGAATTGTTTAATACTTTTTCGTGGTCCTCTGCAATGTTTGAGACATATCAAAACAGCTGTACCTAAATACTTTATGCTTTTAGTTTGGCCTAAATTCAGTTACATTTACATTTTAGGCTAAGTAGTTTTATTTTTAGATTTTTATTGTATTAACAACTCAGCAGTATGTGGACACCTTTTGAGTAGAAATTTTAATGCAAATAAAACTCTCATAGTCCATAACTACTGTATTTTTAGCTTATTTTAATATATAAATTCATTTAAATATTTGTATGACTTGGGTATCGTTTGGGGTTTTTTTATACCGGTGCCAAATCGATACTTTTAAAACGGTACCGGTGCCAAAACAGTGCCTGAACCAATTTTTTTTTTTTTTTTTTTTTTTTTAAAAACACAAAATGATGGTGGATGACTCAGTCAAGAATACCTTTTTACTGGACAAAAAAAAGTTCTTTAAATTGAACAATATATTAAAAGTTTAAAGTAGAAATGAATATATAAGTAAAAACAAAACACAACAACAGTAAAACCTAAGCCAACTAGTTCAACTACAATAATTTCAAGCTTCAGCTTCAAATTTCAACAATTTTTTTTTGCAGAAATATGACCATGTTTGCCTTCTCTGGCAAAATACGACACCTCTGCTGACTTATTGCATGTCCTGCACAGGAGAAAACTCTCTCAGATGGTGTCGATGAGGCCTTTTTGAAAGTGCAGACAATATGGGAAGACTGTCCCGCTTACTGGGCTAGGGTCATCCACGCTGATAGTGCCAGCTGATGTCCGCAAGCTGTCAAACACTGGGCATATTCCATGTGCCCTCAAATGTTTCATTAGGTTTGACGTGTTTCCTCCTTTACACACAACTGTTGTAAAACATTTGCTGCATGTCGCGGTGTCGGAATCCTTTCTGGTGAAATATAGCCACACTTTGGAACGTTTAGTTTTAGGCATTTTAATTTAAGCGCGTTTAATTTAGCTAGCTAAGCTTACTTGGCTTGACTTTACTTGATTCTCACAAAAAAATTGACTTGGACTTGCTTGAGACTTGAAGGTTAAGACTTGAGACTTACTTGTGACTTGCACATGTGTGACTTACTCCCACCTCTGGTATCCCCACCCGTGATGTCACAAGGGCAAGGATGAACACATTTTCTGAATTGATGTTCACTCGCCATTCTAATATATATGTTATATATAGAGTAACTGAGACAGACAAACAATAAATATGACAAACGTAGAGCACACATAGAGTGCTTGCTGAAGAGACAGAAGCTGACTGTGTTTGAGCCGGGGCGCTTTATAGTTTCCTGGTCAGTGACGCACCCGCCTATGATGTTCTGTCATATCTTTGCCATACGTATTTATAGTTATATCTTCAGTATTACTCAAAAGTCTTTCAAATATAATTCCTTTACAGTGATGGTGCTTTATGTAACGTTATGTAATGTAAGTGACAAATGCCGTTTGATATTTGTGCTGGCTACTGTATACAGGCAACCAGGGCACAATACAGACTTTATCTGTATTTGCTTATTTAGTTTGCAGAGTTAGTTCTGGCTGTGGATAAAGTCCTAATTGTTGGTGATTTTAATCTCCATGTAGATAATGAAAAATATGCATTGGGATTGGTATTTACAGACATTCTAAACAATTCGAGTTTAACCATACTTTATATTTAATATATGATCACATGGAATTGATATTGATGCCATTGAATTTCTTTAGCAGAGTGATAACATCTCAGATCATTTTCTAGTCTTGTGTATACTACATTTAGCCAAGGCTGCAAATACCTCCTCCCTGCCACAAATATGGTAGAACTATCACTTCTACCACTAAGCATTGCTTTATTAATAATATTCCTGATCAGTTTTGTCTCCTTAGCATACCAGATAACTTAGAAATCAATTTTACAACAGAAACTATTGACTCTCTCTTTTCCAGCAAATTAGATTCAGTTGCTCCTTTGCGGTTAAAAAAGGTTAAGGAAATTAGTCCAACGTGGTACAATGAGCACACTCAGGCTATTAAGAGAACAGCCAGAAAAATGGATCAGAACTGGAAGAAATCAAAACTAGAGGTTTTTCACATTTCATGGAAAGAAAGGATTTTTACATACAGAAATGCATTACATACTGCTAGAACTACTTATTTTTCAAATCTCATAGAAGAAAACAAACACAACCCTAGGTATTTATTTTAAACAGTGGCTAAATTAACAAGAAATAAAGATTCAACTTCTGATATTTCCAAAAAGTACAGCAAAAATGACTTTATGAACTTGCAGCGGCTTCGCTCTCTCCCGACTGATCAGTGTTTTTGTTTTTATCCTGCAAGTCACAGTGTTGTTGTTTGTACTCGTCGCGTGCATCTGTCTGTAAACGCAGTTACAGACGTGAGCTTCTGCTCGAGTCTGGGAAGACCACAGTCTTAGACCAACTGCCGGACCACGGTCTTCTCTGAAGGCCCACTCCATCACCGACCCCCACTACTGCACCTCACCCACAGTGGAGGCGCCATAAGTGGCATAAGAGGAAGCAGAATAGGGGGAAACGCGGAGGTATCCCGGGTTAGGTTAGCGGCTAACCCACACAAGCCACCTATCCCCACCATTGTTCTGGCTAACGTGCGCTGGTTGGATAATAAACTGGACGATCTCCGACTTCTTTGCTCAACTCAGAGGACTGTAAGAGATTGTTGTGTTTTTGTGTTTACGGAAACATGGCTCAACAACAGCGTTCCAAACTGCGACATTCAGCTCGACCGGCTAACATGCCATCGAGCGGACATAGTGCTCATCGAGGGAGGTAAGACCCGTGGTGGCGGATTTTGTGTTTACACCAATGATGCGTGGTGCCACAACACTGTTGTGGTCTGCAAACACTGCTCACTGCTCACGGACGATTACGTCACTGTTTTCTGCAGTGCTGCTATACCTAAATTAACTAGAGTAATAACTACTGATATTTGCAATGGAATGAATCATATATAGAATAAGCTGCACAATGACACCATTTTCTTGTTAATGTAAAGCTGCTTTGCCACAATTTGCATTGTAAAAAGCGCTATATAAATAAAGATGACTTGACTTGACTTGACTCACCCCTGGTGGAGTTTATGATTATTAAGTGTCAGCCATTTTATCTACCGGAATAAACACTGCTCACTCCTGGTGGAGTTTATGATTATTAAGTGTCGGCCGTTTTATCTACCGGCATATACAGCTATAATACTCACTGCTGTATACACCCCCCCCCCCCCCCCCAGCTCCAACAATAACAATAGGAATGAGACACTGAATGAACTTTACCGGTACATCAGTGAGCAGCAGACAGCCCACCCAGATGCTTTTCTCATCTTGGCTGAGGATTTAAATCATGCAGACCTAAAGAGCGTGTTTCCAAAAATTCACCAACACGTAGAAAAAATACCCTAGACTTTGTTTACTCCACACAGAGAGGAGCTTACAAAGCCCTCCCCTCCCCCACCTTGGTGCTTCAGATCACATCACTGTTATGCTAATGCCAGCATACAGACCACTCGTAAAAGTCACCAAACCGGTTAGAAAACAAATTCAAGTGTGGCCAGAAGGGTCATCAGAGGCACTTCAGGACTGTTTTGACTGACTGGCACATGTTTAAACAGGCTGCCACATATCACAACACCACAGACCTCCAGGAGTACTCAGAGATTGTCACTACCTACATCACCAAGTGCATTGAGGATGTAACAGTCACAAAGACCATCATCGTCTGGCCCAATCAAAAACCGTGGCTGACAGGGTAAGTCTTCAGACTTCTGAAGACACGCAACACTGCCTTCAGAGCTGGAGATGAGGTGGGCCTGAGGACAGCTAGGGCCAACCTGTCACATGGCATCAGGAAAGCTAAGAGACAGTATTCCAGGAGGATAGCCCATCGTTTCAGCGACAGCAGAGACACCAGGAGCCTGTGGAAGGGGATTCAGACCCTCACAAACTACAAACCCCCGGCACAGACCTGTGACAGCCCCCCGCCCCTGCTGAACGAGCTGAACACTTTCTTCGCTCGCTTTGAAGCACACAACAGCACCACTGCATAGAAGACTCCATCTTCTACCAACTACCAGGTGTCCACAGACAGCGTGAGAAGATCCCTTAGCAGGATCAACGCACGCAGAGCTCCAGGTTCTGACAACATTCCTGGACGTGTATTAAGAGACTGCAGTGGAACTCACTGATGTCTTCACAAACATCTTCAACACTTTACGGAGGCAAGCTGTTGTCCCCACATGCTTCAAAACAACCACCATCATTCCAGTGCTGAAGAAATCGTCTCCATCCTGCCTCAACGATTACCGCTGAGTTGCACTTACTCCAATCCAAATGAAGTGCTTTGAGCGGATAGTCATGCACCACATTAAGGCTGTGGATGTGCTGCTGAGGATGTGTGTTGAGCTCCCTCCTCTTCACTCTGCTGACCCATGACTGCGCACCGATACGCAACAGCAATCTCTTCATCAAAATTGCGGATGACACGACTGTAGTTGGTCTCATTGGTAACGGTGATGAGACAAACTTCAGGACTGAGGTGAGCTGCCTGGCCAGGTGGTGCGGTGACAACAATCTCTCTCTGAATGTGGAGAAGATGAAGGAGATTGTTGTTGACTTCAGGCGAAAGCACACTCAGCATGCTCCTCTGACCATCAACAGTGCGATCATAGAAAGAGTGATGAGCACCAAATTCCTGGATGTACTCATCACAGAAGACCTCTCCTGGACCACCAACACCACAGCTCTGACCAAGAAAGCACACCAGCACACTAGGCTCCATGAATTAGGTCAGCAGGAACAGGGAACACTTCCTATAATCAAGTCAGGTCACCTTTACTTATATAGCGCTTTTTACAATGAAAGCACAGCAGCTCCCAAAGAAAATGGTGTCATTATCCAGCTTATTCTATATATTTGTATTGATTAATTTCGTTGCAAAGATCAATAGTTATTTGTCTAGTTAATTTATGTATATCAGCACTGGAGAAAACAATGATGTAATCATCCAGCATAGCTCAGTTTGCATACAACGGTGCGAATGCAGGCATACCAAAAACACTGTTGAATATCAAGCACGTGTCCCCAACTAAAGCAAGCCAATGGTAACAGCGGCAAGGAACCAAAACTCCAACAAAATTGAAAAAAAAAAAAAAAAAACCTGGGAGAAACCAGGCTTAGTTGGGAGGCCAGTTCTCCTCTGGCCAACAGTGAACACTTACAGTGAACACTTGCGATTTGAGATCGCAAAGGTCAAAATATTTAATCCAGTTCCATCTAGTTTGAGATCTTTTTCATCACGCTGGTATAGGACAGTTTGCTGGGGATCTGTGCCACTGGTTGATGTGTTTGTAAAGTCTTCACAAGGGATGAGCTAGTTGACAGAGTCTCCGTGACACCCCAGGGCCATGCTGCTGACACGCACAGGCGCAGGTTCCCCATCTGACCCGGACACAACTGGCCAGAATTCTGAGATCGAAATAGACGCGAAGGACTATAATGCATTAAGAGCTCACTCAGGTAATGGGGAGCTAAGCCATTTAGTGCTTTGTTAGTAATTAGCAAGATTTTAACATCTATACGATGTTTAATAGGGAGCCAGTGCAATGTTGACAGAGCCGGGCTAATATGGTCATATTTCCTGGTTCTAGTAAGGACTCTAGCAGCTGCATTTTGGACCAGCTGTAGTTTATCAGGCGAGCAGGGCAACCACCCAGTAGAGCGTTGCAGTAATCGAGTCTCAAGGTCATGAACGCATGAACTTACTGTTCCGCATTTGTCATTGAGAGCATATGTTGCAGTTTAGATACATTTTTAAGATGGAAAAATGCGGTTCCTAACTGACAAAGACGACTTAACAGAGCAGCCATCAAGTGTTAGACAGTATTCTGGGTTATTATCTGCAGAAGTTTTTAGTCCAATAATTAGAATCTCTGTTTTTTCTTAATTTAGTAGTTAAGAAGTTTAGTATTTAAATTACTAGTCATCCAAACATTTTTATCAGCTTCTTGAGAATTGTTAGGTTTTGTGAGAGCGCAACGAAATATAGAGCTGAGGATCATCAGCGTAACAGTGAAAACTAATGCCATGTTTCCTAATGATATCTCCCAAGGGTAGCATGTACGGTCCTAGTACTGAGCCTTGTGGTACTCCATATTGAACTTGTGATCGAAATGACATCTCTTCGTTTACTACGACAAACTGATAATGGTAAGATAAGTATGATTTGAACCATGCCAATGTAATTCTACTAATGCCAACATAATTTTCTAGTCTATTCAAAAGAACATGTGGTCAATAGTGTCAAAAGCAGCACTGAGGTCTAGTAACACTAATAGAGAGACACGACCACGATCTGATGATAAGAGCAAATCATCTGTAACTCTCATGAGAGCTGTTTCAGTACTATGGTATGGTCTAAATCCTGACTGGAAATCCTCACAGATACCATTTCTTTCCAAGTAGGAACACAGTTGCGATAAGGAGTCAGCGTGTTTGTATGCTTGTTGATCTACATGTTGCTTTTGCGGTTGCTGGTTTACCTGTTGGTTACTGATTGCTCCTCGTGGTACCTCTGGTATGGGACCCAATGAAGGTCACTGAGCTACTGGTGTGGATGAACTACATCTGGGTAATCCTTTCTGCTATGTATCATTCTCTGGTATGGACAATGCTACAGTATTTGGCGACAGATCTTATTCAGCTTTGTTTTCGTTATTTTAATCTTCTGTCAGGTCTGCATCTTCCCTCGGATATTGTGTATATACCACGTTGGAAATATATAAATCATGAGTCTCAGCGGACCTATAACAATCAATGGCTCACGTCAAATATGGTGCTAAACCACGCTTGCCAAGAAGGCTCACACGTACTGTTGATCGCAGTGTATTAACCAACCTGGCCAGAGTGGTTGGCAACAATTCCGGTAAAAACAATCTTTCCTTTGGATTACTTAATATATAATCACTTTCCACCAAAGGACCTCTGGTGTATGATCTGCTGTCTTACTGTAAGTTTGACTTTTTCTGTCTCACTGAAACCAGATGGCAGAAACCAGATGACTTTTTTCATCTAAACCAGTCTGTTCCCCCAGGATATGGTTATGTTTGTAAAACCTGTGTAACGGGACGGGGAGGGAGGCTAGCTATATTTTGTTAATAGAAATTGAAAGTATGTCAGATAACTTTGCCTGCATGTTCTCTTTTGAATCACTTGCCTTAAAAATTTGTGGGGTGATTCCTACCATATCCTACCATATCCTCATAACTATTTATCACCCTCCCAAGAGCAACAATGCCATTTAACTGAACTTTCTGAACTCTTGAATTATCTATGTTCCATGTCTCCAAATGTTATTATGTTGGATGATTTTAATATGCATATAGATAATGTCAGAAATGCATTTACAAGTGAATTTTTATCATGCTTGGATTGCTTTGGTATGCAGTAATTTAACACACTGCCCACTCATACTAAGGGGCATACTCTTGATCTTATTTACTGTTCTGGTATAACACCATATAATTGCTCTGTTTCTGATCTGACCATATCAGATCACCTGCTGGTTTCTTTTTGTGTCCAACTGGCAATTTTTAAAGTAAACCCATGTCGTCCGATAATATTTCGGAATATTAAAAACATTGATGTGCCTACTCTTGCTGATGAACTGGCCATCTTTTCCAGTAAATCTGATTTCTTTACTATTGATGAGCTGGTTTCATATTACAATGATGGATTGAACATGATTTTAGATGATTTTTTTGTACATTCAGCTCCCTGGTTTACACCTGAGCTGCATGAACTTAAAACAAAGGCCGCAGGTTGGAGCGATTACACGTCAGGTCTGGACTTACTGTCCATAAAGAAATGTATGCTGAGCATATTCAAAACTACAAAAATGCACTGTCAAAAGCTAAATCGGATTATTACTCAAACATGATTGGAGTCAGCAATGGGAACTCCAGGTCTCTTTTTCTGTTGGTTAACATAGGTAAATCTTAGTTGGCTCCGGCCTGGATTCAAAACATTACTGTGAATTTCATAACTAGACATTGTTGTTATATCATGATAATATGCATTATTCTACTTTTAAGGTCCTTTGGGAGGAAAAAGGACTCAGTCAGACAACTCAGAAGAACATGCAAATTAGGCCATAAAAAGAGACAAAGAAAAGTCCATGTTCTCTATTGGTCTGTACGACCAAAATAGGCATGTCCAAAGTTATCTTTATAACACCTAAACACGAGCTTATCCATGCTAACAGTTTGCAAACAGTTAATTCCGTTTTGAAATTCCAGACCAATAGAAACTCCAGCTCCACGCACGGAAGTTTGAATGGCATTCACCACAGCACAAAGTACTAATGCAAGTATCTGAATTAATTTCGATGCGCTTTAACTTTATTGTCTGAAGTGATTTCGTTGCTGGCTCTCAAAAGGTTGAACTGTTTGTAATCTTGCATTCTTTGATCAATTTTTCCTTTCTTTCCTTTCATTATTTTATTGTATGCTCTGATTAGATTAGTTGTATGTATTCGTGTATATATCATATATTCAACACACTGTATTCACACAGTTCATTGTCTCTGATGGTAACTCATACATGAACCAAGTCTCTTTAACGTTTGATTTCACTTGCTATATGCTTTCTAAGTACTAGAATAAGTTTCCGTTTCGTGGCCAGAGAAGAAAACTTCCTTTCTAGAATTGATAAGAAAATCGGACTGATAGTTTTGCTGGACAAAATTCTAAACCTAGAAATAATTTTAGACCATATATGTTCATGATTAATTATAATTCGTTGTAATTGATTATCCATATATACCAAATTCCCTTCATGGTTGATTTATATTCATAATTAGTCATAACATGTTATGATTCAGTTGTGAATATATTTTATCCATTTGAGCAAATTACTATACTCCTGATTCCTTGCCATCTGACATGTATTCCACTGACTTATGTGATCGCTTGATGACTTTTTTTGAGTCTAAGATTAAGAATGTACATCAGCAATTACTTAATGGTACTTTCCACCATGACTCCTGTCAGTCTATCTCTCACGCACCTCCCCACTCTGTTTTCTCTCCCCTTTACCAACTCCTTTAGTGAAATCTTGTTTAAATTTACATTTAATCATTTAGCAGATGCTTTTATCCACAGCGACTTACAAGTGAGGAATACAAACAAGCGATTCTCCTTGACTAGGCAAATAGACACAGGAAGTGCTCACAATACAAGTTTCATACATTGCTCAGTACGATAAGCCAGAGTAGGAAGGGAAAAGGGAAGGAAAGGGGTTTTTTTATGAGGGGATTAAGTGTTCACAGAAGAGATGAGTTTTCAGCTGTCTCTTGAATTTTGCCAGGGATTCTGCGTTCCCGATGAAGGTAGGGAGATCAATCCACCAGCAGGGAGCTGTGAAAGAGAATGATCTGGAGAGTGATTTTGTGCATCTCTGTGACGGTACCACAAGCCTTCGTTCCTTTAGTGATCGCAGTATTCTGGTGGGGACGTAACTTTGTAGCAGTATGTGGAGGTAGGAGGGTGCAGAGCCTGTGGTGGATCTGTAAGCAAGCATCAACGAATTGATGCATGCAGCAAGGGGTAGCCAGTGCAGAGTGATGAAGTGGGGCGTGACGTGGGCTCTCTTAGGCTCGTTGAAGACAAGACGTGCAGAAGCATTCTGGATCATTTGAATAGGTTTGATTGCACTTGATGGCAGCGCAGTCAGGAGAGCATTGTAGTAATCAAGCCTTGAAATGACCAGGGCCTGGACGAGAAGTTGTGTTGCATGCTCAGTTAGAAAGGGCCGGATTTTCCTGATGTTGTGAAGTGCTAATCTGCATGACCAAGCTGCCTTTGAGATGTGGTCTCTGAAGGTTAGTTGGTCATCGAAGATAACTCCAAGATTTCTGGCTGACTTTGATGGGGTAATCGTGGTTGTACCAATCTGTATGTTGAAGTTATGTTGTAGAGTAGGAGTGGCAGGGAAGACTAAAAGCTCAGTCTTTGCCAGGTTGAGCTGCAGGTGGTGTTCTTCCATCCATGTCGAGATGTCCGCCAGACAGCTTGAGATCCGTGCAGCTATTGTGGAATCATCAGGTTGGAAGGACAGGTAGAGTTGTGTGTCATCAGGATAGCAGTGGTTGGAGAAACCATGTCCCTGTATGATGCCAGTGATGTGGTATTAATGGAGAATAGGAGGGGTCCAAGAACTGAACCCTGAGGAACCCAGTGATCAGTTGATGAGGTTTGGAAACCTCTCCTCCCCAGGCGACTCTGAAAGACCTACTTGTGAGATAGGACTCAAACCATTGAAGTGCAGTACTTGAGATGCCAAGTGACAAGAGGGTGGATAGAAGAATTTGATGGTTTATGGTGTCGAAGGCAGCAGATAGATCTAGTAGAATGAGAAAAGATGATTTGGAACCAGCCTTTGTTATCCGCAGGGATTCCGTGACAGACAGTAGCGCAGTCTCGGTCGACTGGCCGCTCTTGAATCCTGATTGGTTGATGTCCAGATGGTTGTTCTGTGTGAGGAAAGATGACACCTTGTTGAACGCAACTCGTTGAAGTGTTTTGGTAGGAGAGAGACAGGTCTGTAATTATCTACGTTATCTATGTGACGTTTAACATGGGTTTTTTTTTTTAGCACTGGGGTTACCCGAGCCTGCTTGAATGTGGTAGGGAAAGTGCCTGTGTGGAGAGAAGAGTTAATAATGTGTGTAAATGCTAGTAAAAGAGTGGGAGAGACGGCTTGTAGAGAGTGTGAGGGGATGGGATCTAGAGGGCAGGTGGTGGGATGACTGAAGAGGAGAAGTTTTGATACTTCCGCCTGCGTGAGAATAGAGAAGGAAGAGAGAAGATTAGTGGATGTGGATGGGCTGTTCCTGTGTGAGTGGTGCTGATGGAAGATGTCTTGTCAGTGAAGAAATTGGCGAATTGATCAACAGTTAAAGATGTGGTGGGTGGGTTTACCAGCCCTGTTGCCTTTGATTACTAAAATTGTTCACTCTTCACTTGTTTCTGGTCATGTATCTCCATCTCTTAAATCTGCTATTATTACTCCCATACTTAAAAAACCAGGGGCTGATCCATTTAATTTTGATCATTTTCGTCCAATTTCAAATTAACCGTTTATCTCCAAGGTAGTTGAAAAGTGTATTGCAATTCAAGTTCATGAACATCTTTCTAATAATAATTTGTATGAACAGTTTCAATCTGGTTTTCGTCCCCACCATAGCACTGAGAGTGCTCTTGTCAGAAAAACCAATGATCTTCTGTTGCAAGCTGACTGATAATTCCACTGATGTAATTCCACTAATAACAACATAATTTTCTAGTCTATTCAAAATAATATTGTGGTCGATAGTGTCAAAAGCAGCTGAGGTCTAGGAACACTAATAGAGATAACCCCGATCTGATGATAAGAGCAAATCATTTGTAACTCTAATTAGAGCCGTCTCAGTACTATGGTACGGTCTAAATCTAAAACTGTCTAGATACCATTTCTTTCCAATTAGGATAAAAGTTGCGATGATATTACCTTTTCTAGTATTTTTGACAGAAAAGGTAGATTGGAGATAGGCCTGTAATTGACTAATTCTCTAGTATCAAGTTGTGTTTTTTTAATAGAGGTTTGATAGTAGCCAGTTTAAAAGTATTTAGTACGTAACCTAGTAATAAAATAAGGATGAATTAATGATCTTAAGAAGAGGAGTTGATTCCGATGATTTAACAAGTTTAGTCAATTCTTCCTCTCCTATAGCAGCGAATGAATGGAATTTTTCCTCAAGTATACTACAATACACTATCTAGAGTGATACTGTAGTAGACAGCTGCATGGCTATAATTTTCTCTCTAATATTGTCAATCTTGCAAGTAAAGAAGTTCATAAAGTCATTACTGCTGTGCTGTTTGAAGTTGAAGCTGTATTTCTTGTTAATTTAGTCACTGTAAAAAATAAATACTTAGGGTTGTTTATTTTCTTTTAAAAGATTTGAAAAATAAGCCGATCTAGCGGTTTTTAAGGTCTTTCTGTACTCACATGAATGTAATCATTCTCTCATGAAATACGAAAAACTTCTAGTTTTGATTTCTTGCAGCTGCGCTCCAATTTTCTTGCTGCTCTCTTAAGAGCCCAAGTGTGCTCGTTATACCATGGCATTGGACTAATATTTCAAATCTTTTTTAAGCGCAAAGCAGCGAGAGAGTCTAGAGTGCTGGAAAAGAAAGCGTCAATAGTTTCTGTTGCAACATTGAGTTCTTCTAAGCTGTCTGATTTGCTAAGACGATGAAACTGATCCGGAAGATTATTTATAAAGCAATCTTTAGTGGTAGAAGTGATGGTTCTACCATGTTTGTGGCAGAGAGGCAGTTTTGCAGCCTTGTTTAAATTTGGCAGGCATGAGACTAGATAATGATCTGAGACATCATCACTCTGCTGCAGAATTTCAATGGCATCAATATCGATTCCATGTGACAATATTAGATCTAAAGTATGATTACGACGATGAGTGGATCCTGATACGTGTTGTCTAACTCCAATACAGTTTAGAATATCTGTAAATACCAATCCCAATGTGTCTTTTTCAATATCTAAATGGATATTAAAATCACCAGCAATAAGGACTTCATCCACAGCCAGTACTAACTCCGATAGAAAATCAGCAAATTCTTTGATAAAGTCTGTATGGTACCCTGGTATACTGGTACCTGTATACAGTAGCCAACACATCATTGTAAAATGGGATTTGTCACTTACATTATATAGCATTACATAAAGCACTATCACTTCGAAAGAAATCTATTTGAAAGACTTTGGAGTAATACTGAAGATATTACTATAGATTACAGCAACACCTCCAACTTTGCCTTTCCAAAGAGGTTCATGTCAATAATAGGAACCTTGAGGACTAGACTCATTTAAAGTAATGTAATCATCTGGTTTTAGCTAGGTTTCTGTCAAACACACCACATCTAAATTATTTTCTGTGATAATATAATTTACACTAAGTGCTTTTGAAGAATATTACTTGAGAGAAGAGCGGCACCACCCTAGGAGGGATGAATACCGTCTCTTTTCAACAGGTCAAGTCTGCCCCAAAATTGCCTATGAAACCTATTTTCCCAATTGCCTATGAAATCTATATGATTCTGTGGGCACCACTTAGACAGCCAGCCATTGAGTGATGGTAGTCTGCTGAGTATCTCATCACCCTGATGAACAGGAAGCAGTCCAGAACAAATTACAGTGTCTGACATTGTACCTGCCTGTTCACACACCTCTCTAAGGTTAATTTTAGTGATTTCTGACTGGTGAAGTTGAACATCATTAGTGCTGACGTGAATAATAATATTAGAATATTTTACGATTAGCATTAGCCAGCACTTTTAAATTTGCTTTGATGTCAGGCTCTCTGGATCCTGGTAAACTTGTGACTATGGTGGCTGGTGTCTCTATTTTTACGTTTTGTGAAATAGAATCGCCAATAACTATGGCACTTTCAACAGGATTCTCAGTGGGTACGTCAATGAGTGGGAAGAACCTGTTTGATGTACTAATCAGAACGGAAGAGCAGTGTTTTAACCCTCGACTAGGCCGTGTCACAGTCACCCAATTGCCCTGCTGCACGGTCTCTACAGCCGGAACCGAACAATGTAGTTCACAAAGTTAGTTGCTTCCAAAACAGTATCTTGCATTCTTACTATCCTCAATTAAAGTTTGGATGCGTGTCTCTAATTCTGAGATTTTCTCTGTCAGCCTGACTATTTCCCTGCATTTATGACATGTGAATCCCTCATCGCTGACAGAGAAAGCTATACTATGCATGTGACAGGCAGTGAAAGTAGCAATGAAAGGAGAAGATGAAATAGTTTACTGTGTTCGTAGACTGATCCGAATTACCACAGTTGTATGATGAATTCGTAAAAAAGGAGAGCGTGTGTAATGAAGGAGACAGCAGGATGAGATCCAAATGCAGGCTTTTATTAAGCAACGTGGTCAAACAGGCAATGGTCAAATCAACAGCAAACAGGAATGTCAGAGGGTAGGCAGAGTCGTAAACGTTAAACAGGCAAAGTAGATCAAGGTAGGCAGCAAGCAATCAACAGTCCAATAATCCAAGGCAATAAATCCAAAACAGCAGGCTAGCAATGATCAGAAACCAGGAAAACAGGCTGAATCAAAACTAAGAAAACAAGACAGGGAATAACGCTCAGAAATGACAACTTAACAGAATATGAAGACTTCACGGTGTGTGTGTGAGTGGTGCTTAAATAATGACAGATAATGTACTGCAGCTGTCTGGGGTGATCTGTGACAGGGGACAAGGCTTCTGGGAAATGTAGTGTGCAGGTGTGAGTGAGTGGGAGTGTGCATTGTGGGAAGTGAAGTCCAGGAGTGAATGTGCATGTGTGTGTAAGTGAAAGTCTAGGCTGAAGTGCCCTCTTGTGGTAGTCACGGGCACTTCAGCTGATGAGCATTACAGCGTGACAGAAATGACGGTGGGCACGGATGACAAGTTTACAAACTACTGTAATTCTAACACGCTGTGATAGTGATTTAGATTAAAAGGTTAAAAACTAGCGGCATCAGATTAATGTGATAGGCAATATTAGACAATATCAGATATATGGTGATGATAAAATAGACAACTAACAATGATAATAATTAGATTCAAAACAAAGCAATAAGGAGCAACAGACACAAACAAATCAGCAGCGAGGCAGACAGGAGCAATGCAAGTTGTTATAGTTACATACTCCAATAGCACTAGAAAGGAACAATTTCCTATATCGTTACTTCAGGCAACAAGGCTGAATAAGCCTGTTGCTAAAGCTAATCTTGAGGTTATCCACAGTTTTATGTAGGGGATGAACCTCATTGTCCATAATCAGCAGCAATTTTGCCAGCATTCTGCCCCTAACCACGTCCTCCAAAGTACCAAGCTCAGAGCTGACAACAGACTCAGCCTTTTTGATGAGTTTGTGTAGTCTGTTGGCATCCTTTGCTTTGATTCCTGCACCCCAACACACAGCAGCAAAGAAGATAGTACTCTCAACTATTGTGATAAAACTTCTGGGGTACACTGTTGCACACGTTGAAAGAGCTGAGGTTCCTCAAGAACTATAGACAACTCAGTCCCTTCTTGTAAACAGCCTCTTTATTCGTAGAGCACTCCAACTTGTTGTCCAACTCAACACCTAAATACTTTTATGACTTCACAAGTTCCACATTAATCCCACCAATGCGGACTGGAGAGGGTGGAGTCTTAGTCCTGCTGAAATCTACCACAATTTATTTTGTTTTCGCCATATTTAACTGTAAATGATTTAACCCACACCACTTCAAAAGACGGTCAATCAGATGTCTGTACTGCATGTCTGGTATGAATGCATATTCCCAGTATAAACCTCTGGGATTTTGGAGCTCCAACTTGTAACAGTAGGGTCAACATTACATACAGTGCGTTCTTTAATTGCCTTCTAGTGGCAAATATCGAAATAGAAAATGCTGAGTGTAAATACAATGTATTGTCATTTTCACTTTGTCTAAATAGCATCTACAGCTATTTGCACTGTAAAGGATTATATTTATTAAAATTATTAAATCGATGCTGCCTTATTGGGAGAATAAAAACCCACCCAACACCTTCCTCACCCTAACCCTACCCAATAAACACTTTTAATATTATTAAACACTCGTTAGGAAGTACATTTCCACTTTTAGAACATTATTTTAATTTTTAGTGAAAATAAATGCCTTTCTAATGTGATATGTGATGGGAAAATAGAGAAGAGCAAGCTCGGCAAAAGGTGGATTTGAACCCACATCAATCGCAGAAAATGCAAGGACTGGGAGCCTTACTCTCTACTCTTGCAGCGCTGAAAGCTGTAATGATGAGTCAGCGGAATGGGATCCAAATGCAGCTTTATTTACAAACGTAGTCAAACAGGCGATGGTCAAGGAACAGCAAACAGGTACTGCAGAGGATAATCAGAATCGTGGTCAAATAGTCAGGCAGAACGGTCGAGACAGGCAGCAAGTTACACAATCCAAAAATACAAAGCAATAAGTCCGAGGGGCAGGCAAATAAATATCAAAGACGGTAGAAACAGGCAGGATCAAAAACGGGCAGACAAGACAGGAATGAGCGCTTGGAAAAATAAACATTTGGAATAACAAGACCTCGCAATGGTTTGTGTGTGCAGTGTGCTAATATAGTTCTGATTATGAGCTGCAGCTGGTGAGGTAATCAGTGATTGGTACGGGGCTTCTGGGAAATGTAGTTTGCATTAATGGATGCGTGACTGAGTGAGTGAGAGTCCATGGTGAAGTGCCCTCTAGTGGTTATATCAGGCACTTCAACTGACAATCGACTTTAGGGTTAGGGGTTTGGGTTATTTTTTAGGGACATTCATCATGTCGAAATAACGACTTAACATTGCAAAATAACAAATGAGATATTATGTCAAAATAACAAGATAAGTTTGCTTTTTTTTCCTCCCCACCATAATTTTTCTCTTTTTTCCCACCATGTGGCTCAGCTTCCGCTGGTGCAAGCTGTTAGTAAATCTGTTCCATACAGCTGTTTTTCCTCTGTTCCACAACAGTTCTTCCAGCATCCCTATTCCACACCAACTCCTCACTCTCAATTAATCTTATCTCAACCTACCAATTAAACTTATCTGTTTTTAAGTGAAAAGGTCTGACCACTTAAAACACAGTAAAGTCCATTACTTTGTCTGTCTGTCTATTTGAAAAAGACACACACACCATGTCTAGCTCCAAAGGTCAGAGTGTGTGTCCTGTGATGGGGCTGCTTTCTGTTAGGCCTATGTTGTGCTATACAGTTTGTATTGGGGTGGTTATAGGGAGTGAGCAGCCAGCAGCACTCATGTTTTAATCGATTTCATCTTCTTGACAGTGACGCCAATCACTGTCAGCGAGCCACAGTATGTGCTGTAGAACTACAATCACACACACACACACACACAGGTTTGTTTTCCTATCAAAGTGAGGACATTCCATAGGTGTAATGGTAGTTATACCGTACAACCTGTACATTTTATCCCTCTACATTTTATCCCTTTACCCCTAAACTTATACCCATCACAGAAAACATTCTACATTTTAACATTTTTAATAAAAAATTGTTTAGTTTGTTTTTAAAGCTATTTGAAATATGAGGACGCATGAAATGTCCTCATATTTCACGTTCAAGTTGTAATACCCATATCGTTATACAAGTTTGTGTCCTCATAAATCACACAAAATGTGCAGACACACACACACACACACACACACTGCTTAATAATAAATGCATACACAGATGGAAGTAAATCTTATTTCAAATATTCTTTCACAGAGATTTCATGGAGTTCTCAATTATGTTTCTTGTACCTCTCAGCTTTATCTCAAAAGTTTCTTTAAAAAAAAAAAATCTCAAGAAAAGGTGAAGGTGGAGACAAACATCTCAATTTGCTCTCCTTTTAATTTCCTTGCTATCTCAGAAGAATATGAGATATAACAAATAGTTTAGCCCACTGCAAAATACACTGCATTATACAGAGATATAGATATAGCATTTTCAGTCATTTCACCCAGCCTACTGTCATTTGTCATTTTCATTTCCTGTGGCCATTGCTTTTCATTACACACAGTTCTGCCTCTTATACTCATGTCTATATATACACTTCCAACTTCATGGGTCAGTTTCTTCCAAATCATTTAGCAGTCATGTCATGTAAGCTCTGAATTCAATTGGTCCTTTCTTACAGTAATTTAATGCTTACTTTCTAGATACTGCGTATCTGCACACGTTACACCCCTGACCAGGACACAATGACGTTCTCTGACGGTCTCACGCTGAACCGCACACAGATGCACAATGCTGGCTTTGGCCCGCTAACAGACCTGGTGTTCACTTTCGCCAACCAACTTCTGCCCATCGAGATGGACGACACGGAGACAGGACTGTTGTCTGCCATCTGCCTCATCTCTGGAGGTGGGCATCACCATCACACACACTAAAAAGAGGTTGGCAACCTTGTCATGAAATGGCATTGTTAATTTTGATAGATAATCACTGTGCCTCCCACTGTGCAAAAATCCAGGAAGTTTAAATCAGACATTGAATAAGAGATTTCTAGTGCGACCCTATGGGACCCCATTGTGTGTATGAATGTTGCACATCAAAGTCATCGTGATTTGTGGAATGTTAGTGACTCTTTTTGTGTTATCTTAAAGCTAAGAGCAAAAAATATAGCAGAACAAGTAATCTGTCATTCACTAAATCGCACAGAGCAACTGCTGCAAAACTGACTCAATTTGTGTGATTCACACTTGAGGCACGGCTCTGCTGCCTTGATCTGTGTTTTGCTTTTTTATCGTCGTAATGCGCAGGTGGTTGAAGGAATAATTCGTCAGAGCTGCACACTTCTGTTGATGTGTGCAATTTAATTCTCAAACGTTAATGGCATTTGTAGCTCCTTAAAAACCATGACTATGAGGAATGAGTGTAGATTGCTAGGCGGGTATGAGCCTGTGATTGTTACCCCTTCCCATGCCAGTGTTGGCAAATGTGCCATATCTTGCCTACTCGTGCATAAGAAACACTACTATAAAATCTGTCAGCTTGTTTGAGTGAAGAACACAATTCACATTTAAAGTGCACAAAGTCATTTTTATGTTTTGCTGCAGTGGTCTTGGAATTTATACTGACACATTTTGATGTAGATGCAACAGAAAAAGTGTTCATTTCCACTGTCATTATAGTTCAGGATACCCAAATGACCTACTTCATTCTGCGAAATGAGTGAAGCACGCTTTGTGCAATACTGAATATTGAATACTTACATACTGGATACTATTTTAAAAACTAGGTTTAAATTTAGTGGCCAATATACAGTACTGTGTAGTATACAGTAAGCCGAATGTGAACAGAGCCAGTGATTTCACTGCTAGTGATAACACTACCCTCCAGTGGTCATGGGAGTTACTTCATCATAGGGCGCATCACATTTAAAGGGTTCATATTCTGTTCAACAACCCTCTGAGGGAGGGATTGTTTGTGATATCTTATTCATTTATAATGTCTCTGATCATATGCGTGTCTCTCGCTGTCTCTCTAGATCGTCAGGATTTGGAAGAGCCTTCAAAGGTGGATGAGCTCCAGGAACCACTGCTAGAGGCTCTGAAAATCTATTTGAGAAAGCGAAGACCCAGTAAACCACATATGTTCCCCAAGACCCTCATGAAGATCACAGATCTGCGTAGTATCAGTGCTAAAGGTCAGCATGAATTCTGATTCTTCATATTGGACAACATTTGGGTCATACAAAAAGAAAACTTAAGGATTTTGTGACTGCTGAACTTTCAAGACATCATATTTTGCCACCTCACACTCTAAGTTCCATAACTGGCATATGGGGCAAGGTTTTGTAAAATATGGGTGTAAGGCCCGCCCTCTGGTCCAATGACGGTTTCCAATAGAGGGGGTGAAGGGATCTGCGTGTTGCTGTCTTCCTTTATACAACGCGATATCAACTGAATTAAATACATTTCTTTATATGCATTACCCCTGTATTTTCATCTGACTCCAATTATGAAAAAGGTTTAAATCATATTTGATTTGTTATTCATTTGAATAAATGTTTGATTATTCCTTTTAACCCTTAGTTTGAATTATACTCGTTCGTTCGGATTCCTATAACCGTTTGAGTCTCGCACCGATCGGGAATACGATCTCTTAATCACAAACTCGTCAGTCTTGGTCATCTAGACAGAGGCGATTGACTGATCCTTTTTAGACGCCGCACCATGCTTGCATATTTCTAAAAATATGTTATTCAGTCCCCATAGATCTCTAAACACTTAATTAGAATAACACTATATCTATCCAGAGGTCATGACCATTATCATCGAACCAAGTTGACCAATCTAACCTCCTCTGATGATAACTTTACATAATCACTCGTACACTTAGTTAGAATAATATTACAATGATCAGAGGTTGAGGCTGACCCAAATTCAGATTGATCTGACAGCCCTTTTGTTGTTCTGAACGGAAAAAACCCATATTAGCCTCTACAGTCTAAGTACACGTGACTAATGCCAATGTGTTTCTCGGAGCTCCAAAACTGAGTTTTGGTCCATTACTAACCTGAGCGTAGATTTGTGGCGTTAACGTCACCTACTAGAGTTAATAATTTCAGAGTCAATCAGAATAAATTCAAACATAACAATTTATTAACCAGGTAATTGAACAATAATTCAAATCCAATTCAAAGAATAAAACATACATCAAATCAATAATAAAAGAACATATAAGCATTTACCTGGAAGTGAAATAGACTACATACAGCGATTGTGCGGGAGATCTGTCTACAGATTCCCCGAACCCTTTGCCAGCTCTCCCTAAATACCCAGATAATTCAATAAGACCAAATGGTGGTGTCTGCAATTGTAATTAGGTTTGGTCCCCTGTTCAGGGGGTCACAAATGGACAATCAGATTGAATGGGTTATTGGTACCTGTAGATGGGGGCACTTATTTGCATACAGGAGGTAGTTTGAATGAAGGATCTGGGGGTGTGCACACCTTTAGTGGCACACAATATTGCTTGCTTTCCAGAACTTCTTGGAAGTTCGTAGTTCGTACTATGTCTGGGAGAATGAGACCGTTTTACCAGGCGCACTGAGACATTTCAAATGATACCAAACATGTATATTCATTTGTTGTACACATTCAATGTTGCATGGATTTGGATTGAGTTTTAGGTGAGGGTGAAGGTTGGGGAACAGAGAATGGTGGGGGAGAGTGTAATGGTGAGGTGTGAACTGCTCGGCAGGGGGCGTCTCGCATGGTGCTGTTACTTATGCAGGAGAGCATTCAAATGTTGATTGTAAGGAAAGTCCTTTCTTCTGGTAGGGAAAATTTGTCCTTCAGTCCAGACGATCCGACTCCAGCCTTACAATGGGTAAATGGCTGATTCTTAATATCTGATCCCCAATCATATGGTGTGACAGTCTTTTAAATAGTTGTTTGTTATGAACATAATAGCACTATATTATTTCAACCCTGCTATGGTAAGTTTGGAACTCATTTACATGTATGTTTTGGAGTGCCCAGCAATAAATTACTAAAATTAAAAGCATTCGAATTAAAAATATCATTTCATGCTTTAAAACATTTTTTGTGCCAACCCTGTTGCACTCATTAGTATCAAAGTCGAAAATATATTGTAAAAATCGCTTTTATTTTGTTTTAAAGGTGCACTATGTACGTTTTCTTCTGCTAGAGAAGAAAACCTATTCAAACCTATTGTCAAGGTTTACTGAAAATAACGGACCCAAATGCAGTTTGAAATGCAAGAGTTTTATTCAGTGATGGTAATCCTTATCGAAGAGCTCAGTGATCAGAGTCCAAACAGATCAAATTCCAGGCGAGGAGTAATCAAACAGGCATGATAGCCCAAGTAAATCCAGAAACAATAAATCCAGAGCAAAGTCCAAAATCCCGATGAACAGGTCACTGGTAATAAGTCATGATAGGCAGGTCATAAGTAGTCCAGACATCAAAGGGAATAACTGGGCAGAAAAGGAAAAAAAAAACAATAACTGATGAACCAAAACAAGAAACGCAATTGATAAGGAAATAACAAACAGCTGTGAACGCTTGCATAACCACGCTGATTACAAAACCCAAACAGCTGAGTGCGGCCAGCATGTGCAAATGAAAACCAACAGCTGCCTACACGTGTACAATCACACCGATTGCGAAATGCGAACAGCCAATTGAGGCCAGAACGTGCAAACAAAAAAAGACTAATGCAAGGGGGAAAAAAAGACATATCAGACCTGAGCCCCGACACCTATCTCACCTATTCAAAACAAAGGTGTTGCTTGATGACGCCAAGTTTGAGCACAGAATCTTGGGACGTGGTCTTCACCTCACAACCGATGCAAAGAATCAGGATGGGGATCACGTTCATGTATGCGATAATTAACGTTACTGTAGTATGAAGCAGAGCAGGACTGAGTGTTGTGGGAGCTGAACGAGGTAGCTGGAGCGATTTTTAATGGCAACACAGGCCTCGCTGGCAGTGGAAATTTTATTATGCCACAGTCGCAGCTTCCGCTTTTCCGGTCGTGAGTTTGAGGTAATACAGCTTTGTTTATCATATTAGATAGATTTGAATGCATTTATAATGATGTTATAACATTACTCTGTGCGTTCGCTCGCCGGCTGCTGTAAGACACTTGTTGCACACTGAGTAACCTAGATCAATATTAGAATAGTCAAGTCAAGTCAAATCATCTTCATTTATATAGCGCTTATCATAATACAGATTGTTTCAAAGCAGCTTCACAGTGAAAATAAGAAAATTAATGGACAGGGATTGTTTTCTTTTTAAAGCAGCTCTAAGAAAGTATTATTATCAAGCTGAAGTAGGTTTTGAAACAATTTAAATGACACCTTTCCAACTGAAAACCGATTCTTGATGTTCATTTACATGTTTTGTCTATTGGTTTGCTCATTTGAATGAGTACTGTAACAAAGTTCGTAAATATGGGAAGAAGGAGGCGGGAACCGGCGAACATTTAACATATTTAATAAACAAATAAACCAACAATGAAACGAAAATATAAGGGCGGCAGTTCCTCACGGCGACTGCCGCCCACACAAACCAAATAAAACACAACATAAAATCCCAGGCCTGGTCCTCTCTCGTCCTCCACTGTCGTCGCTCCTCCTTTATGCTTCCGGAGCTCCTCCGTGGGGACTCGAGACCGGTGCGCCGAGCACCTGAAGCTCGTTAACTCTCGCGTCACCGGCCTCGCGCCGTTCCCTCACGGCTCTCGCCCGCCCTGCTCGTCACAAGTACATTGTACAGAAGCTTAGTCTTTTTTTATAAAGTGACATTGCCAAATTACTTGTCTAGTCCATATAATATAGAAAAATTAGTCTGTGGATCTATGCGAACTGGAATAATCTTGACAATGTTTTATCTATACATAGGGAAAGGAGCGAATGAGGCCTTCTCAGGGGATAGTTTAGTTGACACTTCAGGGCTGTGTTGTCGTCATGTCTAAGCGCAGATCCTTCATCTCTTCTGGATAAGGCCTAGATCTGGAGGACTACAGCAAAATAAAAAAAAGAGAGAGAGAGAGAGACTAATATTAGCATAGACACCATTCTTCTTATGATGTAGAGAGTACATCAGGTGTTATGGGAAGTGTTCCCGGTTCCAGCTGATCTAATTTATGCAGCCTAACAATTTACATGATTTGAATTTTAGAAGTAGATAATGTGTTTTGTGTACGCTAGGTTAAAGAGATGTGTGTTTAGTCTAGATTTAAACTGACAGAGTGTGTCTGCTTTCTGAACAATGCTAGAAAGACTGTTCCAAAGTTTATATGCTGAAAAGGAAAAGGCTCTACCACCTGCAGTTTAATATTCTAGGTATTGAATATGGCCTGAATTCTGAGATCGTAATAGACGTGAAGGAATATAATGCATTAAGAGCTCACTCAGATACTGGGGAGCTAAACCATTTAGTGCTTTATAAGTAATTAGCAAGATTTTAAAATGGATCTATAACCTCTGGAAGCATAACTTTTAATAGCTTAGTCGATATAGGGTCTAACATACATGTTATTGATTTGGATGATTTAAAAAGTTTAGACAATTCTTCCTCTTCTATTGCAGTGAATGAATGGAATTTTTCCTCAGGGACACTGCAATGCATTGCCTGACAGCTGCATGGCCATAATTTCCTCTCTAATATTGTCAATCTGGCAAGTAAATAAGTTCATAAAATCTGCTTTATTTCTTATTAATTTAGGCACTGTATCAAATAAATACTTAGGGTTGTGTTTATTTTCTTCTAAAATATTAGAAAAATAAGCAGATTTAGCAGTTTTTAAGGCCTTTCTGTGCTCATCATTGAGTTCTTCTAAGTTATTTAAGGAGATGAAACTGATCAGGAAGATTATTGATAAAGCAATTTTTAGTGGAAGTACTGATAGTTCGACCATATTTGAGGCAGGGAGGTGGTTTTGGCAGCCTTGGCTAAATCTGATGAATGATCTGAGATGTCATCGCTCTGCTGCAAAAATTCAATTACATCAATATCGAATCCATGTGACAATATTAGATCTCAATGTGAGAATATCATATTAAATTCTGAATGGCTTGTGTTGATGAATGGCATGCAATTTTTTTGAAAAAATATTGTATGATGGAGAAAATTCTGTATTACTGTTACTAAAAAATAAAGGTGCATCTGATTATGTTATGTTAGCTACTTGACAAAATAGTTTTGTTTTTCTCTGAGGCATGGTTCTTGCAGAAAATTTCATCTAAACAATAAGACTAAGCATATTGAGCTATATCACAATAATTAGTTTTCTGTCTATAAATGTATCAAAACAGATGTTCACTTGTCTGTGTTCCCATATGTAATATATATTAAAGCGCCTTTGGTGTTTCCATGGTTTCTACAAAATAAAACCGGAAGCCGAGAGTAATGCGGATATGATGCCATTTACAGGCGACTCACTCACATGTCCCGGATCCTTAGTTAAAATTGTGATTTCTCATGATTTACAAATTAGTTGGAAACATTTGGGACATTGTAAGTACTCACCTGAACAAAATATAACCCTGGCTTAGTGCTTTTTGGATATTTTACAGCAAAAATGTGCATATACCAGCTTTAATTGAGGCCAATGAGTGTAAACATAATGAATTCTGAAGACTGCACCCTCCGGAGGTCACATTACTTTTCTGAAAAGGGGCAGCCTCAATGGTGGGCGACAAATGCAACCTCTGGAGGGAAATTTCATAGCATAACAGGTTTGAACATAAAGTGCAGCAACAAATTCATAATCTTAAAAAAAATGTAAAAATGAGGCACCACAGCAAAATGAATGGAGCTCACAGTGACTATTTCCTGTAGGTGCAGAGCGTGTGATGTCCCTGAAGATGGAGATCCCTGGGTCAATGCCTCCCCTCATCCAGGAGATGCTGGAGAACTCTGAGGGTCAGGATGGACAGAATTCAGAGCAGAATAACACGGATAAGAACAGCGGGAGTTCCACGAAGCCACCCTCTGCCTGCTCCCCAGAACCCACAGACGAATCATAGGGCTTCTTCCTCCAGCAAGAAGCCGTAGAGCCAAGGCGGCAAATGAAAATTCAAACTGTAAGACATTCATTTGGACAGTATGATAGAATGGAGGCTGACCTCTACAGTATGTTGGATTTCTGCTCATTTCATGCTTTAAGAACTGATGATAGCTGGTGTGTAATCAAAAACATGAATGAAGAATCAAGACCTACTAACATCAATATCACATGACTGAATGACACACACCCTGCAGTGTGCATGCGTGTGTCCCAGACACCCACCTGTGACAGATGTGAAGCTCCTCAGGTCTCCTGTATGGATTTCTTCATGTGCATGATAAGCTTTTACTACTTCATTAAGTGATTTTTACTCTTTCCTCTCAATTCAAGCTGATGCATTCATTGCACATATCATTGTATGTTTCTATGATGCATTTGTTGGTGCTTTTTACAATGTCTAACATGATATGCGATACATTGAGCTTATAGACATTATAGAACTCTAATATTTTACATTGATTTTTATATTTAAAGCTCTTTGTTCACTTGTAGGGTGTGGTGAACCCATATACACACTTATACAATACCATACATACTCTGTCAGTAGTAATGATTTGAGACCTTTATGTGCAAAAAATATTTAGTAATTGACTTTAACAAGTCATTTACCAATTTAACTCTTTCTACCAAGACAAATTACAAATTTTACAAACTTTAAATCTCTTAATGTGGTGAAGAGCACAGCCCTTCCAGTTAATAGTCATTTGGCATTTGGATTTGCTGCACTGAAACAGAATTCATGCCTATTTAAAGTAATTGTTCACCCAGAACAAACACTGTCATTCTCGCCCTCATGTTGTTAATTGTTAAATTATTTTCAATCAGATTACCCCCTTTATGGAAAAGAGCAACAAGAACATTCTTCAAAACATCTTATGTGTTTCATAAAATAAAGAAAGTCATACAAATTTGAATGACATGAGGATGAGCAAAATAATAATAACAAACCTTTCATTTTAAGAGAATTTTAAATCTATCCGTCCCATATGATTGAAAATTCTGAGTGTGTTTTGAAACCATTTTGAGATTGCCAAGTCTCATTCACTCAAATGCACATCGAGTCAGGGCCAAGTGACCAGAATCATCAAACACCATACAGACATCAAAAGACATGTGTCTTTTTTTGCAGTAACTCAATGGGACATTGCAAATCTTTACAGCACAACTGACAGCAAGCATATTGTACATTTATTTCTGTGTGCACTTATTAAGGAACCTTGTTTTGGGAACAGATAAGTTTTCTTTTCTTTTTTTTTTTTTTTCAAGTGCAACAAGTTTTTTCTAAGATAGGGTGTTATGATCGCCTTCAGTTCTGATCAGTATGTTCGTAAAACTTTAGAATACTATTCCGTCATTAATGAATAACTACAAAGGAAGAAATGAGTGACACATTATAACCAGTATAGTGTCACATAGTCCTGTTTACGTTTCCCACGTGCTCACTGTTTTGGTTTTGGTCCTGCCACTCTGTCGTCATTATCCTCAGCTGTTGTTAATTAGTCTTTCCCTGCACCTGTCCCCAGTTATCAGTACACTATTTAGTCCCTGTGTTTCCGTTACTGCTGGTCGGTTTTCGATTATGTTTGTGTCCGTGTACCTGTTATCCTCAGTTATATTAAAACCTGTTTATTGTTACTCCGCGTCTGCATGTTTCTCCATCTCCTGCCTACCGTCTACACGGCCAGCGTGACAGAAAAACCGACCTCTCATTGCGAGAAAGAAATTAAGATGGACTCACCAACAACCGAGCTTCTTCTCCGGCCCGAGGTTAGACCCTACCTGGGCTACCTGATGGGGATAGTCCCGGGAGGCAGCTTCTCCGCCCCAGCCTGGGTGCCCGGGGTGCGCACTGAAGTAGAGGGGGAGCTGGATGACTTCGGAGCCCCGGTGTTGAAGCGTGCAGGTGGGTCCATCGCAGAGCCAGGAGCCAACCAGAGTCCGATCATCTGGTGGGCCGCGGATCCTCTCCCCACCCAAATCCCCTCCCTCGAATCTGCGTCTCCACTTCCGGTCCTGTCCGGAAGCCATCTGCCTGTTCCCCTGCCTGTCCTCCCTGTCTCGCCATCTCCGCTGGTGACAGCCAGCCCCCTGGATCCGTGGTCACCGCGACTGCCATCAGCAAGCTCCTCGGCTCTGCTACTGCCGCTCACTCCGTGCGGCTCCTCGACACCGCCTCGGGCTTCCCTTCGACCAGCACGGCTTGAGGCGGAGTCCCCGGCTCCACTTCAGGCCTCCGGGCCCTCGTCACCACCGCAACCCGTCAGCCCACCACCATCGCCTGGGCCCGCGCCTCCCTCACCTTCTCCTCGGCCTGTCTGCCCGGAGGCTCTGCTAGGGACCCTCGTCTCTCCTGGTCAGCCTGCGGGGGTCGACGCCCAGCCGCCGCCACGGACTTCCGGGATGGCGGCTACGTCACCACCCGTCACCCCTACGGCGTCAGCAGGCTCCTCCCTCCCTACGACTTCCCCGTCATCCTCGGTCACCCTAGCATCACCCCGGTCAGCCAGAGCCTCGTCGCCGCCTCGGTCCCGCAAGCCTGCAGCTCTGGGCCGTGCTTCCGGGTCGGCGGAGTCGCCCAGGGCTGTCGGCCGGGAAGTTCCGCCGGGTCCACCACCAAACACCATGGGGTCGTCGCCTGCTCTCGGCGCCAAAGCTCCGCCCAGCCCCGTCATCGGGACTCCTCCTTGGCTCCTCCCCCCGTCGACGCCCCCATGGTGTCCGGGGCCATCGTCCCCAGTGTGCTGCCTGTCCCCATCATCACGCCCTCCTCCGAAGCCTCCGCCCTCTTCACCTCCTCCCCTAAGGACTTCGTCACGGCGCGAGGTCGCGCCTTTTTCGGGGGGGGGGGGGTGTAATGTCACATAGTCCTGTTTACGTTTCCCACGTGCTCACTGTTTTGGTTTTGGTCCTGCCACTCTGTCGTCATTATCCTCAGCTGTTGTTAATTAGTCTTTCCCTGCACCTGTCCCCAGTTATCAGTACACTATTTAGTCCCTGTGTTTCCGTTACTGCTGGTCGGTTTTCGATTATGTTTGTGTCCGTGTACCTGTTATCCTCAGTTATATTAAAACCTGTTTATTGTTACTCCGCGTCTGCATGTTTCTCCATCTCCTGCCTACCGTCTACACGGCCAGCGTGACATATAGTAACTACTATTAACTAACAAGGAACTCTAATTAACGAATTAGTAAGTAATAGTAGTCAGTCGAATGTGGTAGTTCACTATTAGTTAATTAGTAACTACTGTTTTTTCATACCTCCCAGAGAACTACTAAGAACTACTATATAAAGATTAGCTAATAGTGAACTACCACATTCGACTGAGTACTATTACTTACTAATTTGCTCAGAGTTTTTTGTTAATTAATAGTAGTTCACAAGTTCATGTGCCCATATAATCTTAGCATAAGTAGTAAACACATTTGGCTTGCTGCTCGCTATTGAGGGGCTTGGAGAGGATATTCTACTCAAGCTCCGATTACCCCCCATAATAGAAAAAATTGTTCAAAAAGGAGGAGAAGGGGAGTAGGATGGATGCCAAAAGAACTAACAACAGGAAGCAAGCAAGATGCTGGTTTTGTACCTTGGTATTAATTGGAAGATTTATGATCAAATCAAGGGCTGTGTTTCTTATAAAAGCTTCAGCTGCTGGCTGTGTGATCACTTGTAAAGCAGTTTGTCTGCATAAAGACAAAATCTTATTGCACTTAAACTGCCCCCTTGAGAGGTCCAGGGGGCAGATGTCATCTCATTTTCCATGAATTGATGTCTTTATTTTATTTTTCTCTGGCCTTGCATGAGTGGATAATTTTGTGTAATTTTGTAAAATCTTACTTGGAACTTAACTGTAATCATTTATCTTTATTCCCACAGGTTCAGATAAGTCTTTGTTTACTTTTTTGCTTAAAGGGATAGTTCACCAAAAAAGCTGCCATTTACTCACTCTTCTTTTGTGTTCCACGGAGGAAAATAAGTCATATTGGAATGACTTGAGATTTTTTTATTACTCTAGTCTCATATAGGAAAATGTTGGCCGAATTAAATTTTTGGGTGAACTGACCATTCATAAACACATTCTCCTTCTAATATTGTCTTAATGCACATCTGCTCTGAAAACATATCATAAGGGAGAACAGACTCACTCATCTGAATGTGAATGACATACAAACGTTTGCAGTATTTATTTGTTTTAATTTTTTTGGGATATTAGAAAGCATGAATATGTTTGCTCCACATGTCTTTAAAAAAAAAACTTGCTTTGTTTTTTTTTGGAACAGCACATGTCTTTGAAGTTAACAAATGAAACCGCTCATGAATGTCTTTACAAAAACCCCATTCCACCCACAATTCCCTTGCATACAATACTCACTCAGTAAAACGGCGAACTTTGAACGCTGTATCCTTTGAATTGCGTACCCATTATGCTTTGTTACACAGAAAAAAAGGACTGATTTTCTTTTTCTAGCTAGTTGACATCATCTTTCATTGAATTAGCATCTATCATAACTGTTACGAGAGATTTTAAGAATCCAAGTTCAAAACCTGTTTTGAAAAATCTCATTCAGTAACAAGGGTTTTCAAATTTGTCTCGTTATTCTTTAAAAAAAGAAAATGGTCATCTGATGGACCAGCTCGACTGCTAAGGGTCCAGGCATCTCGTCTGGATTGTTCAATAATGCTTTATGCTTAATGTGATATTGTTCTAAGCTTTTGTCATGGCAGAGATGCAATAGTGTGCTTGTGTGTTCTTTTCTATATTTATTAATAAGAAATCACTTTACTGTTGTCATACTCTGATGCAAATTTATCACTTCCTATTTGAATAAATAAATAATAAATAAATCGATAGATAGATAGCGCTTTACAAGCTTGCATGAGATTTGTTTTCATCATGTTGATGTTTCATTGAAAGGTATTCAGCTTACACAAAGTTGGCCCAAATTTAACCAATGATGGAACAATCCTTTAACATTTACAAAACATTTTGTTTTTTTAAAAATAAATAAATAGCTTTTTTAGCATGTGTTTAAAATTTGTGAACCCAAGGAGTTTAGATAATGACAATTCAAGAATAATGTTTTACAAGTGATTCTGATGAAAATTCCTCTGTTTAGCCTCTGTCTTTTATATATATGAGGTGGAAAAACAAAATGTAATATAGAAAAGTAATTGTAGGCTTTTTAATTGTATGCTTGTGCTTAAGGATTTTAAAGAAAGAAAGAGAAATCAACTTTGCTGTAAATAAATTGCATTTATAAATTTAATTTTAATTGTTTCTTTCCAATTTCTGCAAGTTTTTAAATGTTACACATTACATGGGTCTCAAAATTATTTTAAAAATATAAGTTATCTACTACAATATTATCAGTGTTATTGTTGCCTAGAGCTCATCAGATCAAAACCAAACTGAACAAGCTCAGATCAAAAATTTCTGTTCATGTTTGTTCTGCTTTAACTTTAATGTTTAGCATTTTGGTTAATTTTAAAACCTGTTAAATCTACGCAATCATGTCTCATTTCCACAACTTGGGAATACACAGCCTCGAATATATATTGATATAAAGGACTATACAGACATCTAGTTGCTACAGTATGATATTACAGATTATTTTCATTTTATTTATAACAAGGAAAAATAATTATAGTGTGACGAGCAGGGCGGGCGAGAGCCGTGAGGGAACGGCACGAGGCCAGTGATGCGAGTGATAATGAGCGTCAGCTGCGCGGCGCACCGGTCTCGTATCTCTCACGGAGGAGCTCCGGAAGCATAGAAGAGGAGCGACAATAGCGAAGGGCGAGAGAGGACCAGGCCTGGATTTTATGTTGTTTTATTATGTTTGTGTGGGCCATTTTACTTTTGTTTTGTTATTTGTTTGTTTATTTATTTGAAATTTATTTGTTTGTTTGTTTATTAAATTATGTTGAACCTTAGCCTGTTCCGGCCTCCTCCTTCCCGTTCTTATGAACTGTTACATTGGTGCCAAAACTCAGGAGGAAGGAGGGACATGCTGTCTGTCACATATAGTCCTGTCTAGTTTTCCATGTGCTCCTTGTTTTGGTTTTGCTCCCGCCACTCGTCTGTCACTATTGTCATCAGCTGTTTGTGTTAATTAAACATTCCCTGCACCTGTCCTCCAGTCATCAGTTACTGCATTTAGTCCCTGTGTTTCCCTCACTCCTGGTCGGTTCTCGTTTATGTTATTGTATGTGTACCTGATCTCCTTGGTGAATTAAAACTGTTATTATTTCTAAGTCTGGATATCTCTCCGTCTGCTCCTTCCATTCATTTACATTGCAAGCGTTACACTGTCAAAGAGCCTCCAGGTTTCGGCACCAATGTAACATTTCGTAAGAACGGGAAGAAGGAGGCGGGAAACTGGCAAACGTCGCTCCTCTGTCTTCCGGAGCTCCTCCGTGAGAGATACGAGACCATTGCGCCGCGCAGCTGACGCTCATTATCACTCGCGTCATTCCCTGACGGTTCTCGCCTGCCCTGCTCGTCACAATATTTTTTTGTTATTTTCATATCTTGACATTTTAATGGATCACTGTATCCTTGTATTAATGTTACATTGCTGCGTATCAATCAGCATGGTCTGCTCACAAGGAATTAAATAAGGTTTGAAATGTGATGTGAAGTATCATCTCACTTCATACAGTAATAGAACTAGATAAAGTTCGGTTGGCTTTATTCCTGAGATTGCAGTTCAATGCAATTTGATGCAGAATGTCCAGGATTTCATGAAGAAACCCCTTGTGTGATCATAATCAAAATTGATCCATTGATTCAATTGTTTCTGCTGTTTGGTAAAGCATTTTGAAAAATAAATGTTTGAAATGTAATGAATGGAGAGGGTTTTTTTTTTTATAGTTACCATGTGTTTTGAAACTGAAATAATAGTTATTATTATTATTATTATATAATACGATAAAGAACGTATGATGGAGATTTATTTCTGTAAGCTATCTGTCAACGCTTGTGTCATGAACAACAGTTAAGATGGCATTCAAGGGAACAGTTTATGACAGGGCCCCTCTCTAACGGCTTGTGTGGAAGAAGATGTGCATGTGCAGGAAGATGTGGATCTTTGGTAAATGAACATACATAAATGTTCAGCAACATCAGATATGATGTTAAGACAACTGCCAGACACCTCTTCCAGAGCAGGAAGGGGGACCTTCTGCACCCACCACAGCTAAGGAGAAGACTTCTCATTGGACGACGTGTTGACTCAAATCACCAAACTCATTTCTAAGGTCTAGGCAAGGACTGCCATAAAAAATCCTTCAGGACCTCCTGGATGCAATAGCAGTGACTGAAATAAAGAGAGGCCACAGAGATCTATCTAAATCCATTCATACCTATGTTTGGAGGCCTTAATTTGATTTAAACTGAATCACATGCACTCCATCTTCATGCAAAGAACAGTTTATGTTAATGGTTACTTACTGTTAACACAACAGGTCATGGCAAAGATATATTAAGAGATAAACAAACGCATGGACGATGACTAAGTTGAAAGGGGTTTGGTAAAGAAAAAATGCATGGCTAAAATGTTTAAGAGACTATTTTAACACTGTACTTTATGCTGTGTGTAGCGTTTACTCTCTGGCTAATAACTTGTTAAATGCCAATCTATGGACCAGTGTCTCAGAAGAATAGATTCGCAGCTGAGAAAGATGCCACAACAACAGTGAACAGACATAATGTTCATTTGCACACACAACATGTATTCGCAATTATACTCAACAGGTGAGTTGCATTAATCGGTATAAACAAAAATAAAATGTGTATTTCTTTTTACTGACAAAATATTTCTCAAGTCTAGCTGTTGTTTCCTTTGTTTCTTTAGGTATCAATTTTTCTTTTGGGTTTCAACAAGGTAAGTTCAACTCACTGCATCTATTGCAGTGTTTCACTTATCTCTGTTGAGATTAAATATACTCAATTGTTGCACGTGTATACCCTTGTGTCTTTAGTAAGCAGTTAGTGTCAAATATCAACACCCTAAATAAGCAATATACAACAACAATTAATAACACCACTGAACAACAATAATGTAAGGAAATACAATAGAAATTTCAAAATTTCAAATTGGACTTGACTGTTTGGTCTTTCAAAAAAAACAACAACAAACAAACAAACAAACAAACAAATGCAGTCCTTAAGTCCGTAGAAAGAATTAATTGTCCTTTATATGTTGATGAGGGAAAATGTCTCCATCCCAGGAAACAACAGAAAAAAGGGAAAGTTATTCAATTTCCTACAATTCGCAGTTTGATTCAGTGTTAAGGCTCGTTTTTCCTCAACAGAAAAAAAATCCAAGAACAGACTCAAGGGAGGCTCGCCAGTCCAAACCCTTCTCAGAACCACTGGAAAGCCTGGACAAATCGAACCCGGAAAGGGACAGAACTACATATACAAACAATAAAAACCTGACCTTTTACAGACAAGATCACAAAAATATCATGAATACCGTAATTGTACAACAAACAATAAAGTGTTTAACTCATGACAGTAATTTAATCATTTTACATCATAAATTTTACACTAACTTGAACGTATGTACAAGCATGCTTCAAACAAAGAATATTTCATATATGCAATGTCTGTGACTTTTTTTTCAACGTTACACACTCATTATTATATATGTCACACCGTCACCATCACCAGCACGCCAAGCTCCACCCACACGATCCGAAATCACCGGAGTTCTGATCACCTGCACCTGCATTCACTCACGCTCACGCCTTAAAAAGCCCTCACACGCACATTCAGTTGTCTGATCTTGTCTTTAATGGACCCCAGACTTACCTGCTACGACTCACCTGCCTTCCTTGTCTTCGTCGGATGTTTCCTCTACCTTCTACTCAGGCGTGGGCGCGAACCGCTGGACTGTCATCTTCCACTCTGCAAACACACGGACACTGGATTACTTCACAAGCTAAGTCACTTCCCGGTCACCGAATTCAAGGACTCACCATACCATACCGATTACCTGTTGTTATTTCACTGTGTTCAATAAACTCACCATATTTCACTAAAACCTTCTTGTCCGTGTCTGACAGAAGATCAGACCGCACACATGATGCAGACGAGCACAACAACCAGCACCACGACTACCGTCTCCGATGCAGTCCCAGCCGGTCGCGTTCCACTTCCTGCACCGCAACCTGGATTTTCTTCTTCGGTCCCCTCAGCTGCCTCTGCCTGTCCCGTGGCCCGACCAGCGCCCTACTCTGGTGAGGCGGAGGACTGCAACGGATTTCTTATGCAATGTTCATTGTATTTCGAAATACAACCGCACCTATTCGTGTCTGAAAGAGTGCAAGTGGCGTTTATGGTTAATCTCCTCACTGGCAAAGCCTTGTGGTGGGCTCAGTCCCTTTGGCAGTCCAACACCTCCATATTATCGTCCCTTGCCACTTTCACAACCCATTTCAAAGAAGTCTTCGGACACACCACTTCATCTTTCTGTGGCGGACCAACTTTACCATTTCCGCCAAAACCAGTCTACCATTGGTGATTACACCCTGCAGTTTCGGACCCTCGCTTCCAATAGCGGGTGGAACGAAACTGCCTTACTCACTGCCTACCGTCAGGGCCTCAACCCCGATATTCGTCAACTAATGGTCATCTATGACGATACAATGGGATTAGAGGCCTTCCTTCAGAAGACTGTCAGGGTCTCTCAACAACTCACCGCCTGCGACAGCACTCCACCCGTCTTGCAGTCCCCGTCCACCAGTCAGCCAGCCGCCCTTCCAGCACCTGAACCCATGAGCGTGGACCATTAATGCCTCTCGCCTGCCGAACGTCAACGTAGACTTAATCACTTATGTCTCTACTGCGGTGGGAATGGTCATCAACGCCTCAACTGTCCTGTCTGTCCCCCTCGGCCCGTAGTGAGTACAATACAAATGCAACCCAAAGTCTCTCACCTAATTAGAACCACTGTATACTTTCTCATCGAACATTCCAATGTTTCAGCCCAAGCCCTCGTAGATTCCGGTTCCGCTGGGAACTTCATATCACGTCAATTCCTGCTAACTCTCAACTTAAAACGACACCGTAGCGACCAACCCATGAGGATCCATACCACCTTGGGAAAACCACTGGGTCGAGGGGTAATCAACCACCATTCACCACCTCTCACGCTGCACATCGGATGCCTCCATCGCGAAAGGATCGCGTTCATGGTGCTGGAAGGATCCACCACGGACATCATCCTGGGACGCCCGTGGCTGGCCGAGCATAATCCGGTGGTGGATTGGAACACCGGCGAGATCCTCAAGTGGAGCCCATCCTGTCACCAATCATGTCTTCTACCCCTTGAAAGGAGATCCGGTCCTCCCTCTAGGACTAACCTTGCGTCCACCCCGGCTCTCCACCTCAACTCCACCTCGGTGGAGAGTCCTGAGGTACTGCCCAGATCCACCATTCCTGACGAATACCGGGCGTTCCAGGATGTGTTTAGCAAGCGGCTGGCTACACAGTTACCACCTCATCGGCCATGGGACTGCGCCATCGACCTGCTACCTGGGGCAGTACTCCCGAAGGGAAGGGTCTATCCCCTGTCCATCCCGGAGCGGAAGGCCATGGATGAGTATATCACCGAGGCACTTCAGCAAGGATTTATTAGAGCTTCCACTTCCCCTGCCGCTTCAAGCTTCTTCTTCGTGGCCAAGAAGGACGGAGGCTTGAGGCCCTGTATCGACTACCGGAGGCTCAACGCTCAAACTGTCAAGTTCCGGTATCCCCTTCCTCTGGTCCCTGCGGCCCTAGAACAACTCTGTGGAGCAATCATCTTCTCCAAACTGGACCTCCGTAGCGCTTACAATCTCATTCGCATCAGATCTGGAGACGAGTGGAAGACGGCGTTCGTTACTCCTTCAGGGCACTACGAGTATCTAGTAATGCCGTACGGCCTGGCGAACTCACCGTCGGTGTTCCAGAACTACATGAATGAGATTTTCCGAGACCTCCTCCAGAAATTCGTGATCATATATATTGACGATATCCTCATCTACTCTCAGTCCATGCAAGAACATCGGGAACACGTTCGCCAGGTCCTACACCGGCTCAGGAACCACCGTCTCTACCTAAAACAAGAGAAATGCGAATTCCACCTGCCTGAGGTCCAGTTTCTGGGCTACCACATCAGCCCGGACGGGATACGGATGGACCAGAGGAAGGTGGAGTCCATCCAGGAGTGGCCGAAACCCCAGACTGTCAAGGAGCTACAAAGATTCCTCGGATTCTCTAACTTCTACCGCAAGTTCATTCACAACTACAGCCTAATCAGTTCACCGCTTACCTCGCTGTTTAAGAAGGGCCCCAAGTCTCTGTCCTGGAACCCCCAAGCGAGCGAAGCTTTCCGAACCCTAAAGGAAGCCTTCATTACGGCACCGATCCTCCGTCACCCGAGTCCTGACTTACCTATCCTCGTCGAAGTAGATGCGTCTCAAACAGGGGTCGGTGCCATCCTTTCACAGCGGCAGGGGAACCCCGCTCGTCTCCATCCATGTGCCTTCTACTCCCACAAACTGACCCCGGCGGAGCAGAATTACGACGTGGGAAACAGAGAGCTCCTGGCCATCAAATTGGCCCTCGAGGAGTGGAGACACTGGCTGGAGGGAGCGAAATACCCGTTTGTCGTAGTAACCGACCATCGAAACCTGGAATACCTCCGAGACGCCAAACGGCTTAACACCCGCCAGGCCCGCTGGGCGCTGTTCTTCACAAGGTTCAATTTTACCGTAACCTACCGCCGAGGCGAGAGAAATGGCAAGGCTGACGCCCTATCCCGGCTCCATGCTCCTACCCAAGAGACCCAACAACCTGAACCTATCCTCCCTCCAGCCATAATCGTGAGTCCCATTCAATGGGAGTGGGACGAACTTATCGCCCAAACTCAAGAGACGGATCCTGCTCCGCCGGGAGTTCCAGAGGGGCTGACCTATGTTCCATCCACCTGCCGTCAGCTCCTCTTGGAAACAGTTCACACATCTCCGGGCTCTGGACACCCAGGTAGCAAGCGAACCCTCTCGCTCCTCCAACAACGCTACTGGTGGCCCTCCATGACCCAGGATGTCTCCCGTCTCGTGAAAGGATGTTCTGTCTGCGCCATTACCAACACTCCACATCAGTTGCCCGCAGGCAAACTCCTACCACTTCCCATACCTCACCGACCCTGGACCCATGTGGGGATTGACTTCCTCACGGACCTGCCTTCCTCGAACACCTACACCAGCATCTTAGTCATCGTCGACAGGTTCTCTAAGATGTGTAAATTGATCCCGTTCAAGGGACTTCCTACCACACTTCAAACGGCAGAGCTACTCTTCCACAATGTCTTCCGTAACTTCGGCCTGCCGGAGGATATTGTATCGGACAGAGGGCCCCAGTTCATATCCCGGGTCTGGCGATCTTTCTTCCGTCTTCTGGGCGTTACCATCAGCCTCTCATCCGGTTATCACCCGCAGACCAACGGCCAGACAGAACGGAAGATCCAGGAGATTGGGAGGTACCTGCGGTCTTACTGCCACCAGAACCAGCCATCTTGGAGCCAGTTCCTTCCCTGGGCCGAGTACGCCCAGAACTCTCTGCAGCAGTCCACTACAGGACTAACACCGTTCAAGTGTGTACTCGGCTACCAACCACCACTCTTCCCCTGGTCGGGCGAACCCTCAGAAGTCCCTGCGGTGTCGAACTGGTTCCAAGAGAGCGAGAGGGTCTGGGACTCAGCTCACGTTCACCTGGAAAGGGCAGTGCGTAGACGCCAACAGGCGCCGTGGACCCACACCTATCTACCTACCTGGACAGCAGGTGTGGCTGTCAACGAGGGACATCCGTCTACGCCTGCCCTGCAAGAAGCTACATAGGTCCCTTCACCGTGCAGAGGCAGCTGAACGACGTGACCTATCGACTCAACCTCCCTGCCACGTATCGTATTTCCCCCTCATTCCATGTGTCATTACTCAAACCTGTCACTGATCCCCTGTTTCCAGGGTGTAGGTACAGCAATGATGTAGGTACAGCGAGTCTCCTTTAAATGCTTCTCTTTACCATTTTTTTAATCAAAAATACACTCTGTAAACACTTTAGCAACACTAATCGCTAATAGAGCATGTATATGGGACTACACATTTCAATATTTATACGTTGAACATTCGTTTCACTCAACTGGCTCAACGTCATTCACAATTAATGAAACGTCTAGGTTACTAATGTAACCCCCGTTCCCTGAAGGAGGGAACGGAGACGTTACGTCGGACTGACGTCATGGGATCCCATGGAAAACGCCATAGCAACCGAGCCACGCTACGAGCGACGGGGAAGCAGATGCTGGCAGGCCAAGGCGTGCCACCTGCAAGTGCAACCTCGAATGTCGTAACCCTCCAGCGCCCGGAGCAAGCCCTACAATGTCTTCCATACCAGAGGGATGGAGAGGACAGGATCTTACTCAGGAGGTGGTCGAAGCTGTTGTTCCTTACCTCAGGGGAAGAGTGCTTCGGTGACTCAATTCCCATGTTTTTTCAGCTGACCAAAAAAACGCCAGGAAAGCGTCCCTCTTGGGGAAGCTACGGAGACCACACCCTGCCCGAAGGGAGGTAACGTGTGGAGCACATATGCACTGACCCGCGGGGCAGTATCTGCATATGGAGAGCTCCCTGAGGAAGGTCCTACCCAGGCTGGGGAGGAACGCTACACCTCAGGGGCAGGGGGCTGGTCGCCCAGGGAAGACACGGGTTTACCATCGGGGAAACCGTACCGTGGACCATACACATATGGGGTTACCCGCAGGGAACCACAAACATATGGGCATCTAGCCCAGTACAAGGACTGACCGCTGGGGGCATGTACACGAGTACTGGACCTAGCGTCTGACGCCTCCGCCGCGTCTGACTGCCGCAAGGATGCAGGAGGAACTCCACAGGGTTCACCGACTGGGGAACTGAACTGAGGAGTAGACAAGCGCTCGCATCTCCTCGTGAAAGGAGAATGGCGCAGCAAGCGGTCACTCGTGGCTATCTTGAAGACAGCACACGAGAGGACACCGGGTCCACTCTGAGGTTATAAAACCTGGCGAATGTGTTCGGTGTCGCCCAGCCCGCAGCTCTGCAGATGTCTGCCAGAGAGGCGTCGCGTGCCAACGCCCAGGAGGAAGCAACACCCCGAATGGAGTGTGCTCTCACCCCTAGGGGGCACGGCTTGCCTTGGGAATGGTACGCCAAGGCGATGGCATCCACTATCCAGTGGGCCAACCTCTGTTTGGAGACAGCCTTCCCTTTCTGCTGTCCTCCAAAGCAAACAAAGAGCTGCTCGGAGCTTCTCAAGCTCTGCGTGCGGTCCACGTAAGCGCGAAGAGCACGAACAGGACACAGCAACGCAAGGGCTGGGTCTGCCTCCTCCCGGGGCAGCGCTTGCAGGTTCACCACCTGATCCCGAAAGGGAGTGGTGGGAACCTTGGGCACGTATCCAGGCCGGGGTCTCAATATCACGTGAGACAAAGCCGGCCCAAATTCCAGGCACGCCTCGCTGACCGAAAATGCTTGCAGGTCCCCTACCCTCTTAAAGGAAGCGAGCGCCGTCAGGAGCACTGTCTTAAGAGACAGGTGTTTCAGCTCAGCTGACTCAAGGGGCTCGAAGGGAGCTTTCTGTCGCCCAGCTAGGGCGACAGAAAGGTCCCCGTTTTTTTCTTCTTTTTTTTCTAGAGGGAATTACGGGAGGTCTAGGCGGGTTTAGCCGCCTAGCACCTCTCAGGAACCTGATGATCAGATCGTGCTTTCCTAGTGACTTGCCATCGACCACATCGTGATGTGCTGCGATGGCGGCCACGTAGACCTTCAAGGTGGAGGGGGACAGTCTCCGCTCCAAGCCACTTTGAAGGACGGAAAGCACTGAACTGATCGGGCATCTCCGGGGGTCTTCCCGGCGGGAAGAACCCCAATCAGCGAAGAGACTCCACTTCAAAGCATAGGCGCGCCTCGTAGAGGGAGCTCTAGCCGAAGTGATAGTGTCAACTACCGCGGGCGGTAGGCCACTTAAGTCTTCCGCGTCCCGTCCAGGAACCACACGTGGAGGTTCCAGAGGTCGGGACGTGGGTGCCATATGGTGCCCCGTCCCTGAGAAAGCAGGTCCTTCCTCAGGGGAACTCGCCAGGGAGGGACTGTCGCGAGGAGCATGTGTTCTGGGAACCAGGTCCGGTTGGGCCAGTACGGCGCAACTAGCAAGACCTGCTCCTCGTCCTCCCTGACTTTGCACAGTAGCTGTGCCAGAAGGCTCACTGGGGGAAACGCATACTTGCGTAGGCCCGGGGCCAGCTGTGTGCCAGTGCATCCGTGCCGAGGGTCCCCTCGGTCAGGGAATAAACAACTGGCAGTGAGCAGATTCCTGAGAGGCAAACAGGTCTACCTGTGCATCCCCGAATCTGCTCTAGATCAGCTGGACCACCTGGGGGTGGAGTCTCCATTCCCCCGGGAGCGTGAGCTGTCGTGAGAGCGCGTCGGCCGCACGATTGAGCTCGCCCGGGATATAAATGGCACGCAGTGACCTGAGTCGCCGCTGACTCCAGAGGAGAAGGTGGCGGGCGAGTTGCGACATGCGGCGTGAGCGTAGACCACCCTGATGGTTGATGTACGCTACTGCCGATGTGTTGTCCCTCCGGACCAGTACATGCTTGCCCTGCAGCAACGGCCGAAACCGGCGCAGGGCCAGCAGTACTGCTAGCAACTCGAGGCAATTGATATGCCAATGCTGGTGGGGTCCTGTCCAGGAGCCCGACGCAGCATGCCCATTGCACACAGCACCCCAGCCGGTGGTGGAGGCATCTGTTGTGATAACAACATGCCTGGACACTTGTCCTAGGGGCACCCCGGCCCGTAGGAAAGCAAGGTCCGACCACGGGCTGAATGTCTGGCGACAGCTCGGTGTGATGCCCACACGGAGCGTGCCATGGTGCCATGCCCACCTCGGGACTCGGTCGTGTAGCCAGTGCTGAAGTGGTCTCATATGGAGTAATCCGAGCGGCGTGACCGCGGCTGCGGATGCCATATGCCCCAGGAGCCTCTGAAATGGTTTCAGTGGGACCACTGTTCTCTGTGAGAACGCATTCAGGCAGCTCAGCACCGACTGTGCACGCTCGTTGGTGAGACGTGCTGTCATGTTGACCGAGTCCAGCTCCACACCGAGAAAAGAGATACTCTGTACTGGACAAAGTTTGCTCTTTTCCCAGTTGACCCGAAGCCCCAACCGGCTGAGGTGCGTGAGCACCAGGTCCCTGTGTTCGCACAACTGCTCTCGGGACTGGGCCAAAACGAGCCAGTCGTCGAGGTAGCGAACGCCCACTTCCCTGAGAGGGGTAAGGGCCCCCTCCGCTACTTTGGTAAAGACACGGGGGGGACAGGGACAGCCCGAAGGGTAGGACCTTGTACTGGTATGCCCGACCCACGAACGCAAACCGTAGAAACGGTCTGTGTCGGGGGAGGATCGAGACATGGAAGTACACGTCCTTCAGGTCGATTGCTGCAAACCAATCTTGTGCGCGAACGCATGCGAGCATGCGTTTCACGGTGAGCATCTTGAACGGGAGCTTGTACAGGGCCCGATTCAAGACGCGCAAGTCCAAGATTGGCCGTAACCCTCCGCCTTTCTTGGGTACTATGAAGTACAGGCTGTAAAACCCTGACTTCATCTCGGCTAGTGGGACCGGCTCTATTGCGTCCTTCGCCAACAGGACCGCAACCTCCTCCCGCAAAACAGCGGCATCTCTGTCCACCACTGGGGTGGATAGGACGCCCCTGAATCTGGGAGGACGCCTGGCAAACTGGATTGTGTAGCCGAGTCTGACTGTTCGAATGAGCCAACGGGACGGGCTGGGAAGGCCTAGCCAGGCCCCCAGATATCGCACGAGTGGCACCATCCGAACACCAGAAGTACCCGCGGGGGGGCAGCATGGAGCACTGAGGCCCAACCTGGGAGGCAGTGCGTCCCGAGGTAGAGGCAGTGAGTGATGTGAACTCACTTGGCTCCGTGTGTCCCGTGAGGGACAGAGCAGGGGGGCGTGGGGAGGCTGTGCGTCCCTGACACGTCCGTGACCTGCTTGTGGCGAAGGAGGGAGTGGTTGAGAGTGAGGAAGCGGTGCGTCGCACACTGACAACACAGACCCTTTTTGGCTCAGAGATAGTGGAAATCGCTCTTTTATTGAGGTGGGTACCAGCGGCGGAACGAGGGAACGAAGGATTTACCCTCCCGGCCCACTCCGGGGGGGAAGGAGTGGTGCCTTCACCGTCTCCTGAGATAGAGCAATCTCCACCACCTCTGGGCCACCCATCTCAGGACCGCTTTTGCGGCCTCTTTTTGGCAGCTTTAGTGGTCAGGACGGGCTGCGCCACCTTCCTGCGGGAGGTTTGCGGGGGACCGGATTTCTCCGATCCACCCGAAGCCTGTGCAGCCGCAGGGGGGCGCCCCCGGCGACGAGCAGGCTGGGGCCCAAGCCACATCCCGCCGAGGCAGGATGTGACCAGTGGCCTCAGTCTGCTGCTGCACTGCCGAGAACTGCTGAGCAAAGTCCTCAACAGTGTCGCCGAAGAGGCCGGCCTGGGAAATGGGGGCGTCGACAAAGCGAACTTCAGCCAGGTCCAGCCAAAGATGGCGATCCTGGACCACCAGGGTGGACATCGTCTAGCCCAGGGCACGTGCTGTGACTTTTGTCGCCCGGAGAGCGAGGTCGGTCGCAGCACGCAGTTCTTGCAATATCCCTGGGTCAGAACTACCCTCGTGCAGCTCTTGAGAGCTTTCGCCAGATGGACCTGCAAGATGGCCATGGCGTGCAGGGCGGAGGCCGCCTGTCCAGCGGCGGAGTAAGCCTCAGCGGCGAGAGCCGCTATCGTCTTACTCGCCTTGGAAGAGAGACGTGGACGATTCCGCCATGTGGCAGCCGACTGCAGGCACAAGTGCACCGCAATCGCCCGTTCCACCTGTGGAATGTCCACGTGCCCCCTGGCGGCCCCACCATCGAGGGTAGTGAGAGTGGAGGAGGTAGAAGAATGGCTTCGAGCCACGTCTTCTGAACCTCCTCATGCAGCACGGGAAAAAATGGCACTGGGGCGGGCCGCGGCTGAGAACCGCGCCCCGTCCCCAGAAACCAATCATCAAGCCGCGAGCGCTCGAGACACGGTGGAGGGTTCCACTCGAGTCCGATGCCCGCGGCGGCCCAAGCCAGCGTCGCTGTCATTTCTGCATCAGACTCAGCCTGTGCAACCACCCCGGAGGGCGGAAGTTCAGCTTCATCTTCATCAGAAGATAACAGCGCACTCTCCGATGCAGCGATCGACATCCGATCCTCATCCAGAGCGCCAAATGAGATACGGGGATCCTCACGAGAAGGACCCGCATCAGCACTCAGCAACTCGACGGCACATGGCATTGTGGAGGAGTGGGAGATTCGTGGGGGTTGACCCGACGAAGAGGCTCCCACTGTAACCCTCAGATCTCCCAGAGTGCTAACCATTCCCGCAGCTTTCCTTTGGAAAGTCACGGGGAATTGGGTAGCAACAGAGGGGACTCCGCCTTCCATTGAAGGAGAGTCGCGATCGCAATGTCAACATGGCCATGCTCTCGCAGTGAGAGCATGAACCATCCACGAGCGCTGATTCAGCGTGCTGTCTGCCCAGACACGTGAAACAGCGCTCGTGGCCGTCAGATGAAATCAGGAAACGACCGCATCCAGAAACACACGGGAAAAAAGACCTCTTGAAAAAGACGCTAATATGCTAATATGCCCCCTGTGGATGAGCCCGGCGGTGCAGGCTGTCCTTGACTAGTAGCCTTGCTGTCAGGTAAAGCTGGCCTTCACAGGCCGCTCTGTATGCTGATAGGCCTCCCTGTGGGCGAGCCCCGAGGTTGCAGGCATGGGATAGCTGTTAGTCTGAGGCTTCCAGGTAAGCTGGCCTTCGCAGGCCGCCCTGTATGCGAGCATGCCTCCCGGTGGGCGAGCCCCTGGGTTGCAGGCATGTGACAACTGGTTAGTTTAAGCTATCAGGTAAGCTGGCCTTAACAGGCCGCCCTGTGAGCTAGCAGGCCTCCCTGTGGGCGAGCCCCAGCGCTGCAGGCCCTAGACAGCGAGTAGTCATACTGTCAGGCAAGCTGGCCTTTACAGGCTGCTCTGTATGCTGACAGGCCCCCCTGTGGGTGAGCCCAGGGGTGCGGATATATGACAGCTGGCTGGTCTAAACCATCAGGTAAGCTGGCCTTCGCAGGCTGCCCTGTGTGCTAGCAGGCCTCCCGGTGGTGGTAGGCCCTAGACAGCAGCTACCAGTTAGCCGGCCACTGTGGTCTCTGAAATGAGCCCCAGTGGCTGGACATCGCCAGCCTCAGAGTCCACGGCCTCCATGGCGCCGTCAACATAGGTGCTGTGCCTAGAATTGAGCAGAATAACTCCCCTCGCTTGATAGGGTCGATGGCACTTCGCTGAGTCTTGCTCTCCAGGATGCCCGTCTCTAAGGTCTGTTGGTTGAGTTTGTTACTGCCCTTCTGCAGTCCCTCTTTCTGGACGTCTCTTTATGAGACTTTTGTTGGAGACACTGTTTCTGACAGGTGGTTGGCAGGCTAGGCTACTAGCACAGCTAGAGGCCGGGCCAGCCTCCCTGATGGCCGTGGTCTATGTATACCCCCTCGTAGGTTGAGCAAGGGACTCCCCTCGTTGGCAAGGGACTTTGCTGAGTCCTGTTCGCCAGGTGCCCGTTTCTAAGATCCGTTAATTGAGTTGGTTTACTGCCCTTCTGCAGTCCCTCTTTCTGGACGTCTCTTTGTGAGATTTTTGTAAGAGACACTGTTTCTGAGGAAACAGTCAGATGGTTGGCAGGCTAGGCTACTAGCGCAGCTAGAGGCCTGGCCAGCCTCCATGGTGGCATTCAGGGTTGACTTTGCTCCCCTGAGAAGCTCATGAGGTTGAGCTAGCGACTCCCCTCGCTTGTAAGGGTTGATAGCACTTCGCTGAGTCCCGCTCTCCAGGATGCTCGTCTCTAAGATCCGTTGATTGAGTTGGTTTACTGCCCTTCTGCAGTCCCTCTTTCTGGACGTCTCTTTGTGAGATTTTTGTAAGAGACACTGTCTCTGAGGAAACAGTCAGGTGGTTGGCAGGCTAGGCTACTAGCTCAGCTAGAGGCCGGGCCAACCTCCATGGTGGCATTCAGGTTTAACTTCATTCCCAAACAAGTGACTGGCTGGGTTGCCTATGGGCCCCAGGCCACGCTCCCTCTAGGGACCCCTTCTAGGAAGTTGTTTGTCCCAGTCCCTGGTGCGGCCTTGGCAGGTCTCCATATGTGTGTAGAGGCCGCCTTTAGGCTCAGTGTTGAGGTGTTGACCGCTGGGAGCGCTGTCACCGACAGCTCAGTGGGACCCTGGGGGTCTGGCATTTCATTTGCTTGGTTCTGACAGTGTCACTGCCATAACTTGGCATGCACTCCCCTCAGCATGGTGGCGTGGGTATTTCGTTCCCCTAGCGTTTCGACGCAATGCGAGTTCCCTTCGAAAGGGAACATCTCAGGTTACATATGTAACCATAGTTCCCTGAGAATAGGGAACGAGACGTTGCGTCTCCCTGCCATGCCTCAGGGTCCGCCTGCTTACAGTCCCTTCAGACGATAAGCGGATGACATGTTATCTGAGCGCCCCTTATATACACGTGGGGCGAATATACACGTCGATATGACGTCATGGGCTGTCGCCGGTCAAGTTGGTATTGACAAGATTGGATATTAGTTTCAGACACCGGTCCCCGCAGAGGCGGTTCCCCTAGCGTTTCGACGCAACGTCTCGTTCCCTATTCTCAGGGAACTATGGTTACATACGTAACCTGAGACGTTTTTTCACTCACATAATTCATGTAGGAGTTCGTTTCTTTCTCTTTTTTTCCACAGAGCATCAACCAAGATTGCGCTCATCAGAGATCTGTGCACAATAGAGAGAGGTGCCTCTGACTACATGAGCAACTCACGTGCAAAACCAGGAAGTAATTCTTTTCTGCGCTGGCATTTCAAATTCAAGATTAAGCACTATTGGTCACATTAATAAGGAAATAAAATTATTATTTTCTTTAATAAATTGACTTATTTTTAATAGTTTTCAATATTTCTCACATCATTTCGTTATTATATTAAGAAAAGACATTTTCTATGGTTACATCCCAGCCAACATTGATATGTGGGCCCCATATGGGTCCTATCTAGGCAGCATGGGTTGCATGTGGGCATGGGTTGAACATGGGCAATTTATGTGGGTCCCACATGTGGGCAAAATAATTTCTTGCTTAAAATACATCTTTTGCCATTTAAAATTTTGAAATAATTATTAGATTTGGATGATAGTCACTTTTATACAAAGGACAAATAATATCACAGATAGGATCTGATCAATATAACTTTTTAAACTTTTTAAAGGCATTATTTTCTATAGTGACATTTCATTTTGTTGTTTGATCAATATTACAATGTTCACCTGCCTATGAATTTATCAAAATTGTATTTTATTTCCAATTTGCATAGTTGGGAATGAGGGAAAATAACAAATGTCAGAAAATAAGTGGGTCTCATAAGGGAACTACAAGGTGAATATGACCTAGTCACCACCTGACGACACATCGATTGCTTCTGTCTGCCTCGCTGCTGAATTGTTTGAGTCTGTTGCTCCATATAGCTTTATTTGAATCTATTTATTGTCATTGTTTGCTGTCTACTTTATCTTCACTATATATCTGATATTGTCTTATATTGCCTATCACATTAATCTGACATCGCTAGTTTTTAATCTAAATCACCATCACAACGCGTTAGCATTACGCTAGTTTGTGTTATCCGTGCCCAACGTCATTTCTATCGCGCTCTCGTTTTCTTCAAATTCATCAAACATCTGGTAAGTCGGATCGGTCTACAAACACGGTAAGCTATGTCATCTTCTCCTTTCATTGTTACTTGCACTGCCTGTCACATGCATAGTTTAGCTTTTTCTGTCAGCGATGAAGGATTCACATGTCATAAATGTAGGGAAATAGTCAGGCTGACAGAGAAAATCTTAGAATTAGAGACACGCATCCAAACTTTAACTGAGGATAGTAAGAATGCAAGGGCTTCAGATACTGTTTTGGATGCGACTAGCCTAGTGAACTCCGTACATTGTTCGGTTCCGGCTGTAGAGCCCGTGCAGCAGGGCAACTGGGTGACCGTGAGGCGGCCTAGTCGTGTTAAAAAACACCACTCTTCCGTTCCGATTAGAACATCAAACAGGTTCTCCCCACTCAGTGACGCACCCGCTGAGAATCCTGTTGAAAGTGCCCTAGTTATTGGCGATTCTATTACACGGAACGTGAAAATAGAGACACCAGCCACCATAGTCACATGTTTGCCGGGAGCCAGAGCGCCTGATATCAAAGCAAATTTAAAAGTGCTGGCTAATGCTAATCGTAAATACTCTAAGATTGTTATTCACGTCGGCGCTAATGATGTCCGACTTCGCCAGTCGGAGATCACCAAAATATAACATTAAAGAGGTGTGTGAAATCGCACGTATGATGTCAGACACTGTAATTTTTTCTGGACCCCTTCCTGCTCGTAGGAGTGATGAGATAATTAGCAGACTATCATCACTCAATGGCTGGCTGTCTAAGTGGTGTCCACAGAATAATATAGGTTTCATAGACAATTGGAAAAGTTTTTGGGGCAGACCTGACCTGTTGAAAAGAGATGGTATTCATCCCTCCTGGGGTGGTGCTGCTCTTCTCTCTAGTAATATGGCACATAGTCTTAGAGCTCAACCTTGACTAACTGGGGCCCAGGTCAGGAAGCAGACAGACTGGCTAAACCGACCGTCTGCTAGCTGTCTCACGTCACAGAATTCAGATAAATCCCAACACATAGAGACTCTTTCACCTAGATATCATCAGATAGAGACTGTGTCTGTACCCCGAACTAATAAATACAGAAAACTTCCAAACCCATTTACGGGTGATAATTTAATTGATGTTCAACAACTAGTAAACAGAGATTATAAAGATAACAAAATGATAAAGCTTGGGTTGCTGAATATTCGATCCCTTTCTTCAAAAGCACTTATTGTAAATGATATTATCACAGAAAATAACCTAGATGTGCTGTGTTTGACAGAAACCTGGCTAAAACCAGACGATTACATTACTTTAAATGAGTCTAGCCCTCAAGGTTACTAGTATTCTAGGTTTTTATGTGCTGAAGTTTTTGGACCAATAATTAGAATCTCTGTTTTTTCTGAATTTAGTAGTAGGAAATTACTAGTCATCCAATTTTTTATATCAGCTACGCATTCTGTTAATTTTGAGAATTGGTAGGTTTCGTCAGGGCACGAGGAAATATAGAGCTGAGTATCATCAGCGTAACAGTGAAAGCTAATGCCATGCTTCCTAATGACATCTCCCAAGGGTAGCATGTACAGAGTGAAAAGTAACGGTCCGAGAACTGAGCCTTGTGGTACTCCATATTTAACTTGTGATCGAAATGACATCTCTTCGTTTACTACTACAAACTGATAACGGTAAGATAAGTATGATTTGAACCATGCCAATGCAATTCCACTAATTCCAGCATAATTTTCTAGTCTATTCAAAAGAATATTGTGGTCGATTGTGTCAAAAGCAGCACTGAGGTCTAGTAACACTAATAGAGAGATACAACCATGATCTAATGATAAGAGCAAATCATTTGTAACTCTAATGAGAGCAGTCTCAGTACTATGGTACGGTCTAAATCCTGACTGGAAATCCTCACAAATACCATTTCTTTCCAAGTAGGAACTAAGCTGAGATGATACTGCCTTTTCTAGTATTTTTGACAGAAAAGGTAGATTGGAAATCGGTCTGTAATTGACTAATTCACCAGGATCAAGTTGTGGTTTTTTAATAAGAGGTTTGATAATAGCCTGCTTAAAATTTTTTTGGTACGTAACCTAGTGATAAAGATGAATTAATGATCTTAAGAAGAAGATCTATGACCTCTGGAAGCATCTCTTTCAATAGCTTAGTCGGTATAGGGTCTAACATACATGTTGTAGATTTTGATGATTTAACAAGTTTAGACAATTCTTCCTTTCCTATAGCAGCGAATGAATGGAATTTTTCCTCAGGGATACAACAACCCACTGTCTGATGTGATACTGTAGTAGACAGTTGCATGGCTATAATTTTCTCTCTAATGTTGTCAATTTTGCAGGTAAAGAAGTTCATAAAGTCATTACTGCTGTGCTGTTTGGAAACATCAGAAGTTGAGGCTGTATTTCTTGTTAATTTAGCCACTGTATTAAATAAATACTTAGGGTTGTGTTTATTTTCTTCTAAAAGATTTGAAAAATAAGCAGATCTAGCGGTTTTTACAGCCTTTCTGTACTCCATCATTTTCTCTCTCCATGAAATCTGAAAAACTTCTAGTTTTGAATTCTTCCAGCTGCACTCCAGTTTTCTGGCTGCTCTCTTAAGGGCCCGAGTGTGCTCGTTATACCATGGCGTTGGACTAATATCCTTAATCTTTTTTAAGCGCAGAGGAGCGACAGAGTCTAGAGTGTTCGAAAAGAGAGCGTCAATAGTTTCTGTTGCAACATCGAGTTCTTCTAAGCTGTCTGGTTTGCTAAGTTGATGAAACTGATCAGGAAGATTATTTATAAAGCAATTTTTAGTGGTAGAAGTGATGGTTCTAACATATTTATGGCAGACAGGTGGTTTTCCAGCCTTGGATAAATGTAGCACGCATGAGACTAGATAATGATCTGAGACGTCATCGCTCTGCTGCAGAATTTCAACTGCATCAATATTGATTCCATGTGACAATATTAGATCTAGAGTATGATTACGACAATGAGTTGGTCCTGACACGTGTTGTCTAACTCCAATAGAGCTTAGAATATCTGTTAATGCCAATCCCAAAGCGTCTTTTTCATTATCTACATGTATATTAAAATCACCAACAATAAGGACTTTATCCACAGCCAGTACTAACTCCGATAGAAAATCAGCAAATTCTTTGATAAAATCTGTATGGTGCCCTGGTGGCCTGTATACAGTAGCCAACACAAATTTCAAATGAGAGTTGTCCCTAACATTATATAAACTTACATAGAGCACCATCACTTCAAAAGAGATATATTTGAAAGACTTTTGAGTAATACTGAAGATATTACTATAGATTACAGCAACACCTCCCCCTTTACCTTTCTGACGATGTTCGTGTCGACAATAGTAACCTTGAGGGCTAGACTCATTTAAAGTAATGTAATCGTCTGGTTTTAGCCAGGTTTCTGTCAAACACAGCACATCTAGGTTATTTTCTGTGATAATATCATTTACAATAAGTGCTTTTGAAGAAAGGGATCGAATTATCAGCAACTGTATTTATTGTTTTCTGTATTTATTAGTTCGGGGTACAGACACAGTCTCTATCTGATGATATCTAGGTGAAAGAGTCTCTATGTGTTGGGATTTATCTGAATTCTGTGACGTGAGACAGCTAGCAGACGGTCGGTTTAGCCAGTCTGTCTGCTTCCTGACCTGGGCCCCAGTTAGTCAAGGTTGAGCTCTAAGACTATGTGCCATATTACTAGAGAGAAGAGCGGCACCACCCCAGGAGGGATGAATACCATCTCTTTTCAACAGGTCAGGTCTGCCCCAAAAACTTTTCCAATTGTCTATGAAACCTATATTATTCTGTGGACACCACTTAGACAGCCAGCCATTGAGTGATGAAAGTCTGCTAATTATCTCATCACTCCTACGAGCAGGAAGGGGTCCAGAAAAAATTACAGTGTCTGACATCATACGTGCGATTTCACACACCTCTTTAATGTTAATTTTGGTGATCTCCGACTGGCGAAGTCGGACATCATTAGCGCCGACGTGAATAACAATCTTAGAGTATTTACGATTAGCATTAGCCAGCACTTTTAAATTTGCTTTGATGTCAGGCGCTCTGGCTCCTGGCAAACATGTGACTATGGTGGCTGGTGTCTCTATTTTCACGTTCCGTGTAATAGAATCGCCAATAACTAGGGCACTTTCAACAGGATTCTCAGTGGGTGCGTCACTGAGTGGGGAGAACCTGTTTGATGTTCTAATCGGAACAGAAGAGTGGTGTTTTTTAACACGACTAGGCCTTCTCACGGTCACCCAGTTGCCCTGCTGCACGGGCTCTACAGCCGGAACCGAACAATGTACGGAGTTCACTAGGCTAGTCGCATCCAAAACAGTATCTGAAGCCCCTGCATTCTTACTATCCTCAATTAAAGTTTGGATGCGTGTCTCAAATTCTAAGATTTTCTCTGTCAGCCTGACTATTTCCCTACATTTATGACATGTGAATCCTTCATCGCTGACAGAAAAAGCTAAACTATGCATGTGACAGGCAGTGCAAGTAACAATGAAAGGAGAAGATGACATAGCTTACCGTGTTTGTAGACCAATCCGACCTACCAGATGTTTGATGAACTTGTAGAAAAGGATAGCGTGACAGAAATGACGGTGGGCACTGATAATACAAACTAGCGTACTGCTAACGCGTTGTGATGGTGATTTAGATTAAAAGATTAAAAACTAGCGATGTCAGATTAATGTGATAGGCAATATAAGACAATATCAGATATATAGTAAAGATAAAGTAGACAGCAAACAATGACAATAAATAGATTCAAATAAAGCTATGGAGCAACAGACTCAAACAATTCAGCAGCGAGGCAGACAGAAGCAATCGATCAAGTCTCGCCAATCGATCAAGTCCCGCCAATACTGACAGTGATTTGCTGACCGACTTGGCTGATTATGTCTGTCATTGCAGTGATCACATCTGGGGGCTGTGTGTTAGGGAATGGGGTAGAAGAAAATACACCTTGGGGTTCTACTAAAGCATCTGGTTCATGACTAGTGGGCAGGCCCCTGTAAACTAATGGATCTGCATTGGAAGCCTGACTGGCTATGAGCACGTGTTTATCACTCCGCACATCAGGCACACTGAACTTGTAATGACTGCGGTACTTTCAATAAACCCCACCCTCTACCTTTACTTCCACAGATTGGAGTGTTATAACTATCAAAGGCACTCATAGTGAATATCAGTACACATAAACAGTGAATAAAATAGAAAAAAGGGAATTATAGAAAGTGCTGTTGAAAAACTGTCCTTTGTAAATGTCTCTATATCTCAAATTCTGAAAGTCTCTCAGTGACTAGTTCCTCGTCGTCTTCTTTTTGTTGTTTAATTATCTGTTTCTGTGCAAGATCGTGTCCACCTGACTCCAGCGAAAACTTTAAGATGAACCCTCGGCCGCTTCAGATATCATCTTGATTGAAGAACAACGAGTCACGGCACCAATGTGACTGGGTGTGGTTTGTGTAGAGTAAATTCACTCTGAGAACAGGTGGATGGTCCCTCGTGGTTGCTTTATTGTAACTTGAGCCACCAGACTGGGAAAACGGCACCAATAGCTGATGAGAATACAGCACACCAATCTCGCATACACAGTCAGCAGGACGAGCTACGAGACTCTAACTGTAGTTACAAAGTGACCGTGAACATATTGAAAAGAAATTCTAAATAATAATTTTACATAAATAAAATGAGGAGAGAAGAACGCAACTCTAAGATGGCGCAGTTACACAGATGTGCATGTGCGAGACAACACAGCACATGTTTTAATTGCTAACAGTTAGCTGGGGCTAATATTTTAACAGAGCATGACAGAAACTCTAATAAAACATACCTGGGAAAACAGCAGCAACAGCTGATGAGAATACAGCACAGCAATCTCGCATACACAGTTTTAAATGAAATAAACAAAAGTTCAAAGTTTACAAGCCATTCAACACACTCTTCGTTGTATAGGTCACAAATAACACACATTTGATTCGACTAGCACAACTAGGAGTTAACAGACAAACTTGTGTGTAGTTCACAGTTCAATTTGGGCTTGAAAATTATCTAAAATTAATTATTAAGACTGAGCAAACATTCATGCGACTTACCAGCAGGACGAGCTACGAGACTCTAACTGTATAGCTCCGCCCCGCAATATCATGTGCGCTAACAAGACTGACGCAACAGCCAATGGAGAGTTTCCCAATTTATGCTGAATTTAACAATAATATTTCTTAACTCCGTTACATAGTGATAATGACAGTAATTCATAATATTAAATATTACTGTTTTTTTTTACACATACCTATTGTTTCACTTCAGAAGATCACGATTCTTCCACTGATCCGGTCTGATTTTTCTTTTTTTTTGACAATATTTAAAATACAACATGTTTATACAACATTTCAAAACTGGCGAGGATAATATGCTGAACTTGATGGTGATTTCTCACCAATCATGATCTGTTCTTCCACTTTGTAAACAGAGGACCACAATGGAAATAAGGCTTTGGCTTTCTTGTGTATATAATCCTTGACAGTTTTGTAATGTTTGTAATCTTTTGTAAATCAATCAATAAATCATATGACCTCAGTGAATGAATTATAGTCCTCTGAAGCGAAGTGATCTGTGTAAGAAAAACGGTAATATTTGGAACCTTATTAACTATCTACTGCCACATAAGTGATCATGGAGGGGACGTTGTGACCCTGTGCGTTGTGGAGTCTGTGCAAGAAGTAATGTAGAACATTTACATTTAGTCATTTAGTCATTTAGCAGACGCTTTTATCCAAAGCGACTTACAAGTGAGGAAAACAAACAAGCGATTCTTCATGAATTGGCAAATAACACAGGAAGTGCTCACAATACAAGTTTCATACATTGCTCAGTACCATAAGCTAGGGTGGGAAGGGAAAAGGGAAGGCGAAACGAATCCTTCCTAGCAGCAAATAATAACTTAGCAATAGAGCAGAAACGGGTATTAAGTAAACACTCACGCGCTCTCGCCGTCCTGTAGAAGTACGGAAGTCTGTCAATTCACGCACAAGCTTCACAATGCAGTTGTGTCACTAGGTCACAACATTCCCACATTTTAAAATATTACTGCTTTTCTTTCTTACACGTAAGAAGACACTTAAGAAGAAGATTAAGAATATCAATTATTGTTATGGTTGTCGTTTGTTTTTTTTTAACCGTCAAACGTGTGGCGACCATTCAGTGGGATTATATGAAATCATAGAGATGGAATATTTTTGTTTATTTAAAGATATCAGGGACAGCATGGAGGTGTTTAAATGCATACAGTAGCAGTAAGCAATTGAGTTCCGTTGACACATGAACAAAAATACCTGGAATGATGTTGCTCTATTAATTCTGATGTGGTTTGACCCAAGATTCCAGTTTTAGACTTGAAAATCTTCATCAGTCCGGGTGTCTGTCCAGTTCAAAGAATTCATACTGAAGGTTCTTGCAGACAATCCTGGTGAATTCTGATAACACCAACAAAACGCAAAAATAATTAAGCAATGATACAAATCAAAATCAAACAAATTAAAGTCAAACAAATTATAATAACATTTCTTATCTCATGCTCAGTAAAAAGTGCTAGCCAGTGTTCCAACATTGTTTTGATTGGTGGCTCTGTTTCCTCTATTTCTTTTTTTCGTAAGGGAAAGGTTTGGTCCATCTTTTGAGCAACTTGGGTCTTGTTTGGTGAACTTTTTTGCATTTCTTCAACATCTTTTTCAAGAGATACTTTGTCCCTTCCTAAAGGAAAATTTGGGTGGTAATTTATTTCATCTTCGTGTTTTTTTGTTTTGGAGGCTATCCTTCAGCTTTATTTGTTTTTTTTGTAAAAAAAAAAAAAAAAAAAAAAAAAAAAACTTCACTTTTCGAGTAAAAAAATCTTCCTTTGTACAAGGTTGTGCAAAATCGCTTAACTGGCATTGAAATACATATAATTTTCATATAATTTGTATATCATCAAAAAGTTGATTTATTTCACTAATTCCATCCTAAAAGTGAAACTTGTATATTATATTCATTCATTACACACAGACTGATAGATTTCAAATGTTTATTTCTTTTCATTTTGATGATTATAACTGACAACTAAGGAAAATCCCAAATTTAGCATCTCAGAAATTCAAAATTCGTTAAAGGTAGGGAACTTTTAACTATAAACTGAAATGATTGACAGTTACATTGGGATTAACCCCAAACTCTTATAAATTTTCTCAACAAAATGGCACTGAAACTGTTAGGGTTCGGAAAGATGAGGATTCAATTTGCAGGTTTACACATTTTATCGATGAAGAGGAGATCAGAGGAAAACAAATCACAGCAAAGTTAACGAAATATCATCCATGGTCCGTAATGTACGGTGGCCGAGATAGCTCAACGTGCTGCGAATCAGAAAACACATGCAAATAAAAAAAAGCACATACCAATAAAAAAAACACATGCAAATTAAAAAAAACGTGATCATCAGTTTGGCAACACATGTGCTGCAAATCCTCACAACACAAGCAAATATGAAAACACGCTGCATTTCGAAAACGTGCCGCGAATATGAAAACGCGCCGCGAATATGTAAACGTGCTGCATTTTGAAAACGCGCTGCATTTCGAAAACACGCTGCAAATAGCACAAACCACAACAGAAATGTTTCAAGGGGACCCCAATAAGTGACGGACCCTACTAGCACCTACGTTGTTTAATATATACTCGCCAGTGTTGTTGTCAATAGTCTGAAAGGTGAGTTTTTATTATTATTATTTATATTATTTTAACATCCCGAACTTGACAACATAGATACTTAAAATATGTCACTTCCAACGTTTATAAAAGCCACTGAAGTGCCGTTATTGAAGGTTTAATCCTGGCTTAGGCTAGCCCTGTCTGTGAAACTGGGCCATAACGTTCAAGGTTCACGAAAATAGTGTTAAACCAGGTCAAAATAAATTGCAGATTGATGGTACATTTAAAGTATTATAATTTATTCAAATCTCTTTAGTAAAAAAAGAAAGGACTACAGAATTCAATGTGCTAATTTCAGTCAGTCTTTTTCAGATCAAAATGTATTGTCCTTTCTGTGGCATCCAATGGCAGAGTTTGCCCAGATTTTGCAGTTCATGTGGGAGAGATGTAAGCTTTGTAGTAGAGAACGCCCCTAGAACTTCAGGTAATGACCATGTGTCATGTCCAACAATGCCCAGAGGTAATATTCTCTTACCGAGCTCTGTCCATCAAATTATAGGAATTTATAATCTTTTCAATCTTGTCCATCCTTTTCTCTGTTTTTGATTGTGTTTGTGTTTCTGTTTCAGTGACTGATGCATGTGCCATTCCATTCAAATAAAACAGTAAAGGTAAGTTAATCTTTTAGTAAGTTCAAGAATTTGTCAGACAGAGCAGTATTATCAGTTTTATTCTGTCTTTTCTGTCTGATGGTCTAGATTTCTATTGGGATCATGAGCAAGACTAAGAATGGTTTCAAGCCTATGAGAGGAAAAAACCTACCTCTACATGTTGACCCCAGTGGTCATCTGAGCAACTTTTACTAGCTGCTGTGAAAAAACTAAAAGATTTCAACCAAGACATGGAAGATGAAGAATATGTTTTGCTTTATCCAGATGGCTCTCAGGTAAAAAATATCCCTGGGACTGAAACACCTTTTACCATTGGACAATACAAAGAGGCCATTGGAAAGGCATTTCAAAGGATTACTCTGTACATCTGTACCCTTGAGGATTTGTTGTCAAAGAGTAAGTGTTAAAATAGTATATTTTTATGTATATTATGTGTATTTAAACTTAAAAACTAAATGGTTTCTGTTATAAGTACATTAAGTGCTTTGTGGGATTCCACCTAGTTACAGCCTACATATTTAAAAAATACTGGAGATGTAATTTCAAATTGAGATTGATCACAGTATTTTTTGTTAGGCCATGAACATGACTCAGTTTCAGAAGATGAGGATGATGATGAAGTTGTTGTTAGGGTGCAACCCAATATGTCACCCCTTTCTGACACAGTGGTAGGTACATCTCAGCAATTTAGATATTCACCATGTCAGTGCTTATAGTACAGCTAAAATGCACTAAAATCTCATGGACTAGTCAATCGTTAGAAATAATAAAGCATACATTTTACAGTGTTAAGTCTGTGAATGAGTTTAGGTTTTTATACACCCCAGCTTTGGTCAAGTCCAGAAAGCAGTACACCAGAGCATAGACAGTGGTAAGTGAAATTTCTGCTGACACTTATGTTGTTGTGGTTTGTTTGTCCCTGTGTCAGCTATGTAAATGTATGTTTTAGTGCATTTATTTTTCTTTTTAATTGCAAAATGCATTTTATGCTATTTACAACATGATAATTTCTAATAATTTGTTTATTTATTTTAGGTCAGCCACAACATCTGCGGCATCAACATCCCAGTCATCTTATGAGCAAGTATGTCATATTCTGCAATATAATACACCAGAATTGGTTAATTTTCTGGTTAATTCTGAGATTATTTTGCTAAATTCTTATTATGCTGTGTGGTGTTGTTGGTGCTACAGGCCAAGAGTGCAACAAGACCCAAACATACCACCACCTCAGTCGGTGAAACTAAGTCATATGACTTCTACAGGTCAGTCAGAAGACATAATTTTAAATATTTTTTCACTGGATTTGAAATAAAAGTATTAGATCAAAGTTCTGGACTGCAGCCAAAACAACAAAATCTGTTTCAGAATACTTTCTGGATTAAATGTTATTGTTATTCTCCCTTCCCCAGTACATATACCTGTATCTATGCACCCATCACCATTGACAGCAGTTCTTCAGATCTTGAGGAAGTAGAGAGACTGTCAGAGAAAGACAGGTACTATAAGCACTTGTTCAAATTCACAAAAGTCTGCCAAGCTTTTTCTTAAGGCCCAGTTTCACAGACAGGGCTTAGACTAAGCCAGGATTAGGCCCTAGTTTAATTAGGACATTTAAGTAATTTTTATAAACACGCCTTAGAAAAAAATATTTCTGAGACAACAATGTTACTGACTTAATTTAAGATATGTAAAAGCTGGTTAGATTCAGTAAAAGCAGCTCAGTAATGCATTTTTAGTCTAGAGTTTAGTCTTTTAGTTTAAGCCTAGTCTGTGAAACTGGGAGAATAAGTCTTGGTTTAAATAATTCACAAAAATAAGAACATGCAGTGTGAATATTCTTGCTGTTTGTGGATTATTTGTCACACGTGTGTAGTCCAGTCATGTTTAGTTCGTTGTTATCTGTCATTGTCTTCACCTGTTCTCCCGTAATTAGTTATTGTCATCAGTGTATTTAAGTTCCTCCCCTTGTCTTAGTCCTCGTCGGTAATTGTTTGTACTACGTTGTACGCTGTCTCGTGTTGCACTCTGTTCATTAAAACCTGTCTGTTACTCGTATCTTCGTCTCCTGTCCTCCCGAGCGTGACATTATTGTTATTTATTTTTTTTTTTCCAGTAATGGACATGATGGGCTTACAACTGCAGACATAGTGTCAAATTTGGCACATAATCTTAAAAAAACATCCTGATGCAGATTTAACATTAACCGGGCAAATGTCTGGGATGGTGCCTTAAGAGGTTTCAGGCGATCCTCATTTGATCCCACCTGCAGCTTGATGGTGAAATTCACAGACGATGCTGGGCTGACTGAAGAGGCCTTAGACAGCGGGGGGCCAACTCGAGAATTTTTGACTCTCTTGATGGACACCATCAAAACAAGAAGGGTATTTGAAGGCAAAGACAATGCCAAATACCTGTCCTTTGATAGCAAAGGTAATACTTTAGTGACGTTTTTACAATGTTGTAAATCCGTGTCCTAACGTTTAAATATTGTCATTTTTAGCTGCAGAAGACGATGAACATTTTAACATTGGACGAATGATCGCAGTGTCCATTGTTCATGGCGGTCCAGGGCCTCGTTGTCTTTCACCAAACTTCTTCATCTATCTAATTGGTAAAGTAAAGACAATTGAGGCCCCAATTGAGGACATACATGACGAAGAGGTCAAGAAGGCCATCTGTAACGCCGGGATGACAGGAGACGAAGGTATACGATGAACAAATAGTTTTAATCCAAACGAAGAGCATGCGTGACAGTGTGCGTAGCACAAAACAACGACAGACAATGAATGACGAACAGACAGGAACTTCAGTACACTGATGAAACGATAAACAGATGACAGAGATTGAACTGATTGAGTGATAACAGGTGCCGATAATGACTGAATAAACTAAGAATAACAAGACTAGACTAAACAATACAAGACAGAACTAAACGTGACTGTGACATAACGCCCCCTCGGAAAAGGCGCGTCCTCGCGCCGTGAAAGAGTCCATAGAAGAAAAAGGAAAAATAAACAAGGGCGGAGGCTTAGGAGGAGGGCATGGCAAAGGTACCAGGCGACCGACAGGAAGCGTCGGCCACAGACGCCATGGTGAGGCTGAAGGTGGGCGGCGCCAGGGAGGAGTCCCGATGGTTGCGTGGGATGATGCCTTGGGGACGATTGCCGACGGCGGAACCATGGCGATTGGCGGAGGTGCTGGGGGAACTTCCCGGCCGACGGACCTCGGAGCTGCCGCCGACCCGGAAGCTTGACGGTGAGCCGCTGACACTGGGGACCGAGGTGCCGACGCAGGAACGGAAGAACGGGGTGACGGTGTGGTGATGGAGGATGACATGGAGGTTGAAGGGAGGGAGGAGCTCACGGATGACGTAGGGGTGACGGGTGGTGGTGTAGCCGCCAGCCCGGAGGTCCGTGGCAGATGTAGAGCGTCGACCCCCGTAGGCCGACATGGAGGGACGGGTGAGCCCACCGGAACGTCCGGGCTGACGGGCCGAGGAGGTGCAGAGGGAATCGAGGGTCGAGGTGCAGGTGGCGGGCTGTAGGGTTCAGGTAGTGACGCGGGCTTGGAGGCCGGAAGGGACAACGGGGACTCCGCCTCACGCTGGGCTGGGGGAGAAGCCTGAGGTGCTGGTGCGGAGCCGCACGGAGAGAGCGGCGGGGGCAGAACCGAGGAGCTCGATGACAGTCGTGGTGGCCACGGATCCAGGAGGTTGGCTGTTTCCAGCGACGGGATCGGGATGATGGATACGGGATCAGGTAGAGGGCTTCCGGACGGGACCGGAAGCGAAGAAGAAACGAGGGTGGGGACTTGGGTGGGGATTGGATCCGCGGCCCACCAGTTGAATGAACTCCGGTAGGCTCCTGGTTCTGCGATGGACTTCCCCGTGTGCTGCAACTCCGGGGCTCCGAAGTCGTTCATCCCCGCTCCGACCGCGGTGGGAACCCCGGGCCTCCAGGCTGGGATGGAGCGATAGTCTCCCCGGATCGCCCAGAATATGCCCGCCAGGTGGGGCCTGATCTCCGGGCTCAGCAGCAGCGTCGCAGTGGGTAAGTCCATCTTATTAGCTATCTCGCTTTGAGTGGTCTGTCGTTCTGTAACGCCGGGATGACAGGAGACGAAGGTATACGATGAACAAATAGTTTTAATCCAAACGAAGAGCATGCGTGACAGTGTGCGTAGCACAAAACAACGACAGACAATGAATGACGAACAGACAGGAACTTAAGTACACTGATGAAACGATAATCAGGTGACAGAGATTGAACTGATTGAGTGATAACAGGTGCTGATAATGACTGAATAAACTAAGAATAACAAGACTAGACTAAACAATACAAGACAGAACTAAACGTGACTGTGACACCATCATTGAGGTAATTTGTTAAACTGGGATTACAAACAAATTTACTTTTACAGGGCTCCAGACTAACTTTTCCACTGGTTGCACTGGTGCTACTAATTTTGTCAGTTGGTCGCACCAGCACATGATTTGGTCGCACCTTCTTTTTTTTTTTTGCTACAACAATTTTAATCAATGCATGCTTGATGAATAGTACTTTTAAATATTAATATTGCGAATTGCGTGCATTACATCGTCCCTTTTGACTGTCAGGAAATACTTCTGTCGCAATGTCTGCCACAGAGCCCTGTAGCTTAAAAGCTGACCAGAGCCTGTCAGTTCATGTGTTATAGCTGCAACCATAGTGCCAATGGGAGTATAGTCTGTTCTCCTTGTTAGGCCAGCATTCCTTAGCCTTCTCTTTAAGGTGCTCAGACTCAGGAAAATGTTATGCTTTGTTCCAAGAAAATCAAGGATCACGTCATATGTGTGGCCCTCTGAGAAATATTTCTGGATTAGGCCTGCCTCTGTGAGTTCATCTGACACTGTTCCTGAGCCTGAAGGGAAAAGAGAACAGTGTCATTAGGAATGCAGGAATCCACAAATGTAATCTTAAACTTAAAAATTTATCAGCAGGAGTAACAAAGAAATAACCTGACAAACTGTTTGATACTGTTTGTATTTAATCTGCTCAATTTGTGGACAAATCTAGGTAGTAAAAGGCACAAAGAACAACTGGCATTGGTCTGGTACTTAAGCTTATGACATTTAACAGTTAGGTTGTATTGGGAAAAAAAGTGCAATGTATGTGTTTAGTTCTGTATGTTATACTATAACCTGGTTCAACTTCTTAAATTAATATGTGATTGTGTTTGTGACCAACTCTGTTGCAGCACTAAGAAGAACTGTGGGAAAGCTCCCTTTCACCTTCACAATGCAGAAAGAACAAGACATACCAACAATGTACATGAAAGAATTTTAAAATTTGAAATGAATTTGAATGAACCAGAATGAATCTAAACATAATGGTTTCAGACTTTTCATAACACATTGTGTCCACAACGTGCATAAAGGTTCATGACTCTAAATGATGTTAAAGAATTTCAAGAACTCAAAAGTGGAAATGGGTCATAATGACCACAGCCAAAATAATGACAATCAACTGTGGGGTTTATCATGGTATCTTTTTGTTGACATTTATAGCAGAGCCTACCATTCTGTAGAAAAGGTGCCAAAAATTGAATGTTACTACCACAGGAACCACAAAAGCATCCAATAGGTCCAGCCAATTCGAGTCCACAATATGGACAATACATAACCTGGGAGAGGAACAAAGTGACTGCTTAGTGCTAAAAGATATTTACATGTGACTAAGAAAATGCCAGTGATATAGACTTCACAGCAGAGGAAAAATGCAGATGTAAGAGAAGCCCTTTGTTACCAAAACATGTATTTATTTAATGTACAAAAGTTATTCACACTTATTCTTACTCCCATAGAAATGTAGCTCAAGACTCATTAGAAAAAGTCAATGGGACTGAGAAATTGTGTATTTTTATGCAGCTTCAAACAGATATATGCCCACTGTAGTATCCTCCATCAGGATATAATTACTTTAATCGCCATTTTTTTTATTTGCATGTGTTTTCTTATTCGCAGCGCGTTGAGCTCTCTCGGCCACCGTAGTAATGGCCTCCGGAAACACGACAATGTCTCTGGGACAACAGTGCCCAGCCAAGGACAGTCTGCCGCTCAGGACGCCCAAATGTAGAGGACAAACTAGGCAGGAGAATCCACGGGCAGTGATGGCAGGTGAGGCGGGCAGAAGAGGAAGGGAGATGGCAGGGAAGCTGGAGGTAGCAGGAAGATCCAGACCATCCAGCCGCCAAGAGAACAGGGAGACTGGGAAAAACGAGATCAAAAAAAGTAACAAAAACTAGACTAAACTGATCAGAAGGCAAATCGCAAAAGGAAAAAATAAGAATTAAATCAAACTGGTAAAATGAAAAAAAAAAAAAAAAAAAAAAAAAAAAAAAAAAAAAAAAAAAAAAATCGAAACAAAACTGAGAACTCGTCACAGCAAAAGTAATTCAAAAGAAAGAACTGAAAATCAAACTGAAGAAAATAAATCTTGACTAGAAACTCGGAAGACCACATAAACAAGACGTGACTGTTACGGCCCTCTTTTAAGTCTAGGAGGGAGGAACACATAACAGAATCAAATGGTGTGATGTGTGGAGGCAGCAAGGTTGAGCTCCCAATCCCAAAGACGAGAATACAACTCAATATCAAAACAAACTATTTTTAGTTTTATTTATTATTAGTAGGCGCCAAGTACCACAAGGTTACAAACAATCACAATGAGATAAAACTCAATCAAAAAGGTATAACTAGCAACAAACACTATGGCAACTTTTGGGGCTGAGACGGGACCTCAAACTGCAGCCTCCGCACACACACCCAGCTCTGTGCAACGGTGCTCCTTAAATCTCCGATTCACTCCAATCAGTGTCATCATTGGAATCAGGTGGCAGCCATTACTTCCTGCTTGTGGGAAGTAGAGAGAGAGAGAGAAACAAAACAGGGAGAAAGAAAGAAAGAAAAACAAAACACATACGTCCTTGGACGTAACACCCTCACCACAAAAGACTACAACCCTAAGGTTGTAACAGAATATACCAGTGTTCCAGTTTTAATTGCCCAGTACATAAGCTCTAGACAGAGCATCTGCAACAATGTTATCAGCTCCCTTTGTATGCCGGATATCAAGGTTATATTCTTGCATAATAAGAGCCCAACGCATAAGACGTTGGTTGGAATTGGACATTCTTGAAAGAAACACCAAGGGGTTATGATCTGTGTAAACTGTAATGGGGACATTACTTCCACCCAAATACACCTCAAAATGTTGGAGTGCTAACAATAAAGCCAATGCCTCCTTCTCAATCGTACTGTAATTTTGTTGACTCTTAGAAAACTTCTTAGAGAAAAAAGATACAGGATGTTCAATGCCCGCTTGATCTTCCTGCAGCAGAACTGCTCCGGCTCCGGTAGCGCTGGCGTCCACCTGTAACTTGAAAGGTGATGCAAAATTGGGAGCAGAGAGAACAGGAGCAGTACAAAGAAGGTCTTTAGCAGCATTAAAAGCATTGACACACTCTGACGTCCACGCAAATTTCCTAGAGGTACTTAAGAGATCAGTAAGGGGTGAAACTATGGCAGCGAAATTTCTGCAGAAACCACGATAATAGCCAGCCATCCCCAAGAAACGTCTCAACTCACGCTTGTTAGTGGGTGTAGAAAACTCAACAATTGCAGAAACTTTAGCGTCTACAGGTCGCACCTGACCTTGTCCCACACATTTTCCAAGGTATACAACTACAGCTTTAGCAAATTCACATTTTGCTAAGTTTAAGGTTAGTGAAGCATCAGCTAACCGTCCAAACACTTCATCTAACTTGATCAAGTGATCATCCCATGAGTTGGAGTACACCACAACATCATCCAAATAAACTTCAGTGTTCTGCAGTCCTGACAATACTCTGTTCATGAGTCTCTGAAAGGTGGAAGGTGCATTTCGCATGCCAAAGGCCATTACAGAGTATTGCAGGAAGTTATCAGGCGTTACAAATGCTGATACTTCTGAAGCGCGAGGTGTTAAGGGAACTTGCCAGTACCCTTTTAGCAAGTCTAATTTCGTGACATAGCGTGCACTACCAACTCGGTCTATACAATCTTCCATTCTTGGAAGTGGGAAGGAATCTGGCTTGGTCACCGCATTGAGCTTGCGATAGTCAGTACAAAATCTAAAAGTGGAATCAGATTTAGGTACCAATATACATGGGGAACTCCATGGGCTTTGGCTAGGTGTAGCCAGACAGTGATCGAGTAGATATTGAACCTCTGATTTCATAAAGTCACGTTTCCTTGGGTTTACTCGGTAAGGATGTTGCTTAATTGGTTGACTGTTACCTACATCAATATCGTGACATAGTACAGTGGTTTGAGATGGCACATCTGAATAAAGACTGGGATATTTGTCAATCAGCCTACTGATGGCTTCAAACTCACTTGCAGACAGATGAGAAAGACAGGTCTTCAAGTTAGCCAATACAGCAGAATTCTGCAAGCGGGCACACGAAGTTTGAGCATCTCTTGCCATTAAACCATCTTCCTCAGGGCAGTATGCTGGAGGCAAAACAACAGTAGATACAGGCGCTGCCTTTGGAGAACTCACTTTATTCACATCCCGTGCGACATGTTCACATGACATACCCTACTTTTACGCTTGCGATCCGGAGTACAAATGACATAGTTTGTATTACTTAACCTTCTCTTTATGGTGTAAGGCCCAGAAAACCTAGCCTGCAGCGTAGATCCAGGCACAGGAAGCAGGACAAGCACAGACTCACCAGGCTGAAAAGTACATGCCACACTCTTACGATCGTACTGTTCTTTTATCTTAGTCTGGGAGTTAGCAAGATGAACTTTAGCGATCTCACAGGCTTTGTGAAGTCGTTCACGAAAAGATCTGACATATTCAAGGATCGATATAGGCGAATAGCTCTGTGACAGTAACTGCTCACTAATCAACTTAAGAGGACCTCTTACAGTGTGTCCAAACACCAACTCTGCTGGACTGAAACCCAGTGATTCCTGGACACTCTCCCTCGCAGCAAACATAATCAACGGTAAGCCTTCAACCCATTCCTTACCAGTCTCAATGCAAAATTTTCGGAGCATCGATTTAAGAGTCTGGTGGAATCGCTCCAATGCACCTTGGGATTCTGGGTGGTAGGCACTGGCCAACTGGTGCTTAATACCGAACTCATTTAACATCTGTGAGAATACTTTAGATGTAAAATTAGTTCCTTGATCTGACTGAATCACCTTTGGTAAGCCGAATGTAGAGCAGAACTTAATGAGCTCTTGAACAACTGTCCTTGCCTTAATCGTACGAAGTGGAATAGCTTCAGGGTAACGAGTCACCGCACACATAATAGTAAAGATAAACTGGTAACCTGACTTTGACCTAGGCAAGGGCCCTACACAGTCAATAATTAGTCGCTCGAAAGGCTCACCAAGAACTGGAATCGGATTAAGTGGATCTGGCTGAATGATCTGGTTTGGATTACCTGCCAACTGACAAGTAGGACAGGATTGCACAAATTTAGACACAGAGGACTTCAGACCGGGCCAAAAGAAATACTGAGAAACTCGATGAAAAGTTTTGGTTACACCTAAGTGACCAGATAGCGCATTCTCGTGAGCTAATCGTAACACCTGAGAACGATACCCAGAAGGTAGGACAATTTGGCGGACCTCTTGCCAATTCAAATCAGAACATTGAGGCTTCCATCTACGCTTCAGTACCCCATCCTCCAGAAAGTACGCTACACCTGCTTCTGGCGCTTGCATAATGTCCACTACAGCATCCTTGCAAGAAACTAGGGAAGGATCAGAAGCCTGAGCTGCAATCAAGTCCTCCTTACAAACCTTTAAAGAAAGATCTGACAACACACACGATTCTATAGGCTCTGGAGTCAGTTCAGGTACAACGCTCAGCTCACACTTTGGCTGGGAAAACAAAGCGGTGTCAGAAAGATCAACAGCATTTTCAAATTTCTTTGACTGTGCACGGGTCACAACACAGGCAGGAAATACAGCAGAGAATTGGGTAGAGAGATCAGGCAACCCATCAACACTCGGTTTGTGTACTACAATGGGTCTAGGAAAAACCTTACCACCAGCAAGCTCATTTCCTAGAATAAGACCAACACCATCTACAGGTAGCCGTGAGCACACTCCCAAGGTAACCGGTCCTGTGACAAGGTCAGACTCTAAATACACTCTATGGAGGGGAACATTAACACATCCCATATCACACCCACGAATTAACACGTCACTACCAGTATATGACTCGGGTGAAAAAGGTAACATTTCCTCCAAAATCAATGACTGCATGGCTCCAGTGTCCCTCAAAATTCTGACTTGCTGTGTCTCAGAATCAGGCAAAAGAGAAACTGAGCCAAAAGAGAGAAAAGGCTTGTATGCAATAGCATCCAAATCATTTAATTCTGGTACAGATTGTATCAAAGCTACATTTTTGGGCTTAGCAACACTTTTCTGTTTCCAAGCCTTACACTCTGAAATCAAATGGTTTGGATCAAGACAATAAAAACAAACCCGCTTGTCCTCTGCACGCTTAGGACTAGATCTACGCTTACCTACAGCAGACATATCTGATTTAACAGAACGAACTTGAAATGACTCAGAGCTCTCCCTAACTGAAAACGGAGTTTTAGCTTGACGCACAGAAGAAAACACATTACGATGCGTCAACACAAACTCATCCGCTATCACAGCAGCATCTGTTAAGGCTTGCACTTTTTGTTCATTCAAATGAACTACAACATTCTCTGGGACACATGCTTTGAAGTCTTCTAACAAAATCAGCTCCTGGAGCTGCTCAAAAGTATTAATTTTGCTAGAAACACACCATTTCTCGAAAAGTGCCTTTTTCTCTCGTGCAAATTCAACATAGGTTTGTCTGGCTGTTTATGCATGAGCTCTAAACTTTTGACGATAAGCTTCCGGTACCAGTTCATATGCTCGCAACACCGCCATTTTTATTACGTCATAGTCTAAAGATTGTTCGATAGGTAATGCAGCTGTAACTTCCTGTGCCTTACCTGAAAGATTGCATTGCAGAAGTAAAGCCCACATATCCTTAGGCCACCGCAATTTGGCAGCAACACGTTCAAATGCTACGAAATATGAATCCACTTCAGCCTCTCTGAACGGCGGAACAAGCCTTATATATTTGCTAACGTCAAAATCAGTATGTGAATCAGAAGTCAAATCAGAGGAACTTTGGTTAAGGGTCTGAGCAGAATCTACCGTCGGTATTAAAGGTGATGTAGCTAAAGGTCCAGCCTGAGGTGATGGAATAGGCCTACTACGTAACTTTAAAACCTCCATCTCATTCCCATGTCGCTCACTATCCCGTGCTCGCTCAGCTTCAATCACTCGAAGCCTAATACGCTGAGCCTCACATTCCTGTCGTTTTAACTCAAGATCTAATTCTTTCAGCTTAATTGCCAATACAGCCTCTGAACCAAAATCTTTTGAATCTATGTTGAGTACAGAATCAAAGCCAACAGTCTCAGACTCTTCCCCAACATAACCATCAGGTGCAGCCAAAATACCAGCACCTACCAGCTTCCCAAACAATTCTTCTTTGATTACCTGTTTACTCGCCTCTTTAGGTACACTAAAGTTAAAGAAGTCCGCTATGGAAATTAAATCCTTTTTACGACAACAGTTATATACTTCCACAGTGGGAAGTAATGTAAATGAGATTAAATCAAACTCCATAACTCAAACACTAACTTCTCCCACATCCAAGAGCAAAAACAGCCAGGCAAAGCAAAGAGAGAAAAAGGTCACTTACCATCCAAAGATTTGATTCTCCACCAAAAGGAGCAGTTGTCAGCACAATTGCCAATAAAAGACAACAACGTCTTACCACCTTGAAGGACGAGCCCCCAAATTCTGTTACGGCCCTCTTTTAAGTCTAGGAGGGAGGAACACATAACAGAATCAAATGGTGTGATGTGTGGAGGCAGCAAGGTTGAGCTCCCAATCCCAAAGACGAGAATACAACTCAATATCAAAACAAACTATTTTTATTAAACAAATAAAGGGAGGATTAAAACTTCAAGAGGGGGCAAGGCCAAAATAACAAACATAACACCTCTAACTATTAGGGAAAAACTAACTAATCTATAAAAGGAAAGAAAAGAAAAAAATACAATAATACACTAACTCCCTAACTAACTTAACCAAGAGAAAACCAAGTGTGAAACAAAATGGCACCCACCTCTCTACTAAATCCTACCCAAAGAATTAATCAACAAACAAATGTAGTAAAAAGGAAATAACAGAAAAATAAACAAACAAGATAAATTAACAAAGCAAAGAGCTTCCTTGTAGTAGGCGCCAAGTACCACAAGGTTACAAACAATCACAATGAGATAAAACTCAATCAAAAAGGTATAACTAGCAACAAACACTATGGCAACTTTTGGGGCTGAGACGGGACCTCAAACTGCAGCCTCCGCACACACACCCAGCTCTGTGCAACGGTGCTCCTTAAATCTCCGATTCACTCCAATCAGTGTCATCATTGGAATCAGGTGGCAGCCATTACTTCCTGCTTGTGGGAAGTAGAGAGAGAGAGAAACAAAACAGGGAGAAAGAAAGAAAGAAAGAAAAACAAAACACATACGTCCTTGGACGTAACAGTGACCAACAAAACACATGACACGAAACACGGAGGGAATATAAAGGGCAATTAATGAGGAACCACATGTGAAATTAATCATGAACTAACAGGATAACAAGAGGGCAGGGCAACAATAGACAGTTGAACGCATGGCACAAACACATACAAAAGCACATGCGCGCACACACACACACACACACACAAACGCGCACACACACACACACACACACCAGCAGCGTGTGAGTGAACAAACAGCATGCGCTCAGACGAACAGCGGTACAAACAAGACAGATCAAACCGCCGTCCTGACAGAAACAAATCACATTACCTTAATTAGGGATATTTGAGTGAATTCGAATTTTAACATAAATAGTAAAAATTACTAGATCCGCATCAGTAAGGTAACAAACTACTTCACTTTAAGTAAAGTCAACAGAAAAAAATAAGTTAACACGATTGTTGCATTTTACTTCTACATGCTTTAAGTGGGCAAACCTGCAAAATCAGTAGTGTATCAAATACTTGTTCTCCCCACTGTATAGGTCTTAAGTACTCTCTAACAATGAGGCTACAGTCTTTATGAGTCCAATTGGCCACTCACTGCGCTTAGCTTCCCCATCTTTCAATAGAAAGCTGACATCTTCAGACTCTCCATTCTGCCTCCATTGCACACATTTGTCGATAATGTTTGAAACAAGTCTTTTGTCGCTGACGATCCACAATCCAGCACTACATATAGCTCCCTCAGTAAAATCACGGCCTTGCTGAGCCACTTGATCGTCATGTGATGGCTAGGAGGGACTATCTAGGGATGCTTCTCTGGATCCGAGATGTCAGCACAGTGAATTCGACCCCTAACTCTTAACAGAACTTCCTCATCCACAAAGGGATACAGTCTCAGGAGAGTGCTGCACTTCAAGACTTTACCAGACTTGGTCAAACTCTTAAATTCCTCTTTGCACACTTCTCGCTGTAAAGTTTTGATTATAGTCGACTTGGCTTTTTCGACAGCCCTCACCAAGGACCTCCAGCTTAAGAAACGTTCAAATCTTCTTGAGCTTAGTAACAGCTCTCTAAGGTTAGTTGCCAGTGTGTTCACTTTTCAACATCCTCTTCTGCTTTGACAAGTCCATACGACTACTCTAAATGACATTCTATATGGATTTTCTTATGCATGCAACTCCATTAGCCACGTACATGTAAATCTGTGTATTACATTGTGAATGTAACGAAGCACTGTTTGACTGTCAGTATAGAAGTAGATGTTGTGTAGCTCTGTGTCGATTTCTTCCTTTGAGTTCCATCAACTCGACAGCAAGCACCGCTGTGCATAACTCCAGGTGCGGAACAGTATGTGCTGGAAAAGGGGCCAATTTGGATTTTCCCGTTACAAATCCCACATAAAGCTGTGCACTTGAATCTATTACTCGTAGGCAGCAATAGCTAAAGTATAAGCATCTGAGAAGATGCACAGCTTTCGAAGCTGAGCTCCGCACAGTGAGATTGGGATATAAGATTGTGGTATTTGCAATTGATCAAGCTCAGCTAGAGATGAAGTCCTTGCCTTCCATGGATCTCTTTTGTCTGATGGAAGAACAGTGTCTCAATCCTGCGGTATAGTTCAAAGTTCTCTCACTAAAGCTTTGCCTTGCATACCCAGCCCCAACCTGGTCCTTCAAAAAGGGAGGTGTAAAAGCAGAGTGTATCGAGTCGAGCTCCCCCTTGTAGAAACTGGGGATAATCTCGCCCCCTTCAGCAGCCTCTCAGGCAAGACCTCAGGAGGATTTTATCTAAAAATAAAAAGTCCTGATAGTCTTACGCCCAACCTTGTGCGGATAGCCCACCTTTGGACAATGTGCTTATTCCATCTAGAACCTGCTCACATAAACCCTCCTTCCCTGCCACCTCTGGTGCTTCGGGGGCAGCCATTTCCAGAGAAATGTTAGATGTTCTGTTGATTCCTGTCATACACCAGTACTTGGAACATCTAACATCCCCTCAGGGAGAAGTATCAAAATTGGTGCCCATTTCAGATAACTTGGCAGCATGGAAACTACTTCCAGGGATTTATTTGTGGGTTCTAAAGACAGAAGAAATAGGATACAGAATCCAATTGATTTGTCGTCCCCCATGTTTCAATGGCGTGGTCTCCACTACTGTAAAGCCAGGGCAAGCGACTTTACTGTCACAAGCTGCAATCTCTCTTGAAGCAAGGGGCCTAGAGCATGTTTTACAATCAGTATACTTCAGCAGATACTTCCTAGTCCCCAAAAATGATGTGGGGCTACGTACAATCCTAGATCTTCGAGGTTTAACCATTCAGTCAAAGCTCTCAATTTCAAGATGATAAGTGTAAAGATGATTACTCCGTTGTTTAGTTATTATTTGCTGATAGGAAGGATTAATTTTGATGTGCCTGCTTATTTGTATGTTTGTACTTTCACTTTAATTTGTTTGTAATTGCCATTAGTATAACTGCCATGTCTGTCATTTTTGTTATTGCTGGTCTTCGCACTTAAGTGCTGTATGTGCGCTTCCTGCAGTAGTTTCAGTTTGGGCCATTCACGAAAGTGTGAATGCATGCATCGCTCCTGTGAAGACCGACTCGGGTAAACACCTGCGCGACTCCACCGAGCTAGGCCACCGGTAATGCACTTAAGTATCTTCCTTCCCACTTCTTCTTTTCCTTCTTTCTCAGCATGTGCTTTCATTCCTGATGTTGCTCCGCAACACTCCTATCAACCGTAGAAGGTAGCACAACACTGCTAACCTACGTCCTATTTGTTCCTTTTCTAATACACCTTTCTTTGTTTCTATGGGCCTATGGAATTGTCAGTCTGCAGATAACAAAGCTGACTCCATTCCAGCCTTACTAACTCTTCTCTCCATTTCTTGGGCTTGACTGAGACCTGGATTTGTCCAGAAGACTTAGAAACCCCTGCTGCTCACTCTAACAACTTCATTTTTTTTCTCATAACCCTCGCCACTCTGGGAGGGGAGGGGGCACCGGTCTCCTCATCTCTAACAATTAGAAGTACTCAACTCACTTTTCTATGCAACAACAATTCATTTGAGTTTAATGCTATTACAATCACAACCCCTGTCAAAATTCATCTTACAGTCATTTATCGCTCCCCAGGTCAATTGGGTACCTTTTGTAGAGGAACAGGACATGCTGCTGTCCTCATATTCAGAGAATGGCAGTCCACTTGTAGTATTTGGCGATTTCAATATTCACCTAGACAAGCCTTATGCTTCAGACTTCCTCGCTCACCTAGCCTCATTTGCTCTCAATCAGCTCATCACCACAAGCACCCACAAATCTGGCAACCAACTGGACCTAATTTACACATGCAACAGTATAACACAACATTCTAGTAAAACCTCTGCACATTTCTGATCATTTCTTCATTACTTTTGATCTACAACTCCCTACTTCTGCACCACCAACCATTTCACAAGTTGCATTCAGAAGTAACCTGTGCTCTCTTTCCCTTTCTCATCTTTCCTCTGTTGTGTCCTCCTCCCTTCCCTCACCCAGACAATTCTCATCTCTGAATGTGAACACAGCAACACACACTTTATGTTCTACCTTAACTTCTTCCCTAGATAGTATCTGTCCTCTGTCAACCAGGCCAGCACGTGGTACTCCCTCTAACCTTATCTAATGCTCTTCGTGAACACCAAACCAAGCTCAGGGCAGCAGAAAGGAAATGATGCAAATCACAAGACCCATCTGACCTAAGTACTTATCAGTCTCTGCTCTCATCTTTTTCTGACTGAGTCCACAACAAGATCAACAGCGCTGCGAACTCACTTTCACTTTTCAAGAGTGAATCCTCCACCACCACCGACCACCTCTTTAACTGCTGATCAATTTGCAAATTATCTAACTTCTTCACTGACAAGACATCTACCATCAGCAGTCAGTTCTCAGCTCCACACTCCACTAATCTTCTCTCTTCCTTCTCTCTTCTCACTGAGGCAGAAGTAAACAAACTTCTCCTCTCTAGTCATCCTACCACCTGTCCCCTAGATCCCCTAGATCTCCTTCCCTCACACCTTTTACAAGCCATCTCTCCCACTCTTTTACCGGCACTTAAACACATCATCAACACTGCTCTCCACACAGGCAATTTTCCTACCGCATTCAAGCAGGCTCGAGTAAGTCCACTGCTTAAAAAACCCCACATTAAACATGTCATTTGTAGACAGATCTATAGATCTGTGTTACAGATCTATCTCTCCCCTACCATTCATATCGAAAACACTTCAACAAGATCTTTCCTCTCATAGAACAACCAACTGGATGTCAACCAGTTGGGTTTCAAGAGCGGCCATTCTACTGAGACTGCACTACTGTCGGTCATGGAATCCCTGCGGATTGCAAAGGCTGATTCTAAATCAACAGTTCTCATTCTGTTGGATCTTTCTGCTGCCTTTGACACTGTGAATCATCAAATTCTTCTGTCAATTCATCAATTCTTCTCGTCACTTGGCATCTCAAGAACTGCACTTCAATGGTTTAAATCATCAAATCAGTTGCCTGGGGAGGGGAGGAATCCAAAACTCATCAAATGATCACTGGGGTTCCTCAGGGTTCAGTTCTTGAACCCCTCCTGTTCTCCATATACACTACATCACTGGGTCCCATCATACAGGCAAATGGTTTTTCCTACCATTGCTATGCTGATGACACACAGCTCTACCTGTCCTTTCAACCAGATGATTCCACAGTAGCTGCACGGATCTCAAGCTGTCTGGCAGACATCTCGACATGGATGGAAGAACATCATCTGCAGCTCAACCTGGCAAAGACTGAGCTTCTCGTTGCCCCTGCCAGTCCGACTCTATAGCATGATTTCACCATCCAGCTAGGTACATTAGCAATTATCCCATCAAATTCAGCTAGAAATCTTGGCGTAATCTTTGATGACCGACTAATCTTCAATGACCACATTACTAAGACCACTCAGTCATGCAGATTTGCAATACACTACATCAGGAAAATGAGGCATTTCTAACTGAGCATGCAACACAACTCTTCGTCCAGGCCCTGGTCATTTCAAGGCTTGATTATTGCAATGCTCTTCTGGCTGGACTGCCGGCATGCGCAATCAAACCTCTACAAATAATCCAGAACGCTGCTGCATGTCTTGTCTTCAATGAGCCCAAGAGAGCCCACGTCACGCCTCTCTTCATCTCTCTGCACTGGCTACCGCTTGCTGTTCGCATCAAGTTCAAGGCGTTGACGCTTGCTTACAGATCTACCACAGGCTCTGCACCCTCCTACTTCAACTCACTTTTACAAGTCTACGACCCAACCAGAAGCCTGCGATCCCTAAAGGAGCGAAGGCTCCTGGTACCATCACAGAGGGGCACAAAATCACTCTCCAGAACATTCTCGTCCATTGTTCCTTGCTGATGGAATGATCTCCCAACCATCATCAGGAATGCAGAATCCCTGGCAATATTCAAAAGACAGCTGAAAACTCTTCTCTTTCATGAGCACTTAGCTCCATCCTAAAAAACAAATAAAAAAAAACTGTTCTATCCTTTTCCTCTAATCCCTCCCTATTCTAGCTTATGCTACTCTGAACTTGTATTGTGAGCACTTCCTGTGTCTGTTTGCCTCTTCTTGATGAACTATTTGTGTTCCTTACTGGTAAATCGCTTTGGATAAAAGTGTCTGTCAAATGAATAAATGTTAATGTAATGTGTCTCAAATTCAACATCGCAATTGGTTTGTCACGATCGATCTCTCTATTTTCACATAGAAATATTACCACAACACAGGAAGTTCCTGAGGTTCACGTTCGGGGGCGAAGCTTGCCAATATCAGGTTCTTCGATTCAGCCTAGCTTTATCACTCTGCTCATACACAAAATGCATGGATGCAGCACTGACTCAGTTTCGACTCCAGGGCATTCGCATTTTGAACTACATAGGCTAATACTAGCACAGTCACAAGAGATGACATTACAACACAGAGATGTTGTACTAGTTCATCTAGTTTCTCTAGGGTTGAGATTAAACGAGATGAAAAGCGTTCTCTGTCTTACCCAGAAAACGACAATTTAGGGTGTATGGGATTCGACTACGATGTGGGCACAATTGTCTCCCTCTCAAGTCGAGACCATTCTAAACACCATGAAAAATGTCGGGCTAGGCAAAGATTGTACTGTTCTTCAGTATCAAAAAATATTAGGTATCACGGCGTCAGTGTCCTCTGTGATACCTCTGGGCCTGCTGCATATGAGACTGTAACAAAGTTCGTAAATATGGGAAGAAGGAGGCGGGAACCGGCGAACATTTAACATATTTAATAATCAAATAAAAACAACAATAAAACGAAAGTATAAGGGCGGCAGTTCCTCACGGCGACTGCCGCCCACACAAACCAAATAAAACACAACATAAAATCCAGGCCTGGTCCTCTCTCGTCCTCCACTGTCGTCGCTCCTCCTTTATGCTTCCGGAGCTCCTCCGTGGGAGATACGAGACCGGTGCGCCGAGCACCTGAAGCTCGTTAACTCTCGCGTCACCGGCCTCGCGCCGTTCCCCCACGGCTCTCACGGCCGTGCTCGTCACATACCCCCATCGCCCCTCGCAGGCCGGGGGGTACCCGCGAGACTGCGCTTACTCCCCCCCCGGGGGCCAGTCTCGGCGGCCGCAGCGCAAGGGGGTAAGGACAGACGAGACGAGAGAAAAGGAGACGGAAGCACAAGGAGCGACCAGGACGAGAGAGTGGAAAGAGGAAAACAAAACAAAAAAAAAAAATTCTTGGTCCGGCTCCCAGACACACTGCCGCTCGGTCCTCAGCCCGCCGAGAGGCTCTTCCTCGCGGTGCCATGCGATGGCACTGGACGCTCGGTGGACGGCCCGATTCTCCTCCGCCCCCTGGCGGCCGGCGATGACTCCTCCTCATGAGGGCAGCCGGCAGCGAGCCCGCCGTTCCCTGCTCCTCCCCGCTCCGGCGGCAGGCAGCTGCCTCGGCCCACGGCGGACGACGGCTCCTCCCCGTTGCGGCGGCAGGCAGCAGGCTTCGGCCCCCGGCGAACGGCGGCTCCTCCGCTCCCTCTTGGACGGCCGCCACCCCGCCTCGTCCCAGGGGCGCGGCAGCGAGCTCTCCGTCCCACCCGTTGCTCAGACGCTCCAGTACCACCGCTTCAGGCAGCCACTCGCGGTCTTCACTCCCGCGCTGCCCGATCTCCTCAGCACCGCGATCCCCCTCAGCAGCGAGGGCTCTTCGACAGCATGTCCCTCCTTCCTCCCAGGTTTCGGCACCAGTGTAACAAAGTTCGTAAATATGGGAAGAAGGAGGCAGGAACCGGCGAACATTTAACATATTTAATAATCAAATAAAAACAACAATAAAACGAAAGTATAAGGGCGGCAGTTCCTCACGGCGACTGCCGCCCACACAAACCAAATAAAACACAACATAAAATCCAGGCCTGGTCCTCTCTCGTCCTCCACTGTCGTCGCTCCTCCTTTATGCTTCCGGAGCTCCTCCGTGGGAGATACGAGACCGGTGCGCCGAGCACCTGAAGCTCGTTAACTCTCGCGTCACCGGCCTCGCGCCGTTCCCCCACGGCTCTCGCCCGCCGTGCTCGTCACAGAGACCATCTCAGTAGTGGCTCAAAGCCAGGGGATTTCATCCAAGAGCCAAACCCCTAAGGCAAATAAGGGTTGCGTGCCACGGGCTTCGTACCCTGTCTATGTGGCTCAGACCCGTGCCGTCATAGGTTACAAATGACAGACGGGGAGCCATGATATAGAAGTGAATCAAATGCTTCAACCTGTGTGAATTCCTGTTATGGACAACATTTCACAATGACTACATATATTTTTTTGTGGATTTCAGTTTTTAGTGATTTTGCAAGACCTTTATGTTTTCGATTTGCTTTCTGCCTGTGGGATTCGGACATATTCTTTCAGATAAAGATTGTCATTTCTCTTTTCTTGTGTTTTTGTATTTGGTGGTATTTAGCACCTATGTTGTGAAACATTCATCAAATATTTAACGTTGAAACAGGAGAGCATCTAGAGAATATATCCCGGTATATTTTTCTGTTGATATAAAAAAATATGGTAGATTTGGCAATATAGTGGGTGTATGATGTATGTGGATGATGTATATGGCTTCCCAGCTGGCATTTCAATGTTTATTCACCATTGAAACAATGCCAGGGACCCTTGTTGTATCAACGTTGGATTACCTTTCTATTCTGAAAATTGGATCAATGTTTTATTATTGTGCCATTGTTTCACCGTTGAAACTACAACATTGTTTCACAGTGTTTCACATACCTTCAATATGGATGAATATACTATTGTACTTTAAATTACAATCTAGTTTGCATTTGTTTTATGAATAAGTTTTGCTGTACATACACACACAAACGGTAAACGGTCAAATGAGTGGCAGCAAATTATAATGTCCTTCAATAAACTACCAAGACTACAGTTCAAGACTGTAAAAAGTTTTATTTTAAAAATCTAAAAATAACTCCTGGAACTGGAACTGCTTTTTGTGCGGTGGAGGTGCTTCGAACAGTTTGAGAATGGACACAGACCAGAAGCCTGCAACAGAACCTTGTTGGTGGAAAAGGGGTATCGGAGCATGTGACTGTCTGACTGAGTTTTGTTAATAGCTTGAGATAACACCAAATTTGATAGAAGCAGCCACTTTGTAAATCACTATGCAGAAAAAATAAAACCCTGCCTTGAATGAAAAACGTTTAATATGTAAAGAAGAAAAGCCTTGTTCAGTGCTTGGACACAGCCTAGTTGTGCTATTGGCTTTCTCCACTGACATTAAGGTGTACAAAGCATAAGAATACTGATTAGTAGAAGACAGCTCTCCGACTTGCGAACGGGAACATGGTTTGTGCAACATTAGGAACACATTTTTAGCCGTTTGATAATCTAGTCAAGAAAAAAGGCTAATCATATTATTTACCATTATGTGTCTAGCATTTATGACTTACCATGTCGTAACAACGACTTCTTTTCTCATAATAATGAGAAACTTCTATGCATGCGCAAAGCAGTGAAACAAAAGGGTATGACGTTAGCGACATCCGCTGGTCAAATGCAAGAACGCAGCATATATGACACATTCTGCAAGTGTAATCTATAATATCAATAAATAACATTATTGATAAATTATCAGTATATGAGACGGATAGTCTTTTATTCATTTCTAACATTCATTTGTATTTTTGTGTATGACCAAGCAGAAACATGGTGATCCATGGATTTCAAACAGTTAGAGGAATGATAAGATGGCAGACACATCCAAGTCTGTTAAAGAACGCTTCATCTAGAAAGCGGTCTACAAACATCTGCGAAACAGATTTTCAAGCAGTTTTGCATACATTCTAATGAGTCGTAAACATCTTAAAAGGTGTTTTCTGTATGTCTAGGCTAACCTGCAGATCAAATAACCTAGACTCATCTGCGAAATACGTGTAAATATTAACACTTAATCCCACACAATTTATGAAGACGTTGCACTTGAACTTAATGAATAAATGTTTTCGTCCTTCGTTAATCTGAGTTTTGTTAGCTGTTGCGTTCATCTTCCACTGTGGTGAGCCATGCCTTTCTACTCTGCTGCTCTCGGCACGTGTAGAGTTTCTCATTATTACGAGTGGAGGTGGACCTCATTAGCATATTCATATATATAAATGAGGCAAGGGTGAAGCATTACATTCAAGCTATTTTAAGGCGTGAAGAATTTTTTTTCACAGGATTAACTGTTTTAATGTGTCATTTATGATGACAAAGATGAGTTTTAAGGGATCAAATGACTGACTACACGGGGACTTTTAATGTTGTCCTGTTAAAATCATTATTTTTGCATCCTTGGAGAACATTTCTACGTCACCAGAGAACTATTTTAGCTTGTTTTCAAAAGGACGAGTCGACACTTCTGTGGTAATAAACAGCATGTCACAGAGAAACTTCTTCTTCAACATACCCCTTCAACATTCTGTTGCAATGGATGTACCAATAAAATGCTGCAAAATGTTTGAGAGACCAACAAATAATTTACATTTCATGTTTATTTCCAAGTCATCTCAAAAAGGTAAGTCATCTCTAACGCTGAACCATTAAAGGTGCTAAAGCACAGCGGTCTAAATATCTAAAAGCTGCTCAGGACAAATACAATGATAAAAAAAACATTGTCAATGTATCATAACAATAATATCATTAATAATAATAATAATAATAATAATAATATAGCAATAACAATAAAAAGAGTAAAACAGCTACACAGTAGAAAGAATTCAACATCACAATTGAAGAAAAAATAAAATGGAAGGTAAAATGTACAAAATTCTGCTGGGCAGAAGACCGTGAACCTGTTCTTCAACAAGCATTTTTCTGGACTGAGTGTGTGTTTGAGTGTGTTTTCTAGTCAAACATGTCGTTGTCGTCATCATCATCATTATCAGATTCGGCAAAATATTTGACCTCTTTCTTGGCTCGACCAGATCGATCTCTGCCTGAGTCCAGACGGCTGAAGCTGTTCATGCCTGCTTCGTCATCATCATCTTCATCATCAGATGCTGCCTTCTTTGGTTTCTACATGCCAACACACATACAGAACATGATAAGACACTACTCCTCATGGGTAATGCAAAAGTGAAGAACTGGACTTATCTGAATGCATCTGACCACAGAGTTTAGCTTGAGTACAGTATGCAAAATTATAACTCTGCAAAATATTGTGATTTTATTAAACTGGTACAGTTTTGAGCACAAGCCTGCGTTTACAATCACCGTTGGCACCCCCTGTAGGCCAAAAAGTTTGCCCACATATTCCTTTGTTACACTTTGTTGACTTTTTTTTTTTTTTAAATTGCTTACACACTCTCTAAAACTATTTCTCCTTTACTTTAAACTCTACACACAAAGACAAGCACACAACATGCAAAACATCACACATCTCTTGTAAAAGCAAACCCAATTCAAAATGATTTTAACTAAAAATGGTGTTTTTGCATAGTAACAAATAATTAGCTATTCTATACACGGATATGTCAAGTGAAAAACTCTACTATATGTGTCTTTTTCTTGTTCAGTGTGCATTTAAGTGCACAGGAGTTTGTCATAGCATTGTGCCCTTACAAAACACTATGTATGCAAAATTGTTGCACAAGTGATACACTTTACAGCTATTGACCTGAACTTGGTCTTGGCCATTGTGGAGAGGTTGGAGTCAATTGAGTGTGTGGACAGGCGTCTTTTATACAGGTAACGAGTTCAAACAGGTGCAGTTAATACAGGTAATGAATGGAGAACAGCTTCTTAACCCCTTAAACCCGAATTGTTCTGCCGATGGGCTTCTATCACAAGTTACTCCACGTGAAAGTGCGAGTTTAAAAATACCCACTAGGGGGCGATGAGGGCTAAACAAAAAAGGCCACCTTGATTCCAAATGCTCCAACTTTTGAATACTTCATACTTCAGAATTTTCCTTCTACCTCATTTCCTTTCTGAGTTATTGCATGTCAAATATGAAATATTTGAAGTACGAAATGAGCAAACTTCTATTTTTTGTATTTTTTCAGCAGTTTCTCAGCAAGACATTGTCCGAATTTAATTTTTTTATTTAAAAAAGTAAAAAATTATCTTTCAAATGATACCAACCTTTTGATCTCCTTGTAAGAGATTTGGCGTTATGAGTCATTATTTTGGTGCATGTCAATAAGATAAAAAAAAAAAAAATTTGTTCCAAATGCTCTAACTTTTGAAAACTTTATCTGATCACTACTAAATTTGAGCCAGATACAGCTCACATAGAGAGGAACATCACAAAAAAGAATGAACTCGCTACTGTATTTTCTTCATTTTAAATTAATTTTTAAATTAGAAATATATTAATTTTTTTTTTCATTTTTTCCAATTTTTTTTTGCTGTTTATTTGCTGTTTCTCAGCATATGAATGTCCAAATTAAAAATTTAAAAAATTTCCTTTCAAACGATACCCAGAACCCACCTTTTGACTCTCCTCGCTATAGTTTTGGAGTTACGATTCTTTACTTTTTTGTGTGTCACTCAGAAAAAAGAATTCTGAAAATACCCTTTAAAGGTATTTGTAAAGGTATTGGTTTAAAGGGTTAAAGAAAAACTGGTCTGAAATAGTCGGATTTCTTACTGGTTGGTAGGTAATCAAATAATTATTGTATGATTTTTAAATAATTTGCATTTTATTGCATGACATGATTTTCTGGACTTTTGTTTTAGATTTTGTCACTCACAGTTGAAGAGTACCTATGATAAAAATGACAGACTTCTACATGCTTTGTAAGTGGGCAAACCTGCAAAATTGGCAGTGTATCAAATACTTGTTCTCCCCACTGTATGTATATTCAGTATATATTTACAAAATAAATAGAAATACAAGAGGGTAAAAAATAATAAACAATGAATTTTAATTTCTAAGTGAACAAATTAGGTAAATGATCATTGGGTGTAAGTAATCAGAAAATGAGTATAGCATATAAATGACAGTGTTATCCAAATGAAACACGAGCTGTTTGTTTTGAATGACGTATCTAATGTAGAGAAACTGTGTTTAACTTTTTGCATGAAGTTTGTTTTACAATTGCTAACTAAATATAATGCAGATGCTTGCAGTTTTGCAGACTTGATCTGAAGGTTAGGTATAAAAGTGAACTGTTCCACTAAGTCGGGCTTAAGTACCTCTTTTAGTGTGTAAGCAATTTAAAAAAAAAAAAACTAATCTGCATTGTGCAACCTTTTTTTTTCTTAACTTGTCATCCTTAAAGTACATAACAGCCTTAAGAGCATAACAATTTTGTTCAGATATACAGTATATATAAGATAAGATATATAATTGTGATACTTTTAAGATCCAGTCATCATGCCACATTGATATTATATTTTGTAAGGCCTTCTGGATTTCTAGTCCTTTTATCTAAAGTATCCATTCTAAAAATTCAACACATGCGGTTACAAAGACTGCATGAATCATCAGGGGGTTTACCAAAATAAATCAATAGCAACAGCCCTAAATCAAATCGCAAGAAAATTCTATCAAATCACATGAAAAGCCATTGTGAAAAATACAATCCTGAGCTATGGCCTACTAAGCTATGAACATAAAGATAGTATGTTAAATATTTGATTTTTCAAATATTTGTGTAACGGCATCTTTTTACCATAGTAATTACTTCGAGAGAAGGCCACTATCACTGATACCAATACTTATACTGATGCCTCAATTAAATAGATATTTTTTCTTAAACTTAAAATGAAGTATTTATAACCATTCAACATTGCAGTGTAACTGAAAGCCAAGCCTAAACAGCAAATTATCAGATTGATAAATGAAAAAAATAAAATAGTTACATAAAATTAAAAAATAACAAACTAAAAAAAATAAAAACAATATTGGCATAAGACATACACAAAATTGACATAAATGATTAATGCCACATTTAATTGTGCCTGTGTGTTGGTGATTTTAATTTAATTAAAAAAAAAATGTAAAAATTACCATTAAAAATAGTTTTTCTATTTCAATATATTTTCAATTGTAGTTTATTCCTTTGATGCAAAGCTTAATTTTCAGCATCATTACTCCAGTCTTCAGTGTCACATGATCTTTCAGAATTCATTTTAATATGTTTATTTGCGAAGATATTTATTATCAATATAATCAATATATATAGTTATTATCAATTTTAAAAACAGCTGTGCTGCTTCATGGAAACCATGGTAGACCACCATTTAAAAATTTGGGGTAGGTAAAATAATATTTTTTTTCAGCAATGATGCATTAAATTGATCAAAAGTTACAGTAAATACAATTCTATTCAAATAAATGGTGTTGACAAACATTCTATTCATTAAAGAATTCTGAAAATAATGTATTATGGTTTCCTCCAAAATATTAAGCAGCAAAAACTGCATTTAACATTGATAATATTAAGAACCATTGTTAATAATGGAGATCTAATAATAATTCATAAATATAGTCACAAGCAGCAATCATCGCCCAATTGCCATCCGACTGAAACGTATCTTTTGATGTGTTTTTTACAGCAAAATCCCTTCATTAAATCATTATCATTAAATTAAGATATTATAAACATTAACATCATGATTTTCTGTAAAGCTGCTTTAAAACAATGTATTGTAAAAAGTGCTACACAAACAGATTTGTCTTGATTGTCAAAAATAAGTAGCCAGGCGGAGCTTGTAGCATGCAAGCATCCTTCATGAGGGTCTCACACGTTGCACCCATCACTCGAGGACGACAGGTTGAGCACGGCTGGATGTAGACCAACAGTCAGAGACACTCTCTCTCACTTTGTGGAGCTGGTGAGCGATGCAAAGATAGCTTCATTCTATACTTCTTCATTTCATTCATTGTTCTTATTTATGTTTTTACCACATTAAACAGCAAATATTAATCACAGAAATCAATGTATTTTTCCCACTTCTAATTATTTTATAATAAACAGATAATATGATGCATTTTTAATAAACTACTATCTGCATTGAAATTGTGTTTTTTTACAAACAGTAATACACAACATGGTTTATAGGCTTATTAGTAGAGGATGTATCCCTCACCCTGCTTGTGGCAGTCTTTCCAGTCTTCTTCACAGGGTTATAAACATCCTCCTCTGAGCTGGACTGCTTCCTCTTCCTGCCTCTGCCTTTCCCACCCCCTTTAGGTGCTGCTGGTGCTTTTTTAGTGCCTGTGTCTGAGTCTGAGTCCCAGATGCATGTATCAGGCTTCTTGGCTTTTACTGGAGCTTTCTTCTGTTTAGGTGCCGTGTCTGTAGGTTTCTTAGCTGGAGTAATAGAACAAAAAAGATTTTAACACAGACTGGAAATTGGCCATTCACATTTACTCATTAAGATCATACCTGGGCTGAACTGGGAGCTACATGGCCACTGTAAACACATACTAGTTAAACACCTCAGTACAATATCTTTCTAGTCCCAATGCATTTATACTGGTAATTTAAAGGTCCACTTAAGTGCCTTGAAACTAGGAAAATAGGGCAGGACATATTGAACAGCTCCTCCCTTTTTTTAATAGCAATGGCGTTTAGTTTAATTTCTAAAAGTTTCTCCTCCGGGCTAATTGCACCTGATCGATGGCTCCTGTCTGTCTCGCTGCTGAATTGTTGAGTCTGTTGCTCCGTATAGCTTTGTTTTTAATCTAACTATAGTCATTATTTGTTGTCTACTTTATCAACACAATATATCTGATATTGTCTAATATTGCCTATCACATTAATCTGACATGGCTAGTTTTTAATCTTATAATCTAAATCACTATCACAATGTGTTAGCATTACGCTAGTTTGTATACTTGTATCTGTGCACACCATCATTTCTGTCGCGCTCTCCTTTTTCTACAAGTTCATCAAACAACTGGTAAGTCGGATCCGTCTACGAACACAGTAAGCTATGTCATCTTCTCCTTTCATTGTTACTTGCACTGCTTGTCACATGCACAGTATAGCTTTCTCTGTCAGCGATGAGGGATTCACATGTCATAAATGTAGGGAAATAGTCAGGCTGACAGAGAAAATCTTAGCATTAGCGACACGCATCCAAACTTTAATTGAGGATAGTAAGAATGCAAGGGCCCCATATACTGTTTTGGATACGACTAGCTTAGAGAACTCCGTACATTGTTCGGTTCCGGCTGTAGAGCCCGTGCAGCAGACAACTTTGTGACCATGAGGCGGCATAGTCGTGGGAAAAAACACCACTCTTCTGTTCCGATTAGAACATCAAACAGGTTCTCCCCACTCAGTGAGCGAACGTCATTTTACTGGTGAGCTTGAGCGACACATGAGTGGAGTGATCGCTTGGGCCTTGAGCGATTGAGTGGAGTGAGCTGACATAGAGCAGAAAAATGAGCGGAGCGTCACACCACTCCGCTTCGCTCACATACTCTGTCAGAGACGCACCCACTGAGAATCCTGTTGAAAGTGCCCTAGTTATTGGCGATTCTATAACACGGAACGTAAAAATAGAGACACCAGCCACCATAGTCACATGTTTGCTGGGAGCCAGAGCGCCTGACATCAAAGCAAATTTAAAAGTGCTGGCTAATGTTAATCGTAAATACTCTAAGATTGTTATTCACGTCGGCAGTAATTATGTTCAACTTCGCCAGTCGGAAATCCCCAAAATTAACATTAAAGAGGTGTGTGAACTCGCACGTTCAATGTCAGATACTGTAATTTGTTCTGGACCCCTTCCTGCTAATAGAGGTTTCATAGACAATTGGAAAAGTTTTTGGGGCAGACCTGACCTGTTGAAAAGAGATGGTATTCATCCCTCCTGGGGTGGTGCCTCTCTTCTCTCTAGTAATATGGCACATAGTCTTAGAGCTCAACCTTGACTAACTGGGGCTCAGGTCAGGAAGCAGACAGACTGGCTAAACCGACCGTCTGCTAGCTGTCTCACGTCACAGAAGTCAGATAAATCCCAACACATAGAGACTCTTTCACCTAGATATCATCACATAAAGACTGTGTCTGTACCCCGAATTAATAAATGCAAAAATCTTCCAAACCCATTTAAGGATGATAATTTAATTGATGTTCAACAAGTAAAAAACAGAGATAATAAAGATAAACAAATGATAAAGCATGGGTTGCTGAATATTACTTATTGTAAATGATATTATCACAGAAAATAACCTAGATGTGCTGTGTTTGACAGAAACCTGGCTAAAACCAGACGATTACATTACTTTAAATGAGTCTAGCCCTCAAGGTTACTATTGCCTTTGGCTTGCTTAAGTTGGGGACACTTGCTTGATATTCAGCAGTGTTTTTGATATGCCTGCATTGGCGCCGTTGTATACAAACTGAGCTGAGCCGGACGATTACGTCACTGTTTTCTGCAGTGCTGATATACCTAAATTAACTAGACTAATAACTATTGATATTTGCAACGGAATGAATCAATAATATATAGAATAAGCTGCACAATGACACCATTTTCTTATTAATGTAAAGCTGCTTTGCCACAATTTGCATTGTAAAAAGCGCTATATAAATAAAGATGACTTGACTATTATCGACACGAAGCTCGTCAGAAAGGTAAAGGGGGAGGTGTTGCTGTAATCTATAGTAATATTTTCAGCATTACTCAAAAGTCTTTCAAATATAATTCTTTCAAAGTGATGGTGCTCTATGTAACGTTGTATAATGTAAGTGACAAATCTCATTTGACGTTTGTGCTGGCTACTGTATACAGGCCACCATACAGACTTTATCAAAGAATTTGCTGATTTTCTATCGGAGTTAGTACTGGCTGTGGATAAAGTCCTTATTGTTGGTGATTTTAATATCCACGTAGATAATGAAAAAGACGCATTGGGATTGGCATTAACAGATATTCTAAACTCTATTGGAGTTAGACAACACGTGTCAGGAACCACTCATTGTCATAATCATACTCTAGATCTAATATTATCACATGGAATCGATATTGATGCCGTTGAAATTCTGCAGCAGAGCGATGACGTCTCAGATCATTATCTAGTCTCATGCGTGCTACATTTAACCAAGGCTGCAAAACGATCTCTCTGCCACAAATATGTTATAACCATCACTTCTACCACTAAAGTTTGCTTTATAAATAATCTTCCTGATCAGTTTCATCATCTTAGCAAACCAGACAGCTTAGAAGAACTCGATGTTGCAACAGAGACTATTGACACTCTCTTTTCCAACACTCTAGACTCTGTCGCTCCTTTGCACTTAAAAAAGATTAAGGATATTAGTCCAACGCCATGCTATAACGAGCACACTCGGGCCCTTAAGAGAGCAGCCAGAAAAATGGCAGAAGAAAGGCCTTAAAACTCATTAGATCTGCTTATTTTTCAAATCTTTTAGAAGAAAATAAACACAACCCTAAGTACTTATTTAATACAGTGGCTAAATTAACGAGAAATACAGCCTCAACTTCTGATGTTTCCAAACAGCACAGTAGTAATGACTTTATGAACTTCTTTACTTGCAAGATGGACAACATTAGAGAAAATTATAGCCATGCAACTGTCTACTACAGTATCACATCAGACAGTAGATTGTAGTATCCCTGAGGAAAAATTCCATTCATTCGCTGCTATAGGAAAGGAAGAATTGTCTAAACTTGTTAAATCATCAAAATCAACAACATGTATGTTAGACCCTATACCGACTAAGCTTTTGAAAGAAAGAGATGCTTCCAGAGGTCATAGATCCTCTTCTTGAGATCATCAATTCATCTTGATCACTAGATTCTGTACCGAAAAATTTTAAGCAGGCTATTATCAAACCTCTTATTAAAAAAACACATCTTGATCCTAGAGAATTAGTCAATTACAGACCGATCTCCAATCTACCTTTTCTGTCAAAAATACTAGAAAAGGCAGTATCATCTCAACTGTTTTCCTATATGGAAAGAAATGGTATCTTTGAGGATTTCCAGTCAGGACTTAGACCGTACCATAGTACTGAGATGGCTCTCATTAGAGTTACAAATAATTTGCTCTTATCATCAGATCGTGGTTGTATTTCTCTATTAGTGTTACTAGACCTCAGTGCTGCTTTTGACACTATCGACCACAATATTCTTTTGAATAGACTAGAAAATTATGCTGGAATTACTGGAATTGCATTGGCATGCTTCAAATCATACTTATCTGACCGTTATCAGTTTGTAGTAGTAAAAGAGACGTCATTTCAATCACAAGTTAAATATGGAGCACCACAAGGCTCAGTTCTAGGACCGTTGCTTTTCACTCTGTACATGCTACCCTTGGGAGATGTCATTAGGAAGCATGGCATTAGTTTTTACTGTTACGCTGATGATTCTCAGCTCTATATTTATATACCTACCAATTCTCAAAATTAACAGAATGCGTAGCTGATATAAAAAATTGGATGACTAGTAATTTCCTACTTCTAAATTCAGAAAAAACAGAGATTCTAAATATTGGACCAAAAACTTCAGCACATAATAACCTAGAATACTGTCTAACACTTGATGGCTGCTCTGTCAAGTCGTCTTTGTCAGTTAGGAACCTGGGTGTGCTCTTTGATACCAATCATTCATTTGAAAGCCACATTTGTAGCATATGTAAAACCCCATTCTTCCACCTTAAAAATATATCTAAATTACGACATATTCTCTCAATGACAAATGCGGAACAGCTAGTTCATGCGTTCATGACCTCGAGACTAGATTACTGTAACGCTCTACTGGGTGGTTGCCCTGCTTGAGTGATATACAAATTACAGCTGGTACAAAACGGAGCTCTTAACCCATTATAGTCCTTCGCGTCTATTAAGATCTCAGAATTCTGGCCAGTTGTTAATACCTAGAATATCAAAATCAATTGCAGGCGGTAAATCCTTTTCCTATTTGGCACCTAAACTCTGGAACAATCTTCCTAGCATTGTTCGGGAAGCAGACACACTCTGCTAGTTTAAATCTAGACCAGTGCTTCCCTAACTGTGGGCCGTGGCGGTATTGCAGGAGGGGGGGCCGTAGCTAGTCCATATCAATATATTAAAATAATTTAAATATTCCAATTGTTCAAAAATTTTATTTTTTGAAAGTATGTAAGGTTAGTGTTATGGATTTAAATATATTTGTAGAGAATGTGTACATCATAGTTCTCATAATTCACATGAAATTCTTACAAACTTGTTAATAAATGTATTTATTGGTAAATGTCGGTATATATTTTTTTTTAATGGCGGGGTCATGGAGCTTTTGCAATGTTTTTGAGGGGCTTTACCTCTCTTAAGTTTGGGAAGCTCTGATCTAGACATGACGCATTATCAATTTTTGTCTTCATATCTGTTAAAGCTGCATAGATCAGGTCAGCCGGGAACCGGGAACACTTCTTATAACACCGGATGTACTTGTTACATCAGAAGAAGAATAGCATCTACACTAATATTAGTCCCTCTGCTTATCCTGAGGTTTACCATAGTCAGTTGGATCCGGGCCGTATCCAGATCAGAAGGAGGACCTACGCCTAGACACAATGACAACGCAGCCCTCAAGTGCCCTGAGATTGTGTCAACTAGACTTTTCCCATTTTCATCACCTCTTGGTCACCTGATGTCACCTGTTGGAGTTTGGGTTCCTTGCCGCTGTCGCCTTTGGCTTGCTTAGTTGAGGACACTTAATATTCAACATTGCATTGACACCATCGTATGCGAACTGAACTGGACGATTACATCACACTTTTCCAGTGCGGATATATAGATAAATTAACTAAAATAATAACTTATAACTTATAATAAATTTTTATAACGGAATTAATCTTATTGAACATATTTAAGATGGACAATGACACCATTTTCTTTAAGAGCTGCTGTGCAGCCAAAATTATTTGCCAATTATTACTTTAATGCTGATTTGACATAATTTACATTGTAAAAAGCGCTATATAAATAAAGGTGACTTGACTTGACTATCGTGTCTCTGGTTCAAGTGACACTAATATGAAACCAGATTTCATTCCCCCAATGGAAAGCATTACACTGTCTGAATCATTCCCTATCCCCTTTATAGTGCACCATGTGCCATTCACCATGTAGAAAATTGAAATTGTGTGAACAAGTGACCGATTTTAGCCACAGCTTCAGAATCTATTTATAATGTAGCGGTCAGGTGCTTCAGATTCTAGAGAGTATTTGATTGGACAGAAAATCTGATGAGAAGCTGAAGTGGAGCGTGATATCATCAAAATCAATTATGCATATTGGTGGAAGGAAGAGCCTGTACATTGTAAATGCTTCTCTTTTCTAAATGAAAATTTTGTCATTGTTTTGGAGCACACTAGCTAACATAACATATTCATACTAAAAGCTAAAAAAACCTGCATTTTGATTTCAGGGGGACATTAAAGAGTGCCGCAGGATGTTCAACGAAAACAATGCAAAGCAGGACCAGATTTTCACCATCAGGATTTTCAGGAAACAAAATACATTATTGCATTTTGTTGAAATGCTGCTACAGCAATCTTTTTTACTCATGAATCACTCATAATACGATTAAGAACAAACATAAAGAAAGTTTAAAAAGGGTCCGTTTTGAGTTAATTTTGACATTTAAACATGATCATCCATCACAGGTTAGTTACCAGTCAGGTACCTTTTTTAGCTGGAGGTTTCTCAAAAGCAGAACTGCTGGAATATGATGAGAACACTGGACCCCTGTCATCATCACTGTCTGACTTCACATCTGAAGAATAAATAAACATTATTAAAATATGCACATCATTAACACAATAAACCACCACTGAACACACACATACCGTCATCACTGTTCTTGTCAGCATATACAGTTTTAGATGACAATACAGGCTCTGGTTCCCTTTTCTTCGCTGGTGAAGTAGGCCTGAAAATGATTTAATGAAAAAATAATGAAAAATAGCTGGCATCCATATTTGATTGTCACTTTAAGAATAATAGTATACTACATTGTTTCATTAAATGGGTGGACCTCACAAAAAAAAAACATCATTGTCATTGTTTTCAGATTTGTTATTAGGTTATTTGTTCCCTATTTAATATTAAAATAATTACTCCAACACAATTATATTTTAATCAAACTCAGCATTAGAGCAGAACAACGCTAGGAAAAAAACTAGGAAAAAGTAAAAAATGATGCTCTGTATATTGTTCACAATTTACATAGTAATGAGTTGAGCTGTTACCGTACTAAATATGCAGTTATTTCTCAGTGTCATGTAAAAAAAAATATATGTTTAATTGTCACTGAAAATATTGTCACAATGGAAAAATCTTAATGGTCCTAAAACAGCAAAATGTATGCAAATATGAACTTAAAATACATGTGACAGGCTTTGTGAGTTTCACCCAAAAGAGAACATATAAATTGAACATACAAAGTAAATATTGTTTTTGGAGGAAAAATGTCATCATCATCCTCTTCATCATCATTTTGCTGCTCTGTGGTTTTATAGGAGTGAACTGGTGATGCTGAACCATAATTCTCCTGTTCTTCATCACCATCATCTTCCTCCTCCTCCTCCTCAGAGAAGTCAAACGTGTACTTGGCCTTGACAGCTGTGAAACAAAAAGACGACAGAACATTTCAGGCTATGTCTAAAAGGTCAGGTTTCATATGGGAAGAGTCATTTTAACACAGTATGATTATGTTACTTTTCTTGAAAATTCAAATTAAAAATGTTTCATATTTTCATTACCAACTGCAGTATTTCTCAATAATTCAAGGCCCCTCAATTATTTCTTCCATAAATATATGGATATATGTGTGCAAGTGTGCATTATTTTTTAAAAATTCAACAGCCCGGAGTCAATTATTCCGTTTGTACTACGGCTACCAAACCTCAAGACACTGTTCCGATGAAGACATTTGTCAGGTTTTTGTTCTTACAACATTGTGGGGGATTAAATTTCTAATTCATCTCATCCCAAGCAGCCGTGCCTAATCCAAAATGTCATTTAAGAACTAGTAACGAAGGCTTGAGCCTTGATAGCGGACCAATATAGTTGATACAGTTATTAAAGCAGTAGAGAGAGAGCGAGAGAGAGAGAGAGAGAGAGAGAGAGAGAGAGAGAGGGGGAATAATGTGAATTAACCTACCTGTGTCATGGTAGCAGTGTCTCTACTAACTACAAAACTATAAGTTTATCTACGTCAAGAACCACACAGTTATTACCTCGCTGGTGAGAAATGGCATCTATCTTTTAAGGTGCTAAACTATTTTACTGATTAATTTGTCAAAGCGCACTTTTGGTGCGAGTGTGTGTCCGTACTATACAGTGTACGTTTGAAAGAGAGAGAGAGCGCAAGTATGTGCTTTCAGGACACAATAAAATGTATTTTGTGGCAAAAACCATGACAATAATTTGTCGTTTTCATCCTATTGTTACTATATTTATTTGCTTAGTCTGTGTCATAGTAGGTTTTGTTTCTTTTGTGGATATAGACTGTAGGACCTATTGAAACAACTGCAATCATTTGGCGAAGTGTTATGAAACTGCAATGCGGTCAAGACCTGCCTAGAACTACTGTAGCCATGCATTTCCCTGAAAATAATTGCACACCTTAGAACGTTGGTCAAAAAAATCAGATTTGAGTATTCACCAGCCCCATAGTATAAGTGTAAATAACATACAGCAGTCCTATCCACTCATAGCCATGCAAATATATAGGGTGATTTAAAATGTACTGCATGATGTACTATCATATCCCTCAAGCCTGGTTTAAATTATTAAAACAATAACATTTTATATTTTGTACAGAAATATTAATGGCAGTACACACACCTGAGGCTCTCCTAGATGTGGTGTCTCTGGGAATAATAGGTTCACTTTCATCCAGCTCATTTTCAGAACGATCATCATCACCTTCATCATCATCTGACCATGGATTCCTTTTCTTTACTTTCTTAGCTGGAACTTTAGCACCTGATGGCTTCCTTTGTTTCGGAGTACCTGAAGATTATATTAAAAACAAAAATAAAATATAAAAAAACAAACAAACAAAAACACTTTTGAAAGCAAAATGGAGTTGAATTCAGTGCCAATATTTATTGTTACCAGGTTCTTTCTTCTCTCGCTTGACACGTGGAGCTTTGGGTTTGGCTCCTGGGTTGGGAAGGCCAGATGGAGAAATGAGGGAATTCTCTCTTCCATTGGAGCCCAGCACGCTGTCCTCGTCAAACTCCATTTTCACGGGTGCATCTACCTCACCCTGACACGAACACGGACATCATTAGACAAAGACACACACTATACCAGGCTTGACATTTATTAGTTATGCTATTAGTTCAGCCTATTTAGGCATAATTGATACATGGATCCAGACTATTACAAAAACTAATAATTACAATATTACCAATATTACTATTGTTCAGTTTCTATAAATATAAAAGCAAAAACTGAAATAGATTCAAAATAAAAATCCCTGTTAATTGTATTCCTACTCCTATAATGTATTTAATATATAACACATTTTAGCCTCACACACACACTTATCCTTACCTTCTTCTTTTTGGTGAGTTTTTTGGAGGCATCAGCCTTCATAGCAAGTGTGACCTGTGGCTCTATCCTGCGACCAAAGGGAGAGGGCAGAGTTTCCTCTAGCTGCATCTTCTTCACTTTAGGTTTGCCCACCTTCCCTTTTACCAGCTTTGTGGCCTTTCCAGAATTCACACTCTCCCTCTCCTGCTCCTCTATACGCTGGAAGAAAGACACAGACAAAACTCTCACATACGTTATCAACCCAATCCTAAAGTTAAAATCTATATATGAGACTCACGTCCAGCTCCTCAATGAAGATGGCCAGATCTTCCCTCCACAGATCTTCTGGATTTTTCCTCTGGAGTTCATTCAGCTCTGCTTTCTATATAACAAATTAATGAGCACACACTCACAGTTAACACCGAAGGCTTCAACCTGCTGATGTTATTAGTCAAATTAATAGTTCACCTTACCGCCGAATTTCAGTGAAAACTATTTAGTCTTTTCCTCACACAAAGCTATTACATGACTTCAGATGACCTCAAATAGAGGTGGGTGATATACCAGTAACCTACATTTCTAAAATGGTAGAAAGAAGGTTCCAACACTGCTTTACGCCATGATGTTACAGTAACATGTATAAAGTGCATAAAACCGATATAAATCACTAACTGTAACACTAATTACTGTAAGAGTGATAGATCCTGGTACCTTCAGGTCTCTCTGCTTGAGGAGCTCCTCAACCTTCTCCTTGGTTAGACACCACAGAGGCATGTTCAGAATGTAGTTAAAATTTGGCCCAGAGGAGGAGCCAGAGTCCACTGAGCTGTCACTATCATTACCTTCACCATCCTCATCTTCCAAAGACTAACATCACCGTCATCCAACCAAACAAAGAGAAACAGTGAGACATAAACGGTGAGTAAAAAGTTCAACTAAACCACAACATTCTTGGTAAAAGACTAAAACAGGGGTCGGTCAGGGTATCGTGTAGAAAATAATGGCTTTGTGCATGGAAGTTAATGCTTTTTGGACGTACGTGCCGGAAGCTCGTTATTTTATTTTATAAAGTTTTAAATAAGAATATCTGTCTCAAACAAATGCATTGATTTGCTTCAGAAGGTCTTTATTAACACCCTGGAGTCGTGTGGCATCATTTTCTTTTAATGGATGGATGCTTTTTTTTTCAGAACTTGGGGCACCACTCAATCATTATAAACCTTGGAGGACTAAGGATATTTATAAATATATCTCCAATTGTGTTCATCTGAAAGAAGATAGTCATATACATCTAGGATGGCTTGAGGGTGAGTAATTTTTTGGTGAACTATCCCATCATCCGTGGTCACCAGCATAAGATATGTTTTGCATGCTGGGACCAGGATGGGGAGCAGGAGTACTGGAGGACCAGCTACACCAGTTTAGATTTACTTAAGAACAGCTTGACTGTGCTGGTCTACCAGCTATACCAGCATTACACCAGCTCTAATCAGCTCTTGGACCAACATAGAATTTGTGCTATTTTATGATGGATTTTTCAGCAGGGAGGGCTTAGACCACAGGAGTTTCACACCTATTTATTCCAAACAATCTGAGAAAAAATCTTGTCCAGGACCTTGGTTGGTTATGATGTTTGGCCCAGATAACCGGATAATGTGAGGCGTGTACAAATCAAATCTTAAACCTCCCGATCTGCTCGCAGACATGTTGGGGCTGCCCCGATAATATCAAACATGTTTGATATTTAGAATTTTAAATCGGGATAATTATGACTATGATTACAAGAGAAAGTTTTGAATCGGCAACCATGAAACAAGCTGCTGTAAAAGTCCATTGGAAAGTGGAGACGGAGCAACGGATTGTGGAAGCCTGTATAACGTATCTTCATAAATGTACCACGACTCTATGCATAAAGATAAGAGCTGGAGAGAATTCACCTCAGATCTGAACGTACGGGATGAGTGTAGAAAGCTGCAGGCTAACACGCTGATTTTTTTTATATCCGCTTCCGCATGATATTATGTAAGGTGCTCCCTCTAGCATGACAATATTACTAATATCTTGTAGTGTGTGATGTGCCACGATTTTAAAATATTGTAGTGTGTGCATGCTTGAGATTTGAGAGCATACAATCGGTAAAGGTTCTATTTATGCGATCTATTTGCGAGATGCAAACAGATTTCATAATCGGTTAGGATTTAAAAACTCCCTATAATCTAAAGCTTAAAGGTCAGGCTCAAGACAATGTCTATGGTGTTTGCATTGAGTTCTGATTTGGAAAAAAAAAATGTTTTAAGTGTTTTACATGGGTCAGACTCTGGCTTAATCTTAATGAATGAGCTGACTTCTAACAGATGCATACGTACACATAGCTGTATCCATCATCTAAGTTTCCTCACATACCTTCTCCTGGGCTTTGTTCCAGGCTGCAACGGGATCGGATTCATATCCTTTTTGCACGAGCATTCGGATCAATTCTCGTTTTGATTTGTTCTCTGGTGAAATAATACAAACTATTAAAACACACTGAGAGCACAACATTCATTCTTTAATGTTTAAAATTTAAATTTAAAGGGCTATTCATTAATTTGTCCTCTGCTGCAAAGCTGTTATTACCAGTTATACTGAAGCAGAAATTCAAACTTAATCACCAGAAAGACAGGAAAAATACATATACTTCAGAAAGAGGATTCAGGTCAAAAAGGTTCTTAAAATCTGTCAGGATGAATATCTCACCGATTGATAGTTTTCCTTCAATCTTCTCCAGAACAAATCGTGCCTGGTTGGAGAGTTTGGCTGATTCAGCACCAAGACTGCCCACCAGCCAGTCCTTCCTCAGTTTATAATAGTGCAAGCGCAGCTCAAAGAACTCCTTCAGGATGTCTTGCACAGAGTCATAGCGCTTCAGACAGCCCATGTGATCAAAAAGCACCTACAAACCAGACAGAAATAAATCATGAGGTAAATACAAATCAAACAGTACATCGTCGGTTACCAGTTTCACAATAAACCATGGCAAAATTCTAGGTTGTTAGTATTACCATTTCACATTTTAACTGTCATTAAAATAGTGTTAGATTACCAGAATTTGAAAAACTTACACAATATACTGTACATAAATATATATAATTTTATATATATATATATATATATATATATTTATATATATATATATATATATATATATATATATATATATATATAAATGATTCATTTCATATAGGATGCATTTGGTTGAGTCAATTAACCTGCTTCCAAAGCATACCAGTGTTCATTCACTCTTCAGCTCACACACCTCAAACAGAAATATTGCCTGATATAATAATAATAATAATAATAATAATAAATGCCTGACATTAGTGAATTAGGTCTTAAATGTGACAGCATCATATTCCTGGTGCTGCCTCTGTTTTTTGTTGTTGTTGTTGTTAATAAAAAACAAGAAAAAAAAAAAATCGCTCACGGCTCTTTACTGAGCAGCTTTTTAAACTTTAATAAGGAACAATGTGTTTCAACAATACAGATCAATTTCTGTACCAGAAAACTGGTTTGTTCTATTGTATTTATTTGTGCTATTGCTCATAAATGTTACGTGTATGTCTGTTCTGGACTCTGCTTGTTTTCCTTTTTCACATGTGCTCTTTGTTTTTTTCCCGCCACTCGTTTAGTCATTATTGTTTGATTCATATCAGGTGTGTATCGTTAATTAGTCTTGTTTGCTCCCTGTGTTCCCGGTATATAAGCCCTGTGTTACAATTAGTCCTTGATTTGTGTTAATGTTGTTTCCCCTGGTGTTGTGTGTTCTCCTGGTTTTTCAAAGTAAAGTTATAGGTTTTGAGACTTCCTTGTCATGTGCTTCTTCCCTGGACACCAGCTAACATAATAGAAGGCAAGACCTTGACCGAAACAGACGAGTCTGTCCACAACATGATCACAGCAGAGGATTGCCTGTGGGGATTACGGCAGAATGGCTGTCCATTGGAGAGGTATGTGGAGGAGTTTGTTGAGCTTTCCCATCGGGTGAGCTGGGATGACGCTATTCTTATCGTGTGCTTCCGTATGGGTCTGGATGAGAATACGATCCATTACTATGAACCTATTTGTCAGTTTCCCTAGTCGAATAAATTAATCTTATTCTCTTTCTAAATGGTTCTAAGTTCAAAGTAGAAGAGGTTCAAACAGATTGCAGTTCTCATCCAGCCACATTGGGAACACACAGCCTTACCTGCTCACCCCACGGCAATAACCTCCACATACCACTCCAAGGGGACTGGCAATTTCTGTCCACCAGCGCCTCCCCACAGTGCTTATGACACCTCAGCTATCCTCTGCCCTGCGATCATCCTGACTGCCACTCCCAAGCCTCGACGAGAGATGGTCACCGCTCCCAAACTTCGAGGCAAGATGGTCGCTGAATGTGAGCTGCCACCTAAAATGGCCGCCAAACCCGAGCAGTGTGGTTCATTTGGGCAGGTGTGAATGCAGCAATCACACTCAGGCGTACACCAAAAGTGGACCAAACAAGCATACCGAGACCTCCTTGAAGAATGATGGCTACATTCGCATAGTGTTTGCTTGTCTCGACCACACAGCCTACTAGACTGCACTGGGAAATCCAGAGAGCATGTTTGAATTTGCCTCGGTATTAATGAAGTCCCCCCTTTAAAACCTACTGGAAGCCTCGACGTGGCAAGGGGGCGGCAACGTGGACACGGCAACGCGACCACGGCGAATTCCAGTTCAGGTCGTCAACCTAAAGGGCTAGCTACCCAGGAAGACGCAACCATCAGCTACGACACGCACAAAAATGAGGGTCCGGAGCGGCACAGACGGAAGTATGAGCTCCACGTGCACTGGAGCAACCTACAACCTGAAGGGACCTGGAGAAAAAAACTGTCGCAGGATTTGGAGTGCACAGAACATGGACCAGCCGAAGAGACAAAACAACTGCCTACGGATCTGCTCATACAACTGCAGGACCGTCAACTCGGCGGCTGATCTTGCAACGCTCATGGAGGCCAGCAAGAGAATCTGCTTTGACGTGCTGGCCCTTCAAGAAACGAAAGTCAAAGCCACAACTACCAGGAAGACGGACGACGGAGATCTCATCATCCTTGGTGCAAAAGTCGACAAGAAGAACATCGGAGGCGTCGGTTTCATTGTTCACCGAAGTCTCGAACCCAAAGTCGATTCAGAGGATGTCATCAGCCCACGTCTCGCAGTTCTACGCATCAAAGTCAACAAGTCGACCACCATGTCCATCATCAACGCCTATGCACCAACATCAGCAGCGTCAGACGAGGACAAGGATGACTTCTATGCAGAACTGGAGAACACCATCAAACGAGAGAGAGCCTACTACAAGATCATCTGCGGAGACTTCAACGCCACCGTCGGAAAACAACCTCACGCCACATCAGCTAGAATCGGGCCGCACGCCACAGGAGACACCAACGACAACGGTGACCGATTGACGGACCTCCTGAACGCCTGCAACCTGTTCCATGGCAACAGCATGTTCCAGAAGAAGCCAAAATTGCGCTGGACATGGACCAGTCCAAATGGAATCTTCCACATGGAACTAGACCACATCCTGACAAATCGACGCTGGAGCCTGCTGGACGTTGGAGTGGTGGAGCCATTCCAGACCGGAAGCGATCACAGACTGATCAGAGCCAAAGTTCGACTGCGCCAGAAGCAGAAAAGACAAGACACGCATCGACCAGCATTCATCAGATTCCCAGAATACAACACCGCCCGTTTAGAAGAAGTGGCCGCTGCATTCGACTGGCAGGAACACCCGGACTTGACGGAGGACTACGAACATCTATGCGGCGGAATTCTCCACTGCGCCGCCGAAGCCACATCGAAGACCACGTCAGGAAAAGCACGTCGTCTGGACGAAGCCACCAGAGATCTTCTAAATAGACGAAGTAAAGTCCACATCGATCCGAACTCAACAACCCTGGACAAGGCAATTATCAACAAGGCCTGCCGCTTCGCAGTCAAGGAAGCTCTGAAGAAATTCCGCGACAACAAGCTGAAAACCACGGCCGAAGCCAGAGCCAGCCTGAAGAAATGCCGCATGGATTTGACTGAAACTAGACCGGTCATGACAGTCATGAAGGACGCACAAGGGAAGCAGCAGACAACACGCAAAAAAATTGAGAGCATCGTCGTGGACTACTACACGGAACTATACCGATCTTCCACGCCTGTTGCAAGAATACCAACACCAACCCAAGAAGTCGTCCCGGACATCATACCATCAGAAGTCCGAAAGGCAGTCAGCCAACTGAAAAGGAAAACAGCCTCTGGACCAGATAACATCTCTGGCGATCTACTTAAGACCGGATCAGCCACCATCCTCCAGAAACTGACGGCCCGATTCAACCGGTACTTGAAAGAAGGAAGAATCCCGGACCAGTGGAAGACTTCGAAGACAGTTTTACTGTTCAAGAAAGGCGACAAAGATGACATCAAGAACTATCGCCCCATCGCTCTGCTCTCCCAACCGTACAAACTGTTCACCAAGATCATCCTGAACAGACTGGAGAAGTTGATGGACGAGTTTCAACCAGTGGAACAAGCGGGCTTCCGAAAAGGATTTTGCTGCATGGACCACATCCACACCATCACACAAATCATCGAGAAGACGAGGGAGTACAAGACCCCGCTCCTCTTCTGCTTCGTCGACTACACCAAGGCATTCGACAGTGTGGAACTGAACGCAGTATGGAACTCGCTCGCTCGTGCCGGAGTGGACAACAAGTACATCAACCTGTTGGAACAATGTAATTTGGACACGTCCACCAAGATTCGACTGTTCCATAAGGATCTCATTGTTCCAATATGCAAGGGAGTACGTCAAGGAGACACCATCTCTCCGAAGCTGTTCACGTCAGCATTGAACAACGCCATGCTGAAACTGGATTGGAACGACAAAGGAATCTCCATCGACGGCAAGAAAATCAACAATCTCCGCTTTGCTGACGACATCGCCCTGATCAGCAATACCTCACAAGAACTCCAACAGATGGTGGACGAACTGGACGCTGTCGGCAGATCAATCGGACTGACAATGAACCGAAGCAAGACGGAAGTCATGAGAAATCAGTGGGCAGACCGGACACCAATCGCAGCACAAGGAACCATACTACCAGACGTCGATCAATATGTCTACCTCGGACGAGTGATCACGATGGACAACGACCTCAAATTAGAAATCAGTCGGAGAAAGCGAGCTGCATGGGCTGCCATGAAGAACATCAAGGAAGCCGCGCAACTCGTCAGTGACAAGAAGATCAGAGCACAACTCTTCGATTCCACCGTTCTTCCTGCACTCTGCTACGGAGCTGAAACTTGGGCTGACAACAAAACCTCAACCAAACTCATCACCACGACGCAGAGAGCACTGGAAAGATCGCTTCTAGGGACAAACCGCCACGAACAACACGAACGAGGGCTGAGAAGTGCCGATCTTCGGCAACAATCAGGCATACGAGACGTGGCAGAACATATTAGAACAGTGAAACACCGATGGGCAGGCCACGTCGTTAGAAGAACGGATGATCGATGGTCTTACCGCACAACTTTCTGGTACCCAAGGGACGTCAAAAGAACACCAGGACGTCCCGCAACACGTTGGAGCGATTCGATGAAGACTCTAAATCCACCTGGCGGCCACTGGACTCAAGTCGCTCAACATCAAATGAAATGGAAGGAAGCGTGTGCCCGTCGCCGTACCCCGGCTGACTAGCGGGCATCTAAGTATCTAAGTATTAATGAAGTCACAAATAAAGCCACAATAAGCTCATGAAGTTAACTTGTCAATCATTTTGATGGATGACACTGAGGAAACTCTGACAAATAAGAGGACAGTGGTACTCGCATGTGACTTGCATAAACACATTTTGGTACACTTTTAAATATTGCTGTGTGAAAGTGAACCGAACCAAGAAGAAAACGCAACATTGTAACAAATTTAGTCCCTGTTTCAGAACAAAACAAACAGATCGTTCCTATGGATCATAGGTGTGAAAACCCCCTAAGGTTAGCTATGCCTATTTTATTAATTTCTGATTTTTGTGGTGGGGCCAGTGCAAATTTTGGCAGGGCATGTAAAAATTTTAACCAAAAAAATCCTTAGCATTCACCCTAGCATGGTTAATCACTCAGACAAACATGCCCATTCTTAATATGGTTGTATTGTTTTTATATGCAAATATGAACTCTAACTTAAAGGGGTATTTCACTGCTGGCAAAATGGGCTTTAATGCAACTTTCCTTATTACTTATGTTCTTAGAATGTTTTCCTAACATTAAAATGTTAGGAAAACATTATTTCTGAACAGTTTTTTAAACATTCAAATCGTAAAGTTATGTATTAATAAAGTTTTTTTTCTTGATTTATTCGAATATAAGAGGATCATTCCATTCTATCATTTTGAAAATGTTATGAAAACATTTTTCTGAATGTTCAGTTTTTTTATGTATTAAGAAAGTTTTGTCATAACATTTACATAACTTTTAAAGAACTTAAGTGAAAGTTATGGGAACGTTCCCTGTTAGCTGGGTATACAGTAGAAAAGAAATATTTTTGAAAATGGTGCTACCTGACAAGAGAAAACAAAGAAAAAAAGCAAATGACTACCCTTTTGCCAAATAGATAGGAAATATTAAACACCCATAATGCATTGGGCATGTTGCCATCCAAGGCCACTCCAAATAGTCTGCTATGGATACACTTGACCAGATTAAAAAACCACCTTGCTTTAATAGTGAATACTTCTTAGCAAACTTTTAGTTATAAAGGTATCAGCTTATATTGTTCTATTGTGAACTTGTATTGTATAGTAAGTGTACTAGACAAAACTGGACTGCTTATTTGCACAAACACGAAGAATATGCAGATATATTAATAGCAGTGTTTTGTGGTACACTAGTCCACATCACAATTTTGATTAAGTGCACAGACTTACTCATCATTTATACATCCAAAACTTTTCCAAAAATCCTTGACATTCCACGTTATATTTCATTTCTAAGACTGGATCCTGCGATTTTATCCATGTAGTGCCTTATTCTGTGCAAGTACATGAACACATATCAAAAAATATGTTGCAAATGCCATTTAAAGCAACAATAGGAAACTTTTGGCTCTGTAGCAGCTTAAAAAATCTGCAGTAGTCTGAGAGTCTAATAACATTATGTGTGTGTGTGTGTATAAAATATACTGAACTCAAGCTACTGTTATAAAGCTAAATGGATATTTATCAGTTTGATAAAATATCTTACTTTTTTTTTTTTTTTTACTTATTGCTTTCCTTTTTGCTTGTTGATGCTGCTCTGTTTGAATACCCCACCCCACCCCATATTGGGACAATTAACTTTCAGCTTTATTCAACTCCTACACCATACAAGCATTATGTTAGCTTGATTCAGGAGCTTCAGGAGGGGAGGTTCATACCATGGAGTTGCAGGTCAGGGACGACTGCAGTTTGAAGACCTTGTGAAGGCCGGCCGCCTCTGCTTGTGCCAGCTTCTCCTCTGTCATGCGCACTACGAACTTCACTGTGGTGTCAGTGTGGTATTCCTTATAGTCACTGATCAGGGGAGGAGTTTTATCTGTTCCTTGAAGCATGGGCTCAAGAACTGACTCCTTATATGCCTGAGAGAGAGAGAGAAAAAGATGCAATTTCTGGCATCACCAGCACTCTAATAAATAGATCTAATGTCATAAAATCAAGACCTCTACCAGTGACCTTACCTGAGTCCATGTGCGAACAGGAAGTTCAATAATCTCAATGGTATTTTTGTCCAGGACGGATACTTCTCCACTGACCAAATATTGGTTCTGTCCCAGCTCATGAATGATGCCTTTAAAGTTCTTGTAGCGGGGCAGCTAAGAAAAGCATAAAGAGAGGCACAGAATAAGTAATCTTAACTTAATCTGAACCTGAGTTTGATGGTCCCTCCATTTGTCCGAAGATATGGAATATGGTGTTGCATGGCTGTACGTTTCAATGAGGAATAGTGGCAGTGGTTTATCACTGTTGCTAGGTAAGGTCTCAAGACACAAACACGCTAAAATAGAAAACACTGGTTGCTTTACTTTTTAACTCTAGTTTTGTTTTCTGGTTTTACTGTAATGTAACATGGACAGAATGGCACTTGCAGTTCACCTCTGCAAATTATGACAAATTCCTTTACAAATAAAGTTTACAATTTTAAAAAGCATAAAAAAATATTTCTGTACAGCTAAAATAACTAAAAGCAGCAAACATGGGAAGCCTTACACATTCATGTTGCAAAACGCCAGGCCCGCTCTTTAAGTAAAATATAGTGGATACCGTGATGTAAGGTTTAATGATTATCGTTACATGAAAATTGAATGCTGTCACATTCCTATTAAACAAGAAATAATCAGTAAAAGAGTGAGGATGAGGTGTTACCATGGGTAGGGGGTCCTGGTTGTTGAGCATACGGTTGATGTTGTTGACAATCTCTCGCGGGTCATAGTTGGGGATCTTGCAGGCCCAGCCGGTCCCAATACCCTCAGCTCCGTTTACCAGCACCATAGGAATTATGGGTATATACCACTCTGGCTCCACTTTCTGGTTGTCATCATACAGAAACTTCAGCAGGCTGGAGTCCACAGCAGGAAACAGGAGTTTGGCCAATGGACTGTGAGAAAAGAGAAAAACTGATTTCTGTGTATTTAAAGATACAAATCGATCAAATAAACACCTGGTGTTTTAATCCATCTCTTTTGTCCACTTTCAACCCCTTGCATCCTGATTTCTTTGAGGGGACGGTCTATGGTGGGTAAATGTATGGGCCTTTTCAGATTTTTCTATCTAATGGACAAAATAAGCCCAAGCAATTTACATATGCAAGCGCCCGGAGACGACAACATTCGGAGAGCAGAAGCTTTTTTTCTGCTCAGATAGCAACAAGAATGTATTGACTTAAGTCTGACGTGCTTTGTGTTTCATAGTGAAGTGTAGCACATGTTGTTCATTTATATGCGTGAAGCGTGTCTCAGCAGCTCAGTTAACACATTCCATCTCTGCACATTGCCGCAAGTTTGTGTTGCTTGTAACGTTCATTTGGAAACACATTTGTGACCACCGGCGCGGAGCGCGAGCAGCGCGAGCGCTATCAATGAACCAGTGATTACGCAATTTAAGCAATGATGCTACGTTTGAATTTTCGCGACAGACGTGCTTATATACATTACCTTGACAACACTTTTTGACATTAGCGCAGGCCAAACATTTTTCTCTCGCGGCCTATTGAGGAACTCTGGTCTAAGCCATTGCTGTTGGAGTAACTTAGTGCCTTTCTACCTGTGCGCTCATCATCAGTAGTGTCTGTATGCTGGCTCGTCCTTTCCACGAGCATCCTTGACCTCCAATCTTTGTTTTAAAGTATTCAGCTATTGACCTTTCCATTTTTATAAGGCTTAATTCCTAAATTTCCTGAATTCCTAATTGGTGCGTTTCATCATCATTGAGCAATGTGCGTGTACGTTCGCTCTCTAGGGTTAATGAATAGAACTGCATGTGCGGAAGAACATTGTAGCCGGAACTACTTCTCTCTGTTTGTCTATGATGAGTGATACTCCGCAGCGCAGCCGAGCCCGGTCTGAAATAGTCCGAATATAAACACTTATTATAGGCGCACCGTAGTGATTCAGGATAAGACAAAAACACGGTTTGGAAAATGGATTCATGATATACTCGTTCATTATATAAATTTTGTTCATTTTGGAAACAAAACAGTTACGGACGGCAGCAGCTGCTGATACCTGTTACACACGCGCAAATAACATGGTCTTGCACTCGCACAAATGCGACCACATAAAATTTTTACTTGCACATCCTCAAAACATTATCGCATATGCGACCATTTTAGTCGCAGTCTGGAACCCTGATTATGTATCTTATATTGTCTAATATTGCCTATCACATTAATCTGTCATCGCTAGTTTTTTATCTTTTAATCTAAATCACTATCACAGCATTACGGTAAACGGTAAACTTGTAAACTTGTCATCCGTACCCACCGTCATTTCTGTGTTGCTCTCTTTTTTTTACGGGATCATCAAACAACTGGTAAGTCTGATCAGTCTACGAACACATTAAGCTATGTAATCTTCTCCTTTCATTGTTACTTGCACTGCCTGTCACATGCATAGTATAACTTTCTCTGTTACATGTCATAAATGCAGGGAAATAGTCAGGCTGACAGAGAAAATCTCAGCATTGGAGACACACATCCAAACTTTAATTGAGGATAGTAAGAATGCAAGGGCTCCATATACAGTTTTGGATGTGACTAGCTTAGTGAACTCTGTACATTGTTCGGTTCCGGCTGTAGAGCCCATGCAGCAGGGAAAGTTTGTGACCGGGAGGCGGCATAGTCGTGTAAAAAAAACAACGCTCTTCCATTCCGATTAGAACATTAAACCGGTTCTCCCCACTCAGTGATGCACGCACTGAGAATCCTGTTGAAAGTACCCTTATTTTTGGTGATTCTATTACACGGAACATGAAAATAAAGACACCAGCCACCATAGTCAAATGATTGCCGGGAGCCAGAGAGCCTGACATCAAAGCAAATTTAAAAGTGCTGGCTAATGCTAATCGTAAATACTCTAAGATTATTATTCACGTCGATACTAATGATGTTCGACTTCGCCAGTCTGAGATCACCAGAATTAACATTAAAGAGGTGTGTGAACTCGCACGTTCAATGTCAGACACTGTAATTTGCTCTGGACCCCTTCCTGCTCGTAGGAGTGATGAGATAATTAGCAAACTACCATCACTCAATGGCTGGCTGTCTAAGTGGTGTCCACAGAATAATATAGGTTACATAGACAATTGGAAAAGTTTTTGAGGCAGACCTGACCTGTTGAAAAGAGATGGTATTCATCCCTCCTGGGGTGGTGCCACTCTTCTCTCTAGTAATATGGCACTTAGTCTTAGAGCTCAACCTTGACTAACTGGGGCCCAGGTCAGGAAGCAGACAGACTGGCTAAACCGACCGTCTGCTAGCTGTCTCACGTCACAGAAGTCAGATAAATCCCAACACATAGAGACTCTTTCACCAAGATATCATCACATAAAGACTGTGTCTGTACCCAAAATTAATAAATACAAAAAACTTAATGAAGTTAATAATAAAGATAAACAAATGAAAAAGCTTGGGTTGCTGAATATTTGATACCTTTCTTCCAAAGCACTTATTGTAAATGATATTATCACAGAAAATAATCTAGATGTGCTGTGTTTGACAGAAACCTGGCTAAAACCAGATGATTACATTACTTTAAATGTGTCTAGCCCTCAAGGTTACTATTATTATCGACACGAACCTTGTTGGAAAGGAAAAGGGGGAAGTGTTGCTGTAATCTATAGTAATATCTTCAGTATAACTCAAAAGTATTTCAAATATAATTCTTTCGAAGTGATGGAGCTTCATGTAACGTTATATAATGTAAGTGACAAATTTTATTTGACGTTTGTGCTGGCTACTGTATACAGGCCACCAGGGCACCATACAGACTTTATCAAAGAATTTGCTGATTTTCTATCAGAGTTAGTACTGGCTGTGGATAAAGTCCTTATTGTTGGTGATTTTAATATCCATGTAGATAATGAAAAAGACGCTTTGGGATTGGCATTAACAGATATTCAAAACTCTATTGGAGTTAGACAACACGTGTCAGGACCCACTCATTGTCGTAATCATACTCTAGATCTAATATTGTCACATTGGAATCAATATTAATGCCGTTGAAATTCTGCAGCAAAGCAATGACGTCTCAGATCATTATCTAGTCTCATGCATGCTACATTTAACCAAGGCTGCAAAACAGTCTCTCTGCCACAAATATGGTAGATCTTCACTTCTACCACTAAAAATTGCTTTATAAATAATCTTCCTGATCAGTTTAATCATCTTAGCAAACCAGACAACTTAGAAGAACTCGATGTTGCAAAAGAAACTATTGACGCTCTCTTTTCCAGCACTCTAGACTCCGTCGCTCCTTTGCACTTAAAAAAGATTAAGTATATTAATCCAACGGCATTGGTATAACGAGCACACTAGGGCCCTTAAGAGAGCAGCAAAAAAATGGAGCTCAGCTGGAAGAAATCAAAACTAGAAGTTTTTTGTATTTCATGGAGAGAGAAAATTATAGATATTTTAGAATAAAATAAACACAACCCTAAGTATTTATTTGATACAGTGGCTAAACTAACGAGAAATACAGCTTCAACTTCTGATGTTTCCAAACAGCACAGCAGTAATGACTTTGTGAACTTCTTTACTTGCAAGATTGACAATATTGGAGAGAAAATCATAACCATGCAACTGTCTACTACAGTATCACATCAGACAGTGGATTGTAGTATCCCTGAGGAAAAAATAAAATTAATTCGCTTCTATAGGAAAGGAAGAATTGTCTAAACTTGTTAACTCATCGAAATCAACATGTATATTACACCCTATACCGATTAATCTATTGAAAGTGATGCTTCCAGAGGTCATAGATCCTCTTCTTAAGATCATTAATTCATCTTTATCACTAGGTTACGTACCGAAAAATTTTAAGCAGGCTATTATCAAACCTCTTATTAAAAAAACACAACTTGATCCTGGAGAATTAGTCAATTACAGACCGATTTCCAATCTAACTTTTCTGTCAAAAATACTAGAAAAGGCAATATCATCACAACTGTGTTCCTACTTGGAAAGAAATGGTATCTGTGAGGTTTCCAGTCAGGATTTAGACCGTACCATAGTACTGAGACTGCTCTCATTACAGTTACAAATGATTTGCTCTTATCATCAGATCGTGGTTGTATTTCTCTATTAGTGTTACTAGACCTCAGTGCTGCTTTTGACACTATCGACCACAATATTCTTTTGAATAGACTAGAAAATTATGTTGGCATTAGTGGAATTCCATTGGCATGGTTCAAATCATTCTTATCTGACCATTATCAGTTTGTAGTAGTAAACGAAGAGATGTCATTTCGATCACAAGTTTAAAATGGAGTACCACAAGGCTCAGTTCAAGGACCGTTGCTTTTCACTCTATACATGCTACCACTGGGAGATGTCATTAGGAAGCATGGCATTAGTTTTCACTGTTATGCTGATGATACTTAGCTCGATATTTCCTCGCGCACTGACGAATCTTACCAATTCTCAAAATGAACAGAATGTGTAGCTGATATAAAAAAGTGGATGACTAGTAATTTCCTATTACTACATTCAGAAAAACAAGAGATTCTAATTATAGAACCAAAAGCTAACCAAAAGCCAAAATATATCTAAACTATGTCATATGCTCTCAATGACGATTGCGGAATGGGTAGTTCATGCGTTCATGACCTCGAGACTAGATTACTGTAACGCTCTACTGGGTGGTTGCCCTGCTCGCGTGATAAATTAAAGCTGGTCCAAAACGCAACTGCTAGAGTCCTTACTAGAACCAGGAAATATGACCATATTAGCCCGGTTCTGTCAAAACTACACTGGCTCCCTATTAAACATCGTATAGATTTAAAAATTTTGTTAATTACTTACAAAACACTAAATGGCTTAGCTACCCAGTACCTGAGTGAGCTCTTAACCCATTATAGTCCTTCGCGTCTATTTCAATCTCAGAATTCTGGCCAGTTGTTAATACCTAGAATATCAATATCAACCGCTGGCGGTAGATCCTTTTCCTATTTGGCACCTAAACTCTGGAACGATCTTCCTAGCATTGTTCGGGATGCACTCTGTCAGTTTAAATCTAGACTAAAAACACATCCATTTAACCCAGCATACACATGACGCATTATCAATTTTTGTCTTCATTTCCGTTAAAGCTGCATAGATCAGGTCAGCCAGAACCGGGAACACTTCCTATAACACCGGATGTAGTCGTTACATCAGAAGAAGAATGGCGTCTACGCTAATTTTTTTTCTCTCTGCTTATCCCAAGGTTTACCAATTAACGTGATTGGTGGGATCCGGGTTGTGTCCAGGTTGGATGGGGAACCTGCGCCAGTGTGCGGCAGCAATGTGGCCCTGGGGAGTCGGCGGAGACTGTGTGAACTAGCTCATCCTTTGTGAGGGCTTCACCGACTCCTCGGCCAGTGGCACATATCCCCAACAAACCGTTCCATACCGGCATGGTTGAAAAGATCTTAAACTAGATGGAACTGGATTAAATATTTTGAGTGTTGCGACTCCAATTGGACTTATGACCTGTAACTCTGCCTGGGTATCAGGCAAGTGTTCACTGTTGGCCAGAAGAGAACTGGCCCCCCGACTAAGCCTGGTTTCTCACAAAGTTTTTTACCCCATTTTATTGGAGTTTTGGTTCCTTGCCGCTGTTGCCTTTGGCTTGCTTAAGTTGGGGACACTTGCTTTTTTATTCAGCAGTGTTTTTGATATCCCTGCATTGGCACCGTTGTATGTGAACTGAGCAGAGCCGGACTATTATGTCACTGTTTTCTCCAGTTCTGATATACATTAATTAAATAGACTAATGACTATTGATCTTTGCAATGGAATGTATCAATAATAAATAGAATAAGCTGGACAATGACACCATTTTCTTTGGGAGCTGCTGTGCAGCTAAGAATGATTTGCCAATTATTAATATAAAGCTGCTTTGCCACAATTTGCATTGTAACCTGACTTGACTTGACAATTGGAAAAGACAATTGGTGATTGTTTTGTTGTGGATATTTTTTTTTTGTTTCAATATAAAAAACCTTGAGTAAAAAAAGGATGTATGCTGTATACCAGTACGGTATACGGTAGTCACTTGACATTGCCTTTTTTTGTCATCATGAAAGTTTATCATTTTTATGCATTTTTTATGCACCCACAGAAAGCTGGCTGTCACACAGCAAGAGTTCTAAACTAAGTTCCACACTCATATTTTTTTTTAATTCATGTATTCTCATAATCTTTAAACAAAATAACTTCCCCTCCCATTTTGCAGCGACATCACTTCACTTCTCTGATGACGTGTTTACTGGCACAAGAGCATTAAAGTCAATTCATTAACTTCACTAACTTCATTAAAGTCAATCAACTAGTCACTAACTGCTCTTGACTGGATAACTTCAGTAGCTTTAATAAGAATCATTGTATATTTACAATTGATTATTCAATTTCTTGAATGTTACTGTTAAATAAAACCAAATTAAAATATTAAAGGACTGTTTATTTAATTCACATCTTATGTGCCATATTATTTGTACTTTGTTCTTATTTATATATAATTTTTAAATAATGGATTTAAAGTATGTTTTATTTCTTGTTTTTTTTCATCCAATTAATCAAAAACATAATCGACACAAAAATCAATGATCAAAATAAACATTAGTTACAACTCTAAAAATCATGAAGATCTCAAAATTTCTCAAATCTGATCATTATTAGAAATACACCATTATACCTAGTCTAAGCACTCACCTCAAAAATTATTAAATTAAAACAAACAATATCTTACCTAAGCATAGTGAAGATGTAACGAGGGCTGGCTGCATCTTTGCCACCATTGATACGGGTACCAAACTGGCCAAGAGGCTGAAGGATGTTGATATTGTTGCTGCCCACAAAGTTCTGGGCCAAATTCACGATAGTCATCATCAGGGCTTGCTGCATAAAAGAGAACATTTCTTGTAAAAAAAAAAATTAAATAAATAAATCTTCCATCATTTCAATAAATAAGTGTAAATTTTCAACATTATAATATCTTGATTTAAAAAACACAAAACAAAACAATAAAACATTGCACTAAAAATGACCAAGGACAAATTAAAGAAGAAAGGCAAAGACATGTGTGGTACTAACTTCGCCGTGATGATACGCAGACATCTCAGCCACGGATCCGGCCAGCTGGGCCACCTTAACCTCCCTTTTATCATTTCTCTTTAAACAGGTGAACAACACTTTCCTCTGACCTGGCTTCAGACCTGCATACAGCAGATAAAAGTAAAGTAAAAGTTTAGGAGTCCATTTAAACCATAGGCAAACAGAGTTTGGAAATTTCACATCTACATTATTATCACTTCGATAAAGCATAATTATTACAACAATTATTAAAACAAAACAAAACAAAGATAATTCACTCAGCTAAGAAGAGAAAAGAGTTTAACATGTTAAAAAAGTAAATGAAGTTACACACCATCAACAAGTGATGGAATCGAACGCTCATTGTCAGAATTGGAGAAGAGGATGAGTTCTTTATTGATGAAGTCATTGTAGGACAGGTGTCGTGTTGCTGTACCGTACAGGTATTGCTGTGATAAGAAAACAAAGATGTGCACAATGAAATTATTCATTTTTAACAGTAGTGATTGCCAGAGAGAAGAGTTTTAAAAGCTTGAAAAATCTTTACACGTAGTTTGTATTGGTTTTTTGTAGTTTGTACGGATGGGAAAATGTGTAATGCATAAAAAAAGCCAACTTACTGATGTTGTATATAAACTTATTATTATTAATGGTGCTTGCTAGAGGCAAAGCATCATATTTATTCTCCTGCATACCTTATTATTAATAGTGCTTGCCAAAGGCAAAGCATCATTATTGTTACCTTCTGGACAAAACTTTGGCGCGTTACTCGTCCCGTGCCATTTGTCCTAGACCCATGAATGAGGTGTCAAATCGACCGGCTCATTGAGGAGAGCTGTGCTATGACTTTTATAAGCGATCGGACCCACGATGTTTGCACAGTGGACGAAAAAGCGGCCAAAAAAGTCTCATAGACTTCCATAGAAAAATTCAAATTCACGAACATTCCGTCAGTCTCAACTGTCACTTTCTCACTCACACACACACGCAGGGCCTGAGGAACCCTTTGTCTTTCACTGTCTCTCACTCATTTGACATCTGATCAAGCAGCCAATCAGTAATGACTAGGGGTGTGACGAGACCCCTATCCCACGAGACGAGACGAGACGAGACACGAGATTGGGTTCACGAGACGAGATTTTTATAGTATTTTTAAGAAATCCTCAATAATGAAACGTATGAAGGGAAAATAGTCATTTATTCAACTGAAAATCATAAAATGCAAAAATGTTGGTGCATTTGGAAATCAACTTGTAATGCATGTCATTTTACTTCTATTTTAATTAATTATTTGCAGTAAAACAACATGCAAACACTGCTAAATGTTGCTACAAAATCAACCAGTTGTTTTCTGCCCTGTATAATTTCACATGAGAAATCTCACTGAACTTCTTTCTATAGATTGAACATAAAATAAACAATATAAATAAAAAATTCAAATTACACTTTAAGTGTCACTTTAACTGCAGTACAAAGTTGACCATTTCCCAGTCATTACTGATTGTGTGGCTGTAACTGTTATACAGCTCTGCGTACACCAAGAAGTCCAACCGTCAGCAGTGATAGCGATGCATTCTGCCTCTTTAGGGGCCGTTCACATGTCGCGCCTACTAAAGCGTGTAAAGCGCGGCCGCGTCGCTTCCTCCTTCTTTTGCAAGCGTTCGGGAGCTCGCGCTTCTGTAGCGTCTGTCGTTGCTATGCAACCATGAACTGTGCTCTCCACGACCATCGCTTGGTTCTTGTCACATGACAAGACATTCTGAAATGTTGAGATGTTTTCATCTCGCCGCGGCACAGGCGCGCCAGGAAAAAAACGAGCGTGCCGTACCAAATGCGCGTCGCGACCGCGTCGCTTCCATTTTGCGAATGAAAATGCGCGCAATATGTGAACGGCCCCTAAGAGTCTGTACAACCTTGGCCGAGGTGTACGGCATAGTTTTCTTACAATGTTTACACATTGTTTGTCTTGTGTGTTATTCTTGCGCCAAAAACCAAAATGTTTCCACACAAACGATTTGAAAGTGGCGGGGGCATCTTGAATAATAATTTCACCCTCACACTGATAGCACGACGAGACAACTTTTCAACTCGACGAGAAATCTCGTCACGTTTTAGTCTCGCGAGATCTCGTCACACCCCTAGTAATGACCTAAAATATTCATCTTTGCCACACCCTAGCAACCACTTAGAGCACCCTAACAACCACCTCAAAGTCTTCCATTGAAAAATAGATGAGATGGATTTAAATGAATCAGAGCATAATAGAGACACGAGAGTATGGCTCTTTTGATTTGGGCACACATGCAGTCTATTAGTTTAACCCTGTTAACTGTCTAGCCGTGCCCTAGCAACCATTTAGAGCACCCTAGCAACCCAAACCCAAAGAGGGATATCTTCAAACATGAACATCATAGGGTTGGTTTATATCATTCATAGTGGCAAGCAGCCTTTGGAGGATCATCACTGGCAGCTGCCAAGCTACTCCCTAACAACCAAACAAAGTACCCTAGCAACTGTTTAGCAAGACCTATATCTCTGCATCAGAACGTCGTACAGACATGGTCGTTAGCTCTTTTGACTCGATGTTAGCAAACTGGACTTTTAACATGCTACACATGCTTGCAGTGAATAGCTACATGCTAATACTAATTAGCTAAGTGCTAAAGTGGCCTGAGAACATGCTAAGAACTCTAAGAACTCTATAAAAACTCCATAGAAACTATCTATGACAACAACCTAGCAACCACCCATGTTACCATAGCAACTGCCTAGCAACCATCCAGAACACCCTAGCAACCACCTAGCGACACCGTAGTGACCACCCCAAGTACCTTAGCAACTGCCTGGCAACACCTTAGCGACTACCCAGGTTACCATAGCAACCGCTTAGCAACCACCCAGAACACCCTAGCAACCGCATAGCTATCTATCTATCTGTATCTCTGTCTGTCTATCTATCTATCTATCTATCTATCATTTGCCCACATCTATCTGTCTGTCTATCTATCTATCTATCTATCTATCTATCTATCTATCTATCTATCTATCTATCAAAACTTCTAAAGTACAACTTAAACAATTTCAAACTTTAATCTTTCAAAACTTCAGACTTTCTAACTAGGCTTTTCAAGCCAACTTAAAGTTTGTTTCAACAATCTTTTCTATCTAGTTAAAAGTTGAACTTTTCTTTTACTTAACACAGTGGAATGCAAAAATTGTTCTGTGTGAATGGATCCTAATACTTTGTTTCGCTGCTTACATATATAGTTTTAAGAGTGTTAAGTTTATCATTAGACACATGTTTCTTTCAACTGACAGCTGTACCTCAGGCAGTCCATGCATCCTTCTCTGCCGTCTGTCCTCCATGAAATTAGTCAGCCACTCTTTCCTGTCATCCGTTTTCTTCTTACTGAAGGCCTGAGCAGAGTTCACAGACAATGTCAACCAATATGTCAAAGTTATATGAATATGAATTAAGAAAATTAATATCTGAATAAATGTAATATTGCACCAAACAGTACAAACAAGATCCAACATTATGAACAGTAGCAAAAACAAACTAACCAGTGTAATGGCAGCATCATCTTCAGTGCCATTGTACTTGAACATAATTCGGTGTCTTTCCATGTCAGCAAAATATTCCTTTGCTTCTTTGCTTGTGCTGGTACCCAAACCTGACAAATATGCAGTTAACATATAGTCAAGAATCCTGCTTGCTTTTTGACGTAGACTCTTTCAAATAAGTAAGAAACAGAAAACGTCTCGGCTACCTATGTAACCTTAGTTCCCTGAATAGGGTTAAACACCGAGAGAACGCCTCGGCGTGATTGCATCATGAAGCACGTATGAAACTTGTCCAATGGCGTGACAGAATGTCATAGGCGGGTGACATCACGGACCAGGAAACTATAAAGTACCCCGCGATTAAACAGTCAGCTTCTGATTGGCTGAAGCAAGTCGATCACTGGCAATGCCGGGAGTATGGCAGGGCAACGCAGCGTCTCGTTCCCTATTCAGGGAACTAAGGTTACATACGTAACCAAAACGTTCCCTTTCAAGGGAACTCGCACTGCATTAAACGCTGTGGGAACACTATACCCACGCCACCGTACGAGCCAGTGCCTGTTTGTGTGAAGTCATACGCGCACACTCAGAGGAGAGCACCAGTGCCCCAGGCGTAATGTGAACGACAAGGTCATAAAACCTGACAAAGGCGTACAGGGAGGACCACTCTGCCGCATCACATCTTGGATAGAAACTCCTGACAACAAAGCTTTAGAAGCAGCCATAGTCCTAGTAGAGTGAGCATGGACAGCCAAAGGGGACAGCTGACCGGCCAACTCATAAGCAAGTGAGATGGCCTCAACCACCCACTTGCTGATTCTCTGCTGAGACACAGGGAACCCCTTCCTGGGGGACCCAAAACAAATGAACAACTGTTAAGATTTCCTCTACAGGGCAGCTTTGTGGACATAAGTGTCTAAAGATATGACTGGGCAAAGCAGATTCAGTTTATCCTGGTCCGACATCCTGAAGGGAGGAGGACAAAAAAGCTTGCAGTATGACGGGTCTCAAACTCTACGAATACACCCTGGCCTAGGGTGAAGAAATGCCTTTATCATGCCAGGTGCAAATTCCAAGCACGAAGACGAGACTCAGAGGGGTTGAATATCTCCAATTCTTTTAAGAGATGTAATGGCAAGAAGAAAGATTTCTTTAAGGTGAGGAATTTTTCGGGAACCTCTTCAATGGGCTCAAACGGAGCCTGAATAAGACCCTCTAGCACCACGACCAAATCCCAGGCCGGCACCCTCGTGCGAATTGCAGGTCTCTGCCTCAAGGTGCCACGAAGGAAACGAGTAATAAGAGGGTTCCTCCCCAAAGAAAAACCACCCAAAGGAGTGTGGTAAGCAGCTAAGGCCGCCACATACAGCACTGCACCCACCGGGCAGTTAACTGGGTCCAGCTGATGTTCTCAGCACCGAGAGGTGAATAATTTCCACTTCAAGGCATAAAGTTTCCTTGTGGAAGGAGCTCTGGAGTGGAGTATGGTCTCAACAACCTCAGTTGAGAGACCAGAACTCATGAGCTGGGCCCCCTCAGAGGCCAATCCCACAGTTTCCATAAATCGGGACAGGGGTGATAAATTGAGACAGAAGGTATTTCCTGATCGGAATATCCATAGGAGGGCCCACTAAAAGTGATACTAGCTCCGAAAACCACACTTGGGCCAGCCAGAACTGGGCTATAAGCAGAACGCTGACCCTGTCTCTGCAAATTCTCTCCAGAACTCCCGGGAGCAGAGCCGTACGTAGCTTAAGCCACGTCTGAACCATGGCATCCAGCCCAAGAGGAGCTGGTTCAGTAAGGGAGAAGCAAAGCGGACAGTGTGATGTCTCTAACGATGTAAAGAGGTCCACCTTTGCTTGACCGAATTTCTCCCATAGGAGCTCCACCACCTTATGGAGAAGCCTCCACTCCCCGAGCCTCGGCTCCTGCCTTGACAGGATATCTGCTCCCTGATTTAATTTTCCAGGGATGTAAACTGCGCTCAGGGAGAGCCGTGACCACAAGAAGATCTGGTTTGCCAGCATGTATAAGCAGCGTGAAATCAGAACCCTTGATGGTTTATATATGAGACCACCAATGTTTTGTCTGTATGAATCAACACATGGTGACCTCTCAGGTCTGTGATGAAATGGTTTAGCGCCTGGAACATAGCTAACAACTCTACGCAGTTTATGTACCATGGACCCTGCAACAGATCTTGGGCTGGGTGACCACTCACGTAAACCCCCCAGCCTGTGAGGGATGCATCCATTGTTAGGATGACGCGGCGACAAGGAGCTCCCAACACAGGTCCCTGGGAAAGAAACCAAGGATCCTTCCACATGACTAAGGCACGAAGGCATCGACCTTGAACATGCGAATGCAGAAAACCCCTTGGTCTTGAGCCGCCACTGCAATGGTCTCGTACAACAGGCCAAAAGGTATCACATTGGCTGCTGCTGCCATCAGACCCAACAGTCTTTGAAATTGATTCACAGTGAGTGACTGGCCAAGCTTTAATCCCTTCATGGCTGAGAGAATTGAAGTGATACGAGCAGGAGACAAGCATGCTTTCATCATGATCGAAACCAAAATGACGCCTTCAGAAGTGGTGCTCTGGGAAGGAGACAGCACACTCTTCTTGGCGTTCAGCTTTAACCCCAACTTTCTCATGTGGGTGAGATCAACATCTCGATGTTGAGCCGCCTGTCGCTCTGAGTGAGATAGAATCAACCAATTGCAGATTTAATTGAGTATGCAGATACCCTGGAGTCGCAGTGGAGCCAGTGCTGTATCCACACACTTGGTGAATGTTTGGGGAGATAATGCTAACGGAAGAACACGATATTGGTATCCTTTGCCCCCCAAAAGTGAACCTCAGGAACTTCCTGTGTTGTGGAAGGATGGATACGTGGAAGTATGCGTGTCTTTGTGACCTATCGTGACAAACCAGTCCTCCGACCTGGACACAATCTGAGGGTAAGCATCTTGAATTTGAGCTTGCCTACTGATCCGATTTACTAATCTTAAATCTAAAATTGGACGCAGCCCTCAGTCTTTCTTTGGAACAAAGAAGTATCGGCTCTAAATGCCGGGGAGGAGGAACCCGTTCTATTGCCTCCTTTCGCAAGAGAGCTTTCACCTCTTGTTCCATGACCAGAGCCTGCTCGGGGTTCACCACAGTGGGTATGACCCCGCTGAATCGAGGTGGACGAGACCAGAACTGAATGGCATATCCATTTTCGACTATCTGCAGGACCCAACGAGATATATTTGATATTGAGATATTAGAATAGGTGGACATTTGTGGACTAAACACTCTGTACGAAACAGGTTTCTTCCAGGACCTCGACACCTCAGTGTGAAGGTCTGGAAAGATTGGCAGGCACAGGCATGGAGGTTGTGCCCGAGAAGGCAGAAAGCGTTCATCGAGTTTGCTTTTATGCCTTGTTCCTTGTTTATCAGCGGGCCAGTCAATATTTAATTTAGCAACCGCTCGAGCCACAACCTCCACCAGCTCCTCACATGCAAGGGGTGAGGTGGCAAATCCTCACTCTCTCCTGCTTCGATGCTCACAACATTCAGCTCCTCAGAACTGGATATGTTAAGCACCAGTGCCTCTCCCGGGGAGGAAGAAACCGCAGAGCGTGCTTCCAAACCCTGGGGAGGGACTGGAACTAACAGGTGAAGGATGAGAAAAGGCAGCGCTCGTCTCAATCCCCTCTGTTAAATCCATTTGCGAACCCCACGACCTGAGTTTCCGAGTGCAGCGTTCTAGCTCGCAATACCCCCTCGAGAGCTGACTGTGCATACTTTCCTGGTCGGTGATGTCACCCACCTATGACGATCCGTCACGCCATTGGAGCAGTTTCATACGTGCTTCACGACGCAATCATAAAGAGGTGTTCCCACAGCGTTTAACGCAGCGTGAGTTCCATTGAAAGGGAACAAACCTTTATAGTACTTTATGTGCCAAGTTTTAAAATTTTCTGTGTGCTTCTTCCATTCTTCAAATTCTGGAATGCTGTAGAATGATACTTCCTGTTTATTCTTGCTGGCCTAAAGAGAAATGTTTTAAAAACAAGTTTTAAAAAAACTCAGGTAACAAACAAACTGAACTTGTAGATGTTGTTGGATGATTATCATACCTTCACAATGGGTGTGATGAACTCCTCCAGAAAGGTGTGCTTCAGCAGAGATGGCCAGTTGTGATGGAAGAAGTTAATGAGAAGACCTTTGATGTGAGAGCCATCTTGATCCTGATAGTACACATAATAGAATTGATGCATACAGGTTTAGCCTTAGGAAATATCTCTGCATACATTCTGAATAGAAAAGACCCGTTCTCTTAAAAAATGATTTATTAAGACAAACTAATGAATCACACCTGATCAGTCATGATCATAATCTTTCCGTAGCGTAGGCTCTTCAGGGACTCTGGGTCATCATAGCTCTTCTTGTACTGAAGACCCACAATTTTAATGATGTTGTTGATTTCGGCATTCTCCATTATCTACAATTAAAGCAAGGGTCAACCTTCAGTTAAAAAAAAAAATCACAGTCAAAACATACTTGATGTTTTATGAGCAAACATGTGTAAAGTGGAATTTTGGACCAATGTGATTTAACTGGAGCAGGGCTACCAAAACCAAGCAATTAGTAAATTTTGTCATTTTGCTTGCCATTGCTTGTTAGGCCAAAAAAAAAAAAAAATTAAAACGTTTTATGCTGTTTAACAAAAATTTCTAACTAGTGAAATATTTTAGAGCTGAAAGCACAACAGCAACACGTTCTTTAACAATGAGGCCCATTTAAAATCGTGTCAATATTGTACTTCATCCTTACATTCTCTGCTCTTATTTTATAGTATGGTTTGTCTTTCCATGTCAAGATTCATGCAGCTTACCTGTTTGTGTGTGGCTTCCCTCACGTTGAGCATCTTTCCCCTGAGTGGAAACACTCCATATCGATCTCGCCCGATGACTCCTAAACCGGACACAGCCAGAGATTTGGCTGAATCTCCCTCAGTCAAGATCAGTGTGCACTCTGAAGAGTGTTTTCCCCCTACATGACAGAGCAAGAGTTACTCACAGATGTATCAAACATTTTAAACAGTAATTCCATATTTACAGTACTTTAAGAAGTTATCTGCCAAACAAAGAAGCTGCTACAATATGCAACTATGTGTTTTCACAAATAAGGCCTGTTCACACCAACACAAATGTTTGACTGATCTTTGCGTTACTTTGCTGATTTACACTTAACCAGGTTAGTTTGGAATGCCTCTTAAACCACCTGCTGAAGTCAGTGTTCCCACTCTTTCATGAACACCAGATTCAAGGACTTTCAAGGTCTTTTTAAAGCACCTTTTATTTTATATCAAGCACAATAAAGAAAATAAAGGTGGGTGTAATGATGAGTCAGCGGATTCAAATCCAAATGCAGCTTTATTTACAAAAGTAGTCAAACAGGCGATGGTCAAGGAACAGCAAACAGGTATGGCAGAGGATAATCAGAATCGTGGTCAAATAATCAGGCGGAAGAGTCGAGACAGGCAGCAATACAAGCAATAAGTCCAAGGGGCAGGCAGATAAATATCAAAAGACAAAAGAAACAGGCAGGATCAAAAAACAGGCAGACAAGACAGGAATGAACGCTCGTTACATAGCCCCCCCTCTAAGGAGTGGCTTCCAGACACTCCAGACAAAGGCTGTAACGAGAGCAGTTCAGGAGGGGGGTGGGCTAAGGGGCAGAATTGAGGACCGGGTTCATGGAGCGGAGGTTGGCGAGACGGTTGGAGCTGAGCAGACGGCCAGGGCGGAGCAGGCTGTGCAGACGGCCAAGGCGGAGCAGGCGACCACTAGCGCAGTGTGAACAGGTATGAAGTCCCCCATAGTGGGGCAGACCACCACCACTGCATATCTAACCCCTCTGGCAACCACCATAATAGACAAGATGAGATGGTCATGAAACTACAGGCAGACAGTTCATAAACCACCTGAGTAGTCGTAATCGGGCTGCAGGGAATTCAGGAGTGACTGCCGTGATAGTTTCATAAGAGCCAGAAGATAGCTCATGGGTGACCTCGCTGGTCATATCTGGAGATACAGGAGATCCAGGTTCGACCTCTGTAGTCATATCAGTGCAGACAGGAAGCTCATAGGAGACAGCTGTGGTTGTATAAGGACCAGCAGACAGTTCATGGGTAGTTGCTGTGGCGAAGCTTCTGCGCGCTTAGACAGGTGGCATGCTTGCCGAGTCTGCGTTTGATTGACGGGGCAGGAACAAACCACACAATCGTACATCTGTCTCAACTCCCAAAAAGTTTAAAAGAGGAGTTAATGCACCTTCACCTCATGGATTTTTGCGAGAGGAGAAAGATTTTGTGATAGCATTTACAATATAGTTACATTTATAAAAAAATCTGTAAAAAACAAACAAAAAAGAGACCATTGTGGATTGATGTGTTTTATTAATTTTCATTTTTCATGACCAAAATAACCTACTTATTATTATTATTATTATATATTTATAGTTATATAGTGAGGATGTTAAAAACTCACCACATTAACAAAAACACAACATTTTTTATTTTTTTAAATGGCTTGTTGTCAAAGTTGTTTCAAATAACGTGCAATTGACCACTAGGTGTCACTGTGGAGACAGGTGACAGTATAGTTTCACAGCCTCGACACAATACGGCACAGTTGCTTCAACTGTTTCAGTGTTTCATGAAGCCTCGCTCTGCCCACCACTAGAAACAGGCAGGATAAAAAAAAAAAAAACAGGCAGACAAGATGGGAATGAACATAAACACATGGAATGACAAGACCTAGCAATTGTGTGTATGTGCGTAGAGCTTAAATAGAGTGAGGTGATAAGCTACAGCTGGCATGGGTGATCAGTGACAGGTACTGGGATTCTGGGAAATGTGGTCAGTATCTGTGAATGAGTGTGTAGTGCATAGTCCATGCTGAAGTGCCCTCTAGAGGATCTAACGGGCACTTCAGCTGACGCTCGTTACAGTGGGTTTGATACTGGCAGTCTGGATAGTATCAAAAACCTACTGTACCCATGTCTATCATTACTGCAGTAAAGTTAAGGCATATACTAACAACTAAAATCTAATTTAAGGGGCATATGACTTTTTTAAATCCAATGAGGAGAGAGGTCTGGTAGAGTGTGTGAATGATAGAGAGGGTGTTTAAATCATAGATTAAGTTTGTAGATTTCTTATTCCTGCTTTTAACATTCATTTCACACTGGTTTTAGATTTATTTTTATATATTTTATCTTTTTAGATAGATTTCCTTTGCAGTGTATCACATATGACACGGCACTTGAGACGCACATAGAACACAAAACTGACGGGAGCACCTCCAGTGAAGAACAGTAACTGGAATCTAAAACCTTCAGATGATACACAGCTCATATTTTCGTCGCTCTAAGTTACCGAAAGTGAAACCACACACTCACAAAACCCCACTCGCAATGTGTTACGTGACAGACAAATAGTTTTCCAGTGCGGTTCTGTTCATACAGAAAGGGTTCTCTGAGAATGCGGTTGAGAGTCCTGAAAATATACGGGTGTGAGTTCAGTTATAGAATGCGGTTGTCACGCCGGTAAATAACCATACTGTGTGTGAAAGTAACCATATTAAGGACTCAAATACAGCACTGACAACCGTATTCTAGACAACTGTATTCTATTCTGACAATCTGTATTCTAGCTCAATACTATAAATTTGCAAAATTTTGTTTAATTCATGCACTTTCACAGACCTATCTTTTTTTTCACAGACTTTCCAGGCCTTTTTTGCTGTGAACATTCATCTTTGTGAAAAAAAAGTCTATAGGCTTCATTTTCTTCATGCACAATATACTTTTTTTTTTCTTTTGATTTTGGAGTAAACATGAGTTTAGGATGTTTCCACTAAATTCACCCAAATACTTAAATACATTAAGATCATTTAAATAAAATCATTCATTTAATCGATTTATTAAATAAATAATCAACAGATTATTCAATTATCAAAAGAAACATATGCTGCAGCCCTAGTTCAATTATCGAAGATTATTCAGATTCAAAAGATCAGATGAGCACCAAAACCATTTAATCTTTAGGGAATGCCATAAACAGGCTGTGGAAGTACTTCAAATTAGCGCTGCATGATTATCAAATTTGGTTTTGGCTGTGATTTTTTTCAGTGAACAATGTCTCGGTTACATAGGTAACCCTCGTTCCCTGAAGGAGGGAACGGAGACGTACGTCGGATGACCGACGAATATGAATCTCGCTAGAGAGGCCAATCTACTTCGAGTGTAACTAAAGCAAGCCAATGCATATTGGCATGCAATCATATGCAGCAGCTGCTCACCTCACAGCGCGGGTATATAATGAGCAGCAGGCGCGTTGCATCTTTCGGTTTTCGCTGAGGAGCCGAACCAGATTGGCGGCAGCATCAGCGGGGTACAGCAACAGTGGCGACGGGACGAGTTACACTCGAAGTAGATTGGCCTCTCTAGCGAGATTCATATTCGTCGGTCATCCGACGTACGTCTCCGTTCCCTCCTTCAGGGAACGAGGGTTGCCTATGTAACCGAGACGTTCCCATTCAGTCGGTCACTTCGACGTACGTCGGATGACTGACGAATAGGAATCCCTACCAAAGCGCCACAGGAGCTGCCCTCTTCCAGCGCTCTGTTGTAAGCCACATGAACCCCTTTGCCTGAGGACGGTGGGCCAGGGCTAACACAGAGAGTGTCAATCACTGCTGTTCCCAAACCCATTCAGTGAGACTATTGGATAACATTGGGAAGCGTACCCTTCATGTAAAAGGGACGTTGCGGAAGCCACATCCTTCCCCGAAGGAGTTATGTGGAAGAAAAATGGACTAACCGTGGGGTTGTCATATGGAAGAACTGGGGTGACTCCACTCGATGAGAGGTGGGTTCTCCCAGAGGGAAAGACACGGGCTTCGATTAGGAGCAACCGTGGAACCAGACATATGGGATCCCCGTAGGGTCACTCATATGGAACCCAGCCTAAATCCGGTTCTCAAGGATGCAGCGGAGTATCGGCCTGGCGCCAGACGCACCGCCACGTCAGCTGCCGAAGGAAGATCGGAGGACTCAACAGGGTCTGCCTTGTAGGGACTCTCTGGAGAATAAGCACATATAAGTGCAGCAAGCCGACACTAAGCCGGGGCCTCTCCGTGCCTCTGACCTGAGGTGAGAACACGAGAGGAGACCGGCTCAACACGAAGGCTATAGAACCTAGCGAACGTGTTAGGTGTCGCCCAGCCCGCAGCTCTACAGATGTCTGTTAGCGAGGCGCCACGAGCCAGCGCCCAGGAGGATGCAACACCTCTCGTGGAGTGTGCATGCAACCTGAGCGGGCAGGGCACGCCGTGAGCTTGGTAAGCCAGGGCGACGGCATACACTATCCAGTGGGCCATCCTCTGCTTGGAGACAGCCTTTCCCTTCTGCTGGCCTCCGTAACAGACAAAGAGCTGGTCTGAGGTCCTGAAGCTTCGAGTTCTGTCCACATACAGTCGCAAAGTGAACACGAAGCGCGAAGTGGACAGAGCAAAGCCAGGGCTGGGTCTGCCTCCTCCGAGGGCAGCGCTTGCAGGCTCACTACCTGGTCCCTGAAGGGAGTGGTAGGAACCTTGGGCACATAGCCAGGCCGGGGTCTCATTACCACGTGGCTGTCACCCGGCCCGAACTCTAGGCACGATTCGTCGAACGAAAAAGACTGCAGGTCCCCTACCCTCTTGATGGAGGCCAATGCAGCCAGCAGCAAAGTCTTCATAGACAGAATTTTTAATTCTGCTGACTGCAAAGGCTCAAAGGGAGCATTCTGGAGTGCTCTCAGCACCAGGGCCAAGTCCCAAGATGGTATGGAGGGGGGACGAGGAGGACAGCCTACGCTCCAACCCTTGCTGCAAGAAGGAAAGCACGACTCTGATAGGCATCTTCGGGGGTTTTCTCGGCGAGAAGAGCACCAGTCGACGAACAGGTTCCACTTCAGGACGTAAGCACGTCTTGTAGACGGTGCACGTGCCGAAGCGATGGTGTTAAGTACCTCGGAGGGTAAGTCACCTAGAACCTCCGTGTCTGTGCAAGTAGGCTCACTGGGGGAAACGCATATTTGCGGAGGCCCCGGGGGCACCTGTGCGCCAGTGCGTCTGTCCCGAGTGTTCCCTCGGACAGGGAGTAAAACAACCGGCAGTGAGAGGTTTCTGGAGAGGCAAACAGGTCTACCTGAGCCTCTCTGAACTCTCTCCAAATCAGCTGGACCACCTGGGGGTGGAGTCGCCATTCTCCCGGCGGCGCAGCTCGTGAGAGCTCGTCGGCCGCACGGTTGAGCACACCGGGGATGTGAATGGCACGAAGCGACCTCAGATGCTTCTGACTCCAGAGGAGGAGATGGCGGGCGAGTTGTGACATGCGACGGGAACGTAGACCACCTTGACGGTTGATATACGCAGCGGTCGCAGTGTTGTCCGTACGGACCAGTACATGCCTGCCCCAAAGCGGCCCCTTGAGGTGGCTCAGGGCGAGCTGTACAGCCAACAACTCGAGGCAATTGATGTGCCACTGCAGTTGGGGCCCCGTCCACACCCCTGACACTGCATGCCCGTTGTACATGGCGCCCCAGCCGGTGGTCGAGGCATCCGTGAAAACCACAGCATGCCGGGACACCTGCTCTAGGGGCACTCCGGCCCAAAGAAACAAGGGGTCCGACCACGGGCTGAAGGTATGGCGGCACTCTGGAGTGATTGCCACCCGAAAAGTGCCACGTAGTCACGCCCATCTCGGGACTTGGCCGTGGAGCCAGTGCTGAAGCGGTCTCATATGAAGCAGACCGAGCGGAGTTACTACCGCTGCGGCCGCCATATGCCCCAGGAGCCTCTGAAAGAATTTCAGTGGGACCGCCGTCCTGCCGTTGAACGTATTCAGGCAGTTCAACACCGACTGAGCACGTTCCTCTGTGAGGCGTGCCGTCTGTTCGACCGAGTCCAACTCCATACTGAGAAAAGAGATCCTCTGCACGGAGGTAAGTTTGCTCTTTTCCCAGTTGACCTGAAGACCCAGCTGGCTGAGGTGTCTTAGCACCAAATCCCTGTGTTCGCACAACTGATCCTGCGACTGAGCCAAAATGAGCCAGTCGTCTAGATAGTTGAGGATGCGAACACTCTGTTCTCTCATGGAAACAAGGGCTCCCTCCACGACCTTCGTGAAGACGTGGGGAGACAGGGCCAGCCCGAAGGGTAAGACTCTGTACTGATATGCTCGACCTTCGAACGCAAATCGCAGGAATGGCCTGTGTCACGGAAGGATTGAGACATGAAAGTACGCGTCCTTCAGGTCGATCGCTGCAAACCAATCTCGGGGACGGATGCACTCGAAAATGCGTTTCTACGTGAGCATTTTGAACGGTAGCTTGTGAAGGCTCCGATTCAAAACTCGCAGGTCCCACCGCTTTTCTTGGGTACAATGAAGTAGGGGCTGTAGAACCCCGACTTCATATCGGCTGGAGGGACCGGCTCTATCGCGTCCTTCGCCAGTAGGACCGCGATCTCCGCACGCAAGACAGGAGCATCGGCAGCTTTCACTGAAGTGAAGTGGACGCCCCTGAACCTCGGGGGACGCCGGGCAAACTGAATCGCATAGCCGAGCCTGATGGTCCGAATGAGCCAGCGAGACAGACTGGGGAGCGCTAACCAGGCTCGCAGAGACCGTACAAGCAGGACCAAAGGAACCGCAGGCGTACCCGCTGTGGGGCAGCGAGGTGGAACACAGGGACGCGGCCTGGGAGGCTCTCTTTGTGAGGCTTACCTGGTTCCACGGAAGGACAGTGGGAGCAGGCGAAGCCTTGGCTGCCTGCTGCGTGCTGCTGTCCGCTGGCGATAGAAGAGGAGGATGAGAGTGGTGAGGTTCTAGCCCTCCCACTACTGGGTGAAACTGCTCTGTTATTGAAAATTTGGGTACCGCCGGCTGTTGAGCCAGCGGCGGAACATAAAACAAACACAAAACAGGATTCTCCACCCGGCCCTCCTCCGGGGGAAGGAGTGGTGCAGTCACCCTCTCCTGCAGAGCAGTCCCCTCCATCTCCAGGTCGCCTGTCCTAGGGCCTCTTGCTCTTGGCTTTGCCGGCCTTCTTGGCGGGGGCCTGGACAGGCTGGGCACCCCGACCACAACCGGTTCCACGGCGCCACTTGGACACCGGCTGCTGCTGTTTGGGAGCGGGGACGGCCGCGGGGGAGCGCCCTCGGCGACGAGCAGCCCGAGGCGCTGCGTGCGGTGGATTTGCAGCAGCTAACCGCCTCAGCAGGATGTGCTTGATGGCCTCAGACTGCTACTGTACAGCCGAGAACTGTTGGGCGAAGTTCTCGACCGCGTCGCCGAATAGGCCGGCCTGGGACACGGGGGCATTAAGAAACCTGACCTTGTCGGTATCCCTCATGTCAGCCAGGCACAGCCAGATTTGGCGTTCCTGGACCACCAACGTGGACATCGCACAACCCACTGACCGCGCAGTGACCTTCGTCACTCGAAGCGCGACGTCCGTTGCGGCACGAAGTTCCTGGAAAACTTGTATAGATTCCTGTAAATAGATTCCTATTCGTCGGTCATCCGACGTACGTCGAAGTGACCGACTGAATGGGAACGGCTTTGTGATCAGTAGTAAATGACGCTCCATGTAAAAGCACGATAACACTTTAGAATACTGATCCTTCATAAATGAATAACTACACAGAAATAAATGAGTAATGCATTATTATCACTCTAGTACCTACTATTAACTCACAAGAAACTCACTAATAATGACTGAAGTATTACCAAATCCTTCAGAAGGAATTACTAATTATTTGGATCAGTTTTCTAAAGGTAGAAACATGGATAGTAATAACTCAAGAGTTACCACATAATTCTAAAGGAACTACAACTCATTTGAATCAGTATTCTAAAGTGTAGATCAAAGTAGCCTGCTAGTAATTACTTAAGTGTTACCAAATACAAAAACCTCAAAAGTTTACAAGGACTTCAGGAGTTACAAGAGAGTTATCATGTTTTTCACTTCAGAATACTGATCCAAATAATTAGTAATTAGTTTATTAGTAATATAGATTTATTAATACTTCAGTAATTTCGAGTGCGTTACCATGACCTTTACTTTAGAATTAATTCTACATTATGCATCATTCATGTTAATTATGAACCTCTGTATATAATAGTTCTAAGTAGTTCTCTGGGAGGTATGAAAAAAAAGTTGTTACTGATTAGCTAATAGGGAACTACCACATTCAACTGAGCACTAGTACTTACTAATTCATTAATCAGAGTTTCTGGTTTTTTAATAGTATACTACTTACTATAGTGTTAATAATGCAGTGCTCATTTGTTCCTATGTGGCTATTAATTAATGAAGGATCAGAATTCTAAAGTGTTACCGAACGCACTGCATTTGAAAAAGTAACACGCGAAATGAGATCCAAATGCAGGCTTTTATTAATTAACAGAATGGTCAAGACAGGCAGGGTCATGAAACAGCAAACAGGATTGTCAGAGAGAAGGCAGAGTCGTAATCGTGTCCAGGCAAGAGAGCAATAGTCCTATTATCCAAAGCAGAGGGTCAAACGGGGTGGGCAGCAAACAATAGTAAATCGGGACAAACAGGCAGGAAAACAAGACACGCGTAGTAACGCTCAGAGAAGATAACCAGGGTTGATCAAGACCTCGCAGTGGGTGTACTGTAGTGTGAAAGTGGTGTTTAAATATTGAGTGTGTGATGAGGTGATTGAATCATGTGCTTCAGCTGATTGTGGTGATCAGTGACTGGGAACAGGACTACTGGGAAATGTAGTCTGGGTGAATGAATGAATGCGGGAGAGACAGTGTGAGTGAATGTGTGTGTCTGAAGTGAAGTGCCCTCTAGTGGTTTACACTGGCACTTCAGCTGACAATCGTGATACAATCAAAGCTTTTCTATCTTCTTTTTATTCAGTTACAGCAATAGTATGATGACCATAGGCGATTTCCTGGAACGATGTGCGTTATATTATAGTACTTCAGCAAGACATATTTGTAGTATTACTTGGTTTAATATTTTATTTAGTAATAATGATTATAATTATTATTATTATTACTACACTTTGACCAAAAGTTTGTGCTAATGTATTATTTTGACTAATACATTTTAGTCAAATTAATATATTAGAATAAAATTTTGGGACAAATTGTGCAGCCCTACAAACAAGCAAAACAAACCTGGTATTGTTTTCTGTTTCATAAACCTCATTTTAAATCACAAATCACAATTTAACCAGAAATATCACAATTACATTTCTTCTCCAAATCATGCAACCCTACTTTAAATTGCTTCCAAAATTTACAAGAGTGAGTTAAACTTGCTGCTGTAACATAAAGCCTTTACAGCTTGAAAAGACTTTTGAACTGAAACAAACTACTTTGCAAATTACATTTTACCCATTGTGTGTCTTATGATCTAAAACCTGTACATTTAGCCTACTTAGCCTACCAAAATGTATCACATATTCAGTCAAAAAACACAGAGATATGATTTTTGGTCCATATTGCCAAGCTCTAGGACGAGATTTACTAAACGAGGCAAATTAGTGTGAGAGTGGCAAGTTTTGCGCATGATCTACTGCTGAGCTGCAAATTAAAGCATACAGACGCAGTTAAATCATTTACATAATGACCAATGCGATCTAAATTAGCATAGGGTCACAAATAAGCAGAGCTGATGTTCATCGGGTGCGGGTCGACACAGGTGCAATTTGTTACATGTAATCTGACAAACACGTACACATAAATATAGGTAACCATGGCTTGGCAAACGATATGTTCGGATAACGTCTTCCTCTGGCATTCCAAAGAAATCAATATGGGTGGAAAATATTTTCTCCTTTCTACCATGCGCTCTCTGTTCTCTGCGTTGTCTCCTCCTAGCAGCAACAATCAGCCATGTCGCAAAATGGGTTAAGACATGTTTTTTAGGGCATTAAATAATTGCGCAAATACCAGTAAATTGACTAGCGGAAACATTAGTTAATCACTCATTTACACAATCACACAATCATTTAAATACTCTCCTCCCATAAATTTTGCGTCTGAAAGGCAAACTCCTACAAATGCATATGCAATAAGGTCAGGTGCAAAAACAACTCAGTCCTTGCCTTTTCATAGCTAATTTTGCACTGCGTGTCTTTATCCCGACAGCAGTTTTTTAAAAGAGAGTTCACGGTGGTGCGAGCTGCTAGTAAACCTGGCTTCTAATGAGCAGAACATGATCTTTAAAATATGCTAATATGACAGTGAACAGAAGAAGAGAGCAAAATGGTTTATGTGTGATGGACTCACCAGCATCATTGGCGTCGTCTAGTTTGGGAATTCCTTTAATCTTGCTATGTTTGACAGAGGAGCATTTCTTGTTTAGCTGTGTCTGAGCCTTAAACTTCACCCAGTTCAGAATGCTTTCCACAATTCCACAGTTTGTGGCCTATGATGGGATGAATAGCTCAGATATTACCGCAACTTAATGGTTACTGCATTCAATCAAAATTGACCCAGTTGATTTTCTTAATGCATGCTACGTGTTATCTTGTGCACCACTCATTGGTCGCAACTTCAGTTTCATGTCGACTTTAATACATGCAATTATTTTCATGTCCAAAAGCTTTAGATAATGAAAAGGAGTCTAAAATTTACTGTTACAGTGAGAGCAATATTTCATATAAACTGCGGAATTAAAATCAGCATCAGAATAGATAATCACACACTTACAGCTCTGATGAATTTCTCAGAGAGAGCACATTTGGAGCCAAAGCTTTTGGTCTGTAGGGTCATGTTCTCCTTGGTCTGGGAATCAAAGGTTGGATTCTCGATCAGGGCATTAACAAACACCCACAGATGGTTTTTAACCTGAAATAAAAAAATATATATATTTTCTTAGAACAGTTGAAATTGTGAATTCTTAGCACCCAACATCTTTAGAGACTGAAGAGGTGTCTAAATAGATATATGTTATGAGTGTTTTGAGCAGTGAATATTAACCTGGAATGGTTTCACAGAGACTCCAGCTTTGTTCTTCTTCTTCACCACTTCAATCAATTTCGCCACTATTTGGTCCACAACATAGTCAACATGTCTTCCACCCTAAGATATCACACAGAGATAATAATGGACAGAGATTGTTTTGGCTTTACAGCATTATCGAGCTAAAGTAAATTTTTGATTGAATCACTTCAGTTGTAAAAATCATTCATTATTAATTTAGGGGCCACTTAAATGATACCTTTTTAACTGAAAACAAAAGACTTTTAATGTGTTCTTTCCGTTCATTTATGTGTTAAGTCTATAGATATACACATTTGAATGCGTATGTTCACAGATGGTTAGTCTTTCTTTACAAAGTGAACTGTATGCTAGAGGTGGCTTTATTGTGTGTGCGCTTTGGATGTGAGTGCGAAATCTGCGGGAATGAGTAGAATTATGCACAATCCTCCGCCGAAATTCAGACCCGGTCACATCATCACTATTTAACCGGATTAAATGAGACGACTGAATGAAACGAGGCGAGCGTTGGAGAGGAGTGCAAGAAAGCACAGCTTCTATCAGTGTACCAATACTGCAGAAAGGCAGAAAGTATTGGTATCGTTTCAGATTTTGTTATCGATACGCACTGAAATGTCAATATTTTACACTAGTTGGTACAACCCTCTAAACCTTGTACCTTTACAATTCATCCCCTTTAAAGCGCCACTAACTGTCAGACTGGCATAACTAAAACTAGTTTAATTATACAGAGGCTTCAGTCGACTAGTCGTTAGACAGCCATCCAACAAATTCTGTAAATATGTCATTTTCTACATCCCTAGTTTCAGGAATAGTAACAGTGTGTTTTAGAGACCTTGGTGGTGGCAATGCTGTTGACGAAGCTGATTTGCTGGAAGCCCTTCTCACTCATGGTGAGACACACTTCCCAGCGCTCATTCACCGTCTCATTCACCACTTTTAGAGCGACTCCCGTCTCATCTAGTTTATCCTTCACATAGAGATCCACATAACTGCGGAAACCATTCACCTGCAGCACAAGACACAAATTCATGCTCATGAGAGAGAATGTCTAGAAATGTTTGTCTGTCTTTTAAATGTAAAAGTAAAACCTTATCACATTGTTGTCTAGAAAGCTCTTTTTTTACTTAAGGAAATGAGAGGTAACTTACAGGTAGCTTCTTCCCATTAAGCATGACTTTTATGCCCCTACAAGAACCGGCCACATCATACGCCCTGCGTGTTAGCAGAGCCACAATGTCCTTGTCCAGTTTCTCCATCTTGAATTTGGCCAGATCAGGCTGGAAGGTGACACACGTGAAGTCTTCCCCTTCAAAGTACTTGATCTTTGCCTCATTGGTCTTTCCCATGTTCTCCTGCCATGTCTTTGGGAGAGATGAGCGGAGAAAAACTTTAAGAAAATTTGTAAAACTTTAAGATAGCCACTGTTTTATCACAACCACAACAGTATTTAATGTATTCCAAATCACTCTTCAGTAAAACGGCTGTACCTGTTTGAAGCTGCGTTTGTACTCCTTGCAGGCTGTCTCCACTGTAAACTTTAGGCTGAATATATTACACAGTTTAGCACCATATCCATTCCTGCCACCTGAAAGTTTGATGAGTTACAGTCAGCTGAACACTCATCCTTAACATGAACAAACTGCATCTAATATGCATAAGGCTGTATGATCATGAGAAAATAACAGCTGTTGATTATTTTTCTTGATACTGTACAGGGCAACTGCATGTCACATTCTTACTGGTCCTCTTAGCAGCACGAAAAACAAAGCTTGGTTCCATCAGGATGAGAGACAATCCCAACGGTTGCACGTTACTAATCCTACAGTTATTTTATCTTCATGACTCTGACCATTCAAATAAACTAGGTTTGTTAAAAGTTAACATGTCGCCTTTAGACAGTAACATTTTATTTTTGGCAATCAGCATCTTAAAATATCTTTTAATTATAGATAAATTACTAATGAAATTATTTAGAAATGTCATCATTTCTGGCATAGACAGCAAGGAAAGAACTAAAACTTTGTAGTAACCCTGTATATTGTTTATTTGTGGGTTAAAGAAAATATAAAAAAATTGTCCACTCCACCATATTAATTTTTAAAAAATTTCCTTTAAAGGGATAGTTCATTCAAAAATCAAATTTCTGTCATTGATTAACTCACCCTGTAAGTTGATGAACGCTTGTTTGTGAATAAAAGCCTAAATTCAATCTTTTCATCATATATATTAACCACGTCTCTTCAGAAAATTTGGAATAAACCACTCAGTTCACAAGGATTAGTTTTACAAGCTCTTCATGAACTTTTTGAAGGGTCAAAGTGTCAGTTGTGTAGCTGTCAATGGAGGGACAGAAATTGCTCAGATTTCATTTAAAATATCTTAATTTGTGTTCTGAAGATTAAAGAAAGTATTACATGTTTGGAAGGACATGAGGGTGAGTAAATGATGACAGAATTTTCATTTTTGGGTGAATTAACCCTTTAGAAAAGAACCTTAAACCCTATTTTTCTCATTCACAAGTCCTTCTTGTCCCATTTATCTGGCCTTTACTCTTCATATCCAGCTCAACTGATGAAATATTTTAATTCTTTTTATGTAGAAAAATTCTAAGAAACCAGTTTTCTTGGCGCCCAAATATTATTTTATTAATATTCTTGGTGACTATTTTGACTGTTTAGCATTTTTACTTTTTCTTTTACAAAGTACTACTGCTGCCCACATTGAAATTTTAGTATTGTCCAGACCTCCACTGGGAAGAAAATATACAGACTGGACCTCTTGGAACTTTATTTAAATACCCCTGCTCTAATCTATGAAAGGATTAGTTTACTTTCAAATGAAAATTAGCCCAAGCTTTAATCCCAAGTCAGCCTAAGTGTATATGAGTTTGTTCATTCTGATGAACACAATTGGAGATATTATAATAAATATCCTGATGCATCCAAGCTTTATAATGGCAATGAACAGGGGACACGAGTATGAGCTGAAGAAAGTGCTTCCATCCGCATCCAGCCATCATAAACGTGTACTCCACACGACTCCGCCTTCTGAATTGTATTGTACATATGAAGAAAGTGTAAAACTCTTGCCATTCAAAGAGCTTACACTACGTCCTATGCCTTCCCTATTCAACTTACGGAAAAAGTGTAACTGACGCAACACCAGTTAACACTTTCTACGTAACTTGAATACGGACGGCGGTTTAACTCCATGTTTTTTTAAATGTAATTCATGTTCCAGTTACATTTACTGCTGACACATTTTTAAGGTTAAATAAATCAACACTACTTACATTATCAGGAAAACAACAACCTTCTTTATATTCTATTTATATACAGCTATAAACACTAGAACTAAACCCAAATGCTAGCAGAAAACATTTTTTCATTTACATTTTTCACAGCTGAAAAAAGTATACATTTTTGTACAGTTTTTACAAATGAGGACTTGACGAAAAGCAAGATTTTGTCAGATTTATCTCTTTTTGGTGATCAAATGTGTTCAAAATATGGTTAAGTAGGTACACACTACACACATAAAAATTAGCTCACTAAAATATAATATTAATAAAAGCAGACAGCACATTCTTATACAGCCTGCAGAGCTTTTATGACATTAACATGACACAACGTTTAAAGATTATTCCATTCAATTTGACGATAATTTGTAATACACTGCTCAAAAAAAAATAAAGGGAACACTTAAACAACACAATGTAACTTCAAATCAATCACACTTCTGTGAAATAAAACTGGAAGCAACACTGACTGACAATCAATTTCACATGCTGTTGTGCAAATGGAATGGCTTTTGAATGCTGGCAGTACTTTCACTCTAGTGGTAGCATGAGACGGAGTCTACAACCCACACAAGTGGCTCAGGTAGTGCAGCTCATCCAGGATGGCACATCAATGTGAGCTGTGGCAAGAAGGTTTGCTGTGTCTTTCAGTGTAGTGTCTAGAGCATGAAGGCGCTACCAGGAGACAGGCCAGTACATCAGGAGACGTGGAAGAGGCCGTAGGAGGGCAACAAACCGAGCAGCAGGACTGCTACCTCCGCCTTTGTGCAAGGAGGAGCAGGAGGAGCACTGCCAGAGCCCTGCAAAATGACCTCCAGCAGGCCACAAATGTGCATGTGTCTGCTCAAATGGTCAGAAACAGACTCCATGAGGATAACAGGTAACAGGTGGAGGTTGGGCTTACAGCCCAACACCGTGCAGGACGTTTGGCACAACGTTCTGCTGCCTGCAACATGCTCCAGCATGACCGGTTTGCGGTGGGTCAGTAATGGTGTGGGGTGTAATTTCTTTGGGGGGCCGCACAGTACTCCACAGGGCCTCCATGTGCTCGCCAGAGGTAGCCTGACTGCCATTAGGTACCGAGATGAGATCCTCAGACCCCTTGTGAGACCATATGCTGGTGCAGTTGGTCCTGGGTTCCTCCTAATGCAAGACAATGCTAGACCTCCTGTGGCTGGAGTCTGTCAGCAGTCCTTGCAAGAGGAAGGCATTGATGCTATGGACTGGCCCACCCGTTCCCCCAGACCTGAATCCAATTGAACACATCTGGGACATCATGTCTCGCTCCATCCACCAACGCCAAGTTGCACCACTGACTGTCCAGGAGTTGGCGGATACTTTAGTACAGGTCTGGGAGGAGATCCCTCAGGAGACCATCCGCCACCTCATCAGGAGCAAGCCCAGGCGTTGTAGGGAGTTCATACAGGCACGTGGAGGCCACACACACTACTGAGCCTCATTTTGACTTTTTTTAAGGACATTATATCAAAGTTGGATCAGCCTGTAGTGTGGTTTTCCACTTTAATTTTGAGTGTGACTCCAAATCCAGACCTCCATGGGTTGATAAATTTGTTTTCCATTGATAATTTTTGAGTGATTTTGTTGTCAGCACTTTCAACTATGTAAAGAAAAAACTATTTAATAAGATTATTTCATTCATTCAGATCTAGGATGTGTTATTTTAGTGTTCCCTTTATTTTTTTGAGCAGTGTATAACTGTGTACATTTGGAAAACTGACTGGATCTTATTTTGATTGTAAACCTTAGTGTTACATGTTGTCTTGATTTGTTTTATGGACTTTTATTTTGTAGCATTTCGTTCCCATTATTCTAGTTTTCTGTCTTCCTATATTTCTTCCTTTGCTTCACTGCATTCATTTTGTTTGTGTTCACATAAATACTGCAGTTTTTTAAATCAAATATATAATTTACAATTGATTGTGTTAAATATGTTTAATTGTGCCACACTGGTCAATCCGCTAGACTGCATGTCCTTTCCACAGGAGCAAAACACTACCAACAAAAAAAAAAAACCCACCACAGTGGAGTTTTTGAAGATGCACCATTGCATAATTACAGTATTAATAGGGTGTGCTTGTTTTACCTGTGACTTTTTTCTCATTGTCATCATAGTTGCTAGAGGTGAGAAGATGCCCAAAGATCAGTGCAGGCACGTACATCTTCTCATCTTTGTGTTCAACAACTGGAATTCCCTTCCCATTATTCCACACGGCGATGATGTTGGACTCTCTTTTAGGACCAGGAAGACAACACAAATAAACAGAATTCAATTATGTTTTCCAACAAGATAATGCTGTTCCTACAATATTATTCAAATATATAAAACTTTCTCAAACTGTAGTATTTCATCCTGTGTTAGGATAGTATACAAATCACTTGCTTGGCAGAGTTTAGCATTATAAAAATATTTGTCCACAGAAAGAGAATAAATCTGCAAGGGAATCTATCACAGACAGACACAGTGTGTGTGTGCTTGTGTACATGGTTTAGGAGGACAAAATTGTGTATACTGATGTTGGTATTACACCGTAAAAATGCCCCGTGTCCCCGTAAACTAAACATACAAAATTGTAAAGCTTTGGAATATAATCATTTATTCTATGTTCATAGATAGGAGAGAGGCTGTCAGGTAATTTGACATGTCCTTAAGTTTGATAACAGCTTATAAATGATATAAGCTGAAAGAGAAAGAGTCTTAAATGTATGCATGGAGAATCATTGTATAATCAAACAGTTACCATCTGAATCTGAATCAACTTTGTGAAGCAAGTGAAGTTCCCTTTCGATACTTCACTCATATTGCTTCTTGCTCCAATAATTGAAGACTTATTCAATCACGCAGTGAAACTGTTCGGCCATTGGTTCGTGCAGTAGAATAAAACTAACTAATGACGGGGCGGCAGAGCTGCGCAAGCCTATGGCGAAGAAGCCCGCTAGAGCCCCACCAAAATGGGCAGGGCATCTGACTATATAAGCGGGCATTTCGCATAGGATCTCTGATTCATTCTCCTTTAGCGAAGACAATGACATCTTTTCGCTGGAACTATGAGACTTGAAGCAGCCTCACTGACCTCTAGCAGCAGATCAAGGTGACACATCGACTTCTCCTCTAACCGCTCTCCTTGCAAGCTGATCAGCACTCTGCTCTCTAGCAAACGGATCAGCTCGCCACTCTCAAACACAGACACTAGGTTCTCCTTGTGGCCCCGCTCTGGAGAATCCAACATTGGCTCTCAGAGCTATCTCAGCTGCTCATAGCAGCACCATGGCCCATTCCCGAGATGGAACCTGCTCTCTCAGGCAAACAGAACGATCTGGCACCCCCAGTCCGAGCTGTGGGCGCTGCACCTATGGCCTATCAATGGGAGCCTGTAGACCTCCCAGAGAATGTCCTAAATACTATTTCACAGCCTAGAGCCCCGTTTACAAGACGCCTCTATGCCCTTAAATGGTTGGTCTTCTCCACCTGGTGCACAGCCCATGGTGAGGACCCATCTGCATGCATATCTTTAATATTGTCTTTCCTTCAAGAGTTGTTGGATAAGGGTCCTACCCCCTCCACTCTTAAGGACTATGTGGCAGATATAGCAGCTTTTCATGCTCCCATAACTGGACAGTTGGTCGACAGGAACAACCTTGTTGTCCGTTTCTTAAATGGTTCTAGGAGGTTAAACCCACCTCAGCCCTTCACTGTCCCTACATGGGACTTGTCTACGGTTCTGAGGGCCCTTAGGAGCCCTCCCTTTGAGCCGTTACAGTCCGCCGAACTCTGATCCCTGTCACTCAAAGCCACTCTGCTATTTGCTTTAGCATCGGTCAATTGAGTTGAAGACTTGCAGGCGCTCTCTGTGAGCCCTACCTGCCTTGAGTTTGGGCCCAATGACTCCAAGGTCATCCTAAAGCCAAGGCATGGTTACGTACCAAAAGTGCTCTCCACTCACAGGTTCAGAGCACAAGTTATCACACTCTCTTCGCTACCTCCCTCGCAGGAGGACCAGAAGTTGAATTTACTTTGCCCAGTCAGGGCTTTGAGAACCTACATTGACCTTTCCACCTCATTCAGACAGTCAGAACAGCTTTGCATCCTTTGGAGGCCACACCGAAAGGCATCCAGTCATGCCATGGCAGTGGCTATCCCGATGGACAGCTGACGTTATTGCGCTCACATATTTCTCTTTGGGCCTACAATGCCCCTTTGGAGTAAGAGCACACTCCATGAAAAGCATGGACTCATCCGGGGCCTCGCCATCCACTTTCGTCAGGTTCTACAACCTGGACGTCCTTGCTTGGCAGGCTCGGGTTGTTTCTGTATAGTTGCCTCTCAGAGTTCGGCTCCCTGGGAACCATGCTCCTGCCTGATGGCAGAACCTATTTTAGCAGAGTTTGACAATAGCCTGAAGTCACTAGAATCCACTCCGGGTTCCTGAGTCGTTAGCTTAGCTTTCCGCACACTCTTCCGTCCTCCTTGAATACCCAGGTTGTGCAAAGTTTCTAGAATGATTATTTACACCCGGGCTTAACCTCTGCGAGTTTAGCCCGCGGCTAGTGGCCTTGGTTCACTGTAATTGGTCCTTTGGGCCCTTCAAGAGCTTAAGACTAATTACTTATCAGCCATTCCTCCACCATAGCACAGTATGATTGTACTGGTTCCCCACCGCACCTAGCAAGACACAGTATCGAAAAGGAACTTACTCGGTTACTAACGTAACCTCGGTTCCCTGAGATATGGGAACAAGTACTACGTTGCGACATAGGCTGCACGACTCCGGTCGTTGCTTCAGTCAAAATAATCCATAGATCCTATGTGAAATGACCACTTATATAGCCTAATTCCCCACCCATTTTGGAAGGCTCTGGCAGGCTTCTTTGCCATATGCTCACAAAGCTCCGCCACACCGTCATTAGCTAGTTTTATTCTACTGCACAAACCAATGGCCGTGCAGTTTCACTGCATTATTAAATAAGGCTTCAGTTATTAGAGAAAAGGAGTTTTCTCCACCACGTCTAGCAAGACGCAGTACTTGTTCCCATATCTCAGGGAACCGAGGTTATATTAGTAACCGAGTATGATTCATACCTCTGCTAAATGGTATTTTTTTTACATTGTTATTCAAAAAACACAAGGTTTCTGTAAGTGTCATGTTAGGTTTAGTTTAGGGTTAGGGATTGAAAATATGATAAGCTCAGTATAAAAACCATCATGTCTATGGAGCATACCAATAAACTACATATGCAAGTGTGTGATGGAGGTGACGTGAATGTGAAATGAGCAGCCACTTTATTAGATCATAACACCCACTGCATGCTCTCCCAAGAATCAATCACATCAACATTTTGCCACTGCAGTCAACTGCCAGTACCAACATTTACTTGATACAAGAGCATTTAGAGTCAGAGTCTTTAATCAGAGCAGATGTGAATGATGTTAAAGCTGCACTCACGGGTCGATGGTGATTTTGATGGTGGTCATGTTCTTGTCTCTTTGTTTGTTATCAGCTGCATTGACTGATGGTAAAGAAAATCACTTGTTACAGCATGAAAGATCAAAGACATTTATCATCCAGATATCTTGTGTTGGAAAATAGCAGATTAGCAATCATAATAGTGGCAATGTAAATTATTATTATTATTATTATTATTAATAAGAAAAATAATTTCAAAATAGTTTGAAAAAAAAACATTTTGTAATGCAAAATGTTGACAAACTGCAGAAACATTCAGGATTCTCTTAAATGCTATCAATTGACTACAGCATATACTATAGAACTTTAGTACAGAAATATTTACTTTACTATAGCTTAATATTACTAAAACATTTTAATATATGAAAAAGGCCATGCTGGGACTTATGTGAACAATTTTGAGTGATGATGTAAAAACTATTTTGTTGGATCAGATTTGAATCGATTCACCGCAATGAAAAATGAACAAAACTTAAAATTCATGTCATTTTTGCTACTAAAGTTAACAAGAGACAAACTATAAAAACTTCTCTGTGCCTCAATGCTTTCAAATCTGCAAGTTGCAAGACAAGAAAGGACTGCATAACTGACTGGCACAACATAATGATTGAAGAACATGGAAAACAAAGAGAACTTCTAAACATAGTTATCGGTGAAATGCTATAAATCTAAGTAGGGCTGTAATGATTCCTTAGATAAATTTGATTACACGATTTTAAAAAGAATCCTTGATTTCAATTTGCCCATGTCGAGTAACGGTAAAATAACGGATGTGGCGCTTTCCACTGGCGAGAATCCATGAAATGCCTTATTAGAGGCTGCACAATATTAAACCCATTTAAAAATCATAATAAAGCATATTGATATTGTGATATTGTGAATTTACAAAGGCTGCGAATCAATTATATAAATGTATGTACAGCAGGTTTAATACATGCACTGTAATTATTTACATGCATATAGGTTATCTATGTGTGTCTCAGAGCGGCTCCGTTCACGGTAAATTCTGCTCCACGTGAACTGTTTTCATTTACATGAGTGGCGCATCTCAAACTCCATCTCAGCATATGCTGTGAGTTTGGATTGCTTTTAACGTTCATCTGGAAACGCAATGTACGACATTTAATCACATTTGTAAGGTAAGTCATCTATAAACCTGTTTCTACTTGGTGATATGTGCAAACTGCTCGTCGCGATTTCAAAAAATTACCATAGTTTTACTACAAATACAGTTGATTTGTGGTTACCATGGTTTCTTTATCATCATTGTTTTTTTTTGGTTTTACTTGTAATAAAACCATGGTTAATTTTCGTAAGAGCAGTAGGCTATTATAAAAGATGAATGAATGCACCTTAACAGCCTTAAAGAAATTTAATGACGTGTTAAGTAATCTTAATCAGAAATACATTTACTTCTTTGAATATTGATTATGAATTTTGACAAATATTGTGAATTGCATACAGTGAAATGATTATCAATGAAAAATTATGCAGAGTGACTAAAAAATATATAATTCAAATGAATAAATATATTCATTCTGATCTTATTTGTCAGGTTGTGGTTACTAGTTCAGATGAGCACTGACAAGGTGTGGTAATATAAATAATCACGTATGTTTACAAGCCCCAGCTTTCTCAGATAAATTCTGTACACAGCAATCATCAGATTCTTCTCCTGTCTCTGAAACTCTCTGGATTTTGAAATTATCCCACAGAAGCTTATATTAAGATGCATTTATTCAACTAGGTGTTAAAATTACATTGAAAGTTTAGATAACTGGAAGAATCAATGCATTGCTTCGACGAGCACTGCCGGTAATCAATTCTGCTGTGATAAAGGTCTATTCTCAATTCATTATGTATTTAGACAGTTTTGTTCAATCAAAACATATGATTATTTCCTTTTCATACTTTACTTGAATCAATTATTATTGTGTTATTGTTTTTTGTTATTTTGACAAGCAGGCTGCGGCGAGAGCTGTGAGGGAACGGCGTGAGGCCGGTGACGCGAGTGATGATGAGCGTAAGCTGCGCGCTGCACCGGTCTCATATCTCGACGACAATGAATGACGAGAGAGAACCGAGCCTGGATTTTATGTTATGTTTTATTATGTTTGTGCATGCAGCAGTCGCAGTGAGTGAATTCAACACGTGATAAATGCCAAGTGCATCCGTCTCCAGATTACTCAATAACTCGTCAGAATAATCGGAAGATTACTCAATTACCAAAATAATCGTTAGTGACAACCCTAAATCTAAGTTTAATGAAGGCTCCTGAACAATGAAGTGAAATAAATTATCACTGAGCAATCCTGATTTTTTTCACTGAAAGGAACATAACAGATATCTTACCAAGGATCTCATCAAAGATTTTATATAATCCAGGGACGAACGTGATCTCCCTCAGGTTCATTCCAATTTCTTCATCGAAAACCCACATTTGCTGTAGGACACACAATCACTTAAGTATTATGTAAAGAAATTAAAATGCATTTGATGGCAATGAGCTTTGAACAAGCTTTGAATCAGTCAGTTTACCATTTACTTGAATAGTGACTCTAAATTTCAATAACTTGTTTCTGTCTTAAAGTGAGTTTCATTCTTAAAGGTCATGTTCACATTTTCCTGAATGTCAGTCTAAATTTTAGACTGAATATCTAATCTTGATCCTTATCAAAGTTTTCTCTTACCTGAGTGACGGGTTCCACAGAGCCGATATAGGTGTCTGGACGGAGGAGGATGTGCTCGAGTTGGGTCTTCTTCTGGTAGATTCTCTCCACTGACATCTTCTTAGAGCTCTCTTTCTTGACCGCCTCACACTTCCCTGCATCTCCTCGGCCGTTCACTTCCTCTTTCTTCGCACCATTGTTCTTGTCAAAGAGGGTCTGTTGTTAGATACATCCATGCAACTCTGTTAAACTTGTCCGCGGCTATCAAGTGGTTCTCTCAAAACGTTTGCGAACCTTTTCATTGTTTTTGATGTTGGAATTATTTTACAGAAACAAAAGGTAACTGAAATAGTAGGTGAATCATCTAGATGGCCTGGATTCACAGTTGCTTTGCATATATACAGTACTTACGCAATAGATAATCTCTGTAAATTCAGTAAATGTATGTATGTACTAATGTCTTATCAATCTGTTTGTTGAACTCACTCCATAAACTTTTAACATGTCTATGATTGGAAACAAAAAGGTATTCTTTTCAAAATGGTGAAATGTCAGTGCTTTGTAATACTCTGTATTTCCTCTGCATTTTGCTGGCTGTTATTTCCTAGATTGCACTGAATTAACATGTCAGTGTTAACATGTCCGAAATTCCAGTGACTTTAGATACACTCGTTTATTAAGTTGTTGGTATAAATATAAATATAATCTGTAAATCTTAGATTTTCATAATGTGTAAATATATCATTTAGGACCCCCTTGAAAATGAGATGGTACATCTCAAGGGGTTTATCCTACTAATAAATTTTAAATTATAATAATAAATATTATATATAACAAATCTTGTAACTAATGTCTAATAACATCACTTGCAAAAAAATCTACACATCATATATCTGTTAAGATCAGTAATTTGAACTCACAGTATTAGTAACCTAGTTCATTAACACTAGCCTGGGATCAGTTCTTTTAATTATCATCTATCCTTCCAAGGACAAATCCCTATTGTTGTGGCTGTGAGTGATCAAACCCCCCAAAAAAGCCCTTCCACCCTGTCCCGGTTTAAGATCAGTGTATAATTTTGGACTTTTGGTTGTAATAGTGCAACAGTCTGTGTGTGTAAACATCTATAGGTTTGACTCTAACAAAGAAGAGAAAGTTGAAATCATTGGAAAGAGTTACTGACTGCTGAGAAAAAAACACAAAAGAACTTTCCTTCTACATCACCATAAAGAGCTTCACAAATCATCATCTTCATACACAAATTGATGATTAAATCTAAGGTATTTAAAACGGATGTGAAGCCAATGTATATAATGTGCACTGCATAAATAATAAAGAGATGCAGATGAGTCTGTGAGCTTTATGTTGAACTAGATCAATGTTGCAGCTAATGCTAAAGAATATGCGTGCGTACACACAGCAGATATAAATTTTAATACGCGAAGTCTTTGTGTAATAACACATGAATTACAACGTTGGTAATCATTTATGACTTACCACCCAGGTTAAGCCCCCGCTTCCTGCTGCACCGTTAGACATTTTCTATTGTGTGTACCCAAAAAAATAATCAGGATCTGTCCATATGTGATCTCAAAACGCCTCAATTGCCGGGCACCATCCGGGCTGGGTTCCTGTGGTTTCTCTTTCCTTTGTTTATTTACAGCTGTGCTGGAGGTGAGGTTCCGCGGGCTGATTTCATGCAGGAAGTGTGCCTGCTTCTACGTGACTGTTACTCGGCTACTGTTAAAATCGACCACCGGCGCCTGCTCAAGGCCTAGGGCTCTAACTAAGACTTTTAAATAGCTCCTTAATATTAAAATATGTTTTTTAAAAAACGTAATTACATACTAGTAAAGACAAAATAAGTTAACAAATGATACAAATACATTTAATTTTGCGTTAGCTAAGTAGGAATATTGACACATTAAAAGGATTTCCATTCAATAACAAACTGCCGCGGCGTTCGTCCGGCTACACTATTCGCATGGCGACATGCCCCCATAGCTCCACCCGACCAATAAGATGCTAAAGAATCTGAGGCGCCGGCATTTCAACCAATGAGCAGTATGTTCTGCGTCGTGTAGCGTTACGCACTTTAAATTTCAGGAATAATGCTGCCTTCACGTGCTATCGGAAGTTTGATCATTGCCATCTCTGAAGTCGTTATTCCGAGCTCATCGCATTGAAGTTTAGAAATGGGAGGGCGTTAATATGCTTTTTTTTTTTTTTTTTTTTTTTTTTTTTACCTAGGAAACACGTATTTACGACAATTCCGAGAGAACGTGAAGGCATTATTACTGACTTGTCTGATTTTTTACATCACGTTCAAAACAACCCCTAAATACACTACAAAAAGCACGACCAACATAGACTGCTGCTTTTCTTTTTTTCTTTTAACAAAAAGATAGGGCTGCAAGCTCTAATTGTTCGGTCTTGAGACGTGTGCAAGCACTGTTATCCATTTTTAAAAAGTAATCTGTTTCAAGGTAGTCACATACTGGCTCCTCATGTTAAAGTAATACTATACCTATTGCTGTGCAGGGCCTGGGTATCTTAACAATATCACGTGGATAAAAGAACACCCATATGAACAAATAAAAAAAAGAATAATAAACTAACCAATTGCAACCATTACATCTGCAGAAAGCATGTGCTCTGCTCAAAATGAGCATAAAATGCAAAATAACCCACATAGCACACGTACGTCGGGCCGATGTCGACCCAATGCAGAAAGTTGCATCGGCGCGATATCGCTAAGAAAGCTTTTGCTCATTGGGAAAATGTCGCCGAGACGTCGCGATCTGATCGTGAATGCTCTCCGGCCGACGTGCAGACGATGCAAAGCTGCAAGTCCCGGCCGCTTTGCAGGTGCTTTCTAGGACCTGTATTTATTTAGGCTGAACCTCTCGGGCTCCACCCAGATAACACACAGAATCAACCTAGAACCTTTTACTAAACATCAAAAACCAACGAAAAATAGACGCCGATGGTTTGCTTACCCTCTACTGAAACGATCTGATGTCAGTTGAATGAAACTACGTTACAGAATAAACACGTGTTCCACATGAAATCGATCTGGTTTGATTACTTCACGTTGAAACGATGTTGATTTCAGTTGGGTAAAAGCTTTATACAATTAATATATTTTCTGTTTTAAAAAACTTAAATACTAACAGATAAATTTGCCTTTGTGTAGCCTAATTATCACACATCACATTCAGTTAAAATTGCTTTATTATTTACAAAATAGTTACAGCCTACAAATACAGTTCAAACCTTCAATATGACTAACAGAACAGACATTTACATTCAAATACACAAGTCAAGTCATCTTTATTTATATAGCGCTTTTTACAATTCAAATTGTGGCGAAGCAGCTTTACATTAATAAGAAAATGGTGTCATTGTGCAGCTTCTTCTATATATTATTGATTCATTCCGTTGCGAATATCAGTAGTTATTAGTCTAGTTAATTTATGTATAGCAGCACTGCAGAAAACAGTGACGTAATCGCAGTGGTCTATAAAGTACTTGAAAGCCATACTTGAGTAAAAGTACTGATATCTTACCAGAAAATGACTTTGGTAGAAGTTAAAGTCACTGTTTAGAATATTACTTGAGTAAAAGTTTTAAAGTATGTGATATTTTTTGTACTTAAGTATGAAAAGTATTTTTTTTATATGAAACATACTTAAGTATTGAAAGTAAAAGTAAATGCAAAATACGAAAGGAGCAGAAAATATTATTAAAAATGGTTCTATACACAGTTTGAGCAGCAAGATCGTTTTAACTCTATTTTTTACATTTTGTTTATTTGAATTTAAAAAATGGCAAAAAAATTATGCCTTGATCATTCATGTTAATTTATAGTGCATTATTATTAATGTAAGGGGCAACTTTAAAATGTTAAAATGTAAATGTTGAAATTAACAATGAACAACACTTTCATTAACCTTTAATGTTACAAATGGTATTGTAAAGTGTTTCCATTTCAACAATCATGCTTAAAATGGCCATCTTTACACGCAAAGGCATTTTATAGGCTATGTATACTTTCACCAGGGGCAGATTTAGAGATTCGAGGGCCCCAGGCAAAATACAGGAATGGGGACCTAATTGACCCTTGCAAACAGTTTGATTGATAGGCAATCTGACCAATCATAACCCCAAATCCGCCATTTTGTCCAACAAAGCAGTCAGGGGAGTTAGTAGATTAACGTTGGTGAATTGTGTGTACTCGCGTCTTTCCGCGCTTGAAACAACATTCCTTTTGATGTTCATTCATGTTTATTTGATGCTATAAATGAACTAGTATGAAGAGATGATCAGTTCACGAGCCGCTTGAAGAAGCTACAGCACTCTGACACGACACATTAAAGAGACACTATACGCTATTTATTTGTTTAAAGATCTTTAAAAATTACAATATTTGAAATATGAAACTGAAATTGAAATATGTTTCATACGTTGTCAGTGTCCTCTTTGCTCCGCGATGTATTTTTCACTCCGTGAGAACATGATGTGTAGCGTGAGAGCGCATGGCTTGTTGAACATAGCAAGAGGGGGCGGGTTTTTGCGAACGGTCAATTGCACCTTGAGGTTTCTGTCACTATTGTGATGCTTGCTGCTGGACGGCTACGTCCCATAGTTGTGTCTATTTTTTTTTTTATATACAGTACTGTGCAAAAGTTTTAGGCAGGTGTGAAAAAATGCTGTAAAGTAAGAATGCTTTCAAAAATAAACTTGGTAATAGATTATATTTATCAATTAACAAAATGCAAAGTGAGTGAACAGAAGAAAAATCTAAATCAAATCCATATTTGGTGTGACCACACATTACCTTCAAAACAGCATCAATTCTTCAAGGTACACTTGCACAAAGTCAGGGATTTTGTAGGCATATAGTTAGGTGTATGATTAAACAATTATACCAAACAGGTGCTAATGATCATCAATTCAATATGTAGGTTGAAACACAATCATTAACTGAAACAGAAACAGCTGTGTAGGAGGAATAAAACTGGGTGAGGAACAGCCAAACTCAGCTAACAAGGTGAGGTTGCTGAAGACAGTTTACTGTCAAAAGTCATACACCATGGCAAGACTGAGCACAGCAACAAGACACAAGGTAGTTATACTGCATCAGCAAGGTCTCTCCCAGGCAGAAATTTCAAGGCAGACAGGGGTTTCCAGATGTGCTGTCCAAGCTCTTTTGAAGAAGCACAAAGAAACAGGCAACGTTGAGGACCGTAGACGCAGTGGTCGGCCAAGGAAACTTACTGCAGCAGATGAAAGACACATCATGCTTACTTCCCTTCGCAATCGGAAGATGTCGAGCAGTGCCATTAGCTCACAATTGGCAGAAAACAGTGGGACCCTGGTACACCCATCTACTGTCCGGAGAAGTCTGGTCAGAAGTGGCCTTCATGGAAGACTTGCGGCCAAAAAGCCATACCTCCGACGTGGAAACAAGGCCAAGCGACTCAACTATGCACGAAAACACAGGAACTGGGGTGCAGAAAAATGGCAGCAGGTGCTCTGGACTGATGAGTCAAAATTTGAAATATTTGGCTGTAGCAGAAGGCAGTTTGTTCGCCGAAGGGCTGGAGAGCGGTACACGAATGAGTGTCTGCAGGCAACAGTGAAGCATGGTGGAGGTTCCTTGCAAGTTTGGGGCTGCATTTCTGCAAATGGAGTTGGGGATTTGGTCAGAATTAATGGTATCCTCAATGCTGAGAAGTACAGGCAGATACTTATCCATCATGCAATACCATCAGGGAGGCATCTGATTGGCCCCAAATTTATTCTGCAGCATGACAACGACCCCAAACATACAGCGAAAGTCATTAAGAACTATCTTCAGTGTAAAGAAGAACAAGGAGTCCTGGAAGTGATGGTATGGCCCCCACAGAGCCCTGATCTCAACATCATCGAGTCTGTCTGGGATTACATGAAGAGAGAGAAGCAACTGAGGCTGCCTAAATCCACAGAGGAACTGTGGTTAGTTCTCCAAGATGTTTGGGCCAACCTACCTGCCGAGTTCCTTCAAAAACTGTGTGCAAGTGTACCTAGAAGAATTGATGCTGTTTTGAAGGCAAAGGGTGGTCACACCAAATATTGATTTGATGTAGATTTTTCTTCTGTTCACTCACTTTGCATTTTGTTAATTGATAAATATAAACTATTAACATGTCTATTTTTGAAAGCATTCTTACTTTACAGCATTTTTTCACACCTGCCTAAAACTTTTGCACAGTACTGTATATAGATTTTTCTTGTACATGTGTCACACCCAAGAACTGTCTTGTTTAGTTTAGTCCTGTCTTGTGATGTCATTCTGTTCATTTGCCCTCCGTATGTTTACCTGTTTAGTTAATTACCCGCACCTGTTTCTGTTCACCTTGATTTGTTTGTCCCTCATTATCTCCCCTATATATTCGCCTTGTGTTTGTTCAGTCCTTGTCGGTTCTTGTCGATGTTACCTGTGTGTCACCTGCCAGCCAGCTTGTATGTTCCCTGTTAAACTGTTTGTATTAAATCTACGTAATTGTTATCTTCGTCTATGTCGTCTTTGGATCCGCGCACACAGCCTGACAGAAGAACCGACCCACAAAATTTGTGATAGTGTTTAGCAGCGTGTTCTCCGTTTGTTTTCCCGTTTTTTAGTTTCGTTTTTGTTTGTTGCTTTTTCCCCCGTCTTTCAAGGATCTCCCCGGTGTTCGTCTCCTACTGTTGGAACATGTTATAATGTCTTTCTTCATATTGTAATTCCTTGTTCACATGTAAACAGGTTATAACAGTATTCGAGTAGGTTGGACACTAGGTGGTACTTTGGGGTAATTTTCACTGCACAATTGTTTACTCACCGCAGGACTGTCTAATTATAAACCTTTAAAGTATATATATATATATATATATATATATATATATATATATATATATATATATATATATATATATATATATATATATATATATATATATATATACACACTTTTATTTATTTTAATTACAAGTTTTAAATGAAGAAATAAAACATTTATATTTTATTCCGATGTAAATTTCCAAAAAAAAAAAAAAACATTTTTGTACATTCAAAGTGCTGCACAACAGAGGTTTACTGCTGAAATTAAACATACATTATACTGTTAAAGAGTATAACCAAACTTTTAATTTGACGGGTTGCCTTAAAGACCCTTTTTTCTGTGTGTGTGTGTGATGTGATGTAGTTTCACACAAATGAGACAGGAAAATGTTCACTAAGGGCCCTGTGATTTCCGCAATGCAGAAAACGCGGACGGAATCGCGGAATTCATTCATAATAAAAGGAATTTATTGTTTTGGGGGGGAATTTTTCAAAGTTTGGATGAATACATCAAATGCAAGTTGGTACACAATTAAATCGCGATATGGAGTAATATACGTTAACAGAAAAAAATACTATTCAAATATGAATCCTGCATGTTTTGTGTCTGAATGAATTTTTCAGCAGTAAACCGCATGCCTGCACCATTAATCCTGACAATCCCAGTTACACAGTAAATTCCCTTTTTATGAATGGATTCTGTCCGCGTTTTCTGCATCGCGGAAATCATATCCCTGCATTTGTATTTTCTACAAAAAGCACGTTCAACACGGACACGCAGACACCCACTAATACAGCATTTAGTCAACAAACTACTTTAGTGATATGAAAACATATACTGTAGTGTACTGTATAACATACCGCTTTGTTGTCTGTTTTAAATCCGTTTTTCAAGTGTACAGTTCTGTGGAGCGCGCAGTCTCACGTACGAGGCACGAGTGATACTTTTTATTTGGCCTCTAGAGGTCGCTCTCGTGCCGCGCTGTTCTCAGCCGCTCCGGCAACTGACGCAACCCGGAAAATGAAATCAAACGCGGTTGTGCGAGCACTTGTTTGCACATGTTTGTTTGCAGTCTGTATTCTTCCAACTTTATTTTGTAGTAAGTAACGAAGATGCTTTGGGGAAATGTATCGGAGTAAAAGTATACATTTTATTGAGGAAATGTAGTGGAGTAAAAGTAAAAATTGACAGAAAAATAAATACTCAAGAAAGTATAGATTTTCCCAAAAAATACTCAAGTACTGTAACGAAGTATTATTACTTCGTTACATTACACCTCTGCGTAATCGTCCGGTTTAGCTCAGTTCGCTGTAGTAACTTGCTCAAATGGATGAAATATATTCATACATATATATATATATATAACTGAATCATAACATGTTATGACCAATTATGAATATGAATCAACCACAAAGGGAATTAGGTATATATAGATGATCAACTACAACGAATTATAATTAATCATGAACATATATGGTCTAAAATTATTTCTAGGTTTAGAATTAAGACTGGTTTGTTTTGTCCAGCAAAACTATCAGTCCGATTTTCTTATCGATTCTAGAAAGGAAGTTTTCTTCTCTGGCCACGAAAAGGAAACTTATTCTAGTACTCAAAAAGCATATAGCTAGCGAAATCAAACGTTAATGTGGAGAAGACGAAAGAGATTGTTGTTGATTTCAGGAGAACGCACACTCAGCATGCTCCTCTGTCCATCAACGGTGTGACCGTGGAGAGAGTGAGAAGCACCAAATTCCTGGGTGTGCACATCACAGAAGACCTCTCCTGGACCAACAACACCACAACACTGACCAAGAAAGCACACCAGCGGCTCTACTTTCTCCGCAAACTGAGAAAAGCCAGAGCCCCAGCCCCCATCATGCGCACCTTCTACAGAGGCACCATCGAGAGCATCCTGACCAGCTGCATCACTGTGTGGTATGGCGCCTGCAACGCGTCCTGCCGAAAGTCACTTCAGCGCATAGTGAGAGCAGCTGAGAAGATCGTTGGTGTCTCTCTCCCCTCCCTCCAGGACATCTATAACACCCGCCTCACCCGCAAAGCCCTCAACATTGCTGGTGACCCCACCCACCCGTCACACAGCCTCTTCAGTTTGCTGCCATCAGGGAGGAGACTGCGCAGTCTCCAAGCAAGGACCAGCAGACTGAGGGACAGCTTCGTTCACCAAGCTGTCAGGGCGCTGAACTCCCTCCCGACTCTTCCCCCTCTCCCCTCTTCTGCCCCACGCACATGACCTCTGTGACCCCCCCCATACATCTACCTCATATCACGCACTGATTATTAGGCTCTTAAAATTGCACTACCATTTGATTTGCACTATCTCCTTTGCCACTTTATCGTACACATGCCACTTTACTTATTGACACCAATATCTAGGAATAAAATTAACAGAGGAACGTTTTGGATCCAAGAAACGTACGTTTCGGACTCTCCTTCGGGCATAAACATTCTTACATTTAAATATATGTATTTTACAGTGAAACTAACACAACTACAAGATATAACTAAGTGGGAGTAATATAGACATGCATACAAAAAGAAAAGCACAGGACAAACACTTGGGAATATTCATATTTTGATGAATGTCTCTATGTGTGTGCGTGGAATTCTTGTCCCTGGTCTTGTGTGGGGGAAAGAATTTGGTGTGAGCTGATTAGTATCTTTTTGAAGTCAGGGAGACTTCCAAAGAGATTCTGCCTTGCCTTACACCTCGCCACTTAAAATGTCACTTGTCCGTGGGGGGGCCAGGACATTCAGAGCCGACTAAGATTTACCTATGCGAGTCAAAGGGTTGAAAGCTTTTCTTAAAACCTAAAAATGAATTGGTCATCCATGATCCAGTCCAGACGCTACATCGCATACAACGGCGCCAATGCAGGCATATCAAAAACACTGCTGAATATCAAGCAAGTGTCTCCAACTTAAGCACTCCAAAGGCAACAGCGGCAAGGAACGTCTAGGTTACTAATGTAACCCCCGTTCCCTGAAGGAGGGAACGGAGATGTTACGTCGGACGGACGTCATGGGATCTCGCTTGGGAGCCCTATCCCCTTCGCGTAGTAAAAAACAAGCCAATGAGAATTGGCCAGTGAGATTTACATGCCGGGGCTCCTCCCCCGGCATTCAGGTATAAATAGAGCCGGCATTACTCAATTCATTCATACTTTGCTGAGGAGCCGAAAAACTGATCTCGGCCGCTCAGCGGTGACTCAGTGCTATGGCAAGGGACGTAACGTCTCCGTTCCCTCCTACATTAGTAACCTAGACGTTCCCTATCAGTCAGTCACGTTCGACGTTACGTCGGACTGACGTCATGAGATCCCATGGAAAACGCCATAGCAACCGAGCCACGCTACGAGCGACGGGGAAGCAGATGCTGGCAGGCCTAGGCGTGCCACCTGCAAGTGCAACCTCGAATGTCGTAACCCTCCAGCGCCCGGAGCAAGCCCTACAATGTCTTCCATACCAGAGGGATGGAGAGGACAGGGTCTTACTCAGGAGGTGGTCGAAGCTGTTGTTCCGTAACTCAGGGGAAGAGTGCTTCGGTGACTCAATTCTCACGTTTTATGCCCCAGCTGACCAAAAAAGGCCAGGAAAGCGTCCCTCTGGGGGAAGCTACGGAGACCACACCCTGCCCGAAGGGAGGTAACGTGTGGAGCACATATGCACTGACCCCCGGGGCAGTATCTGCATATGGAGAGCTCCCCGAGGAAGATCCTACCCAGGGAAGACACGGGTTTACTCCCCAAGTGGAGTGTGCTCTCACCCCTAGGGGGCACGGCTCGCCTTGGGAATGGTACACCAAGGCGATGGCATCCACTATCCAGTGGGCCAACCTCTGTTTGGAGACAGCCTTCCCTTTCTGCTGTCCTCCAAAGCAAACAAAGAGCTGCTCGGAGCTTCTCAAGCTCTGCGTGCGGTCCACGTAAGCGCGAAGGGCACGAACAGGACACAGCAACGCAAGGGCTGGGTCTGCCTCCTCCCGGGGCAGCGCTTGCAGGTTCACCACCTGGTCCCGAAAGGGAGTGGTGGGAACCTTGGGCACGTATCCAGGCCGGGGTCTCAAGATCACGTGAGACAAAGCCGGCCCAAATTCCAGGCACGCCTCACTGACCGAAAATGCTTGCAGGTCCCCTACCCTCTTAAAGGAAACGAGCGCAGTCAGGAGCACTGTCTTAAGAGACAGGTGTTTCAGCTCGGCTGACTTAAGGGGCTCGAAGGGAGCTTTCTGTCGCCCCGCTAGGTCGACAGAAAGGTCCCAAGAGGAAATTACAGGGGGTCTAGGCGGGTTTAGCAGGAACCTGATGATCAGATCGTGCTTTCCTCGTGACTTGCCATCGACCACATCGTGATGCGCTGCGATGGCGGCCACATAGACCTTCAAGGTGGAGGGGGACAATCTCCGCTCCAAACCACTTTGAAGGAAGGAAAGCACTGAACTGATCGGGCATCTCCGGGGGTCTTCCCGGTGGGAAGAACACCAATCAGCGAAGAGACTCCACTTCAAAGCATAGGCGCGCCTCGTAGAGGGAGCTCTAGCCGAAGTGATCGTGTCAACTACCGCGGGCGGTTCCAGAGGTTGGGACGTGGGTGCCATATGGTGCCCCGTCCTTGAAAAAGCAGGTCCTTCCTCAGGGGAACTCGCCAGGGAGGGACTGTCGCGAGGAGCATGAGTTCTGGGAACCAGGTCCGGTTGGGCCAGTACGGCGCAACTAACAAGACCTGCTCCTCGTCCTCCCTGACTTTGCACAGTAGCTGTACAAGAAGGTTCACTGGGGGAAACGCATACTTGCGTAGGCCCCGGGGCCAGCTGTGTGCCAGTGCATCCGTGCCGAGGGTCCCCTCGGTCAGGGAATAAAACAACTGGGAGTGTGCAACTGGCAGATTCCTGAGAGGCAAACAGGTCTACCTGTGCGTCCCCGAACCTGCTCCATATCAGCTGGACCACCTGGGGGTGGAGTCTCCATTCCCCCGGGAACGTGAGCTGTCGTGAGAGCGCGTCGGCCGCACGATTGAGCTCGCCCGGGACATACATGGCGCGCAGCGACCTGAGTCGCCGCTGACTCTGGAGGAGAAGGTGGCGGGCGAGTTGCGACATGCGGCGTGAGCGTAGACCACCCTGATGGTTGATGTACGCTACTGCCGATGTGTTGTCCGTCCGGACCAGTACATGCTTGCCCTGCAGCAACGGCCGAAACCGGCGCAGGGCCAGCAGTACTGCTAGCAACTCGAGGCAATTGATATGCCAGTACTGGTGGGGTCCTGTCCAGGAGCCCGACGCAGCACGCCCATTGCACACAGCACCCCAGCCGGTGGTGGAGGCATCTGTTGTGACAACAACATGCCTGGACACTTGTCCTAGGGGCACCCTGGCCCGTAGGAAAGCAAGGTCCGACCACGGGCTGAATGTTTGGCGACAGCTCGGTGTGATGCCCACATGAGAGCTCCCCGATGCGGATGACATATGCCCCAGGAGCCTCTGAAATTGTTTCAGTGGGACCACTGTTTTCTGCGAGAACGAATTCAGGCAGCTCAGCACCGACTATGCACGCTTGTTGGTGAGACGTGCTGTCATGTTGACCGAGTCCAGCTCCACACCGAGAAAAGAGATACTCTGTATTGGACAAAGTTTGCTCTTTTCCCAGTTGACCCGAAGCCCCAACCGGCTGAGGTGCGTGAGCACCAGGTCCCTGTGTTCGCACAACTGTTCTCGGGACTGGGCCAGGATGAGCCAGTTGTCGAGGTAGTTGAGGATGCGAACGCCCACTTCCCTGAGTGGGGCAAGGGCCCCCTCCGCGACTTTGGTAAAGACACGGGGGGACAGGGACAGCCCGAAGGGTAGGACCTTGTACTGGTATGCCCGACCCTCGAACGCAAAACGTAGAAACGGTCTGTGTCGAGGGAGGATCGAGACATGAAAGTACGCGTCCTTCAGGTCGATTGCTGCAAACCAATCTTGTGCGTGAACGCATGCGAGCATGCGTTTCACGGTGAGCATCTTGAACGGGAGCCTGTGCAGGGCCCGATTCAAGACACGCTAGTCCAAGATTGGCCGTAACCCCCCGGTTTTCTTGGGTACTATGAAGTACGGGCTGTAAAACCCTGACTTCATCTCGGCTAGTGGGACCGGCTCTATCGCGTCCTTCGCCAACAGGACCGCAATCTCCTCCCGCAAAACAGTGGCATCTCTGCCCACCACTGAAGTGGATAGGATGCCACTGAATCTGGGAGGACGCATGGCAAACTGGATTGTGTGGCCGAGTTTGACTGTTCGAATGAGCCAACGGGACGGGCTGGGAAGGCCTAGCCAGGCCCCCAGATACCGTATGAGTGGCACCATCCGAACAACAGAAGTACCCGCGGGGGGGCAGCATGGAGCACTGGGGCCCAACCAGGGAGGCAGTGCGTCCCGAGGTAAAGGCAGCGAGTGGTGTGAACTCACTTGGCTCCGTGTGGACAGAGCAGGCGGGCGTGGGGAGCATTGTGGGAGTGCGTCCTAATGTGGGAGTGGTTGAGAGTGAGGAAGCGGTGCGTCGCACACTCACAACACAGACCCTTTTTGACTCAGAGATAGTGGAAATTGCTCTTTTATTGAGGATGTGGGTACCCGGGGGTCAGCGGCGGAACAGCAAGAAAAAGGAACAAAAGATTTATCCCCCGGCTCACTCCGGGGGGAAGGAGCGGTGCCTTCACCGTCTCCTGAGGCAGAGCAACTCCCACCATCTCTGGGCCCCCTGTCTCAGGACCGCTTCTTCTGCTTCCCTCTGGCAGATTTAGCGGCCTGGGCGGGTTGTGCCGCCTTCCTGCGGGAGGCTTGCGGGGGACGGGATTTCTCCGATCCCGCCGAAGCCTGTGCAGCCGCAGGGGGGCGCCCTCAACGACGAGCAGGCTGAGGGCCAGTCCTAGCCGCCTGTCCAGCAGCGGAGGAAGCTTTAGCGGCGAGAGCTGCTGTCGTCTTACCCGCTTGGACGGGAGACGTGGACGATTCCGCCAGGTGGCAGCCGACTGCGGGCACAAGTGCACCGCAATCGCCCGTTCCACCTGTGGAATATCCACGTACCCCTTGGCGGCCCCACCGTCGAGGGTAGTGAGAGTAGAGGAGGCAGAAGAACGGCTTCTGGCGGTGTGGGGTGCCTTCCACGTCTTCTGAACCTCCTCATGCAGCTCGGGAAAAAATGGCACTGGGGTGGGGAAGCACTCAGAAACCAATCGTCAAGCCGCGAGCGCTCGGGACACGGTGGAGGGTTCCACTCGAGCCCGATGCCCGCGGCGGGCCGAGCCAGCATAGCTGTTAGCTCCGAATCGGATTCAGCCTGTGCAACCACCCCGGAGGGCGGAAGTTCGACTTCATCCTCTGAACATAACAGCCCACTCTCCGATGCAGCGATCGACATCCGATCCTCATCTGGAGCGCCGAATGAGATGCGGGGAACCTCACGAGAAGGACCCGCACCAGCATCAAGCAGCTCGCCGGCACATGGCATTGAAGAGGAGTGGGAGGTTCGTGGGGGCTGACCCGACGAAGAAGCTCCCACTGTAACTCTCAGACCTCCCAAAGTGCTAACCATCCCCGCAGCTCTCCCTTGGAAAGTCACGGGGGCCTGGGTAGCAGCAGAGGGGACTCCACCTTCCGCAAAAAAGAAGGAGAGTCGCGATCTCAATGCTAACATGGTCATGCTCTCGCAGTGAGAGCATGAACCATCCACGAGCGCTGCTTCAGCGTGCTGTCTCCCCAGACACACAACACAGCGCTCGTGGCCGTCAGATGAGGTCAGGAAACGACCACATCCAGAAACACACGGGCGAAAAGACATCTTGAAAAAGACACTTTTCCCCCGTGTTACTCTTTTAGAATTGCCCTGCCGCTGGAACACCGAGGGATGGAGATGTAGTGCTGATCGTTCCACTCGAGCGCGTCTGCACACCACCACCGCTGCTGTGATGTCACGCCAACGGAAGAACAGAGCAGAGGAAATTGAGTAGCAATAAAAATTGCTTTTGAGGGAACTTGTCCCAATAGCAATGAAAATTGCTGTTTTTGCTCTCAGTTCTCTGGAAGAAGAAGATGAAAGGCGGATCAGTTTTCACCGATCGGCTCCGAAGCAAAAGTATGAATGAAATGAGTAATGCCGGCTCTATTTATACCCGGATGCCGGGGGAGGAGCCCCGGCATGTAAATCTCACTGGCCAATTCTCATTGGCTTGTTTTTTACTACGCGAAGGTGATAGGGCTCCCAAGCGAGATCCCATGACGTCAGTCCGACGTAACGTCGAACGTGACTGACTGATAGGGAACCAAAACTCCAACAAATGGAGAAAAAAACCTTGGGAGAAACCAGGCTTAGTCGGAGGACCAGTTCTCCTCTGGCCAACAGTGAACACTTGAACACGATACTCAGGCAGAGTTACAGGTCAATAAACCGATTTGGAATCGCAACAGTCAAAATATTTAATCTAGTTCCATCTAGTTTAAGATCTACGAGAGGTATTCAAGTAAATTGCTGGCTATTATAAACAATCTCAAGTTACAAAATGCAATATTACTTGAGAATAAAACTGGTTATGTTCTTTTGTATCAAATGCGTTATTTTTATTGGATCACAAAAGGAGAGTGAGGCAGAACATAATGAGACTGACAGCCTGAGTCACAATTCTCCATCGCTGTTTCTTTTCCAATGGTGACTGACACTCTCTGACTCTCCTTTTGTGTTCCACAAAAATAAATATATATGGGTGAGTAGATGGTTTATAAAGAAATCTTACCCTTGAAATTAGAGGACAGAAGAATATAGCAGATGAATTGGTTTTTCTTTGCGATTAAAATGTAAGTTCCTCACTCTTGTATTATCAGGAATGTAAACTCCTTGGGTGAAAAAGGTGACAAAGATGTAACCCACAATTTCAATACCATAGACAAAACCACTTTTAAATGACTTTTAAAAACATATTATGGGGCAAAAAAGGGTTTAAATCACACTGAAAAGTGATTATTAAATATCCATGAGAAGGATGCAATACTAGAGAAACCAGAAAACTATATGATCTTTGGACAAGAAATACTGATCGGGTCAGCAGGGTCCAGCCAATCCCTTGTTAACAACTAAATATCACTTGTTTATATATTGATTATATACACAATTAATAGTAGTTAATAAGATGGACATGGTTTGGCATTAGTAAAATGTGATTGGAAAAAAAAATTATCAGAACATCGACTCATATTATGCATGTGCTGTATAATATCTAGTATTATTGCAGCAAAACTGAGCAACTGTGACGGTGGAATTTGTAGAGAATATTTCAGTAAAGTCATTGAGAATGTGTATTATGAGTTGCAAACTTGTAGTTTTCTTTTCTCTCACACAAACACAGTTACATTCATACATAAACAACATACAAATCCTATTCTATAAACCACTAGATCACTCAAATAAAATTTGTAATGAAAAAATCCTATCATCCATAAAAATGACTTATATCCGTCTCAAACAAACATAGTCCTGAATACTGAATTTGAAATTAGCTAGTTTTCATTTATATCCAAAACCTCAATTCTACAGTGCAAGGCAATTTCTGGGTGCTGCTGTGTTGATTACTGATTGATAAATAATGACAAGAACATGTTTATCACTGAATAGAGCACAAGTGTGAGTGGGATCTCACATACTGATTTGTCATATGTCAGGTTTCGCATATCAGTTCACAAAAAAAATTGTCTATGACTTTACACTTTTGATACAGGTGTGCAGCAACTGCAGAATAAATGTTTTTCATTTCATTCATAACTCTGACCTGTGACTTCCCATCACACGAATGTGTGTAAAGAGTAGATAATTATATATATGATTAGATATATGGTGTGATCTCTCAGCTGAATTCAAAGAATTTTTTAATTTAGTAAAGCCGAGGTGATTGTATATTTTTATATTTTGAATATACAATTTGTTAAATGTTGAATTCATATTTATAAAAAGACACTGCAGATCATGACGTCATATCACGACTGTTACAGTGTCCGAAGAAATTTCGCATACACAAAGTCTAGCTTGTCCGGAGCTTAAATGTGAGCATATGAATTTCTTAATTTGTGAGTTATACAATAGGACACGTACCACCAGAAAAGAATTTGAAACGGTGTAACTGTTGCTTTTTGTGAGAGAGAAGTTTGCAACTTCTAAAAAACCTTTTTCTCTGTGACTTTAAATTTACTAATGTGTGACTATTCTTTAAACTACAAACCCCACTGTCACAGGTGCTCAGTTTTACTATAGTAATACCCTCACAGAACGTGGTAGTAATCAGGTGTCCATCCAGAAGCAGAGGTCAGTGTGGTGTACTGTTGGTACATCTATCCAGGCCAATATCTGATGTCTTCATGCCTTCAGCTGGAGATCCCAGAGAACCTGGAATAACAATAGTACAGTTCAAAAACCATCGTACATATTCATTACAAAGTGTCTCATCTGGCATCACTAATTATCATTCCAGGTTCAATTTAATTTTAGCTCAATACACAATATTTGTGGCATAATATTGTCCAAAAGAAACAGTTTTGATTTGCACTCTGAATAGATTTAACAAATTTAACATTTAATTTAACAAAATTAATGTAAAATATAAAGTATCCATGCATTTACAAACCTCATTTGGGTTAATATGATGGTGGAAAACTTGAATCTGTCAGGGTTCTGCCCTGACAGCCTTGTCTGTGTTGTCTTTGTTTCATGTCTCTATGTTTGTGTTATGTGTCAGCACATGGCTTTTTCTTTGTTTGTGTTTGCCATGTGCTTCTCTTGTCCTGCCTCCTTGTTTGCGGTTTCCACGCCCCCTTGTTTAGTCCGGTCTAGTCCTCGTTTCACTAATTGTGTTCACCTGATCCTCATGTTTCTCTGCTCCCTTATATTGAGCTTCCTCTCCTCATGTCTTTGCTGGTTCGTTGTATCCTTTGTGCGTACAGTGTTCTTACTACTGGTTAGTCTGTTCTAGCGTTAGTTTATCGTGTCTGTTATTCCCCCTTGTTGATTTAGTCTAGCTCTCTTAGTTTTTACTCAAGTTATTCCAAGCCTTATTTTGGTGTTTGCCTTTATTTTTGATTTGATTATTCATTGACCATTTTCTCCTTTGTTTCTCTAGTTCCCAGTCAGATCACAGTCTTGTTTTATTTCTTTTGTTTTTGTTTATTTCTCTTGAGTTCTTTTATCTTAGCTACTTTAGTTATTTAGTTATTTAGTGGTGTTTGAGTCAGTCTTGTTTTGTTCTTTCTTGTTGTCTTGTCTGATTCTTGTCGTGTGTGTATATGTGTCTCGTGTTGGTTCCTGCCCTGTCCTGAGTTTCCCTGGCCACTGTGTCCGTCTGCCTGGCAACCAAGTCTGGAGACACTGCTGGGAGACTAAAACATCAAAGCCCCGGGTTCCTGTTTGGTTCGTTCCACCATCGTCCTGCCTGGTGCTGCTACCCAAGCAGTCAAGTCGGTTGTCTCCTGCGCCTGGTTCCAGTGGTCATCCCTCTGCCCTGCCGTCTTCCCTGTCATAGTGTCGTCTGCCCTGCCCTGCTGTTTGAACTGTTTCACACTTCACCTTCCCTGTTGTTTCTAGTTTTGTCATTAAACCCCTTGTCAGCTCATTGCATCTGGGTCCTCATTCAGTATATCCTGACAGAATCAGTGTTACACAGGAAAGCCTGTCAGTGATGTGCTGCAAAGAAAAAGGAAAGCTGAATTTTCATAGTTGGTCATTTTATAATAAATTAATTGTTTTTAAAAGTATTAGTAGTAGTAGTAGTTGTAGTAGAATATATATTTTTTTTTCCTAAACGTAAGTCATGCCCTACTCATAACTTGAAGCATGCTTTACTGGTCTCCAATGTTTCTAGTCAAATCAACATATTTTCCAAGCTAATAATGTAACATTAAAAACCTCTTCCGGAAGCTCAAACATAACAAATGAGAATGAACGTCGTTGGTTACGCAGCACATTTGAGCTTTTGGAGAAGTTTTTTCTTCGTGTTGTTCAAGTTCGGTTGAGCTTCTGCTTATGTTCGCCAGTCGTTGTTTACTTGCAAGTAAAAGTCTAAATTAAATCTGTTCATCATAACAAGCTATCACTTCTCTTCAGAAAATCTGGACTTAACCACTCGATTCATATGGATTCGTTTTCCGATCTCTTTATGAAGTTTTTGAAGCATGAAAGTGGAAGTTACAAAGGCTAACCCTTTAATTCGTTCCTATGGAAGTCAAGCTTCACGCTCGCTCTGCTCCGCACCGGTGAACACGCACCATAAAAGGAAGCGGATGTGTGTCACTACATGGTCAGAGACAGGAGAAAGTGAGAACGCACAGCTGGTATCGTTCAGATATTCTAGCATTGATACATATCGAAATATCAATATTTTTGACACCTGCTCACAGAAGTTATATCATGTAACTCACATGGACAGTGGCAGGAAACTCATCTTCATGTAATGTGTGTAGATGACATCAAGGCCTTGTCCTGAAGAATGTCAGCACCAAGCGCTAGGGATTACATCTGTTAATAAGAGCACAGCCATAACTGTGAGAACTCTAATGATATCTTTACCCCCTGATATTGTATGTTGATATAAGTCAAACATTTTAGAGGCTAAGTGAGTAAGCTGACCAGATTTCTTTGAAAAATAACTTGCATGCCTAAAGTTGTCAACCCCCTGAACCACAGTCAGCATCTAAGGTAAAAAGTATTTAAGAATTTATCAGTACAAAATGCATAGTATGTCACTTGTAAGTCGCTTTGGATAAAAGTGTCTGCTAAATGACTAAATGTAAATGTAAATGTAAATGCATAGAAATAAATAAATAAATAACAGTGGAACACTGTCGTGTGGTGTGTGGGAAACATGACTCAAAACAGAACTAGAGAAAATATATTAATCTTTTTAGTTTATCGTAACTATAAACTATCATAACATTATATGTCACTTTTCACACAGTCTCACTGAGGTTTTAAACTGTGAGACTTCTTTCAAAAACATAAATCTAACAGATCCCAAACTTTTGAACAGTTGTGTATGTTTGAGGTTTTGCTTACTAGTCATAAGGTTTTTAACGTGAGATTTTCTTCGACAGGGTCCTGGCCATCAGCATGGAAGAATCTAGGAACATAGCAAACACTTTATCACAGAGCCTATATAATGTCAGGTTTAATAGAAGGAAACGAACTAAACAGAGGTGAAATGCGGATAGAAAAAGTAGAATTGACAGAATATACATATACAATAATTTCTTAACAGAATTTGTTTTAGGGTTACTTCATTTTACTTTGTTCAGTGTTTCTTACGCTTGGATGTCAGAACCTTACAAACTCTAATAGATAAAAAATAATTATAGGTGAATATTTTGTGGGGTAACACTTTGGTACAGGGAACACGTTTACTATTAACTTTTGCCTAAAACGTTTAATTTACTGCTTTTTAATAGATAGTAAGGAAGTTGTTGTAGTGTTTAAATTTAGGTAACGTTATTGGCAGGATTATGAGAGGTAGAATATAGTCATGCAGAATAAGGCATTAATAAGGCTTTATAAGTACTAACAAACAGTCAGTATGCAAATTAATAAGCATCTAGTAAAAACTGAGAATTGTTCTCCATACTAAAGTGTTACCTTATGCGGAAAAAATGCGTATGAAGTTATTTCATGAGCTTCCTCAGTTCACCTGAGTTTCCTACTTCTCTGTCAGCAGCTCTTGGACCTTTCCCCTCTGTTGATGTAGAATTATTATTTTTTCACTCCTGAAATCACAGAATATTTTTTCTTCAATGTAATTGGTATTAAATTATTTAATATGAAGTTAAATTGTGGTCATTTGTTTACCATGAAAGACCAAAACGTGTTTCAGGTCATTTTCGTGCTTCTTGTACAAGACGTCATCGATTAAGTTCAGTACTCTTTATTTTAAATAAATAAGGCCTAACTCACTTCCAACTACCCATTGGCAGATTGCCAGCAAAACCTTAACAAAATGATTAAAACCTCTCTTCTGCACACAAAGATGAGATTAAAAACTCAAACTTTCATAAGAGCTAAAGTATACAGTTAGCCAACCTCTTCTGAATACGGGTTAGATGCTAACGGTATGCTTTTTCGAAGACACTTAACTATTTCAATATAGAAAATATTCGACAAAAGCGTGTCAAGTAAAAAACGTGTTCAGAACAGTTTTATATTACTTGTGTGATTTTAGGCACTAGACTCACCTGATAGCAGAGAAAACAACGAGAGACAGAGTTTTGCAGCTTGTCAGTTACTGCGGTGCCCCGCCATTTCCATGGTAACTTTCTGCGCGCCAGTGTTTGAATGTTCGACGCACACGCGCATTAAAACACGGCAAAGTCATGCAGCATTTACAAAAACAACAAAAAGACAAATCTACGAACAATTACCAGTTTAATTACCTGGTCCGCTTATTTTGCAGATGTTGGGCTGTGGTGCAGGCAAACAGGACGATTACAAGGAAGATATATATATAAAAGGGTTTTAATTCCGAACAGGCAAGGTGACATCAGACGGGCAGGTAACACACACAGCATACAAAGACGAGAACCGACCGAGACTGAACAAACACAAGGAGAATATCAAGGGGTGAACGTAATTAGGGAGAACTGAAACAGGTGCGGGTGATTAACTAAACAGGTTACACACAATGAGGGCAAATGAACAGAGACACGACAGAACTAAACGTAAACATAACAGTCCATGGGTGTGACATTACACCCCCTCCCCGGAAGGCGCGTCCTCGCGCCGTAGATGGACCAACTGCGGAGGGAGGGAGGGGGCTCAGGTGGAGGACGAGGAGATGAAGGGCGGACCGGACAGCAGACAGACAACATGGCAGACAACAGGAGGAACCAGGGTGGAGTAGATGGTGGGAGGAGCCAGGGAGGAGACAGACGGGACTTGGAGCAGGAGGAGGTGGCTTGGACCCAGGCCGCAGTCGCGCCCACCGCCCATGGTGGAGCCGCTGGAGGGAGCAGCCATGGTGGAGGAAGGGCTGGCGACACCAGGGCGGCGACTGACTGCGGCAGAGCAGGTGGCAGGGGAGACCAGGGCGTAGCTGGAACGCCGACGAGCCAGGGTGACGTTAAGGATCCGGCGGGACGCGGCGACGCTGGCGGCTCTAGCGACCGAGGCGCAGGCGGGGATCCTAAAGCCCGCTGTGGAGCCAGAGCGACAGAAGACCAAGGTGACGTTGGAGGGAGTGAGGACGCCAACGGAGCCAGAGGGACGAAGGGACGAGGCGCAGCCAGAGGAGTGCAGTCCCGCGGCGAGGGCAGGTCGACGAACGACCAAGGCGAAGCCGGAGGGATGAGGGAGCCCGCCGTAGCTGGTGGACTGAAGGGCCACGGTGGAGACGATGGAGGTTGGAGCCAACGAGGAGCTGTTGGACCAACGGGCCAAGGAGGAGTCCTGGTCAAGGAGATGGGAGGCGGAGACCCAGGATCCACTGCCCCCAATGGAGCTGGAGACTGGCAGGCCCACTGCGCGCTTACGCCGTTGATGGAAGGCTGAGGGTGAGCAGAGGGGCTGGCAGGCTGCAGCGGAGATGGCAGATGGATGAGAGGAGGTGGGAGAGGGAGGCTGGGTGGGAATTCAGAACAGACAGATGATTCAGGAGACTCGGGACAGGCAGATGATTCGGGACAGGCAGATGATTCAGCACAGGCAGATGAATCAGGACAGGCAGATGAATCAGAATGTATAGAAATGAACAAATAGTCCTCGGAGCACAGTCCATGCTCACCCTCAGCGGCAGTGCAGTGGGCGGGGCCTTCCTCCTGGCCCTCGTTCTCCACCGCAGGCTCCCTCACGAGCGCTGTTGCCGGCTCACGCGCTTGGTCACACTCACTTCTCTGGTCTGACTCCGTGGCGGGCCTTGGCTCTGTCGCTCCACTTGGTGATGGCTCGTGCGGACGTTCCGTGCCGCGAGATGGTGGCTGGTCTCGCTCTGGGTTCGGAGTGGGACTGGCGAGATCCTCTTCCGGGCCGACGGTGAATAACGAGTTGCAACTCTCCAGCACCCACTCCACAAAGGCAGCGAAATCCACACGCGGACCCTCTCCGGACAACTACGCTCTGCATGTGGCATTCAAGCTCACCTGGTAGAAAGTGCAGAGGCAGTCGTCCGGGAAGTGTGTTTGATATGCGAGTTCCAGGAAGGTCCGCGTGTGGTCCTCCAACGTTTGTTCCTCCTGCTCCAACAGTAGGAGACGAACACCGGGGAGATCCATGGAAGACGGGGGAAAAAATGCAACAAACAAAAACGAAACTAAAAAACAGGAAAACAAACGGAGAACACGCTGCTAATCAATATCACAATTTTGTGGGTCGGTTCTTCTGTCGGGCTGTGTTGCAGGCAAACAGGACGATTACAACGAAGATATATATAAAAGGGTTTTAATTCCGAACAGGCAAGGTGACATCAGACGGGCAGGTAACACACACAGCATACAAAGATGAGAACCGACCGAGACTGAACAAAAACAAGGAGAATATCAAGGGGTGAACGTAATTAGGGAGAACTGAAACAGGTGCGGGTGATTAACTAAACAGGTTACACACAATGAGGGCAAATGAACAGAGACACGACAGAACTAAACGTAAACATAACAGTCCATGGGTGTGACAGCAGATATGTTAAGATAACTTCGGCACTAGAAAGAACATTTCTGAACTAAAAACAAGTTAGGTGACCACTCATCTAGCCCTTCAACTCCGAGAAATTGTGATTACAAACCGCCTGTAGTAAACCAAGTGCCTTAGTAACTTTTAATTGCACAGAATTAAAAAAAAGATTTTGTTTTCTAATTTACCTCAAGCAAAAACTTACCTGTAAACACAGACGCCGTAGTCGTCTTTGCTCTAGTGGGTTGAAAGAGATGAATGATCACGTGAACAGATAAGCGTGGCATCGGCCTTCAGTCATGCGCCGAGCCAAAGCCAACGAGCTGGAAATAGAGCACTGACTGAAGATATTCGCCAATGCCTGGCCGATGCTTCATAGATGTAATAGATTAGAGGCCGGCATACTGATCTGGGGCTGACGTTGGCCACATGTATGTGTGCTATCTGGGAACCTTAGGGATGGTGAAGGTCTATTTTCGAAAACACAAAAAAATAACATTGTTTAAAAAAAAGGTGTAAATTACCGTATACAGCATACTCACAGTTTGTGAAACTACTTGTAGTATATGTATATATGTGAATGGTTCACCCCAGGACACCCCCATATAGTTTGTGAAGTTGGTTTGACCCCAGTGTGTATGGCACGTTGCCAACTTGGCGAGTTAAGTTCATTGCTTACTAGTAAACAAGCTAAGCATTATAACTCCTGTGCATACGTGTCTTCATGTTAACTAAAGTTCAACCAAGACCACAACATGGTGTCAGAAGCCACTATATCTGCTGAATAACATAGGCAAATCAAGTAGTGACTTAAGATCACCCCGTCGCAGGCGAACAGTGAGCAACAGCACTGCCAGATTATTCTAGCGAGCCCAACGTGCTAAAGAGACGGACAAAATGTAAGTGCTTCATCCACCGCCACCTTTGTCTCTGACAGGGAACTTGGCTGAAAATGGGAACAAAGATTTAATTTGTATCTTACTGTCTCAGCTCTAGTGGACAAACTTGAGACGAGACAGATTGCTGTGCTACTGCATTGCATAGAAGAAGAGGCGCTAGACATTTATAACTCGCTCGAGATCGAATATGAGGATCCACAATGTAAAAAATGATTAGAGGTCCTCGCAGCACTGTGAAAATACTGTGCTCCACGAAAGAATACCTTTGAACCTTTGAACGACATCAGTTCTTGGCCCACACATTCCCTGAACAAGCAGGCATAGACAAATTCGTCACAGAGCTAACAAACAAAGCACACACATGCGAATTCTGAGAAACTGAAGATCTCATGATACGAGAAAAAATTGCATGAACGATTGCTATCCATAATATGATTTGACACTAAAGCTAAAGAAGTCACGAGGGCACAAATTACAGCTATGGCAGTATCATCAGAAACACAATTTGTGCATGCCATTACAAAAAAGGGCCTGCAGCCTAAATGGAAATCAAACAAACCAGCATTGCACAAACAAATGGCAACGCCAACTGACCGGTAAATCGAGAGCTTCACCTTGCAGCACAGCTCCTTCTTCAAAACGACAGACCGGTACACCGACTGCATTACTGCAGAAGCTGCACCGATCCGTCTGTCAACCACACCCTCCTTCCTTCCCTCACTTGTGAACAAAACCCCAAGATACTTGAACTCCTCCACTTGAGGCAGGAGCTCTCCACCAACCTGAAGAGGACAAGCCACCCTTTTCCGACTGAGAACCATGGTCTCAGACTTAGAGGTGCTGATCCTCATCCCAGCCACCTCACACTCGGCTGCAAACCGTCCCAATGCACACTGGAGGTCCCGGCCCGATGGAGCCAACAGGACAACATTATCTGCAAAAAGCAGAGATGAGATCCTGTGGTCCCCAAACCAGACTCCCTCCGGCTCCTGACTGCGCCTAGAAATCCTGTCCATAAAGACTATGAACAGGACCGGTGATAAAGGGCAGCCCTGCCGGAGTCCAACATGCACTGGGAACAGGTCTGACTTACTGCCGGCAATGCGAACCAAGCTCCTGCTCCCATACAGGGACCGGACAGCCCTTAGCAAAGGGCCCCGGACCCCATACTCCCGGAGCACCCCCCACAGGGCGCCACGAGGGACATGGTCGAATGCCTTCTCCAGATCCACAAAACACATGTGAACTGGTTGGTCAAACTCCCATAGACCCTCCAGCACCCTAGAGAAGGTATAGAGCTGGTCCAATGTTCCACTACCGGGACAAAAACCGCATTGTTCCTCCTGAATCTGAGGTTCGACTATCGGCCTTATTCTCCTCTCCAGTACCCTGGCATAGACTTTCCCGGTGAGGCTGAGGAGTGTGATCCCTCTGTAGTTGGAACACACCCTCCGGTCCCCCTTCTTAAAAATAGGGACCACCACCCCGGTCTGCCAGTCCAGAGGGCACTGTCCCCAACCGCCACGCGATGCTGCAGAGGCGTGTCAGCCAAGACAGCCCCACAACATCCAGAGACTTGAGGTACTCAGGGCATACCTCATCCACCCCCGCTGCCTTGCCACAAAGGAGCTTTTCAATTACCTCAGTGACTTCAGCTTGGGTGATGGGTGAGTCCACCTCTGAGCCCTCGGCCTCTGCTTCCTCAGTGGAAGACGTGTCGGTGGGATTGAGAAGATCCACAAAGTATTCCTTCCACCGCCCAACGATGTCCCCAGTTGAAGTCAGCAGATTCCCACCCCCACTGTAAACAGTGTTGGCAGGGCACTGCTTCCCCTTCCTGAGGCGCCGGACGGTTTGCCAGAATTTCTTCGGGGCCGACCGATAATCCTTCTCCATGGTCTCACCGAACTCCTCCCAGACCCGAGTTTTTGCCTCCACAACTACCTGGGCTGCAGTCCGCTTGGCCTGCCGGTACCCGTCAGCTGCCTCAGGAGTCCCCCAAGCCAACCAGGCTCGATAGGCCTCCTTCTTCAGCTTGACGGCATCCCTTACATCCGGTGTCCACCACCGGGTTCAGGGGTTGCCACCACGACAGGCACCGGAGACTTTACGGCCACAGCTCCGAGCAGCCGCGTCGACAATGGAGGTAGAGAACATGGTCCACTCAGACTCAATGTCTCCAGCCTCCCTCGGTATCTGGTTGAAGCTCTGCCGGAGGTGCGAGTTGAAGATCTCTCTGACAGGGGACTCGGCCAAACATTCCCAGCAGACCCTCACAGTACGTTTGGGTCTGCCGAGTCTGTCCAGTTTCTTCCCCTGCCATCTGATCCAACTCACCACCAGGTGGTGATCAGTTGACAGCTCTGCCCCTCTCTTCACATGAGTATCCAAGACATACGGCAGGTGGTCAGATGAAACAACTACAAAGTCGATCATTGACCTCCGCCCTAGGGTGTCCTGGTGCCACATGTAATGGTGGACACCCTTATGCTTGAACATGGTATTTGTTATGGACAAACTGTGACTAGCACAGAAGTCCAATAACAGAACACCGCTCTGGTTCAGATCAGGGGGGCCGTTCCTCCCAATCACGCCCCTCCAGGTATCACTGTCGCCGCCCACGTGAGCGTTGAAGTCCCCCAGTAGAACAACAGAGTCCCCATTCGGGGCGCTTTCCAGCTCCCCTCCCAGAGACTCCAAGAAGGCCAGGTACTCTGCACTGTCATTCGGCCCATAAGCACAAACAACAGTGAGAGCCCTGTCCCCGACCTGAAGGCACATTGAAGCGACCCTCTCGTTCACCGGGGTAAACTCCAACACATAGCGGCTGAGCTGGGGGGTTATGAGAAAGCCCACACCAGCCCGGCGTCTTTCTCCGCAGGCAACTCCAGAGTAGTGGAGAGTCCAGTCTCTCTCAAGGAGTTGGGTTACAGAGCCCATGCTGTGCGTGGAGGTGAGCCTGACTATCTCTAGTCGGTATCTCTCGACCTCCCGCACAAGCTCAGGCTCCTTTCCTGCCAGCAAGATTACGTTCCATGTCCCTAGAGCCAGATTCCATGTCCGGGGTGCTAATATACATAAATTAACTAGACTAATAACTACTGATCTTTGCAACGGCATGAATCAATAATATATAGAATAAGCTGGACAATGACGCCATTTTCTTTGGGAGATGCTGTGCAGCCAAAAATGATTTGCCAATTATTAATGTAAAGCTGCTTTGTCACAATTGCATTGTAAAAAACACTATATAAGTAAAGGTGAATTGACTTGACTCGACTTGATGTTGTTCCTGATCATCCCTGCGAGGGATGAAATGATCTCCGTAAACGGCCAAGTTGGCGGAGTCTGCATGACGGCGATGGTTCTCCTTCTTTCTTCCTGGGTTTAGGTGCCAGTGTAACAAAGTCAATGAATCAATACTCAGGAAGGAAGGGGACAGGGTCGGTGTTACTGTGACTGCGGGGGTTTTATTATAAACAATAAACACATTTCATTGTTTTAATATTATTTATATGTTCATAATCAAATGTATATTGCGTTTGAGAAAGTATAAGCTTCATGAGCCAAGTCTGTATGAACATGTAGTGTCGTATAGTAAGCACAGGCAAGGGGAGATAATTTTGGCTTCACTGGAATGTATGTGTGTACATGTATTCTGAAAGGCTGCACGTAGCACATGTTTCAGCTGATCCAGTTGCTCCATGATGTAAACATCTATTGATGTACAGTATTCCCTATTAGGAGGGTAGAATGTGTATATATGAAGTATACGTTCTATTTTAAAGAAACCAACTTGTTTTTCTGCACCTTGTAAGGAATTGTAAGATCCCTAGTCATGGTATATAAGCTTGATGTAACACACTGTTCCTCAGAGAAGCACATGAAGATGGCCTGAAGACAATAGAACAAACTTCTCTCCTGACACACATAAAAGTTTTCCTTGACAAGGCAACTTGGTATCTGGTCCTGTGATTCAATTATATGGGGACAAAAGCTGTAATTTCAGATGAACAGTGCATACACCAGCACTCAGTCTGTCACAAAATCACAGTCCCTTCAAAATATCAAATGCTCTCCAGAGCTCCTGTTTGTGCCCACCAGCCAGCAGTCCTTCTCTCTCCCTCTTTCGCTTCTCACTGGCCTCTTTATGCGCTCTCTCCACCCCAATCATTTACATTGACATTTACATTTAGTCATTTAGCAGACGCTTTTATCCAAAGCGACTTACAAGAGAGGAAAACAAACAAGCGATTCTTCATGAATTGGCAAATAACACAGGAAGTGCTCACAATACAAGTTTCATACATTGCTCAGTAACATAAGCTAGAGTAGGAAGGGAAAAAAGGGAAGGAAAGGGTTTTTTTTATGAAGGGATCAAGTGTTCACGGAAGAGATGAGTTTTCAGCTGTCTCTTGAATATTGCCAGGGATTCTGCGTTCCTGATGAAAGTAGGGAGATCATTCCACCAGCAGGGAGCAGTGAAGGAGAATGTTCTGGAGAGTGATTTTGTGCCTCTCTGTGAAGGTACCACAAGCCTTCGCTCCTTTAGTGATCGCAGGCTTCTGGTGGGGACATAGCGTTGTAGCAGTGTGTGGAGGTAGGAAGGTGCAGAGCCTGTGGTGGATCTGTAAGCAAGCATCAGCGCTTTGAACTTGATGCGAGCAGCGAGGGGTAGCCAGTGCAGAGAGATGAAGAGGGGCGTAACGTGGGCTCTCTTAGGCTCGTTGAAGACAAGATGAGCAGCAGTATTCTGGATCATTTGAAGAGGTTTGATTGCACTGGAATCAGACACAGGTGTTTGTCATTTGTTATTAACCCACTTAACCCACTTACTCTCTTCCGCTGCCCACCTTGCTGAACCACGCCCCCCTCACTACAAGCTGCTGTGCAGCCGAAAATGATTTGCCAAATATTAATGTAAAGCTGCTTTGCCACAATTTGCATTGTAAAAAACCGCTATATAAGTAAAGGTGACTTGACTTGACTTACCTGGGCCATATTATCACTGCAGAAGGAGTGAAGTCTGATGAGTCGAAGGTTTCAGCGATATTGCGATTTCCCCCTCCCACTGACAGAAAAGCCCTTCAATGTCTGCTAGGTAAGATACGCTACCTGTCGCAATACATTCCCAATGAAGCCACCCTCACTTTACCACTCAGGCTGTTGCTAAGGAAAGATATAGAATGGCAGTGGCATCCTGAACAGCAGTCAGCACTTGAAAAACTCAGAACAGCCATAACAACTGTATCTGTTCTAGGGCATTTTGAGCCAAAGGAGCCTATAGAAGTGCAGGCAGATTCCTCAAAAGATGGCTTGGGGGCTACTCTAATGCAGAAATGACAATCGATTGCATATGCTTCGAGAGCGCTATTTGCGGCTAAAAAGAACTATGCCCAGATAGAAAAAGAACTACTGGCCAAAGTGTTTGCTCTGAAAAAGTTCCACCAGCATATTTACTGTGTGTCCATTAGAGTTCAGTCGGATCACAAACCACTTGAGGCAATATTATCCAAACACATAGGTGCTGCATCAGCACGTCTCCAAAGAATGATGCTTCTGCTGCAAAGGTATGACATTCACATTGTTTACACTCCAGGCAACCAGATGCTCATCGCAGACGCCCTGTCCAGAGCATACATTCAGTCTGATGCAACAGAGAGTCTAGACCTGAGCGAAGAGAAAGCCATCAACGCAGTGAATGGAGAATCTCTCTATGGTAACATCATGCACATGATCCAACAAGCCACACAGTCAAATCCTGAGCTTTACCTGATATGGCAGCTACATGAGCCAGGGTGGCCAGACAGAAAGAAAAATGCCCCATTGGCTGCTCAAGCTTACTGGCTAGTCAGGCACACTATTATCATAGATGATGAAGTACTCATGAAAGATGATTGCATTATCATCCCTCGTGCACTGCGACCAGAAGTGCTGAAACGACTTTGTGCAGCACATCGGGGTATACATTGATCTCTAGCTCACGCCAGATCATGCTTCTACTGGCCAGGACTCACTGAAGCCGTACGTCACATGGTAGAAGCCTGTAGTTGCTGTCAAGAGAGTTGTCCTGAAAATCAAAAGGAGTCAGCACTGATCCTCACTTAGCTTTATTGACTCCCTGCAACACTCCTGTCACTGGTCTCAAATACTCTCCAACCCAGATCCTTGTGGGTAGAGTCTTATGGGTAGAGTTCTGCAACCTACACGGCTTCACACTCCAAATACACATCACTAAGCTGTGACAATTAACTCAGAAATGAGACGGCTGTAAGGAGACGCCCCCCAGGTCTGCTTGATTGGAAGACGTTTATGGCAAGAAATTTGGTGAATCAACAAAGGGGTCCTCCCTTTGTTCCACAATCACAAGCTCAGACCCGGCGGAACTGACATGTAAAGCCTTTACCTTAAAAGGAAGAAAGTGACTTTGGGGAGGCGTTACAAGGCCCCATATTCACAGCAGGGCCCCAGACACATCGGCACGGAATACCGTTTATGCATTTCAAAGACACTGCAGAGTTCCCTGTGATAACTCAGGGACTTCCAGAAAATGAATTCACTCTCTCCAACAAAACAGTCTAAAACTGCCAATGATATGATTTAGTTACTAGCAAGTAGCCTTAGACATCATGTATGTACTATGTGTGTTTTCTTTTTATAGCTTGTGAATTTCTTTTTGTGTTTTTAAACATTTAGTACAGATAGACTTATAGGAAAGTCTAAAAGGAAGTATATGCTATTTGGTATCTGTGTGATGGATAATTGATTTCCTGTAATTTGATGCAAGTATATTGTTTGTAAAATGCACAACATTTGGACTGTGCAAGTTGATTTCCCTTGAGCTTAACCAAGCCCTAAGAAGTTTGGGTACAATGGACATTATGCTAATCACACACAGGAACCGCCCAAAGTGATACCTGGTTGGTGGAAACACCTGGAGGGAGTGGTCAGTGAAACATGCTTAAAACTCAACGATTCGCATTTCCACGTGCTTGCCGCTTGCCTTTTCTGCTTTTGCATTTGGTTTTGGTCTTGGCGTTTGCCTTGACCTTCGGGTGATTCGTGTGACCTCAACATCGTCCTGCAACATGATAACCCCTTCAAGAACTCTTTAAGACTCATCGACTTCCCTGTACGAGCCGTCGTTGCAGCTGCTGAAGAAAAACCCTCTCGGGGTCCGTTTGCTTCAGCAACTTCACCAGAGACGCAGAGAAACTTGGTTGCGTAGCAACGTGTAACCCGGCAACAAACCCACGCGGCTCTCCCTCCGGCAACGGCAACCATCCTTCATCGATCCCGAACGCGACAAAGACTGACCTCCAGCCAATCAATGCGCAGAGATCCACGTGCAAATCCATCACGAAGAGAGCGTGCGCTCGCGAAATGCAAGTATCACAATCTCCTCAATCTTGCTGAAACTGGTGCAATTTTTATTAAGCAAATGAATTTAGGTTGAATTGCTAGTATTAATTCTCTCAGGTTGCGGTTAAGGAAGTAGTATTGAACGTTAGATATTTGGGACTCCAACCACCCTCCGTAACAAAATCCAATTTCCCCGTAACTGTGTGAATGAGTGTGTGTATGTGTTTTCGTTAGATTAGTTTGTGTGTATTAGAGTAGCTTAATAAAGTCTTATTTTAACTTTTCACCTATACAAGTGTCTCGTGTTGTGTGCTTACAAGTTACTGCCTTAAACTGTCGATTACGTTACCTTGCTCTTATTGGTAATCATAACTGTATATTATTCCCGTTGGCCACGGGATAATATTCTGTCCAGAACTGATAAAGTACCTTAACCTCAATTTGCCGGTGGACGAATAATTGAAAAGGTGTTAAATATTAATTCGGAATAATTTTATATTTATTTCATCGGTTCTTATTCACTGTAATTCAATTACCTTTGAGTTATGCTGATCTTAGATCCCAATTCCTTGCAGGTGGCGACAATGATGATGAATGATGATGATGATTATGATGATGAAGTTCATGACAATGATGTGATGATGATAGTGACTCATGATGATCATAGTATTTATGGTTGAGTTTCATTTGAATTATGATTCCGATTCTGCTTATTAATTCTGTTTCTTGAACTCCTGCGGGAGCGTAAGGGAACGTCACTGCTGCGGCAGTGGAGGCATTAAAGATACTGAGCTCCTGCAGGAGCATGAGGGAACATCGCTATTGATGGCGTTGGGAGGCGACAATGATGATGAATGATGATGATGATGATGATGATGTGATGATGATAATAGTGACCGATGATGATCATGGAATTTAAGGTTGAGTTTCATTTGAATTATGATTCCGATCCTGCTTATATATTCTGTTTCTTGAACTCCTGCTGGAGTGTAAGGGAACATCACTGCTGCAGCAGTGGAAACATTTACAAAAGACAGTGAGGTCCTGCGGGAGCAGAAGGAACATCACTATTGATGACGTTGAGAGACGATGATTGATGATTATGAGAACGATGACCAAAAGTGATGATTATGACAACAATGACAATGATGATAGTGATGATTAAGGTATGATGACGATAGTGACGATGATGATAATTATGGTTAGCTATCATTCAATTTTAATGATTCAGATTCTGCTCATTGGTTCTGATTATTGAGCTCTTGCGGGAGCATGAGAAAACATCACTGCTGCAGCGGAGACATTTAAAATATGACGACGATGATGCTAGCGAGTGATGAAGATGATGATGAATAATTAAGGTTAGGTATCATTTAAATTTTAAATGATTCCAATTCTGCTTATTGGTTCTGATTGTTGAGCTCCTGCGGAAGCGAGAAGGAACGTCACTGTTGCGGCAGTGGGGAATTTCCAAATAAACTCCTGTTTATTTCCACAGAGCTCCTGTGGGACCGTGAAGAAATATTACTATTGATGATGTTGAAAGACAATGATGATGATGGTGATGATGTTGACAGACAACGACGATGACGACGTTGAGATGAAATATGGTGATAATGATGAAGAATATGGTGGCTGAAAATGATGACGTTGAAATGAATGATGATGATGAAGAACATGGTGGCCGATGATGATGACGTTGAGATGAATTATGATGATGACGATGAAGAACATGGTGGCCGATAATGATGACGTTGAGATGAATTATGGTGATGATTAAGAGCATGGTGACAGATGATGATGATGATTAAGGTTGGGTGATTAAGGTTAATATTTGAATTTGAATGATTCCACTTTTGCTTATTGATTGTAATTCTTGAGCTCCTGCGGGAACGTGAAGGAAAATCACGGCTACGGCAGTGGTGAAATTTCCAAAGAAACTGAGCTCCAGTGGAAGCAGAGGGAACATCACAGTTGACGAAGTTGAGAGATTATGATGCCAATAATTGTCATGATTAATTTTCAACAAACAATCATCATAATTACAGTATGTTGACTGACGGTAATGATGGTCATAAAGCTAGAGATGATGATGCTCGCTGTTGCAGTTAAAGATGAAGATGATCATGATGATGACAATAGTGACCAATGTTGATTATAGTAATGTGACCTATGATAATAGTGACTAATGATGATCTTTATAATTAAGGTTATCATTTGAATTTTATTGATTCCAATTGCGATTCCGATGCTGAATGATTCCGATTCTTGAGCTCCAGAGGGAGTGTGAAGGAACGTCACTGCTGCGGCAGTGGAGAAAATTTTCAAAATGGAGCTCCTGCAAGAGCGTGGAGGAACGTCACTGCTGTGACAGTGGAGAAAAGGTGCTTCGAGACAAATTGGATGGAGAAGCATATCTTCTCTGGAAGCTTAAGGGGCCGTTCACATATCGCATTTTATCAGCTTACGCATATTCATTATTTCCTATGTAGGCGTGCAGCAAGCTTTTTTTCCAGGCATCTCAACTTCTCAGAAAGCCACAAGCGCACCGCAGGTTGTGTGACAGGAAGCATCCAATCAACCCTTTCCTTTACCCTAACGATAGCCTATTGACCTCAGACAAACGCAGAGTCGTTGTGCGGGAGAGATGGTTTCACAGCAGAAGCTTGGTGATGCTTGGGGCAATTTTTCTTAAAAGATTATCAAACTGGTCCTTGTCAACTGAAATAGACTTTGAATCTCTCATTGTCCAGACGGAGATCTTGGATGAGTTTGTGAAATTCTTCGTGGTGCACCCAAACACTGCGGGAGTTTGTTTTTTCTACTCCATAAATAAATCTTGTACTAGAGCTTCTGCAAGGGCTTTTCGGTGATGGAAATCCATTAAAATTACCGCATAGTCGTGGAGAAAGCTGTTCATGGTTGCATAGCAATGACAAACACTTCAGAAATGCAAGCTCCCGAACGCTTGCAAAAGAAGGAGGAATCGGCGTGGCCGCGCTTTCCATGCTTTTTTAGGCGCGATATGTGAACGGCCCCTAAGGTAGTATTGCTGTTGCAGCAGTTAAATAGTGAAGTTGGTTCCTGCTGGAGCACGTGGGTGGGTGCTGCTGCCGCAGTTAGGATGGAAATGTTTCCACTATAAGTGGATTGGTGGTGTTAAGTAGATAAAGTGCACATGTAGTTAGAACATCTGAGGAAAACAAAAGCCAATATGAAGATTGCATCGAGTATTCGGGCGATGTTGATGGAATCATACTTGTAGGTTCTTGATGCCATTGAGATGAGACATGAATTAGGTGATGGTAAGCAGAGAAAATTGGGAAATGCAGGTTGTATGTGAAGTGGATAGCCTTAAAACACTTCCTTGCAGTTAGGAAGATTGGAGCGTTCTAGGAGAAATGGCTAGCAGAATGGAACTGAGAGAGGCATCATGGAAGGGTTTTAGTGGGTGATTTATGGAAAGATGAGTTCTGAGTAGTGAGAAACTGGGTTTAACCCTTTAAACCCGAACTTTTCCGCCGGCGGGCAAACCCCCCCCCCCCCCCGAAAAAATTCATAATCATATTACTAAGCAACCACTTGGAGGAATGACACAAAAAAGGTATCATTTTAAAGCTTATAAACTCAGCTTTTTAATGCAACCAGTCATTGCTTTCAACTCTTAACGAGTGCTGAGTTATCACTCTAAAACCGAGTGTACCGCCCGCAAGCAAATCATACCTATAAAAATATTAATAATCATATTTTTCAAAACTCCAGCCTTCTTCATCACAAAATAGGTATCATTTGAAAGCTTAGAGTCTGAATTTTACAATGAATGTACGCACTTTGAATAAATCCTAAGTACTGCAGAGTTATTTACTGAAAAGTAAAAATTTATGATTTTGTAATTAGTATTATGTTCGCCAATGTGTCAAATGCATCATATAGCTCAGATAATCATGTGTTATATGTCATTTCTCATGGAGTAGAATACAACGAGCATAATTGTTTTGGGCTTTGACTAAACTTGAGTGATTTTTTTGTACGTGAAACCCCACAAGACCCAAATGTAAAAAATAAACTGATGCAGCATTTGTCACGTTTTGGCTCCTAACGTCATGAAACATGCACCGATTGTGGTAAATTGGGCATCGTTATTTACAGCAGATTCTCATGATAAAAATGAGTCCAACATCGTCATAATCCAATGAAGCGATCACGAGATATCGATCGCGCAATTACGACACATAAACCTCCACAGGCGCACAGCTGCTATAGCTAAAACTAAATGTAGCTATCAAGTGGCATTTCAGCATAAAACTTCATGAAACAGGCATAGATTGAGGAAAATAGCACATCAGTACTTACAGTGGATGCTCCCGATTGAAATGACGCCAAAATCAACGGATTACCACGTGTGGCTCACGTGCTACTCCACGTGAAAGTGCGATTTTAAAATTACCCACTAGGGGGCGACGAGGGCTAAACAAAAAAGGCCACCTTGATTCCAAATGCTCCAACTTTTGAATACTTCATGGGATCACCACAAATTAGATATCCAGATGCAGGTCTCATATAGAGGAACATCCCCCAAAAAAGAATTTTCCTCCTACCTCATTTCATTTCTGAGTTATTGCATATCAAATATGATATATGAAATGGGAAAACTGTAATTTTTTTTTATTTTTTCAGCGGTTTCTCAGCAAGACATTGTCCGAATTTAATTATTTTTTTTATTTAAAAGAGTAAAAACTTGTTTCAAATGATACCAACCTTTTGACTCTCCTTGTAAGAGATTTGGAGTTATGAGTCATTATTTCGGTGCATGTCAAAAATAAGATAAAAAAAATCAAAAATTTTAAATTTGTTCCAAATGCTGTAACTTTTGAAAACGTTATCCGATCACCTCAAAATTTGAGCCAGATACAGCTCACATATAGAGGAACATCACAAAAAAAGAATGAACTCCCAACCATATTTTATTCATTTTTAATTCCTTTTTAAATATAAATATATGAATGTTTTTCATTTTTTCCATTTTTTTTTTTTTTGGCTGTTTATTTGCTGTTTCTCAGCATACGAATGTCCAAATTAAAAAATTTGGATGAGAAAAATAGATGAGATGGATATAAATGAATCAGAACATCAAACAGACACTTGACTATGGCTCTTTTGATTTGGGCACACATGCAGTCTATTAGTTTAAGCCTGTTAACTGTCTAGCCCTGCCCTAGCAACCATTTAGAGCACCCTAGCAACCCAAACCCAAAGAGTGATATCTTCAAACCTGAACATCATAGGGTTGGTTTATACCATTCATACTGGCAAGCAGCCTTTGGAGGATCATCACTGGTAGCTGCCAAGCCACTCCCTAGCAACCAAACAAAGTACCCTAGCAACTGTTTAGCAAGACCTATATCTCTGCATCAGAACGTCGTACAGACATGGTCGTTGGGTCTTTTGACTCATGCTAGCAAACTGGACTTCTAACATGCTACACATGCTAGCAGTGAATAGCTACATGCTAATACTGATTAGCTAAGTGCTAGAGTGGCCTGAGAACATGCTAAGAACTCTATAAAAACTCCATAGTAACTATCTGTGACAATAGCAACCACCTACCATCCATCCAGAACACCCTAGCAACCGCCTAGCAACACGGTAGCAACCACCCAGAACACCCTAGCAATCACCTAGCAACACCTTAGCAACCACCCCAAGTACCTTAGTAACTGCCTAGCAACTAGGGCTGCAACAACTAATCGATAATAATCGATAATGAAAATCATCGACAACGATTGTAATTATCGATTAGTCGGGTCTGCCCACGTGCACGCGAAACGTCCGCCAGTCTTGTCAAATTACAGCACTGAATAACGCATTTCTATGGACAAAATGCATTTAAAAACAGTGGAGGAAACAGAGTGAGCTGTTGCGGGAAAGATGCGTGATCCAAACTGCCCAAAACATGAGAACTCTTTATTTGAAGCTTCAAGCTAATGCATTAGCTCCGTGTTTAGCATGGCTTGCTTGACAGATGCGCGCGTGTCCTCAGCGCAAAACGTTCATTCTACAGCGATATCATTATCAGTACATGTTTCAAATTCACGCGAGCATTTCCGTTTTGCATAAAGGTTTGTCCTGAAACTTTACGTTACTGAATGAGCGCCGGCGCGCGCGCACCCGCGTCAGACTGACTGAACGCGGAGAGAGGGAGACAATTAATGTTCAACGCAAAAATATTTATTTTTCTGAAATATCTGTTGTTGACAGTTCAGTTTAGGTCTAAAAATCAGTATGTCATTCAGGAATTCATGGGAGTAGTAACTGTAAAGGGATAACAGCATGTCACTGAATAAATGTAAGACGTTTCTATTATTTACAGGATAAAGAAATGACAGGAAGAGGTTATGTGTGTGTTCCTGCAGATCATTTCTCTTGGCTGTTGGTTAACACTGAGTTTGTGTTTTTGATTTTCTTCATTATCTTATTTTTTAATGTAGAGATTTAAACTATATTCACTATATACAGTGCTTAAATTTATTAGACCACCTAAACTAACGGTACTGGTGATTACCAAAATCATTTTTATTTTTCTGTAACGGTTAACACACCGGTAAGCTGTTTAGTCACAGTAGTATTTCTAATGCTAAAATATAAATGTTGTCGTCATGAATTCTCAAATTTACTGTTTCACAAAAAAGGCAGAAAATTGGGCATCTTTTTTCAGATGCCCAATTACAGTCAATAACAGAGACTGTGGAAAAGTACATGAAAACAATGCCAGCAAGAATGCAAGCTGTTATCAAAGCCAAAGGAGGCCAAACAAAATATTAAGTGGTATACAATATTTATATAATATATAAATATATTTATATTTATAAAATATAAACACTTTAAAGTGTTAATAATGACTTTTTGTCAGATCCCTAAAATATTTGTGTTTTCTGTTCTGTGTGGTAGTCTAAGACATTAAGCACTGTGTGTGTTCATAGCATTCATTTGGCACATGTTTGAAGAACATTGGGCAGAATGTGTAATAATTTGTTTTTAGTCAATAAAAAAAAAAAAAAAAAAAATTAGGAATTTTATCCGATTAATCGAAAAAATAATTGGCCAACTAATCGATTATCAAAATAATCGTTAGTTGCAGCCCTACTAGCAACACCCTAGCAACCACCCAGGTTACTATAGCAACCACTTAGCAACCACCCAGAACACCCTAACAACCGCCTAGGAACATCTTAGCAACCACCCCAAGTACCTTAACAACACACGAAGCGTTGTGTTTATACCGACGGATGACGATGCGCTGAAGATGAGTCTTCCCCTTAGTGCCCTCCAAAACAAACATTCCAATTCAGTGGATGTCTGGATGTCAGGGATAATGGATAAATATAGAGCAAGTCCACAAACACTCGAGTTTGAAAAGATATGTCTGGCAGATTTTGCTTCGGAATATCGTATTGTGTATGGTCAGCAAACGAAAGGGAAAAATGTCCCTGTCTAAAAAAAATTTTTTGTTTGTCTAAAAGATTTTGACAACTAGTTCAACATTTTTGTATGTAATGACTCAAGCAATGAAATGAGGACTATTAGTTGTATATGGAATGACTCTTCAGCATTAACAAGTATAGCCAATTTTGACTGATATGACATAAGCAAATGATAATGTTATAAAACAGCAGAGAGTTGTATGAAAGCAATTGTTGCATGTCCAAAAGCATTTGCAATTTGTTGGAAGGAATGAGAAACTGCTACTATGATGTGCACAACTGACTAAATGTTGTGGAGGTTGATCTAACTGTTGTGCAAATGTAAATAGTGCTGTGAGAAATGCACCAAAGTGACTGAGAAAAACTGTAAACTGCCATTGTATGTACTTTTCTAAGCCATTTAAATTTATTCAAACTCATGAACTCATTTAATCTATCTATCATCTGACTATTTCTATCTACCTATCTATCATTTGATCACATCTATCTATCTATCCATCTATCAAAACTTCTAAAGTAAAACTTTAACAATTTCAAACTTTAAGCTTTTGAAACTTCAGACTTTCTAATTAGTTTTTTTAAAGCCAACTTGAGTTTGTTTCAACGACCTTTTCTATCTAGTTCCAACTGCAATTTTGAATAAGACTTTAAAATGTTTTATATTCTTTTTTTTCTAGGAGTTGTACACCCATACAAATAATGTAATAAGGTTGTTTATTTTAAAATTGTTATAATAGGTCTTTTTTTTTTTTTTTTTTTGCATTTTTAGCTGAACGTTTTTTCTACCCCTGTAGGAGTAGACAATAAAGCCCAAAATGTGGCAAGGGATGGAGTTTAGGACCGTGCGATTATTGCTGCCTTTCACTGAGTTCTGACACGCAGCACAGTAACACAGCCTACGTGAACAAAAACGCTTTCAAGTTATCTACCGCGTGTTTCAACAGAATTTCACATGCTTCAGTACAACTGGTTAAATTATCATTTGCTACCGTTTGCTGTATTTTATCATAAAACGAAAGGTTTCTTTGCTTCAGTTTCTCTTGTAGAATACCACTGTATATCATCGATAAAAACAAAGAACAACGCCGTAACTTCTCGTCTTCTCATGTTAAATGGCGAGAACAGCAGTGCTCATCTTTTTCCTCACTCTCATACATGTTGTATATGGTCAGTTAGAAGATGTGATTATTGATCGATACTTTATACCAACACACTGTTCGCGAGAGGTTCAGGTCGGAGACTATGTTCGGTATCAGTACAACGGCACATTCAAGGATGGACGAAAGTTTGAGTCAAGGTGAGTGAACTTTAAATGCAATAATTTATATGCTAAAAAAATCCTAAAGCTGAGTTGTGTGGGTTCGCTGTAATCATAGCTAGTTGTAATTATTGCGTTATTGTAGGGCCCAAGCCCCAAAGGGACGGAGGTCCTAGATTGTTTTCCTAATGATTATTATTATTATTTTCCCGACTTCTCGGGCACTTTTGGGACCCTTAACGTGCTCAAAAACTCGTGATAATTTCAGAAAAAGTACCTGAAGCTGGTAGCCGGGCGTGTCAGGGCGACTCGACAGCGCCCCTGGAATGGGGTTGAAACTGGTATTTTCTTTTGAGTGATTTCTTTTATGTTATTTAAATGATTTGAAATTATTAACGTAGGCCTAATAATAAACACCATTTAGTAGCACAATTTTCTACCTTTTAATCACACATCAGAAATGAACCGCCACTCTGTGCTGCAAATAATGAATTTAACTCTTGCAAATACAATTTTTTTTTCTTACCAAGAAAAAAATAATTTAAAACCAGAATATAAGGCCTCATATTAATACAAATTTTGTGAAATATTTTCAATAGGGGTACCAATGGGCATGTTTATGGTTAGGACAATATATCAATAAAATAGCTACACAGGGTTCCAGACTACGACCAAAATGGTCGCATATGCGACCATTTTTTGAGAATGTGCGAGTTAAAATTTTGTGGTTGCATTTGTGCAAGTGCATGATCATGTTCTCCGCGCGTATGTAATGACCTTTCAGCAGCTGTTGCCGTCCGTAACGTTTTTGTTTTTAAAATGAACAAAATTTATATGATGAACAAGCACATCATGAATCCAGACCGTATATTTTTGTCCTTGTTGTAATAAGTGTTTATATTCAGACTATTTGAGACCGGGCTCGGCTCGGTTTCAGTACTTGCATGACTCGTCATTGACAAAAACAGAGAAGTAGCACCGGCTACAATGTTCTTCTGCAAGACACATGCAGTTCTATTTATTAACCGCTAGAGAGCGAACGTACACCGCGCATTGCTCAATGATGAAGAAATGCGCCCGTTAGGAATTCAGGAAATTTTGGAATTAAGCAATATAAAAATGAAAAGGTCAATAGGTGAATACTTTAAAAAACAATTCAAAAAAACAAAACAAAGCTTGAAGGACAAGGATGCTGGTGCAAAGGACGAGCCAGCATACAGAGACCGCTAATGATGAGAGCACAGGTAGAAAGGCACTACTTCCAATGGCTTAGACCAGGGTTTCTCAATAGGCGGCCCGCTGGTCAAGAGAGACCATGTTTGGCCCGCGCTAATGTCAAATAGTGTTGTCAAGGTAATATATATAAGCACGTCTGTTGTGAAAATTAAAACGCAGCATGCCATCATTGCTTACATTGCATGACCACTGGTGTATTGAAAATGCTTGTGCTCCACGCCAATGGACACATGCAGCTAATCTGTCAGCGACTCAAAAACTGATTAAGCAATATAGATGACTCAAATGTGAATGGACTGAAGATTTTGGGTTTATTTTGTCTGACCAACCACAACAATGAAAGAAAGTAAACTATGTGAAAAAGTATAGTGTTTGCTTTTATATTATTAGTTCAAGAAAGGTAAACTTAAGGCTAATATTTTCTCTTTTACCTTCAATATTAGCAAATACATATCATTAAAACAAATCTATGAATATCTAATTAACATTTAATTTTACAGACCTTGCAGATTTATTAGAATACAACAGTGAGATTTTCTGAAGTGATTGTAACTAGAGATGTTCTGATACCCTTTTTCCCTTCCCGATACCGATTCCGATACCTGGGCTCAGGTTATCGGCCGATACCGAGTACTGATCCGATACCTGGGTGTGTATCTGTATATACAGTTGTATGAATTGCTAGAATTATTTTATGGTGTGCTTCAGACTTATCCCTTAATAATATATGGGCAAATACATACAGTGAGCTACTGTATTTATTACAGTATTTTTATTATCTGACACGTATTTCACAGTAATATTATTTATCTTTCTTCGAAAGAGTTTGAAAAAGAACTTCAAAAGCAGCCACAAATCTAACACAGCAAACTGAAAAAGGTATTTTAGTTTTACAATATAACTGTATAAAAAACAGTGCAACAAATAAATCGAGGAATATAAAAAAAAAATGATTTACAACAAAACAAGTGAAAAATAAGCAAATATCTAGGCATTATTATTATTACATAGAGATGTAGCTCAATCTGCTGTAGGCAAAAACAGTAGCCTAATCTATTGTCAATTTATTCACGTTAAATCGAAATCAAAATATTTTATATAAATTAAGGTTTTATGTATAATTATTAAGGCTTTATATATATTAATTAATTTAATTTTCATGTTTCTAATTTATTAAATATAATTTAAAATAAATATAAATTATACATATATATCAGGTCTATATCAGCCATTAGCCACTGTGATTTAATGTATTTGAGATTAAGACAACTATTCAACAAGAATGCATTGATTAATCCCATGTTGTAGCAAAAAATGAGTCAATACAAAAAATCCAAAGGAGAATCTAGAAACATCGAAGGGTAAATGATGTTTCCCAATAAGGTAATTAAAATAACATCCAAAAATTTCCAAGGGATAACATAAGGACAACAAAAAGCAGAAGTCAGATAATCAAACTAAACAAATAAATCCAAAGAAGAAGACTGGAGAGGTTGGTCTCAACATAATCACTGAGCCAAAAAAACAGGAACAGAGCAACTTAAAAACACTCACAGGCACAGGTGAGAATGAGGGTCTATGAGGGCCTCTAGTGGCAAAAACTAATCCATATACCTAACAACTGCTTGAAAGTTACAGTTTTTCTCAGTCACTTTGGTGCATTTCTCACATCACTATTTACATTTGCACAACAGTTAGATCAACCTCCACAACATTTAGTCAGTCCACAACAATTGCTTTCGTACAACTCTGCTGTTTTATAACATCATTTGCTAATGTCATGTCAGTCAAAATTGGCTATACTTGTTAATGCTGAATAGTCATTCCATATAAAACTAATAGTCCTCATTTCATTGCTTGAGTCATTACATACAAAAATGTTGAACTAGTTGTCAAAATCTTTTAGAAAAACAAACAAAAAAAATTTAGACACTCTTTACAGGGACATGATCCCTGAGAATGAGAGGAGTCTAACTGGAGACCATCTGAGCAAGCATGTTGTTGTTTTGGATAATGTCCGTTTTCACCACTCAGATGTCGTCAGACAGTGGTTTTGCAGCACATGATAGGATGCTGGTGGAATATCTCCCTCCCTACTCACCATTCCTAAATCCAATAGAGGAGTTTTTCACTTCCTGGAGGTGGAAGGTATATGACTGGCATCCACACACCCAAATGGCCCTGCTAGCGGCCGTGTGATGCCATCACAGCAGAGTCCTGCAGAGGGTGGATTTGCCACTCGAGGAGATACTTTCCTCGCTACATTGCAAGAGATGATATTCACTGTGATGTAGATGAAATTATGTGGCCAGACAGAGAAGAACATCTGGATGTGCATGAATGATTACAGTACTGTGCATGTTGTGTGTTCAGTTACAAAATGTACTGCAATATTGTTTATAGTAGTGCACAGCTCTACCCAAAGGGAATTTATGTTTGTTTAAAATAAGGGTGTATTTCTTCTTTTGCACAATGTTGTGAACAAATTAGAACTGCAAAGAGCATATGCAGTAAAAATGTGAAACATACATATTCAGTGTCTTGTACTCAGTTACCTCACTAAATACAGTAATGTGTAACTTTACTGTATTTTTCAAATGGCTGTTCAAATAGTGTATAGTGCTGTCTTGAGCATTTTTAGGTAGTGTCACCAAGATGTGACTTTTTTGTATACGAAAACATTTACAGAGTAAACTGTCATAATGAAAACATGACAAAGTCATTTGACTATCTTGTTCATAAACAATGGTGTCAGGACTTTTCATTTTGATGACACTGACACTTTCATTGATATGAATACTTGCTTTTGAGGAATGAGCTATCCATTTTGAGCAAGTGACACGCTTTTGCAGGTTATCAACTAGGTTTTGCAGTTTGTACTAATTCTTTTGAGAACTGCATTAACTGTTGTGCAAATTTAAATAATGATGTGAGAAATGCACCAAAGCGACTGAGAAAAACTAATTTAACCGAAAAGCATTATAGGGGCAATTTAAACATGAAGCTCTGTGTGACCTGTCTAGGAAGGTGAATTTTTTTTTATAATAACCTCCCCCTAATTTTTTAATGGTTGTTTTTATGTTATAATTTTTGCTGTTTTTTTTTTACATTGCATTTGAAATGTAATACAAGGTTGTTTTTTTTTTATTCAAAATATTTCTCTCTCTCTCTCTCTCTCAGCCTGGATAAGGGTTTTCCATTCATGGGGCAGGTGGGTGTGGAATCTAAAGTCATTCCAGGTTTGGATAAAGGAGTTGAGGGCATGTGTGTAAACGAGAGAAGAAAGATCACCATACCTCCTCACCTTGCTTATGGAGTCTTGGGAGCTGGTAACAATGTCTTCTTTTTTCCCCCCTGATAAATAAAATCCAAATGCAGCTCCTTATTAGAAACATGGTCATACAGGCATGGGTCAACTCAATAGCAAACGGCAGTGGCAGGGAATAGGCAGTCTCGAGGTGAATAGTCCGGGCAGAAGGTCAAGGCAACAGCAAACAATGTAATGGGGAACAGACAGGCTCGTAGTAGAATCCAGGCGGGAGGTCGAAGGCAGGCAGATAAATATCAGGCAGACAATGGAACGGGCAGAATCAGAAAACAGGGAGAGCAGACAGGGAAAATACACTCAGAAGTGAATCACTGGGAAATCAATACTTTGCGAGGTGGAAGTGGGTGAGTGGTGCATTTATAGTGGAGTGAGTGAGACTAACGAGTGACGATCATGAGGAACAGCTGGCACAGCTGGCGGATGATCAGTGACTGTGTGAGGGATTCTGGGAAGTGTAGTGTGGTGAAGGGGAAGCATAGAGTGAGCGGTGACCTCTAGTGGCGAAAGGGTGGAAGGAGGAATCAAATTCATAACAAACAGGCTAAAAGGGCAATAAAATATCCCCAATTTTACACAAATCTTAATGTGTTCAAAGTGGTCCTCCACAGTGGATTTGTTATTTGATTAATTAACATGACTAATTTATGAAAGTTATTTACAAATTATTATTTGACCTTCTTGCAAGAAACAAGATTCATTAAAGCTGCAATATGTAAGATTTTTGCACTGGGCCACTGTTATATATTTTGTTCAGTTGAGCACTTACAATATCCCAAATGTTTCCAACTATTTGCAAATCGTGAGAAAATTGCTATTTTAACCAGAGATCCGGGACTTGTGAGTTGCCTGTCAATGGTGTCATATCCACATTAACCTCGGTTTCCGGTTTTATTTCGTAGAAACTGTTGTATAGTAGTAAAGTATGCAAGTAAGCAGTTACTCTAATAAATCAGAGTGTAGACGAGGTAAGTAAAATAACGTAACTTCTTTATTTAACACTAACACACGGAATCATCTTAACCCTGTATCTCCACTCACATCCTTCTTCTTCTTCTCTCCTCCTAGTACTCACTAGTGCCCTCTAGTGCAATTACATAGAACACAACATTCCCCCCTTACATAAAGTCAGTAAGTGACTTATTCAATATTCAACCCATTAAGCAGTATGTACTTAAGACTCCAGCAATAACAATAGTAACATACTTCTTAGCATACAAAACATATGCATTACTGTAAATGCCATCAGTTAACTCTTAATTGACCTAACAGTATTATTTAGGAATACCATTCAAAATTCTAACAAAATCTGTAACATCAATAAGTACCTTTAACCCATTAGAACAAGTACATATGATTTTCACCACATTTTTTTTTTTTTTTTTTTTTTTTTTACAGTCATGTGGTCTTTTGAATCACTGCTTTATGAAATCTTTCATCCAACCCGGTTGTTTAACACATCTTTCACTTCTCCTGAGAGTGACTGGGCAGTTCTGAGTGGGCAGATTTGAACCCTTAGCCAATTTTTTCAATTTGAGTTGGAAACTTAGTCAGTCTTTGTCCATTCCATTTCTTTCCATCACTTAGCAAGAACGAACTTGGTCCAATCTTTTCACGAATCGACAAAGGTAAGGTATACTTTGGGCTTCCTTTGGGAACATGATCTGGCCTTCTGATTCTCACTTGTTCCTTGACCTTGAAAGGAACAGGTTTTGCCCTCCTTTTCCTGTCTGTGTATTCCTTGCTTTTCTCCTGTCTTTCCTTGACAGCTTCTCGTACACTAGCACATTTGTCACTTTTCTCCCTCACAGGAAGAATATCTACCTTCGTTCTCATTTTCCGGTTGTGCAAAAGTTCAGATGGAGATACACCGGTCGTAGCATGAGGAGTAGCACGATAACTCTGAAGAAACTCAACTACTGATGGTCTCCAAGCTTTTCGCATTTGTTCCGCAGATAAGATACACTCTTTCAGTACTCTGTTCCAGCGTTCAACCGCACCATTTCCTTGTGGATGGTAAACACTCGTACGCAAGTGTTTGATGCCACGTTCAGAAAGAAAATCTGAAAAAGCTGAAGACAGAAACTGAGGTCCATTGTCCGTAACAATAAACAATGGGTTTCCTTCCCGTGCAAACACAGAATGTAAGAAAGAAGTAACAACCTCACTAGTGACATGTGAAGAAAAGGCAACTTCTGGCCATTTGCTGTAATAGTCCACTAATGAAATTGCGAAACGACACCCTGATGCCGCATGTTCGAAAGGGCCGACGATATCAAGACCCAGTTTTTGCCAAGGTCCATCCGGCAACTCCACAGGTTGTAATGGAGCAGGAGCCGTCTTCGCAGTTTTATCATTGAGTTGACAAGTAAGACAGGTTGAAATCACTGAGTGGACTAACGAATCCATTTTCGGCCACCAGTAACGTTCACGTAGTCTTTGTTTGGTCCTAACCAAACCTTGGTGTGTTTCATGAGCCAGCTTTACTAGCGTTGAACGAAGAGAAACAGGGACAACGACACGATGTTCCCCTCTCATGATCAATCCTTCATGTACTGACAGTTCATCACGAATAGAAAAGAATGATGACAGAGCAGGATCTACATCTTTCTTGTTACGTGGCCATTCCTTAAGTATTTGTGTTCTAAGTATACTCAGCTCAGGACAAGATTCAGAAGCTTTTGTGAATTCTTCCATGGACACGGATTGTAATCCTGCAAGGACTGCGGCAACCATTTCTGGTTCTTCAATGTGCTCCGTAGTCACTGGTAACGGAATTCTTGACAAGCAGTCTGCAGCCTGGTTTTGAGCACCAGGGCGATATTCGATGTCGTATGAGAAACACAGCAACCGTGCTGACCATCTAGCTACTCTCATTCCAGCACGGCCAATTCCTTTAGTAACCAGCAAGGTAGTCAATGCTTTGTGGTCAGTACGTAAGGTAAAGTGATGACCCCATAAGTACGGGCGCCATTTCTCTACAGCAAACACACAAGCTAAAGCCTCCTTTTCCACTGTAGAATATTTCCTCTCTGCCACACTAAGTGTGCGTGAAGCAAAAGCGACAGTGCGTTCTGCACCATCTGCATGGAGTTGTGTCAGTACTCCTCCAAGACCATAGTCCGAAGCATCAGTTGACACGATTGTAGGAAGGGAAGGGTCAAAAAGTGCAAGCACTGGGCTCTCCACCAGCACAGCTTTGAGTTTGTTAAAGCAGTTCTCTGCTTCTACGGTCCATTCAAACACAGTGTCAGTGGCATTTCTCAGAAGAGCACGTAATGGTTCCACCTCCGTGGCAAAGTTTGGAAAGAATTTACTGTACCACGAGATCAATCCAAGGAATGAACGAAGAGAAGATAAGTCGTGTGGAGTAGGAGCATCGACTATAGCTTCAATGTGAGCCGTGTCTGGTAAGATTCCTTCTTTTGAGATCACGTGACCCAGGAATTTGAGGGAAGTCTTGTTGAATGTGCATTTTTGTGTGTTCAGTGTCAAACCAGCCTCTGTCAACTTTTGAATGACAGTGTGTAAGGTTTTGTCATGTTCAAACTGAGAAGCAGCATAAACTATTATATCATCCAAATAGTTTCTCACGCCTGGAACACCTTTTAGCACAGTCTCCATCATTTTTTGGAAAGCTGAAGGCGCCGAAGCTAAACCGTAAGGAACACGACGGAATCTGAAAAGACCCTCATGCGTAATGAAGGCGGTCAAGTCACGGCTGTCAGCATGTAAAGGAAGTTGATGGTATGCGCATGTCAGATCAATAGTCGAAAATACAGCTGCACCCCTCAACTCACTCAACAGTTCATCCATATGGGGTAATGGATGTTTGTCGACTACTAAAGCTTTGTTAGGTTCACGCAGATCAACACAAAGTCTAATTTTTCCTCCTTTCTTGGTAGCCACCACTATTGGCGAAACCCAGGGGGAAGCATCGATTCGCTCAATAATACCTTGATCCAACAGGGAATGCAGTTCCTCTGAAACTGCATTACGTACAGAAAAGGGAAGTCGACGGAGTTTTTGTTGAACTGGCACTGCCTCCTCGCGAACTTTGACCTTGTGCACGAAGCCTTTCACGCACCCCACAGGCTCAGCATTCGCAACGCTGTGAACTGAAGCAGAGGTAGTAGAAACAGTAACAGTACAGTCATGGTTAATTGTACATTTCAGTGCTTTAAGTACATCCATGCCTAATAAGGCAGAGCCATTTCTCACAACGTATAGTGGAACAGTAGCAGATTCTCCATTTATTGACACATTAGCTGTGAGACATCCTAGAACTGGTATGTGTCCTCTCATATATGTAACCAATTGAACACTCGGTGCAGACAGTGGAGATGTACTGAAATAATGCCTGTACAACGTCTCTGGCAAAATAGAAACTGCAGAGCCAGTATCCACGACAAACTCAGTCTCCACAGACTGGCCTGTGTCCGTCGAGATGTGCGCCCGACACTTAATCCTGTCAGCAGAAATTTCACAGTTCGTACTGCATATTTGTACTTCAGGCAGAACTGCGCGCACTGATGTTGTCGATCGGCATACTTTCGCAAAATGTCCTGTTTTGCCACATGAATTGCATTTAGCTTTGGATGCTGGACAATCAGATGCATTCGCTAAGTGCTTATTAGAGCCACATCTGTAACAAGTGCGCTGTGACGCAGTAGGCTTACACGGTTTAATTTTAGGTCTGTCTTTCGTGGATGAGCGAAAATTAGAAGTCTTTGAACTCACCGCATTTACCGGAGCAGTATCCCGAAGTAAATTCACATTGTGCAACGCTTGTTCAATCTGGCATGCAACAGTTACAGCAGCCTCCAACGAAGCGGGCTGATCCAGTAGAAGTTTCTCGCGCACCGTTGTAGAATACGCTTTCTCGATGAGCTGATCACGGATCATTTCGTCCTCTACTGTACCATAAGCACAATCGACTGCCAATTCTCGTAACGCTGTAGTGTATTGTGCAATCGTATCATCCGCGCGTTGAGCTCTCTGTCTGAACTGGTGGCGTGCAACAACCACGTTAACTTTCGGAATGAAATGAGCTTCCAAAGAGGACATTGCTTGGTCATAAGTCGTACCAGTATTTTGCAAGGTATAGAAAATACGCTGTCCTTCAGTCCCCAGGCAATGTAGAAGAACTGCTCGTTTACGAGCCGTCGGCCAGGAGTCCCCTGACGCGTTAATAGCCAGCATGTAGTTTTCGAAGATTCTTTTCCACGTGCAGAAGGGTATCGGTGGATCAGAAGCACATGGCAGGAACGGAGCAGGTGTGGGAAGACTCGCCATCGTCGCCAATTGTTGTATAGTAGTAAAGTATGCAAGTAAGCAGTTACTCTAATAAATCAGAGTGTAGACGAGGTAAGTAAAATAACGTAACTTCTTTATTTAACACTAACACACGGAATCATCTTAACCCTGTATCTCCACTCACATCCTTCTTCTTCTTCTCTCCTCCTAGTACTCACTAGTGCCCTCTAGTGCAATTACATAGAACACAACAGAAACCATGGAAACACCAAAGATGTTTTTATATGTTACATTTTATTAGACAAGGCAAAATCTGTTTTGATACTTTTATAGTCAGAAAACTAATTGTTAAATAGCTAGCTCAACGCATTTAGTCTTATTGTTTAAATCTTTTTTTTTTTTTTTTTTTGCGAGTAAGTTACCATGCCTAAAAAACACTATTTTGTCAAGTAATGTTAGCTAACACAGCACAATCAGATGCAGCTTTATTTTTAGTAAAAGTAATATAGAATTTTCTAATTAAAATTAATTGCATGCCATTTATCAACACAGACCATCCAGTATTTAATATGATATCCTAAAATTGATCTAGCTTACTGCATTGTTTAACAAGTGACTTACAGCAACCAGTGAGTGAACGCACAAAGTAACATTATAACATCATTTTCAACACACTCAAATGTATCTAATATGATAAACAGAGCTGCGTTACCTCGTACTCGTGAAATTCTGCTGCTCATGAGGCTTGTGTTGTGTTCATCTCTCATTAACAATCGCTCCAGCAGCCTTGTTCAGCTCCCATAACACTCGGCCCTGCTCTGCTTCATAAAACAGTAATGTTAATAATCGCATCCATGAACATGATTTCTACCCGAGTCCTATCCCGATAAGACCACATGTCTCAAGATTCCTCGCTCAAACTTGGCGTCATCAAGCTAAGCCTTTGTTTTGAATGGGCGATTTCTAGCAGACGAAAAGCTACATATTTCACCTTTTAACTAGTCACATATAGTAATAATATATATATATAGTAACATAAATAGTTACAAAATTGTGGATTGATGTATATTTAGGGTACCAAGCACATAATGCATGAAATAGCTTTAAAAATAGCATTTAACAAACATGAAACTCTGATTAACAAATTAGTAAATAATAGTGCTTAGTTGAATGTGGTAGTTCACTATTAGCTTATAAATAACTACTATTTTAACTATATAAACATGAGCCTCGTCTAAAAAGCAAAGGAGGAGGTGTGCTGCAATTTATAACAATATCTTCAGCATTACAGGTCTAGTTTCAAATATAATTCTTTTGAAGTGACTGTGTTTTTTGTGTACGTGATAAATCCCGCTTGACATTTGTGTTGGCTACTGTATACAGACCACCAGGGCACCATACAGACTTTATCAAAGAATTTATTGATTTTCTATCAACAGTTAGTACTGGCAGTGGATAAAGTCCTTATTGTTGGTGATTTTAATATCCATGTAGTAGAGCTACACGATTCTGGATAAATGAGAATCACCATTTTTTGGATTCAATTTGAGATCACAATTCTCACATGATTCTGAATATATAGCCAAACAAAATAGCATGTAATTTAGTAGAGGTTCTGACAAAATATAAATTGCTGAACTCTAATTGCTAAAAAATGTTTGAATTAATTATTTAAAAAATGATTATGAATGAATTCAATGACTCATTAATAAATACTTGTTTCATTACTTGATGCATCAGTGTTTTTGAACTATCTTTTGAATGATTGATTCAATGACACATAAATTTCACAGTCACTTGTCGCCTAAATATAGCTGCAAGCAGCGATGGGCGGGACCAAGCCGGTGGCACCGCCACCTCGGTGGTTTAAGGACAACTGGGCACGGCGGGCAAAATGAATTTAAACAGTGTCTCAAGTTGGAGACTGACCAGTTAGTTGGGTCAGATTATTCAATACAATACTAACTAAAAGTGATTATATCATAGCAAAGTTATCATTAGCAGTTCAAAGTGTCATATATTTAGCTGAATTTATCTTATTATATTGTTAAACTAATTATATAAAACTAAATAGTCAGTGAAATACAAATGAACTGGTTCTTTGCCTTTATTTCTTTATACAAATTTATAGAAGAGAAGGGCTAAGAGATTTACTATCCTATAATGCAGACAAAAGGAGACAGCAGTGAAAGGGTTAAACCTGCAAAACCCTGAGAGAGAGGGAGAGAGAGAGAGAGAGGGAGAGGGAGAGGGAGAGGGAGAGAGGGAAAGAGAGATAATGATCTAAAATGTAGTATAGTCTTTTTAAATTCATCCAGGTTCCATTGAATTTATCTTAAGGTATTTCACATTATTTTTAACCATATTATTAAACTAATTATATAGAACCATATAGTCAGTGCACTACAACTGAACTGGTTCTATGCCTTTATTTTTATGAGGTTTCCTATCCTATAATGCAGACAAAGGGACTCAGCAATGAAAGGGTTAAGCCTGCAAGACTAAAACACACAGAGAAAGAGAAGACATACACACACACACACACACACACACACATAGAGTAAGAAAGAGCAGTGGTGTATAAAGTACTTGTAAGCAATACTTGAGTATCTTACCAGAAAATGACTTTGGTAGAAGTTAAAGTCATTGTTTAGAATATTACTTGAGTAAAAGTTTTAAAGTATGTGATATTTTTTGTACTTAAGTGTTTTTTTTTATATTAAACATACTTAAGTATTGAAAGTAAAAGTACAAGCAAATTCAAAATACAAAAGAAAATATTATTAAAAATGGTTCTATACACAATTTGAGCAGCAAGATTGTTTTAACTATATATTTCTTACATTTTGTTTGCTTTGAATTTTTTAAAAAAAGGCAAAAATTGATGCCTTGATCATTCATGTTAACTCCCTTTTTATGAATGGATTCTGTCCACGTTTTCTGCATCGCGGAAATCAAATGTTCCTGTATTTTCTACAAAAAGCACATTAAACACGGACACGCAGACACCCACTAATACAGCATTTAGTCAACAAACTACTTACTTTAGTGTATAACATACCGCTTTGTTGTCTGTTTTAAATCCATTTTTGAAGTGTCCAGTTCTGTGCAGCGCGCATCCTGTACAGAACAAAACAAACTGTACAAGGCTTCAATGATCGTTTAATCAGAGAGCGCCTCTAGAGGCCACTCTTGTGCCACACTCTCCTCAGCCGCTCCAGCAACGGACACGACCCAGAAAATGAAATCATGCGCGGTTGAGCAGCACTTGTTTGTACAGTCATGGCCAAAAGTTTTGAGAATTACATAAATATTGGAAATTGGAAAAGTTGCTGCTTAAATTTTTATAATAGCAATTTGCATATACTCCAGAATGTTATGAAGAGTGATCAGATGAATTGCATAGTCCTTCTTTGCCATGAAAATGAACTTAATCCCAAAAAAACCTTTCCACTGCATTCATTGCTGTCATTAAAGGACCAGCTGAGATCTGGTTAACTCAGGTGAGAATGTTGACGAGCACAAGGCTGGAGATCATTATGTCAGGCTGATTGGGTTTGAATGGCAGACTTGACAAGTTAAAAGGAGGGTGATGCTTGAAATCATTGTTCTTCCATTGTTAACCATGATGACCTGCAAAGAAACACGTGCAGCCATCATTGCGTTCCATAAAAATGGCTTCACAGGATCATCAGCAACTTCAAGGAAAGAGGTTCAATTCTTGTAAAGAAGGCTTCAGGGCGTCCAAGAAAGTCAATGGCAAGTGCCAGGATCGTCTCCTAAAGAGGATTCAGCTGCGGGATCGGAGTGCCACCAGTGCAGAGCTTGCTCAGGAATGGCAGCAGGCAGGTGTGAGTGCATCTGCACGCACAGTGAGGCCAAGACTTTTGGAAGATGGGCAGCAAAGAAGCCACTTCTCTCCAAAAAAAACATCAGGGACAGATTGATCTTCTGCAGAAAGTATCGTGAATGGACTGCTGAGGACTGGGGCAGAGTCATATTCTCTGATGAAGCCCCTTTCCGATTGTTTGGGGCATCTGGAAAAAGGCTTGTCAGGAGAAGTAAAGGTGAGCGCTACCATCAGTCCTGTGTCATGCCAACAGTAAAGCATCCTGAGACAATTCATGTGTGGGGTTGCTTCTCATCCAAGGGAGTGGGCTCACTCACAATTTTGCCCAAAAATACAGCCATGAATAAAGAATGGTACCAAAACACCCTCCAACAGCAACTTGTTCCAACAATCCAACAACAGTTTGGTGAAGAACAATGCATTTTCCAGCACGATGGAGCACCGTGCCATAAGGCAAAAGTGATAACTAAGTGGCTCGGGTTGAAAGTGGCACGTTGAAATTTTGGGTCCAATCCCTGGAAACTCCCCAGATCTTAATCCCATTAAGAACTTGTGGTCAATCCTCAAGAGGCGGGTGGACAAACAAAAACCCACTAATTCTGATAAACTCCAAGAAGTGATTATAAAAGAATGGGTTGCTATCAGTCAGGATTTGGCCCAGAAGTTGATTGAGAGCATGCCCAGTCGAATTGCAGAGGTCCTGAAAAAGAATGGCCAACACTGCAAATACTGACTCTTTGCATAAATGTCATGTAATTGTCGATAAAAGCCTTTGAAACGTATGAAGTGCTTGTAATTATATTTCAGTACATCACAGAAACAACTGAAACAAAGATCTAAAAGCAGTTTAGCAGCAAACTTTGTGAAAACTAATATTTATGTATTTCTCAAAACTTTTGGCCACGACTGTACATGCTTGCTCGCAGTCTGTGTTCTTCGAACTTTATTTTGTAAATTTGTAAAAAAAAAAAAAAAAAAATCAGAATTGAATCTAACCTTGTTTAAAAATAGCCATAGTGCCATCTTTTGGTTATTATTAAATTTCTTTTTTATTTAGTGCTTTCACAATAACACAGCTTTTCTTTACAGTATTTTAATAACATAAATGCAGCCTTGGTGAGCAGAAGAGACTTCTTTCAAAAACAACCAAAATAGTACAGTTTCCAAACTTTTGACAGGTAGTGCATATCTGCATGTATTTCAAAATGTAGGCCAAGTATTTACTTAAAAAAAGAAACATTAGAGCCATATTAACACAAAAAATTATTTACAGGAGAAAGCACCATTTTGAGGACATACAGTAGGCCTACAATAAAATTATAATTGAACTTCTTTGCAAATAGTAATAACCTTCTTCATCACAAACCTGTCCCTCTGGCTGTTCCTCTCTCTGTCCCTGTATGCTTTCTTCCTCCTCACCCTCTTCTTCATGCTCCTCACCCTCTTCTTCATCCTTCTCACCCTCTGGAATTTCCCTCTCTGTGTCAGAGTCCTCACTTTCATCATCTGCCCTCTCTCCAGCCTCCGCAGACTCCTCTGGCTCTCTCTCCTTCTGCTCCTCAACTCTCTCTCAATACCTTGATTTGTTTCTCTCACTTTTTTGTTTAATGGGGCAAAAAAGGACGCTATGTCCCTTCCTCGTTTCATGATAACTATCAGAAGAAAAAAACGTGCATTACATTTCGCTGCATAACCATCCCACTTATAACGGGCAGATAGCCTGTTGATTACTTTAGTCAAATGTATGTTATCGCAATGCAACAGCCAAGCCAGATGAAGTTACGTGGTTAACATCACAACATTGTGCAAGAGCAACAAGTCACTTACGAGATACGAGTCACTTACGCGTCCAGCGGCACTATAATTTACCCGTGTAGAACGTTCCGTCGCATTAGTTCCGCTTTTGCCGCTCATGTGTACTTGCTTCTTTACTAAAAAAAAAGTTTACCGGTGTGTGTTTGTTAGGGGCCATTCACATATCGCTCCTAAAAACGTAGCGTCTGTAGCATCTGTTGTTGCTATGCAACCAGCTTTCTCCACGACTACGTGATAGTTTCAATTCATTTTCATCATCGAAAAGGCCTTGCAGCAATTTATTTATGGACAAGAGAAAAATCTTGCTAATTACTTACAAAGCACTAAATGGCTTAGTTCCCCAGTATCTGAGTGAGCTCTTAATGCATTATAGTCCTTCGCGTCTATTATGATCTCAGAATTCTAGTTAATACCTAGAATATCAAAATCCTTTTCCTATCCTTTCCTATCCTTTTCCTATCCAAATAGGATCCTTTTCCTATTTGGCATGTAAACTCTGGAACAATCTTCCTAGCATTGTTCGGGATGCAGACACACTCTGTCAGTTTAAATCTAGACTAAAAAAGCATCTATTTAACCTGGCATACACATGACGCATTATCAATTTTTGTCTTCATATCCGTTAAAGGATTGTTAGGCTGCATAGATCAGATCAGCCGGAACCAGGAACACTTCCTATAACACCGGATGTACTCGTTACATCAGGAGAAGAATGGTTATCAACATGATTATAGTTCAGATGGATCTGCGGAAACGACTAACATGGGCCAATTTGTTTTTCAGTTGAACAGACAAATTTCCAAACCAGACTGATTCCGTAGCGAATAAGACTTTCAAGTGTGGCTCTGTAAAAAACAAGATGTCGCTACCCAGCCCATACAGTCTCAGCCTTCTGAAAAAAAATAAAGCCTCTGTTGTAGTCGTGTGCACAGACTATCAATGTGTGTCTTCCAACAAAAAACATTGTCCGTATTAAACCCCAGGTATCTGTAATATATCACTTGCTATATATCACTGTGTCTTTAATGATCACAGGCTTGTGCTCAGATACACTTCTTGGGTGAATCACCATTTCTTGTGTCTTTTTAAAATGTAACACAAGACAGTTCTTGTCACACTACTGTATGAGAGTATATTTCACTGTGGTAGGATGATATGTCTTTGTGTAAGAGACAGCATCATCAGCATGTTTCATGTTTTATAAAGTTTATTATACATCACCAAAACATGAAGCGTGCGGTTTCACTCCAGAAAATCACCATAAGAGCTGAATAAAACGGTACAAGAAGTGTGCATTAAAATCTTTTATCTATAATAAACTCTCTCTCCCTTGTATTATCATCAACATACACAGTGAATTATTCAAAATCACTTGTTACAAGTAAACAAATATATAGAGACCCTTTGCCTTTTCAAGGGTGCTTAAAAAACTGGTAAACTTTATAGCTGTAAAACAACTCCGATGGACTGTAATAAAGTGCACGCTCTCTCTTTCTGCCATGACCAGTATCGCTCCAGAGAGGATCACGAACACTTCGTACTGATCCATCCTTGAGTAATAACCTCAACCACAGTGTCTTCAGTGACTCAGATGGTACATACGAGTTAAGTTACCATCTTTTATATAGCGCTTTTAACAAATAGATTGTTTCAAAGTAGCTTCACAGTGATTATAGGAAAGTTAATGGACAGAGATAGTTTTGGCTTTACAACAGCTCTAAGAAAATATTATTATTGAGTTGATTGAATCACTTCCGGTGTAGAAATTGTTGTTTAGTCTATAGGTTTGCACAATTGAAATGGCACTGAAGAGCTTGCAATGGTGTCCCTTATTTCAGCAATCTCTTGATTCTCATACTGTGCACGGACACTTAGTCTTTAACAAAGTTACATTGCCAAATTACTTGTCTGGTCCGCATCGTGTCCGCAGATATATGCGAAGTGGAATAATTTTGATAACATTTTATCTATACATAGGGAAGGAGGCCTTCACAAGAGATAGTTTAGTTGACACTTCAGGTCCTTCATCTCATCTGGATATGGCCTCGGGATAAACAGAGAGAGACTAATATCAGCGTAGACCCATCCATCCATCCATCCATCTTCCACCGCTTATCCGGGGCCGGGTCGCGGGGGCAGCAGTCTGAGCAGAGACTCCCAGACTTCCCTCTCCCCAGACACTTCCTCCAGCTCTTCCGGGGGACACCGAGGCGTTCCCAGGCCAGCCGAGAGACATAGTCTCTCCAGCGTGTCCTAGGTCTTCCCCGGGGCCTTCTCCCGGTGGGACATGCCCGGAACACCTCCCTAGGGAGGCGTCCAGGAGGCATCCGAAACAGATGCCCGAGCCACCTCAGCTGACTCCTCTCGATGTGAAGGAGCAACGGATCTACTTTGAGCTCCTCCCGAGTGACCGAGCTCCTCACCCTATCTCTAAGGGAGCGCCCTGCCACCCTGCGGAGAAAGCTCATTTCGGCCGCCTGTATCCGGGATCTCATTCTTTCGGTCATGACCCAAAGCTCATGACCATAGGTGAGAGTAGGAACGTAGATTGACCGGTAAATCGAGAGCTTCGCCTTGCAGCTCAGCTCCTTCTTCACCACGACAGACCGGTACATCGACCGCATTACTGCAGAAGCTGCACCGATCCGCCTGTCAACCTCACGCTCCTGCCTTCCCTCACTCGTGAACAAAACCCCAAGATACTTGAACTCCTCCACTTGAGGCAGGAGCTCTCCACCAACCTGAAGAGGACAAGCCACCCTTAGACCCCATTCTTCTTATTATGTACATTAGGTGTTATGGAAAGTGTTCCCGGTTCTGGCTGACCTAAATTATGCAGCCTAACAATTTACATGATTTGAGTTTTAGAAGTAGATAATGTTCCAAAGTTTAGGTGCTAAAAAGGAAAAGGATCTACCGCCTACAGTTGATTTTATGTCCTGGGTATTATCAACTGGCCTGAATTCTGAGATCGCAATAGACGTGAAGGACTATAATGGGTTAAGAACTCACTCATGTACTGGGGAGTTAAACCATTTAATGCTTTGTAAGTAATTAGCAAGATTTTAAAATATATACAATGTTTAATAGGGAGCCAGTGCAGTATTGCAGTATTCTATGTTCTGTTATCCCACTTATTTCAACGCTGATGTTTCTCTCTAGGTTCAGTTATTCCACCAGATGCAACACTGGTGTTTGATGTGCTCTTGCTGGATTTGTGGAATAAAGAAGACAAAGTTCAAATTCGTATGCTTCACAGACAGCAGAAGTGCAAACGGACAGTGATGCCTACAGACTTTGTCCGTTATCATTACAATGGATCTTTGTTGGTGGGAAACGTGTTTGAGTCCAGGTGGGTCAAAATAACAAATCTGACTTTTTGTGAAAAGAAATTATAGAGAGCAATGATAGCTATTGCAATGTGTGCATAAAGTACTTTGTCTGAATTTCACAGCATTAGGTACAAAATATCAAACCAAGTGAATTTGCAAACAAGCAAACAAATATGCCAGAGATTTTCTGAGGCTTTTAAATTATTCTTAACCTACTGGTCTCAAGGTAATTTGTCAAGGATTTATCCCGTCAATCCGACTCAAGTTCACACAGGTGTCCTAGCAGAATAATCACAGGTAATGTTTATTACATTTACAAAAACATTTTCCTTTTGCCTTTATTTTAAATCAAGTTTATTTTAACAAAGTTTGGGAGAAGCATTTTCAGGTAATCCAGCCAAACAGTACAAGGGGAAGACTGTAAACAGCCAACTCTCACCTCTGTTCATCAAAAGTTTCACCTCACCTTCACATCATCTCACCCTGCCCGCAGTGTCCATCATGTCCCAAATCAAGCTCTGCCAGAGCTATTTTTTGTCTCTGAGGAATCTCCGCTGCAATCCACCAGTCCAAGGAATGAGTTTCCTGCACCGAACACTGCTGCAGAGCCCCTGCCATCATCCTGGGGACGTTGGCCCATCTGAGCCGGTCCCGGCACACCAAGAGACATCCTCTACATCTTTATCTACTCCAGCCCATCCAGCCATCCCTGCCACACCATTAAAGTGCTGAGATAAACTTTGATCAATTCAGACATCGAGTTCTCACACATATTAAATAAAGCTCAACTATACAACCTGTGTGTAACAAAGTTCAAAAGCGGAAGGATGAAGAAGTCGGGGTCTGAAAATAATCCAGATTTTATTCACCAGGATAAACACAAACACAAACAATCCTGTGGGCTCTCCACCAAGCACCTTCTCTTTCCCACTCTCAGGTCCACGATCATCCTGTACCATTTTTTTCTTGTGTTCAGGTCAACGATGGGGATGGTTGTGAGCCACTTCCCCAGGAATCGTTTCGATACGGTATTGTATGAAATTTGAACGACCGGGCAGGGGTGAAAACACATACGCAATCTACTTGCAACTTGGCTAAGTCGTGAGCTGTAGCGGTGAAAGGTGATATCCCCCCGGGACTAGAGCGAGGAGATTGGTTTTGACAGCTGAACCTCCCACACCGCGAATAACAGGGGTCAAGCCATTTATCCCAATTTTTGGCATCTTTACAAATTTACAAACCTTGGATTTCAATATACGATTAAAGCCTTCCACCAAGTCGTCTGTTTGTGGTGCAAATCGATTTAATGCCCAAAAGTTCTGCGTTTTTGGCACTAATAATTGGGTCTTTAAAATTGTCTTTTGTCTGGGTGTCTTATATAATAGAAAAATAATGATAGAAGAGTAGCTGATCAGGCTGAAGTAGCTGTCTGTCGATGGTGCAGACCCTGTCAGAGGCATTTTTCAGTGTTTTATCATGAGACTGCTCAAGAGGAAAGTCATTCATCTCGTTCTTGTTTCCTCTGAGACAGGCTGTGAGGGCCCCAGCCTGAGCCACCGCATCTCCTGCCTCTAGCCCTGTTCCCCAAGAGGCATCCGTACATAAATTTTGTGTAAATGCTGGCCAATCTGTTCCCAAAATCAGCGGATGCCTTAGATGGGAATTAACTGCCACCTTAATTTTATGCGTTTCCCCCCGAAATTGAATATTAACAGGCACTAACGGGTAGTCCACCACATCAGGCTTTGATGAATGGAGGTTTGGTTGCAGCCTGAATCCACCAAAGCCTGATAGGTAACCCCCTTAATACGCATAGGTAAGTGGTACTGCCCGGCTTGATCGGGGGCAGCCCCCAGGGAGTCGGGGACACGAATCATAGTTCCCACCTCCATAATCATTGGACAACTGTCCTGGAAATGACCCGGGTCCCTGCATCTCCAGCAGACTGGCCATGAAGGATGGCCAAGAGATAGACAGAACGAAAAGGTGAAGAGGGAAATAGCTGCCAAGCCCCTTTGTATCACCAGCTTAGGCGCCTGGAACGAAGTTCTTTTCTGGGGGGCTCGAGGGGGCATGTTGCTATGCAACCTGGGAGCAGAGATAGGATGAGAGAGAGCAGAAAGAGGGGGAGAGGGGTTAGAGAGAGAGAGTTTAGGAAGGGGCTCGCCGACCCCAGGGCACACCACGAGATAATCCTCAGCCAGCTGGATGGCCTGTGCCAGTGATGTTGGGTGGTAGCACTGGGCTCAATCGGCCGTTCCTCGTCAATGCAGAGCAACAAACTGCTCCAGCACGGCTATCAGCCACTTGCGGCAAGCGTCTCTGAACTGTTGGGCCATCATGGAAGGTCGACTGTTGTCACTCAAGGCCACTGAGCGGAAGTGCTGGCGATTGTTGTTCAGGGGAGCGACCAACCCTTTGAAGAATGGCCCTTATATAGACCAGGAGGTTTGCCACAGGCAGCTGTTGTGCTGCCACCTGCGCCTCCCCGGAAAGCAGCGGGATCAAGCACACAGGTCATTGGGTCCTCATCCAGTCAAGCAGCTCCATTGTTTTCTCAGAGAGATCCACGAAAGCCTCCGGGTTGTCTTGTGGACCCAACTTCATCAGCAGGACGTGGGCGATGATGGGGGCTGCGTCCGGGCTGACGTCCCAGTCGTGTAAGCTCTGAATGGTCTGTCGGTTTTCTTCCTGAGCTTGGACAGGTGGAACCGATCCTCTCACTCCATCCAGAGGTCCATCAGGGCCTGGTGTGTCTGATGAAGACCGGTGAGTGACTTGACTAGCTTTGCAAGTGGCGTTGATGGAGCTGGCAGCATGGCGGCATGCTGACTTCCTCGTCCTGGGTTTTGACACAATTTTAACAATGTTCAAATAAGAAAGGACCAAGAAGTCGGGGTTAGCAAATAATCCAGATTTTATTCACATAGGATAAACACAAACAAAAATCTCTGGGCTCTCTGTCATACACAGTATGCACAGCATCAAATGTCTCTTTCTCTCTCTCTCTCTCTCTCTCTCTCTCTGTGTGTGTGTTCTCAGGTCCGTGGGGTGCTTATATCCTGTCTTTAGACCAATCACTGGAATTAGAGACAGGTGTTAGTTAAAATGTACTTGACCTTTTCATCACCGCTCATCTTCGCAACTGTTCCTTTGCTGCAGACCTCGCTGAACCATGCCCCCTCGCTACACTGTACATTTCTCTTTAGTCTGTTAATCTTTCTCCTAAAGCCATCCAAACATCCAATCGAGTGAGTACAGTCAATCCAGCTTTGATCTCTATGCACTCTCTTCTCTGCTATGCCCCTGCCTATCCTGCTGAACATTGTTTCCTTGGAACCTCCATCAGTGTCTAATTACATCAAAACTATTTCTGGTCCCTCCCAGTTAGTCCAATTACAAAATAAGCTGTGGCAATGTTTCAGTCACCCTCAAAAAAGAAAAGAAAATGCACTTCATGTGTCCATGTATAGAGAGACAACAGACACTGAAATCATCTCAAGCGTCACACGTGTCTCAGTATGTGTAGTAGTAGACAAAACTGCGGCACTCATCATGAAAATTGCATGTTAATTTTTATTTAGTACTGTCCTGAATAAACTATTTCACATAAAATATAATTACATAAAATCAACAAGACAAAAAAAAGTCTGATTCTTAATACAGTGTCGTAACGCAACAGATGATCCATGACTGTTTGTTTGATTTGTAATGGTTGTTCATGAGTCCCTTGTTTGTCCTGAGCAGTTAAACTGAGCTCAGTTCTTCAGATAAATCCTCCATGTCCTGCAAATAGTTTGATTCTCTTTTGAAAGGGAACTCGTGCTGCTTCTCCTAGGGGTCACTATGGGGAATACAGCATGCCAGGTGTTGAAGCATGAGTCTAAAGTCTCTAAAATGAGTCTCTTTCTTGTCTTCAGGATACCAGTTTATTTAAACGTGTTTATTCAGAGACTATCTAGTACTATGGTGAGCACTAGCACAAAGTCGTTTAAACAGTGTGTTCATCCATGGTCAGCATTATCTGACACATGGTGACACACACAATGTGTTCATTATGTGCATGGGTGAGGAGTATGCACACTCAGTCTTTGAGGGGGCTGTTTGTGTGCATTGTGAACACTTTCCCATAAGGAAACTTCACTCTCATCTTGCCCTTTTTTGAGGGAATCAGGGTAGCCATCTGTGCATCATGGTTTAGGACCTGCTGCAGTTGAGGCGACAAGGAGACTGAAGTCATGGGGCTCGCAGGTGGAGCCCGTGGATGAATTTGAGAGAGGTATGATTATTACTTATTCATCTATGGCTGACGAAGGGGAGCTGCTGGATAATGATGTGTTATTTGTTACATCTCTGATTTGGCAGTGAGCATGCACCTTGCTTCATGATGAGCAAGATGTGGCTGATGAGATCAATGATGCTTCCGAGCGCTCTCAGTGCGCTTGCCCCGCATATGATGAGTTATTGGATATTATGTCCAGTTCTGCGGCGAGATTAGATCTGCCATGGAAACGCTAGAAGCACAAACTCCCTTGCGGCAGCCTCAATGAACGTTTCCTGTTGGGACATAACCGTCCAGCTCATACGATCTTCACACTGAGGTGTGGAGATCTTGGGGAAAGCTCTATTCTGCCCGCATACATTGCAGTAATACAAATTATGCTGAAGTTGAGAGAATGTAGAGTTCAGGAGAGGGTCTGAGACATTTTTTACATCCGTTCCTGAAGCTGGATATATGTTTTTTTGCAGTTTGTGTTCTTTTACATCTGCCTTTCTAATGGTTCGACATTAGTGGCTGGTTGTGAATGCGCTGTCTGATACCAGATAGTTTACTGAGTAGTAGTCTAGCTGTTAGGCCTAATCTCGCTTGGAGAGTTATCGTTATTGAGGTCTCAGCTCTCTTGATCTCTGCTATGATAGCAGCTGTGAGTTGTAGGCTCTCTGTGAGCCTCCTTTGCTAAATATTATGTATGTGGAGAATTATTAGCCCCCCCCCATCAAGAGAGTCTCTATGTTGAGGCCTTCGCTCATAGAGCTTGGCTATCATTTGCTAAGTCGTCAGGCTCTCTCTTGAGCCTCCTTGTTTAATATGAGCATCGTCAGGCCTCCTCTCATTTGAGTTTTCTTTGAGGCCTCCATTCTCTAAGAGGTCCGCTTGAATAGTGGTTTTGAGTTGAAGGCTCTCTGTGATCCCCCTCTCAAGATGTCCCATGTGTGAACGTTGTTAGGCCTTTCTTGATAGGGGAGTCGTAATGCTGAGGCCTCCGCTCCCAGAGCTCAGTGATTATTTTTTTATTGTTAGGCTCCTTGCGAGCCTCCTTCGCTAATATGATTGTCGTCAGGCCTCCTCTCTATGAAAGAGTTATCTTTATATAGGTCTCCACTTTCTAGAGCTCTGCCGGGGTAACGATTATGAGTTGATGTGAGCATCATCAGGCCTCATATCCTTTTAAAGAGTTGCCTCATTGAGGCCTCTATTCTCTTAAGCTCCACTAGGATAACCATTTTGAGTTGATGGCTCTCTGCGATCTTCCTTGCATGATATCCTGAGTGTGGATCGTTGTTAGGCCTCCTCTCATGCTGAGGCCTCCACTCCTAAAGCTGGCTATTATTTGCCAAGTTGTAAGGCTCACTGTGATTCTTCTTTGCTAATATGACGGTTGTCAGGCCTACAACAATTTTAGAGAGTTATCTTTCTTGAGGCCTCCGCTTTTCTAGAGCTCCACCAGGATAGTATTTGCAGGTGGTTGTAGGCTCTCTTTGAGCCTCCATGCAGATATCTGGTGTGTGGGACATTGGTAGGCCTCCTATCAATTTAGAGAGCTCTTAGAGCTCGGCTATGCAGTAGGATATTATGGTTGGTAGTTGGGCTCTCTTGGAGCCTCCTTGGCCACTTAACGTGTTGCTAGGCCTCCTCTCAATCTGAGAGGCCTTCTCTAGGCCCCTACTCTGCGGAGCTTCGTGGGCCAGCTGACTCAACCCTTCACTTCCCTTGGGTTAGAATATTACGAGGCCTCTTGTTGAGGCTTCCATTCTCCAGGGCTGCTTTTAGGGAAGTCGAGTATTTTAGGCTCACTCTGAGCCACTTGGAGACTATGAACATAGTTAGGCTTCCTCTCTTTAGAGTTATCCTTTTGAAGCTTCTGTTCTTGAGAAGCTCTGACATATGATTGTCACTGGTGTGCCTTAGGGATGAAGACTCTTTGCGTCTTTGACTTAGCTCAGCCAATAAGGCAATCAACCCTTCAGTATGGCAATGTGGGTGTTTCGTTCCCCATAGTGTAAGGCCTGCCCAGTTAGCCCAACGACTGTTTCTGTTAGGCGGGTGAAGGGGTGCGTTCAGTCTTTTCTATGTGGCAAAGTAGTGTTATCCCAATAAAACTGTTATCTGACTCCAATTTTTTATGACCTTGAAATTAGGTTAAAATGTCATTTCATTATTGATCATTTATATGATAACTTATCTAGACATCTCATTATTCTATTTAACTCTTTACTCTTATTGTTCTAGTGCATTCGGGTGCCAAAGTCACACCAAGTCCTCGCAATGGACATTCATTTATCATGCGGGCCCTTGATCACAAACTTGCCAGTCTTGGTCATAGACAGAGGTAAATGACTATATTATTTAGCAGGTAATTTAGCTGGTAATATTCTATTTAGAGTATTTTATTTAGTCCCCATAGACCTATGTACATTTTAATAAAACAAAATGATCTCTAGTTATGACCACTACTTCAGATATAAGCCAACTAATACTTTCTCTAATAGTAGTTTTGGTGTGGTCATGCTATGGTTTCCAGCAGAGGTAAGGCTCGCCCTATTTAGATTGTTCAGTCCACATTCTATGGTCCTCAACGGAAATTCCCTTTATTAGCCTTCACAGTCTGAGCTCTACTATCTCAATTGGCGTGCTTCAATGCTCCATTACTAACCTTACGCAAGTTTGTGGTAATAATGGATGCAACGTAATAGAGTCAATAATTTCAGAGTAAGTCAGAATAAAATCAAATGTATTATTTATGTATTTGTATATATGTATTAAATTTATTATTGTCAGGAAAATGTATCATATAAATAACATAATTAGTTCAAAGATGATCAATACAAAACATCAAATGTTAAGAAATAATAGTAAAAGATGCATACCGGACAACTTGAAAATACATAACGCTGAGTGTCTGCAAGACACTGCGTTATGGGCTGATCTGGCTACAGAATCGCCTTGAGCCTTTTGCAACATTTCTTTAAATACTAACTATTCTGACCAAGAATAATCATCTCCCAATGTGGGGCATGAACTTACAATAGGAATTTTCACGGAGTAGGGTCACAGACCTAGGGAGTTCGCACCTTGTTGGTAAACAGGCAGTAGTTTGGATGAAGGACCCTGAGAAAGGGGCACACCTACGATAGTAAGCAAAGGATGATCTCTAAACTCTTTTTGGTTTACTTCCGTGTAGACAAGACCATTGTGACAGAGACATTTTAAATGATACCAAACATGACTGTAAATTCACTTGCAGTGACAGAACATTATCTTTTTTATACAATATTTCTAACCAAACTGAGTGTAGGGAAGAATGTTTAAAGGGAAGGAAGTGGGGGAGAAGGACCAAACGTGAAGGAAGGACAGGATGGAAAGAAGCTTTCCCACGACGTCACCATGTGGGTTGTGGAGACAAACGGCTTTATGTGTTTGTACTGTCCGTCTCTCAGGAGATCAAAGGATCTGAGGTTCTGTTTATCTTTCAATAGAAAGGGAACATCTCAGGTTACGCATGTAGGGAACGAGATGCTGCTTCCCTTTGACGTGCTTCAGACATTCCTGCTCCGGTCTCTTTCAGACATTAAGTGGATGATGTTATTAACAGGTGCCCTTTCATACTCAAGGTCACACCAGTGATGACATCATAGGTTGCTACCTGCCAATCTCAAGTTCATTGTCGTGTTTAGACTCACGCATATTCCCCATAGCGACCCCTAGGGGACACAGCGTCTTGTTCCCTATTCTCAGGGAACCATGGTTACATGCGTAACCTGAGACGTATGTAAACATCTGTTATGTGAAATATGTTAATCCATGACAGTACTAAATAAAATATAACATGTAATCATAATCCTTCTAAATTTGTTCGGCAAGGGGTATGTAAACTTTTGAGGTCCACTGTACATGTACATTCTAATGCAACCTGTCCTCCAACACCAAAGTATCATAACATCAAATGCGGGCTCCCCCATGTTAATGCTGTTGGAGCCCACTGGTTATAGTCAGGACCCTCCCATTCGAATCAGAGCAAGAGCTCGCTCTTTCTAATGTACCGTGGTGTGCTCTCGTTCATGTCGCAGCGTGGGCTCCCCTTTCGGAGGCTGTCTTCACTGTGCCAATTCACACCCGTCCTATGGGCCAACCACTTTGAAGCACTGAGCAACCCCTCCTGTCTGAGCACGGTGTGCACCCCCATTGACTCTCATTTAGTACCGTGAGCTACATTTCAGACTAATACCATCAGCTCCCATCGGATTGCTGCACAAGCTCTTGCAATTGCCATACCCTCAGTCTCACGCCCCTCATTGTGAGCATCCCCGTTCCATTGCTTGCATTGCTTGCTGTGAGCAACATCGGAGACCAGTACTGTCAGCTCCCGTTGGATTACTGTGTGAGCCCTCTATCCCAATATCCCATGAATACCATACCCATATCCTCGCACTCCACAATTCTTTGGGGGGCTTTAGACTAACCTTATTCTGACTGCTGTTCTATATTATCTATTTTGGGTTAATTTTTTTTATTAACCTTAATAATTTAACTTTCTATGTTTTGATTCAAAAGTATACTTCTGTTATGGAACACAGACTCACAGAGATGTAGAATCAAATAATGAGTTTTAATGACACACCAGGATCGATACAAGCAGGTAAGGAACAGTTCACTTTGGTAAATAAGGATGAATGATGATACTGACAGTCGTTTGGTTTTCTAGGAGAAGGAAGGAAGCCATGGCTTAGCGTTGTGGATCTCACACTTCGGTGATAGAGAGTGGAAAGGAACTGAAGAATGGAGAACACTGGAGACACAGAGGAACATGGAGCAGGTAAGTTGAACGGGTAAGTAAGTCCTTTACTCATTGACGTGACCAGGCGAAGTGCCAGAGTGAAGTGTGTGTGCTCTCATACAGCAGTGGTGATGGAGTGATGACAATCAGGTGTGGGTGATTAGTATTCAGGTGATGGTGCTCGCTGTGATTGGGTACCAACAGAGCCTGACCGATCTCTTACAACTTTTTTTTTTTACTATTTTTTAAAATAAATGCTATTATGATACTTGTTTTTATATTTTGAAAAATAATGCAAACACCTTTATTCATTTTTAATTGTGGCTTAAATTGTCCACGTGCATGTTGAGGCCACTGTATGTATGTAATTATTATAGGTATGTAATTATGAATTAATATATTGTGTTTTTTTCTAATGTCTGTAAATTCTTATCACAGCCATCTTCAAAACTCAACATACAACACATATGTGGGGGAGGGCAGTCTCATCAAAGGCTTGGAGGAAGGCATTTTGGGCATGTGTGTTGGGGAGAGGCGATCAATTATTATCCCACCATTTCTGGCTTATGATGACAAAGGATATGGTATAATTATTGATTTCATTATGTACTTGATTTAAATTGATTAATCTTGATGCATTTATTGTACATACCCAATGATACATTTATTGTTCAGCTGTCAATTCATAATACATAATAATGAAGTATAAGTATATATGACCAAATTTTTAAGTATAATATTTTTATAGAAGGGATATAAAAAGTCTACACACTCATAAAACAGCTGATTTTTGTGATGTAAAAAATGAAATAACATTCATATTTGAGTTTGGGGCTGTTTTCAGAATTAACTGATTATCGATCTCATATGAAATAGCACACACTAATCTTCAAGTCGCTATGATTAACTTTAAATAAATTTCAGCTGTTCTTGTAAGATCTTGGTTGCATGCTACTACCTAGCCATGGGACACAAAGAGCTTACAAAGCATCAACAGAATCTCATTGTTAAAATGTATCACTCAGGTGAGGGCTACAAAAAACAAAACGAACAAAGCTTGCAAGATATAAGCCTTTTATAACTAACGTAAATACTGTAAAAACAACACAGCAAAAACAACAGGGCACATCATCACAAGAACACTATACCGACAGTGAAGCATGGTGATGGCGGCATCATGCTTTGAGGTTGCTTTTCTTTAGCTGCAACTGGAGCTTTAGCAAAAGTGTAAGGAATCGTTAATAGCTCCAAGTATTTTTGATTTTGGCACGTAACCTTATGACATCTACAAGAAAGCTGAAAATGAAGAGAACATTTCAGCATGAAAATTATCTGATTATTTGTAAATGTGAGGCTGGAGTTTTGAAAAATATGACTATTAATATTTTTATAGGTAGGATGCGCTCATGGGCGGTACACTCCGTTTTAGAGTGATAACTCAACACTCGTTAAGAGTTGAAAGCAATGACTGGATGCATTAAAAAGCTGCGTTTCTAAGCCTTTTGTGTCTTTCCTCTTAGTGTTTGCCCACCGGTGGAACAATTCGGGTTTAAAGGGTTAAAGGTCCAAAAGTTCTTATATGATTTGTCTTTGTATAATTTTTTACATTCCAAAAAACAGCTTTTTAGTGAATGTGTGGACCTTTTATGTCCACTCTGTTTTAAGAAATCTTGGTTTTGTTTAAATATGATTTGTTTGAAGCATAGTCTGAAGGAACTTCATCTTTAGGTACAAAGATCCCTCCATATGCAACTGTAATTTTTGATGTGTTACTGGTGGACGTGTTTAATGTGAAGGATGATGTGGAGGTGGAAGTCCAAAAGATTCCACAGCCATGTAGGAGAAAGGCAGTGGTGGGAGATTTCATACGCTACCATTATAATGGAACGTTTCAAGATGGCACTGTCTTTGATTCCAGGTGAGAAAAAATAAATAAAAAAGAAAATAAATATTTTCACATAAAAAGGAGTATTGGACGTGTTTGTGATAAAGTGCTGTTAGCAAAATGCTGAACTTTTTTTTTTTACATCCCTAGTTATTCTCGAAACAGCACTTACAACACATTTATTGGCATGGGTTATGTGATTGCTGGCATGGACAAAGCCCTACAGGGGGTATGTGTGGGTGAATGGAGACGAGTCACTTTGCCGCCTCATCTGGCCTATGGAGAAAATGGATCAGGTGACTTTAAGAAATTAAAATAGAGGAATAAAAAGTTTTCAAGGTTTAAAATTCAAAATGTACTCAATTCGTAATTGTAGTTTTTTTTTTTTTTTTATGTGGCAGTTAAAGCTTCTATGGCCAATCTATATATATATATATACCTCCCCAGACTTAAAGGCATAGTACATATAAAAATGTATTTTGTTTCACACATACCCCATTTGTAGTGTGTGATGCGGTGTGCTTTGCAGTACATATGCGATGCAGGAGCAAACACGCTCTATTGTGCTTTGCCTTATGCTGCATTTGCAGTGCGACTCTCTTTGTAGATAGCCTACACTCTTTCATAAATCACGTTTAAACACACTACATTTAAACACATTTTTATTCAGTTCATTACATTATTTTTATATAAAGAAATATTTTAGATTTATATATTATGTTACTCAAGCAAGTGGCAAAACATTTAAACACAGTTATATGTTAAAATCACAAACAATAGACAAAAACAATCCAATCTCGTCTTTTCTTTTGCTTTTAAATCTTTACATGAGAAATCCTGCAGGTCATGAAGAACTTTTGTTTTTCCACCTCACGAGTGCTATCCATTATGTCCTAGTTTATCTAAATGCAAGGTAAGGTGTTGTTTCCCTTGCTTTACCTGATGTAAAAAGCCACGTGTTGACTTTGAAAGAGAGTCACAAATAGGCAGTCAGTGACAGTATTCTCTATGGCCACAGCCCAAGCTATAATAAGCCCTTCTCTGGTAGATCTGTGGTACTGTGCAACTCTTTTACTGCTTCAGAAAGACCCTGCCCCTGGTCCAAATCCTTCAGCAGGTCTGCCTGGAATGCTTGCAACACAGCCATTGTGTGCAAGGCAGCACCAGCCTGACCCCCTTGCCGCGGATCCCCTGCCATTCAAGCAAGATATCATCTTAAGGGAATGGGAAGGCAGGGCCGGAGTTTGCGAACGTCTCGTCAATAGGAAATTAGCCCGCTGAGGTTGATGAATGTGGGCTGACTATGGGTTCTTCCATACCTTCTTGATTTCACTATGAAGATCAGGAAGCAATGGAAGGCTCTCGGGAGCTGGAGGATTATGGCCGGAAAGGAACTGCTCATTGTGTCATCCTCGAGTGGTCTCTTTTCTAACGCTCCCATGGCAGCTGGGCAAGCCTGCTAGAAACACGTTCCATAACCTTTAACAGCTCTGCATTTGTCGGGCTGGCCGATTGTGAGGACTCAGGAGGCTCACCATCTTCATCCTCATCAACCATCTCCTGCTCTCTTGGGATAGATGCCAGAAGAGTTGCTGGATCAGAGGATGTAAGTGACAACACATCCTCTTCTAGCAGCTCGCATCAGCCGCCGAAAGGCGTGAGAGGTTTACTCCCCTCTCGAACTCTTCGGCGAGCTCCATCTGGGAACTCCACGATCTGAGTCTCCTCTGAGTCTCCGCTCTGCTTCAGCACAAGTGGGACCCAATGTTTCACCACAGGGACCAGATGTTTGGCCCTCTTCCCTCAAGGAACTGGTGTGTTGATGATGTATGGTCCAGTTCTACAATGGTGAAAGAGAATTCGGAATTGCTGTCAGCCAAAACCTGTGAGACCATGTCGTGGCTGTCTACCGTTTCTCTGATCGCCTCATGTCCATCAAGCTCGATTCAAACGGGCTGCGACTAAGAGGCCACAGCCGGGCTGCCCAGCAGATATCAAAGAAGAGTTCTGGGAATAACTTGATGGACACATGGAAACGATCAATGGAGAAGAGCAGTTAGTGGTTGGCGGAGATCTCAACTGAAATATCAGGGATGGATACTCTCGAAACCATGGCGGCCAAGGATATGGCATTTGGAACAAAGGAGGCTGAGCCCTGGATTTCGCAGAAGCCCAACATCTTGTCCTCGCCAACACCTTCTTCAAGAAGAGGCCACATAATCAACTACGCCAGTGGTAGCAGATCCACCGAAATCGACTATTGGCTGGTCAAGAGGGATAAGCTGAAAACGGTGACCAATGCCAAAGTCATACCATCGGAACAATGCGTACTGGTCATGGACAGGAAAATGGACATTGGCCAGCGACAACGCCCACCAATAATGGGACAGCAGCAAATCAAGTGGTGGCGGATGAAAGAATGCAAGGATCAGCTAAGAGACACCTTTAGCCAGATCGATGTGGGTGACGAGCAGGGCGGGCGAGAGCCGTAAGGGAAAGGTGCGAGGCCGGTGATGCGAGAGATAATGAGCGTCAGCTGTGCAGCACACTGGTCTCATATATCTCACGGAGGAGCTCCGGAAGCATAAAAGGGGAGCGACTACAGTGAAAGACGAGAGAGGGCCAGGCCTGGATTTTATGTTGGGTTTTGTTATGGTTGTGTGGGCATCAGTCGCCGTGAGGAACTACCACCCTTTTATTTTCATTTTATTGTTTGTTTATTTTATTATTAAAGTCATTTTTAATGTTTGCGTTACATTCCCGCCTCCTTATTCCCGTTCTTACGAACTGTGTTACAATGTGAATACCAACCAACCGGTGAAAGCAATTTTGGAAGAACTCACTTGTCAACTGCACACGGCAGCATCGGAAGCACTGGGGTTAACAAGCCGGGAAAGCGCTTTATCGACAAGCAAGTATGGTAATGGAATGAAGAAGTGCAGCAAGCAGTGAAATAGAAAAAGACAGCTTTCAAGAAGTGGTGCCAAACGCTCGTGGATCTGGACTACCAAAACTACAGGAACTGCAAATCAGCAACGGCGAAATCAATTCAATATGTCCAATTCTATGTCGAATGAGACACCCCCAAAGGTGCCAACAAGATCTACCAACTGGCAGATGCGCGCCATTGCTCAACCCAGGTTATTGGTCAGGTCAAATGCCTCAAGGATGAGAACAATACAGTTCTTAGAGACCCACCCGCCATCTTTCAACGCTAGTGCGACTATTTCTTTGGAATCTGCAACCAGGAATTTCCCCACCCACCAATTATTAGTGCTGACCCCATCCCTGGCCCCGTTCTGCCCATTACTATCACCGAAGTGGAACAAGCCATCAAGAGAATGAAAAATGGAAAAGCGACCGGACCAGACAATATTCCTGCTGAAGCCTGGAAGATCCTCGGCCACCAGGGTGCTGTCCATCTCACCCTGATCTTTAACACTATCAAGAACACAGGTGAGGCTCCAGAAGCCTGGTCGACCAGCACTACAGTCCCAATTTAGAAGTGCAAAGGAGACTTGGCAGAATGTTCAAACTACCGGCCTATCCGACTCCTGTGCCATCCTCCTATCCGATCTTCGAACGAGTCCTGGACAACACGAGGATTAGGAATCTCATCACCCTCTCGCCCAACCAATGTGGTTTCGTCAAAGGATGCGGCACGACAGACGCCATATTCGCTCCAAGGCTCCTACTGGAAAGGCACAGGGAAAATAATAAAACGATCCATATCTCATTTCTCGATCTGGAAAAGGCATACAACAGGGTCCCTCATGACCTCATTTTGCACTCACTTCGATCCCATGGAGTCCCTGAAATCTACATGCATTGAGTACAACTCTTGTATAAGAATGTTACAAGTGTAATCAGGTGCACAGTTGGAACATCACCACCATTCCCCATCAGCGTCGGAGTGCACCAAGGATTGACTTTATCACCACTTCTGTTCAGCCTATGCATGGACATGATTACTGCCGACCTGCACACACCTTTGCCATGGTCACTCCTCTACGCAGATTACGTCTTCCTCTCGGTTGAAGAGAGAGGAGAAGCAGAAAGGCAGACGCGCCTATGGAAGGAACGTCTGGACTAAAATGGGATGAAGCTCAGCATCAAAAAGATGGGACTGTGGGCCCCAAACTGATGGCACCATCAGCATTAATGAGGAAGATCTGAAGAAAGTGGTGGACTTTAAGTACCTGGACTCCACCATCTGCTCAGATGGCAGCGTCACGACTGATGTAAGATCACAAGTCAATGTGGCATGGATGAAATGGAGGCAATTCACCTGAGTGCTTTGTGATTGGAAGATGCCGGACAGGCTGAAGGGCAAGATATATAAGACCATCGCAGTGTTAATTTTGACAGCAAATTCTGATTTAGTCTTAGTCTTAGTCTTTTGAATAACACACCATTTAGTTTTAGTCATATTTTAGTCATCTGAAATCTTTTAGTCTTAGTCTAGTTTTAGTTGACTAAATATCATAAGAGTATTAGTCTTAGTCTAGTCTTAAGTCTTTTAGTCTTAGTCTAGTTTTAGTCGACTAAATATCATAAGAGTTTTAGTCTTAGATGTCAATTCTTCATTTTCGTCCTAGCTCTGACATTTATGTTGTTCATGAGACATTGCCCTCGGACCGGGTGCATTGCAAAACGTTAGTATGTTGCTAACGAGCAAAGTCAACTGAAATCAGCCTGGGTTGCGTTTCCCAAAAGCATCGTAAGCCTAAGTTGATCGTAAAAACGATCGTACGACTGATCTTAATATTATGGTCTGTTTCCCTAAAGCGTCGTAGCTTAAGCAGCACTTGGAAATCTTCGTAGAACTACGAGTGCTCTGGAGTAATCGTACATCCCCAAATGGATCGTAAGAAGACAGATTTATGAGGACACCTGCAGGACAACCGGCAGATTACACTTTTGTAGATTTAACACACTGCAACGTGAGTAATATAATAATGTTTTGATTGTACTTTATATTACTCGTTTTTTGTTCACATGAATTTATAAATGAAATAATTAAAAAGGGAAGAAAAAGAAATACACATCTAAATTAAATGAATGAACAAAAAAAATCATAAAAGAAGTAATGTGGGAAATATGCTTCAAAGACTGGGCAAAATAGGGATGAATTAAAAAAAATCTGTCAATGACTTGCTGACGTGCACGAAAACTAATCCAAAACAGATGACAATTATTAGGTTAAATGTTCACAATACGATTCCATATAAGGTTATATTTCAGCACTTCGCGAATGGACTGCGACTCTTGAGTAGCACTTAGAGCGCGTTCTCGCGCGTTCATGTTAAGTGCTTTTTTGGGAAACGCTCGTGGAATTGCTGTGAGCGTTCGTAACCTTGCACGTAGAAAGCGCTCTTAAGAGCTAAGATACATTGTTATCGGGAAACCCGGCCCAGAGCTGTGTAACTAAGACTGTGCAAACTAAAAATAATGTAACGTTAAATAACCTAACTGTTGTGCAACTGTCCTCGGAACTGTGCGAAGTTCTGCAAACTCATCTTCTCCTCCTGTGTAACTGCTGCGTTTGTTGAGCTTTAGCGCCTGCATTTGCCGTGCCCGCGCCTTTTTAAAATGGCTCTTCTGCTTGCTTCTGCAGAGATCAACCTACCCTCAAAGATTCGCTCTGATTGGATCTCTTCTCCATTCGTCCCGCCCTAATATTTTCGTCTCGTTTTTATTCGTTGACTTAAATGTCAGTTATATTTCGTCACATTTTTCGTCATCATATCTTACTTTTTATTTAGTTTTTTATTTAGTTTTCGTCCGTGAAAAAGGTTCCTTGACGAATATTTTTCGTCATAGTCTTCGTCAACGAAATTAACACTGGACCATCGTCCGCCCGGTGGCACTCTATGGATCTGAGTGTTGGCCAGCCACATCTGCACACGAACAAGCCCTCCACACTATGGAGATGAGGATGCTCAGCCAGAGGGCCGCCGTTCACACGGAAGTCGGATAAAGCGGTGGATGGATCGAATAAAGGAAGACATAAGGTTGGTCAACGTGTCCCCCGAAGATCCTCTAGACCGCGCCAAATGGAGAAGACAATACCGAAAAGCGGACCCTGCATGACAGCGGGAACAATGCTAGGAAGAAGAAGAAGACTAAGTGGAATAAAGGAGGAACAGCTGAACTCATGCCCCGTGAATACCGGACTGGAGTTGACTTATGTTTTTCTGATGTGGAATACTTTGCTCGAAAGTCGAATGAATGGGCCCTGGTTTGGACTTTTTGAATGGAGCACACGTTATTTTTCCCACGTGCACAGCGCCGTCCCAAAATGCGGGTGTGGTAAGCAGTGGGAGTTTTGCAAGAATGAACCGATGTGTTCTGTTTATGTTTTTTTGTCAACGCAAACGCCTGTGAAACGGACCCGTTTAAAGTAGACTAAATTTGAAGAGGCTTTAAGGAAACGGACTGTGGGAAAATGTTTTAATGGATTCGGTGGACTCATTCTTGTTACAGTGGATCATTATAAATTTGAATGGTTTCTACTGAAGATATGTAAAAAGATACATAATCATGATCAATGTAAACAAATGATTGTATGAAGGGAGAAAATGTTAATCAATCTATGAAGTGTACTGTTTTTTTGTGATGTGTTGGGGTCTTCTCCCTTGTGGTTTTTTTTTTTTTTTTTTGCTTATCAAATATTTTTACAGTTTTACCAGTTTTTAGGAGTTTTACAGCATCATTGACGCAGTGTCTTGTTCACTGTTCGAAAGGGAACGATTGTTGCACTGCTGCTGGACCGCATCCGTGTGGAGTGTTAACTTTAACCTGTTAACATGGGTACATTAAAACCGCGTATGCACTTCAAATGGAGTATGTGTGAGACAGGGATAAAGGTATTTCTCTAACTTGTTATGTTCAATACTTCATGGTGTTCCCATATGTGTGTGTACGAGACCTTCTGAAGTATCTTGTAGCTTTAGTGCCAGAACACCAAAGTGTGAAATTATGGCATTTTATTGTTCTTAATCTCCATTATATGGCATAGTAGGTTATATTATATTCAAATAATTGACATTTTTAATTTATTTAACATTATACAAATTCCTCAATCTGGCTTTAAGTGGAATGAGACTAATGGTAGAATCCCGCATATTCAATGTGACAGATTTTTTCTTCTCTGCTCTATTTTTCGTAAAAATATTCTCAGGCGAGCTGATACCAGGATCTGCTGTGCTAATTTTTGACCTGCACATCATTGACTTTCACAACACTAAAGACCAAGTGAACATCAGAGTGACCTACAAACCAGCTGACTGCAACCTGACAAGTGCTGCAAATGACGTGATTTTATACCACTACAACTGTTCTCTGCTGGATGGCACTCGTCTCTACTCTTCGTAAGTCCTCTCCATTTGCAATTTGTGGTAATTTATTGATTTAATAAGGTTACTATATGGGTCAGCATGGCCTGTGGCTAGCATAACAAGTAACATAACAACTTTTGGGATCTCTGTAAATCCCTTAGCCTAACCGGTGAGTATCAGCTCTAGAGGCTGTCTGAGGTGCCTTAATTACTTCTGAAAATACACTAACTATAGGGCTGCTAGAAATAATTAATCGATTAATCTAATGATTATTAGAACAATTAATCAACTAGGTTTGATATATTATTCAGCTTTTGCAGTTAGGTAGAATATTGGGTTATTCCTATTCTAATTAATAAATAAAACAAGAAAATCTTCAAACCAACTGAACAGACCTTGGCATTGACACAAATTTCATGATTCAATTTCTATTCATAAGCTTGCAATTTTAAATAGATTCAATTTTATTCAATATTTATTCATTTTGATATATATGGTATAGTACGTTAATTTTTCTCAAGGAAAAAAATATAAACTAATGGTGTAAACTATAAAGGAAAACCCAGTCAGCTGTTTTGTTACTATAATATTTGACGCTGAGTTCTTTCTGTTCATCATTTGGTCTTATCAATGTTAGTGTGTAGCATCCTTATTTATTTTTTTGTGTATTCTGAGTAATTAATGATTGTTCCTTCGAGTTTCCTGTGCCGAGCATGTTGTAAAGCCGCACCTAATCTTCGAAAACTATAGAAAATGTGAATTAAATACGCTACATGTTTACACGCAATGTTTGAAATTTACATTTATTGATTTGAAACATATTTATATATACATGCATATTGACCTTGCACCATTAGGTGAATGTGCAGAATGAGAGTTTCCTCCATGTTGACTACGTGTTTTATTCAAGAATTCATTATTGGCAATCCCTTTGTTAATTCGCAAATAAAAACCATCAGTCAAAAAGCGAATCCATCATCATATATGTTTTTCCAGTAAATACATGACAAGTTTGGCGACGAGGATGGGATTGATGTGTCGTATTTTGAAGCAGACTGCTCCCTCCGTGAATGATCTTGATAGGTCTTTAATTGCTCACTGTTGCAGTCTCTCTGATGCTCCCAACCATGTTGGCATGACTTGTTGTGCCTTCTTTGTGCTTGGCCCCGTAATTGCTGCTTGCAGCTATATTTATTATAATTATTATTATTATTATTGTTATTAAATCAAAAAGAATTGCTCATGTTAAATGTGTGTAGCATCTTTGTCTGGATTGTGATTCACACTTTCCTATGTGTTTGATGATATGAGTAGTGAAATTATGTTTGTTGATCATTTTGTGCCAGGGCCAGAAAAAAAAAGTGAAATTTGAGATTTTGTAGTAAAGTTCATTTATGTTGGCCGATGAAGCTTTTTACAATTATTTAAAATGCATCTGATCTGCACAGAAAGATGTTTAGAAACTTCATGAATCAACACCATAAAAACTGAAGCGGAAAACTTGCGAAACCTAAAACCTATTTCACTACAAATACTTTTGGCCATGGCTATATGAAGTACTAGATGCGTATATTATGCGATATTTAACTCTCAAATTGAAATGGGAAAACTGGTAAGCATTTTTTGTGGATTGTTAGTGAAAGTCTGTTTGTAATGTAAGTGTAATATGCTAACTGTTTTTGAGTTTTACTGTTATGTTTGCTGTTGTGTACAATTAATATTATGTTTGAAATGTTGTTAGCATTATTAATGTATTTTTTTTTGCAGAGATGACTACCCAGAACCCCCACGTGTCACGTTAGGTCAAGGGAAGTTGATCTCTGGTCTGGAGGAAGGTTTGCAGGGCATGTGTGTGTTCGAAAGGAGACAGATCACTGTGCCACCCCACCTCGCACATGGCATCAATGGAGGTCAGTAAACATACTAAGAATAACCATACATCAGAATAAACTTTTCTAACTCATTTTATAGAAAGACAATTAGTGAAACATAGTGAATCTCCTAACTAGGTTTCCATAGGCTGTTCCAAAAGGTTAGCAGCAAAATTATGCTATTTTTTGAAATGGCGTTTTATTGCAAAACTTCAAGGAAGCGTAACATTTACAGTCCCTATAGAAAATCATCATACCCCTTTGAAATAGTTTCTTTATTTGTTGTACCGGCTGAAATCAAAACCTATTAAAAAAAAAAGAATTCCAGCTTTATTTACAAGTTTAGCCTTACAAAAAAAGAAAAAGGCAACAGTTCTGAAAATTTTATTTAAAAAAAAACCCTGAAACTAGATTGACAGGGTTGGAATTATTTTTTTCATTTAACCCCTTACTGCACAGCCCCCATTTTCGCAAGTGAGGACACACCTAAATAAATGACATACCTAACATATCTAATATAAAAAGGTTGCTGTTCATAAGTCATTCTGGATAGATAATAATTAACATATATTTAGAAAGATAGGACACCTGGGAGTTTAAAGTTCAAGACTCAACAGTCTGTTATTAATATGGAGATATATAATCTCAAACATAAAAAAAAAACAAATCAATGTCCTACTGGCTCGGTCATCCAGTTTGGACGGATGGCCTGATCGAGGCAATGTGTTGGTGGTGCCATATGCTTTCCACTTCTTAATGATGCTCTGAACAGTAGTCAGAGGGATAGCTAAAGTGTTCTAAATGTTTTTGTAGACTTTTTAACGTGTGCCTTTCTACAGCTTTATCCCGGAGGCCTTTTGAAAGCACTTTTCCAACCATGGTGAAATTCTTTGCAGTACCATGCACTACGAATGGTGGGATCTTCAAGAAACAACTGATTCTATTCTGATATAATCAAAATCACAGTGGCACCAGCCGGCTGCAGTAAATGTGGCATATTCAAACAACTTTAACATAGTGCTTTTCCATTTACACAGTTTAAATTCATTTTGCCCACCATGCCCAGATGTCCTTAAACTACCGAGGTGGTGGTGCCACCGGATTGGGCCCGCCCATTGCTACTTGCAGCTATATTTAGGGCCCAAGCCCAAAGGGCGAAGGCCCTATTGTTTTCCTTAGGATTATTATTTTTTTATTTTAGGTTTTTGGCACTTTTGGGGCCCTTAACTTGCACGAAAACTCTTGAAACTTTGCACACGCATTGGAACCTGCGGCCATTAGGACGTGACAGAGGCTGGGACCCGGGCGTGGCAGGGGGGCTCGACAGCGCCCCCTTGAATGGGGTCCGAAATCTTGGTCCATATATCACAGTAATATTAAGATACGGTCAAAGCGCCACCTGTCAGCAGCAGGAAGTGTGGCACTTTGAAATGACTTTGCCATCGTTCTCCTGTATTTACTCTCTTACGTGCACTTTGTCCACTGTTCGCCCTTTTCCTATATATATAGAATTAATTACTTAAAAATCATACAATGTGATTTTGTGGATTTTTCTTTTAGATTCCATCACTCACAGTTGAAGAGTACCTATGATAAAAAATTACAGACTTCTACATGCTTTGTAAGTGGGCAAACCTGAAAAATCAGTAATGAATCAAATACTTGTTCTCCCCACTATATATATAAAAAGTCTCTGTGGGGTTTTCTATGGAGCCGCAAAGGACAATAAAATGATTCCCTGATTTTGGCTCCTGCATGTTGATTTGTGATCTTCAGTGTTGAGATGAGTTTTCTATGAGATTATATTTTAACAAATCATCTGGAAGATTTATTTGTCTGATTCGTCCTCAATTCCTACATTTTAGCTTCCCTGGAATATTTGGGGATCAATTATTTGATAAAAGTCAGTGTTCCTAATAACATTTGTTATCGCCTTTGTGATTTAGGCGGTCCAGCTGCTTGATTTTTCTCTAGCTTCCTTAGAGTTCTCTGATCTGGTTTACGGAATGTGGTTTCATCATAAATTTTATATAATCTCTTAAATTTTTCTTCGGCCTTTAGTAGAGCATTTTTTCAGGGGAGCCTCCTCCCCAGATGAAAAAAAAGAACACTTCAATTAATGCACTTAAAGTGTTCTCAACTGTGCTATTTTGAGACACCATGAAATATGAACTACAATGTGCTTTTAATATTATATCTCTGTATTTGAAAAATGTATTTAGTTATAATTAGGGCGCTCCCTTAGAGATAGGGTGAGGAGCTCGGTCACTCGGGAGGAGCTCAAAGTAGATCCGTTGCTCATTCACATCGAGAGGAGTCAGCTGAGGTGGCTCGGGCATCTGTTTCGGATGCCTCCTGGACGCCTCCCTAGGGAGGTGTTCCGGGCATGTCCCACCGGGAGAAGGCCCCGGGGAAGACCTAGGACACGCTGGAGAGACTATGTCTCTCGGCTGGCCTGGGAACGCCTCGGTGTCCCCCCGGAAGAGCTGGAGGAAGTGTCTGGGGAGAGGGAAGTCTGGGAGTCTCTGCTCAGACTGCTGCCCCCGCGACCCGGCCCCGGATAAGCGGTGGAAGATGGATGGATATTTAGTTATAGTACACTTAGAGCTGTTAGGGTTATCTGCTGGAGTGCCCTTTAACAGCCACCATAGGGCACTCCACCTTGAACTATTGCCACACCATCGGACTCCATTTCCCACCTGTTTCCCATCAGTGATCCATTACAGACTTCACTCTCACACTCATACACACACAGACTACATTTCCCAGCAGCCCTCTACCTTGACACTGATCACCCCATCCAGCTGAAGCTCATTACCTGGACTATTTAAGTGGCCTTCAGTCTTGTATTCTGTGCGAAGTCTTGTACTACTACGGTTTGCATTTCTGAGGGTTATTATCTGTGTTTGCCTTTCTGTTACTGACCCTTTTGGATTATCGTTACAACTCTGCTGCATGCCCTGTGTACTTTCTGCCTGGACTTTGTTCTGTGATTGATATCTACCTGACCTTACTCTCTGCCTGTATTACGACCACAATTCTACCTATCCTCTGCCATTCCTGTTTGCTGTTGTTTGAACATTGCCTTTATGACTACGCTCTCCTTGTTAATAAAGCCTGCACTTGGATCTACACCTACGTTGTCTGCACCCTTCATTACAGAAGACCTTGCCTAACCAAGGTCCAGTGGCTTTCATGAGGGTTTCCAGTCACACCATGGATCGTATTTGAATTGAATTGGTCCGTATGCGCCAGGGTAACCGCACCATTGAGGATCACATACAGGTTTTCTTGGACATTGCCATTATATCTGATTTACCGGACTGTGCTCTCATTGACTTTTTTTTGTTATGGGGTCAACTCTCCTCTTAAGGAGATATTAATGCATCGTGCTCCTCAAAGCTCATTCAGTGACTGTTTGGACTATGCTTTGTAGTTAAGTGGGTCCCCTTTCACTGTGGGAGTGGCGGATGGGGACTCTTCGCTTAAAAATTTGTTGGGGGAAGTCACATCCTGTCACGCCGTCCACTTCACCGACACGCACGACTCCACCTACTCGTTCACTCTCACCAGAATTCTAATCATCCGCACCTGCCCGCAATCACAGTTCACCCTATATAACACACACTCACACACTGCCAGTTGTCTGATCTCGCCTATCAAGGACTACAGACTCACCTGCCTACTTACCTGATCTTCGGATGCTCTTCTTCTTCTTCTTCTTCTTCGGATCTCATTCATTCAACTCATCGGGGTGCCCGCGGACCGCTGGTCAGCTAACGATCTTCCTGCAAAGGAAAGAAAGACATTTCCATCAGCAGGCTAAGTTACCCCTCACGATACGAACTTTGTTGACTTACTTTTCCAAACCATTTACCTGTGATATTGAATCCGTATCAAAAATAAAACCTTGTCTAAACCATCTACGTTGTGTCTGGGTCTTACACATCCCAAGCTTCAGTGACCACGGAGCTTAACTCATCACAGTCACTAACAGACCCAGTTCCCTGGCCCTGTAGTTCTCACAATGGAGCCAGAGCCTCATCACGCCTACGCAGACCTTTCAGAGCCTCGTCACGTCTCAGCAGACCAATAGTGCCCCTGTTTGTTCTGGGCTTTGATTGTCCCCTATACCTCTTATCTCTGTTTTTGGTTTTTATTACTATTTTGCTCTCCTCTATCTTCCTCCATTTAGGATTTGTTTTGTACTCAGGGCGTGATAACGGCTTCCTCTCTGTCTCATGGCAGTTGTACAATTTCTTTTCATGGCCTGACCTTCTAGTTTGATGCCGAGTCTGCTGTTCTCTGTTCTTGGATTTTTCTTTATCTGCCTGAATTATTTAAGTCTTCCTATCATACCTGATTAGAGCCTTCTCTAATTCTTCTGGAGCCATTTCCTTGTCTTGGGGGGGACGTCTCTGGCTATTGGGGTTTTGAGCCTCTGACCTGCCGTTCCCAGGTGCAGGGCCTCCAAATGCTGATTTTTTTCCATGGAGAATTTATTGGATGATTGTGGTTTGCTGTTGCTGCAGTGACAGGTTGTCTTCCAAGAGGAAGAGGAAGTTATCTTGATAAAGATTATGAGGCAAAAAAAATAATTATGTGCACTGATATATCATTTATAATAAATATATGATTCTATTCAATGTAAAAATGGTCCATTTTGATTTGACATCAGTGTAAATTGTTGTGATGTTTGGAAACCATAAACAACAACACTTGTTTCTAGAGCATTCTCATATATAAATAGTGTAAAGCATTACCACTGATACCCTTGCTAACTATGATAGTATGCAAAACATGTTCTTGTTGTATATATGGTGTATATACCATCTAGGCCAAGGTTCCTCAATAGGTCCGTGGACACGATGTGAAGAAAAATACGGTTGATAACCGTATCAACCACTGGTGCATTGAAAATGCTCGCGCTGTTCCTCTCACTTCGCACCAGTGGACACGCTCAGTTAGTCTGTCAGCGAAAACAAGTATGAAGAAAAGAAAAGTGGGCACGGAAAATAGACAACTCGAATGTAAATGAACTGAAAATATTTTGGTTTATTTTGCCTGACCAGCCCACAACAAAGATTCAAAGAAAGTAAACGGAATGTGAGAAAGTATAGTGTTTGCTTTCATGTTATTAGTTTAGTACAATCGGCAAATGCACATCTATTTCATTAAAACAAATCTCTAAATGTCTAATTAACATTTAATTTCACAGACCTTGCAGATTTATTCAAATCCAGCATTGAGATTTTCTAAAGTGTCTGTTTGAAGTGAATGCGTACCTCAGTTCAGCTTCACTGGAAACATGATTGACAAACATATTTCTAATTTATTAAATATAAATTAAAATAAATATAAATTATACATATACATCGGATTTATATTGGCCATCGGCCATAAAAAAAATAAAAAATATCGGTTTAGTCAGTGACCCTTGGCTTTGAATTGTTGGCAGAATCTTGATCTAGACTTTGGTCTCTTAGAAATTCCAGTTTTCCCTGATTCTGTCTGTCTGTCTCTCTCTCCATTCCTCAAGCGTTGGGGGTACCCAGCAGTGCAGTGTTGCTGTTTGAGCTGGAACTACTACAGTTGCAGAAGGGTGTTCCTGAGGGCTTTTTGTTCATCTGGCTTCAGGACAGTCCTGAGCCACTGTTTCCTGTCATGGATATGAACCAAGACCAGGAGGTACCACTGGAGGAGGTATGTTCTGTGCCGTCTGGCTTATATACAACCCATGGACCAATACCTCATATAGGCCCCCCACAAACAGAGGTTGTATTAACATAAAACTTTACTAAATAATACGAATAAATGTAATTAAAAACAAAGCATCTAGCCTACTGAGCGTTCTTGTGATATTAATATTTCCAAAAATTTCTGTTTAGAACGCAGTTCACGAGTTATTTATTTTGTCAAGTTAGTAATCATTTTGTTCATAGGAAATTTTGCATGGTAGGTGATTGTGTGCACAGAGGTTTAACTCACTGATGACCTGGGTTGTAAATATTGAATTTGATTCCGTTTTTTACTTGGCAGTAAATATTTTAATGTTTTATTTGAATGTTGTTTTATGTCACATTGACATTACAAGAACATTACAAGAGAGCTCTTTTAGTTTTATCAAGCACATTGTTTTGGGTCCTTTTTTTGTTAGTTTAATTCTGTTTTCCACTGTGAAACAAACAACATCACCACAGATCCGGCCCACATTTGGTACATGTGGATTACACCCGCACCAGATGTGGGCTGGATCTGGGCCGACACTGTTGCTGTAAGGGAGGAGTAGTTGGATCAGTACAAGGGAGAAGATAAGGTAGGGGAGAGGAGGAAGAATGTGTGCTGGACTGTCCGTCTCTATTATGCTTTTCCCCCTCACACATATGAAAACATATTAACCTATGAAAGCTTATTTCTGACATCAATATAAAATAAAAAAGGTAATTGTGACTTTGAATTGTGACTTTTTTCCCCTCACAATTCCTAGTCATATCTCACAATTCTGAGGAAAAAAAAGTCAGAAATGTGAGATTTAAACTCACAATTGCAAGAAAACAAAGTCAGATTTCTCTTACAGTCAATTACAGTTTATACTTTTTTTTATTCTGTGGCAGAAAAAAGCTTCCATAGTAACCAAAGGCCATGCATGTTGCATTTGTTGTTGATCACTGGCAACAATTTCATGTTTTCATTTCAGTAAAAGCTTCATGTAAAGCTTTTACTACGATTCCAGAACCACTGTTCCATATACACAGAATATACAGTCTGTGTAGGCCACCAACTACCAAGGGGACATCATCCCACCCTCTATGGGGGCACCATCAACACCACACCCCAACCCCAGAAATAGATTTCAGCCAAGGGGGGAAGAGGACCCATTTGACCAGTGGCTGCTCTGAGCAATTCTGTTGCTTTCTTCTTCTTCTTTCATTCCATGAAGTAATGACTTGATCACTTTTAGATAGTATGTTGCTGTAATGTCTGCCAAGACATTAAACACAACCAAAAATGTATAATGGCTTGCATATAAGCATTCTACTTCTATGGGGGTACTTCTACATTCTACCGGGTAACACTTTCTATGAAGCCTGTATTATAATGCCTTATTAGTAGGGGTGTGACGAGACCCCTATCCCACGAGACGAGACACGAGATTGGGTTCACGAGACGAGATTTTTATAGTATTTTTAAGAAATCCTCAATAATGAAACGTATGAAGGGAAAATATTCTTTTATTCAACTGAAAATCATAAAAGGCAAAAATGTTGGTGCATTTTGAAATCAACTTATAATGCATTTCATTTTACTTCTATTTTAATGAATTATTTCCAGTAAAACAACATGCAAACACTGCTAAATGTTTTGCCACAAAATCAACCAATTGTTTTCTGCCCTGTATAATTTCACATGAGAAATCTCCCTGAACTTCTTTCTATAGATTGAACATAAAATAAACAATATAAATAAAATAAACATAAAAATAAAAAATTCAAATTACACTTTAAGTGTCACTAACTGCAGTACAAAGTTGACCATTTCCCAGTCACTATTGATTGTGTGGCTGTAACTGTTATAAAGCTCTGCGTACACCGAGAAGTCCAACCGTCAGCAGTAACAGCGATGCTTTCTGCCTCTTTAGGGGCCGTTCACATATCGTGCCTAAAAAAGCGTGTAAAGCGCGGCCGCGTCACTTCCTCCTTCTTTTGCAACCGTTCGGGAGCTCGGGGCGTTCTGGATGTTTTCATCTCGCCGCGGCACAGGCGCGGCAAGAAAAAACGAGCGCCCCGCACCGCATGTGCGTCGCGATCGTGTCGCTTCCATTTTGCGCAAATGAAAATGTGTGAAAGTCTAAGAGTCTGTACAACCTTGGCCAAGGTGTACGGCATAGTTTTCTTACAATGTTTACATATTGTTTGTGTCTTGAGTGTTATTCTTTCGCCATTTATTATTTCTACTGGAAAACCAAAATATTTCCACACAAACGATTTGAAAGTGGTAGCACTGATAGCACGACGAGACAAATTTTAACCTCGACGAGAAATCTTGTCACGTTTTAGTCTCGCGAGATCTCGTGGTACGAGATCTCGTCACACCCCTAATTATTAGGGTATTCTTAATGCATAATAATACATCCATAATGCCTTATAAACAACCTTATAATATGTTGTATCATCTTATATATAATCATAGCAACAGGCACAATACATTATAATAATTACCTATTTGTGGTTAACTTTTAAGAGTACAATGAATTATAACACCAGATGAAGCCTGCATTTATAATGCATCATAACGGTATTCTTAGTGCATTATAATACACGCAAAATGCGTAATATCATCTCATGAATAATCATGACAACAGTAATAATACTTACCTCTCTGTAGTTATAAATATTAAGAGTATGATGATTTATAACAAATAATGAACATAATTTTATCCACTTAAGTTACAGAGTAATATACATTTACATTGTTTACTTAAGATCTGCACAGTAGAAAACTACATCTTATGAGTGTCTTCTTTACAGCTTAAAGTGACTTCTTATAAACATTTAAAAAGTATTATAATGTGGTAATAATATTTATGAGAGGTCTTTGTCTACTTTTTAGCAAAGTAGCAAAAGTTAGGTATTCTTATAAACATCTATAAGATATCATGAAGTGGTTATAAGACTTCGACGATGAATTGTTTGTTGGGGTCAGGATGAGTTAGCAGCGGTGCTTTGGTAAACGCAGTCTTTAGGGCTTCGAAAGCTTGTGTGGTGGCTGGGGTCAAGGATAGAGACTTGGGCTTGTTCCAAAGGATATTGGCATATTTACTGTGTAGAGTACCATTATGTTTCCACTCACCAGAGTAAAATTTACTAAAATTGAAGAAAATTTCACTCTATGCCAGATAACATTTAGTCCCTCTCTGAAAAGAGTAAAAGTTACTCTTTTGATAGAGTTGTTTTTCCAGAGTTAATTATGCTCAATTTAGTGTTAATATTTGACTCTATTTAGTGTTTTTTGTTATTGACTCTTGTACTATTTTACTCGGTTCAGAGCTACAAGAAATTGACTCTGCTACTTTTTAACTCTGTTAAGACGAACTTCAAATTTACTCTGCCACAATTTACTTCCCCTCCAGAGTTGTTTATCATCAATTATGAGTGAACTATAAAGAATAACTAACTCTATCCAGAGTTATTCTTCTGAATTACACCATTCATGTTTTACTCTAAAAAAGCCCTAAAAATTTAAATGAAAAACTTTTTGTTTTCAGTCTGAAAATAAAATCAACAGCAATATACTCATGTCTCACAATTTTATTTTCAATCACCTGTTAAACAATATTACACTTAATTCACTTGTGATCGTGAAAAAAATAAATAAAAAATAATGAAAACAATAATAGTAAAATAACAATAATAAAAAAGTGATAGTGATAATATAGCAGAGGAGATGAAGAAGAATTACATGAAACAATATGGTACAATCAACAAATCAGAATCACAACCATAACACATCAGAATGTCAAACAACTTGTGGTGCAAAGTATCCTTAATCGCCAAAACAGAAGGTGCTTCTACGGTATGTGCAAATTTGTAAGCATGGATATGTTCAGCTAAACAAAACGTTTTCAGTGCAGCTGTTATCAAAAGGACGTGCTCATCTTTGATAACAATATTCTGGATTACATGAAATACAGGCATGTCATTCAGAACTTGAACACAAACCGCTAACCCTAACCGATACGTATTTCCACAGCGCTTAACCCATTTCACATTTAGGACCCTAGTCCATATCGGCACATTTAGTTTCTCAGCCACCTCAGCGCCAACTTCAATTTCATTCTAGGGGGCCATTTTCCCAGGACCTAAGTTCATGTCATTTGGATCAAATGTTTGCCAAATGTATGCCATTTCGCACTGGTATTTCTTTGCTAATGTTTTCGTTATGTTTTTAAAGCTTTTCAACTGCTTTTTAAAAAAGTTATGCTTTGCTTTGTAACGCATGCACCAAGTATGTAGCAGTGGTCCAATTTGCAGCTTACAATTGGAGTAATGCACCATAAAATGATGCTTTGGCAACAAGTTCTTATCAGGAAACAAATGCTTAAACAATCTGTGGTGCTCTGCAATCAGGTGTATCAAATAAATGGTGATGCCAGTGAATGTAACTGAAGCAAACACTATATTGACTATCTGAAGCAATAAAATGAACAAATACCAGTGCTGATCATTAGGACACACAAGATCTCCAAACATAATGGGCAGATAACGCAATACTCTTAATACTACACCAGGAGGCTTGTTGTTTTGTTCCATGAACCCATAGTTGAAACTCTGAATTCTTCTGTTTACTTCGGCTAATGTGGTGTAATTGTCAATCAGGTGCTGAATGAGTAATTTCATTTCATATTGTGTAACCCCCTCTAATATATCATGAATAATATCGACCGAAAAATTTGCAGTGGTGTGGAAATATTGTAACGAATTTAGAAGACAAGATGTTTTTACTCCCATTACATAAGGTAGACTGGGATTGCTCTGCATCCCAGGCAGTGTGCAGCATCAAGTTCTTTAGTTTGCACTGACATCTTTGGACTATCTTCACTGAACTCTGTCTGAAAGTCTTCTTTCTCTAGAAGACAAAAGCGGCAACAGTACCTAGCACTAAACGACTCCACGAAACCAAATAAAGAATGGATACCAAGGTTGTCACCAGTAACTTGCAAAATGGTTCCATAAACTCTATGATCAAATAAAGGAATCTGAATTCCATTGGTTTCCAGTGTTAAGATATATTGGACAAGTGGCTCTAGTATTTTATCAAACCCATATGTTTTGATATCTTGTGCATGAAATAAAGCAACTAAATGGATATTTAGTAAACTCAAATTGTATTCAGGGGAAACATTTCTAAGGGTGAAATACATAGCTCCTAACTTATGTGTTCCTCGTTTTGATCCAAGGGGGTTTGGGGCTTGAAATTCATCAAAAAATAGCTGGATCTGAACTGCATGTCTTTGTTTTGAGAAGAGCACATGATTCTTAAAGAATTCTCCATCGTGTAAGTCATAAAGAAAATTTGGACTTTGCTGTGAATCTCTTGTCATCATATCTTTAATGTTAGGGTGCTGATAAATAGACTGTAATGTCTCAAGAATTGGTATATATACAAATTTATCCTTGACAATGGTTTGGGCAAAAGTTCTAGCTGTTCTGTTACACCCTGTAGCAAATCTTGTTCCAAGAACATATTCGACAGGATCTATTTTTCCCCATTTCTCTGAAAAGTACTGCATTCTCTGGCTCTCAGTGTTTTATGCCACAAAAGGATTTTGCATTTTTTCAAAACACTGATCAATTTGAGACTCAACTACACTTTTTATGGGCTCTTCTAAAGATGTTTTTAACAGATTCTCGAGTTTCACCATGAATGTCTTCAATCACTTCTTCTAGAGCACCAACAACATAGTTAATAGTCGTCTCTGCGACACCAGCAACTTTAAGTTCAGTTACCACTGTTGCACAACTGTTTACTATATTTGTTTTTAGTAGTAGAGTTGGTTCTCGGCTGTACAGAAGCAGTCTGAGGGCCACATCCTGCTGAGGCGGTCAGCTGCTGCACCTCCACCGCCCGCATCGCCTCAGGCTGCTCGTCGCCAAGGGCGCCCCCATTGCGGAGAGCGCGGTCCTACTGGCGAAGGACGCGATAGAGCCGGTCCCTCCAGCCGATATGAAGTCGGGGTTCTACAGCCCCTACTTCATTGTACCCAAGAAAAGCGGTGGGTTACGACCGATCTTGGACCTGCGAGTTTTGAATCGGAGCCTTCACAGGCTACCGTTCAAAATGCTCACGCAGAAACGCATTTTTGAGTGCATCCGTCCCCGAGATTGGTTTGCAGCGATCGACCTGAAGGACGCGTACTTTCATGTCTTGATCCTTGCGCGAAACAGGCCATTCCTGCGATTTGCGTTCGAAGGTCGAGCATATCAGTACAGAGTCTTACCCTTCGGGCTGGCCCTGTCTCCCCGCGTCTTCACGAAGGTCGTGGAGGGAGCCCTTGTTCCCATGAGAGAACAGGGTGTTCGCATCCTCAACTATCTAGACGACTGGCTCATTTTGGCTCAGTCGCAGGATCAGTTGTTCGAACTCAGCCAGCTGGGTCTTCGGGTCAACTGGGAGAAGAGCAAACTCGCCCCCGTGCAGAGGATCTCTTTTCTCGGTATGGAGTTGGACTCGGTCGAGCAGACGGCACGTCTCACAGAGGAACGTGCTCAGTCGGTGTTGAACTGCCTGAATACGTTTAACGGCAGGACGGTGGTCCCACTGAAATTCCGCTCGGTCTGCTTCATATGAGACCGCTTCAGCACTGGCTCCACGGCCGAGTCCCGAGATGGGCGTGGCAACGCGGCACTTTCCGGGTGGCAATCACTCCAGAGTGCCGCCATACCTTCAACCCGTGGTCGGACCCCTTGTTTCTTCGGGCCGGAGTGCCCCTAGAGCAGGTGTCCCGGCATGCTGTGGTTTTCACGGATGCCTCGACCACCGGCTGGGGCGCCACGTACAACGGGCATGCAGTGTTAGGGGTGTGGACGGGCCCCCAACTGCAGTGGCACATCAGTTGCCTCAAGTTGTTGGCAGTACGGCTCGCCCTGAGCCGCCTCAAGGGGCCGCTTCAGGGCAGGCATGTGCTGGTCCGTACGGACAACACTGCGACCGTTGCGTACATCAACCGTCAAGGTGGTCTACGCTCCTGTCGCATGTCACAACTCACCCCCCCATCTCCTCCTCTGGAGTCAGAAGCATCTGAGGTCGCTTCGTGCCATTCACATCCCCGGTGTGCTCAACCGTGCAGCCGACGAGCTCTCACGAGCTGCGCTGCCGGGAGAGTGGCGATTCCACCCCCAGGCGGTCCAGCTGATCTGCAGAGAGTTCGGAGAGGCTCAGGTAGACCTGTTTGCCTCTCCAGAAACCTCTCACTGCCAGCTGTTTTACTCTCTGTCCGAGGGGACACGCGGGACAGACGCACTGGCGCACAGCTGGCCCTGGGGCCTCCGCAAATATGTGTTTCCCCCAGTGAGCCTACTTGCACAGACACTGTGCAAAGTCAGGGAGGACGAGGAGCAGGTCATGGTAGTTGCGCCCTATTGGCCCAACCGGACCTGGTTCCCGGAACTCTCACTCCTCGCGACAGCCCCTCCCTGGCCCATTCCTCCTGAGGAAGGACCTTCTTTCTTGGAGACGGGGCACCCTCTGGCACCCACGTCCAGACCTCTGGAAACTCCATGTCTGGTCCCTGGACGGGACGCGGAGGTTCTAGGTGACTTACCCTCCGAGGTACTTAACACCATTGCTTCGGCACGTGCACCGTCTACAAGACGTGCTTACGCCCTGAAGTGGAACCTGTTCGTCGAGTGGTGTTCTTCTCGCCGAGAAGACCCCCGAAGATGCTCGATCGGAGTCGTGCTTTCCTTCTTGCAGCAAGGGTTGGAGCGTAGGCTGTCCCCCTCCACCCTCTAAGTCCATGCTGCTGCTATTTCTGCATACCACGACCACATAGATGGCAAATCCGTTGGTAAGCACGACCTGGTCGTCAGGTTCCTTAGGGGGGCGAGACGGTTAAATCCTCCTCGTCCCCCCTCCATACCCTCTTGGGACTTGGCTCTGGTGCTGAGAGCACTCCAGAATGCTCCCTTTGAGCCTTTGCAGTCAGCAAACTTAAAGATTCTGTCTATGAAGACTTTGCTGCTGGCTGCATTGGCCTCCATCAAGAGGGTAGGGGACCTGCAGTCTTTTTCGGTCGACGTATCGTGCCTAGAGCTCGGGCCGGGTGACAGCCACGTGGTAATGAGACCCCGGCCTGGCTATGTGCCCAAGGTTCCTATCACTCCCTTCAGGGACCAGGTAATGAGTCTGCAAGCGCTGCCCTCGGAGGAGGCAGACCCAGCCCTGGCTTTGATCTGTCCAGTTTGTGCTTTGCGACTGTACGTGGACAGAACTCGAAGCTTCAGGACCTCAGACCAGCTCTTTGTCTGTTATGGAGGCCAGCAGAAGGGAAAGGCTGTCTCCAAGCAGAGGATGGCCCACTGGATAGTGGATGCCATCGCCCTGGCTTACCAAGCTCAGGGCGTGCCCTGCCCGCTCAGGTTGCATGCACACTCCACGAGAGGTGTTGCATCCTCCTGGGCGCTGGCTCGTGGCGCCTCGCTAACAGACATCTAGGTTTTCGCTAGGTCTCGCTAGGTTTTATAGCCTTCATGTTGAGTTGGTCTCCTCCCGTGTTCTCGCCTCAGGTCAGAGGCACGGAGAGGCCCCAGCTTAGTGTCGGCTTGCTGCACTTACATGTGCTTATTCTCCAGAGAGTCCCTACAAGGCAGACCCTGTTGAGTCCTCCGATCTCCCTTCGGCAGTCGACGTGGCGGAGCGTCTGGCGCCAGGCCTATACTCCGCTGCATCCTTGAGAACCGGATTTAGGCTGGGTTCCATATGAGTGGCCCTACGGGGATCCCATATGTCTGGTTCCACGGTTGCTCCTAATCGAAGCCCGTGTCTTTCCCTCTGGAAGAACCCACCTTTCGTCGAGTGGAGTCACCCCAGTTCTTCCATATGACAACCCCACGGTTAGTCCATTATTCTTCCACATAACTCCTTCGGGGAAGGATGTGGCTTCCGCAGCGTCCCTTTTACACGAAGGGTACGCTTCCCAGTGTTATCCAATAGTCTCACTGAATGGGTTTGGGAACAGCAGTGATTGACACTCTCTTTGTTAGCCCTGGCCCACCGTCCTCAGGCAAGGTGGTTCAGGTGGCTTACAACAGGAAGAGGGCAGCTCCTGTGGCGCTTAGGTAGGGATTCCTATTCGTCGGTCATCCGACGTACGTCGAAGTGACCGACTGAATGGGAACGTCTCGGTTACATAGGTAACCCTCGTTCCCTGAAGGAGGGAACGGAGACGTACGTCCCGTCGCCACAGTTGCTGTACCCCGCTGATGCTGCCGCCTATCTGGTTCGGCTCCTCAGCGAAAACCTAAAGATGCAACGCACCTGCTGCTCATTATATACCCGCGCTGCGAGGTGAGCACCTGCTGCATATGATTGCATACCAATATGCATTGGCTCGTTTTAGTTACACTCGAAGTAGATGGGCCTCTCTAGCGAGATTTCTATTTGTCGGTCATCCGACGTACGTCTCCGTTCCCTCCTTCAGGCAACGAGGGTTACCTATGTAACCGAGACGTTCACTAAGCTAGTCGCATCCAAAACAGTATCTAAAGCCCTTGCATTTTTACTATCCTCAATTAAAGTTTGGATGCATGTCTCTAATTCTGAGAATTTCTCTGTCAGCCTGACTATTTCCCTGCATTTATGACATGTGAATCCCTAAAGAAAGCTATACTATGCATGTGACAGGCAGTGAAAGTAACAATGAAAGGAGAAGATGACATAGCTTACTGTGTTCGTAGACTGATTCGACTTACCACAGTTGTTTGATGAATTCGTAGAAAAAGTAGAGCATGACAGAAATGATGGTGGGCATGGATGACAAGTTCACAAACTAGCGTAATGTTAACGTGTTGTGATATTGTTGTGGCAAATTCGATGTTTCTTCAGTTATAAAGAAGTCCACTATTTCTTCAGTTGGCACATATCCCAACAAACCGTCCCATACCGGCGTGATCAAAAAGATCTTAAACTAGATGGAACTAGATTAAATATTTTGACTGCTGCGATTCCAAATCGGTTTAATGACCCGTAACTCTGCCTGAGTATCGGACAAGTGTTCACTGTTGGCCAGAGGAGAACTGGCCCCCCGACTAAGCCTGGTTTCTCCCGAGGTTTTTTTCTCCATTTGTTGGAGTTTTGGTTCCTTGCCGCTGTTGCCTTTGGCTTGCTTACGTTGGGGACACTTGCTTGATATTCAGCAGTGTTTTTGATATGCCTGCATTGGCGCCGTTGTATACAAACTGAGCTGAGCCGGACGATTACGTCACTGTTTTCTGCAGTGCTGATATACCTAAATTAACTAAACTAATAACTATTGATATTTGCAACGGAATGAATCAATAATGCATAGAATAAGCTGCACAATGACACCATTTTCTTATTAATGTAAAGCTGCTTTGCCACAATTTGCATTGTAAAAAGCGCTATATAAATAAAGATGACTTGACTTGACTTGACTTGACTTCAGTTCAGGTCCCAAGAAAAAGTCTCAGAGTCAAAGTTCCAGGTCCCAGGAGTTTAACTTTACAAAGTGAGATGCCAGCTTCACATCTGACTCTATCTAGCCAGGGCACAGTTTTTATACATTTTTCTTATCTGTTAAAACACAACAAAGTAGTATAATTCTCTGGGATGACCCACCCCTTTTTAGTTATTTTCTATGGCCCCATTTACAGGTGTTCGCCTCCCTTTCTCTTTTTGGAGCCTCCCAAGTACTTCTCAAAATTTTCTTGACCAATTAACCTGCAGATGTTGCTTAAGGCAAAGGATAATTCTCTTTGTAAGGTTGGCCACTGCCAACTAGTCTACATCTTTTGGTTTAACTTCTCATGGTGGAATTCTGCCCATTGATAGTCGGCCCTCTCTCATTGGTGAAGTGATACTTTGTATCAAAAACACTCATCCCTCCCCGGAGGCAAGAGGCCTTCATGTGACACCCTTCAATAATTTTATTCATTATACAGCCACCTGTTATCTAGTGGAAAACTACCAGCAAAATATGCTTGGTCAGACTAAATTCTCCGACATCTCTGACCCTCATAATCACAGTAGGCCATGAGGCCTCGAAACACTTCTGGCTTTGTTATAGTAACGAAACTAATTCTACAATTGTTTTCTATAGGATAGATAAAATACTTCATCGATAGTGATTTAGATTAAAAGATTAAAAACTAGTGATGTCAGATTAATGTGATAGGCGACATTAGACAATATCAGATATATGGTGATGATAAAGTAGACAAAAAGCAATGAAAATAATTAGATTCAAAACAAAGCAATAAGGAGCAATCTATCAAGACTCAGCCATTAAATGTGATTTAATTTAGATCTTTTTAGATCTTATTTCAGTTCCCATATTTTCAGTTATCCTTTCATTAGGGTGTTGCATCACTTAGAAAGCCGTATCGGCCGAATATGTTTTCACGGCACAAACTCGCCAGCCAAATGTTGAATCGCCACCTGCTTATTCGTACAAAAGCGCCATTTGTTTAGTCACGATACTGCAACTTGTTAATTTATGATAGACAGAAGTCTAAAGATCTCATATGATGTGCCACCTGCTCCATTCGTGAGATTTTAGTGTGACCATATTCTGATGCATATTTGCGGAAATGTCAAAAACTTAATCTACCAGTGACAATGATTTCACAAGAATTCAAAATAAATCAAGATTAACATTTATTGTTTTGCCAGGCAGAATTACATACCAGTTAAAAGAATTAGCAAAGTATATCACACAACTGATCAGCATAAACTACAAAACATAATTACAAATGCAATTTAAAAAGTAAGGTTTCTTAGTGTCAGCATACCTGGCAAAGATAGACACACAGCAATTGTGTGGGAAGTTCTGGGTACAGATGCTTCCTTCAGTGGTTTGCCTAGTTCCCTTAAATACCCCAAATCTAACAAAAAGACTGTAAACATTTAGCACCCGAATATTCATGAAGCTTTTGTCTGACCTTTTCTCGGGCCCCAAAAGGGATGAACAGATGGTTAAAAAATCTTTTATGGGGCATCTCGCACACCAGAAGAACAGGCATTGTTTTCTTTAATCTTGTCTGTTATGCTGATGTTGGAGCGAAACCATCCTACCAATCGCACCAGAGGTATTTATGTTGATGTCACTTCAAACAGATCTTTGTGAGATTTGCATGGCTAGTTAAAACCTGAGGGGAGGGAGTGGATGTGAGCAGTCAGGAACTCTGCATGAGGTGAGGGGATGAGACTGGATCAGCTGTTGTCCTGTGTTTTCTCGCAGATCTTGTCTTCAGATTAGTCAGTTTTATTTTTTTATTACAGGATAGGAATCTTGAATTCAGTCTTCACATGTCGCTGATGAAAGTCTAGATGGTCCCTTTCATCTTTGGCACTAAGAACTTAATGTCGATTTTTTCCAAAAACAAGCTTGGAAAAATTCGGACTCGTCTGACCACAGCACACATTTCCATGGTCTTTTAGACCATCTGAGATGAGCTTGAGCCCAGAGAACTCAGCTGCATCTCTGCATTGAACAGATATATAACTTTCTTCTTGTGTAACAGAGATTTCAGTTTCATTTCCTGATGCAACATCTGACCGTGTTAAGTGACAAAGAATTTCCAAAGTACTGAGCACATGTGGCTATATTTAACAAAGTAGCGTGATGGTTTCTCATGCAGTGCCATCTGAGGACTCAAAGGTCATGCACATTCAACAATTTTCCTGCTCTGCCCTACATAGACTGAGATTTCTCTGGACTCCCTGAATCTTTTTTACAATATTAAGCATGGTAGATGGTGAAAGACAAATTCTTTGCAATCTTGCATTGAGAAATGTGATTTGATTTGTTAGACAATTCTCCTTGACATTTGGCACAAAGTGCAGAGCCATGACCCATATTTGCTTGCAAAGACTGAGATACTTTTTTTTACATCAAAATACGATACCCTCACCTATTACCAATTCATCAGGTATTGGTAATAGGTACTAAAAATAAGGAAAACTAACAATGACTGGAGACAAAAACAAAACCGAGCATGCACGTTACAGTTAGTTACATTATACACTAAAACCTTTGTACAATGTGTTAGAGCCAGTCTTACTAGATCATCCAGCATATGCAGGAAATGTAATATTCAGTCAAATACTAGAGGCTGGGCCTCAATTGCCAGGAATATCTCTCCATTTTACAGTGTGGTTTTAACAGAAAGTCAATTTATCTATCTATATGTAATGATATAAGAACATAATAATAATAAAAAATAAGATTACAAAAAGTATAACATTGATATATTGCATTGTCTTTACAATAAAAATATATAAATAAAATACATTTCAAGTGTGTTACGAAAGGCAATAAAAAAGGAGTAATTGCGGTACAAGAAGACAGAAAAGGTGGTTAAAAAAAAAAAAAAAAGTAATAATTTATAGTATTTTCTAATGTAAGGGAGAAGGGACACAGGCAGCGACCAAAGCAAAAAGATCATCAAAACAAAACATGCCTCTAATGACAACTAACTAAACTACACTGTCCTCTACAGTATTGGGTGGCATGCTAATTTTTTAATTTTTTTTTTTTAAACTGTTGGTTATCAATTCGGCTGCTATCAAGATGTTCACGCAAAATGAGTCTCTGTCTACTGTGCGCAAGAATCAAGATGTCTAATCAAGTCAGCATGCAATTAAACAGATCCCCGCCGTTCACACAAATACTAAGTGTGAATAAAGAGACCTTTGTGACTGGTATGACTTGTAACATATCTGATTACCAATTGTTTTTTTTTGGTTTGTTTTTCTTTTGCAGTTTTCAGCATTCATTATGCTACAGGTGGCTGAAGGCAGAGGCCGCATTCATCCAGGAATAGACCGTGACACTGTCCTAAAGGACATGTTCAAAAATCAAGATCGCAACACAGATGGCAAGATAACTGAAGATGAACTGAACATCATAGTAAATGAGGAAGAGGAAGTACCTATACATGAGGAGCTGTAAGGGCAACAAACCAAAGAATAGCGTGTATAAAAAGTATTGTGTTTTTTGAGATCAGGTTTTTGTAATTCAGTTAAAATTGGCTGAATAAGGCCCCGACAGAACATGCCTTTTTTTGTTGTGGTTTTTAACTTTTTTAATTTAGAAAAGAGCAGTGTGCTACATTTTTTTTATGTTAAAAAAAGGACGCTTGCTCTAACCTTGATCGAGGGTGAGAGGTGTAAAAACATGCATCTCTTCCATCACTGAAGTCTCTGGACATTCCAAGTCACCACAACGGAAGGCCTGCCTCTCCATTCATTCGATTGGACAATGGAAAAAAATTAACGCAAATGATGTCAGAAGCTTTTCTGCTCAGTTGATTTTTTTTTTGTTTTTTCAACTTCAGGCACCCAGAACTCTCCTACAATAACACAAGGCACAACAGGCGGCTAAACGTATCTGTACGATCTATCTGGGGCGCATAAACAGCATGCAGAACGCTCACTGCCATAGAAAACAATTCAAAAAAGGTGCCTCTCACTTCACAAAACGCGTTCAGTGTGATGGGGGCCCCAATCAGACAGAATGCATCTTTTGCAGTGAGAGGTGCCTTTTTTAAAATTTTCTATTAGCAGTGAGCATTTTGCGTGCTGTTTATGCGCCCCGGATACATCGCGTTTAGCCGCCTTTCAATTCATACAGGGCTAGTAGTATACATCTGTATATACAGATACACACCCAGGTTACGGATCAGTACTTGGTATCGGACGATACTCTGAGCTCAGGTATCGGAATCGGTATCAGAAAGGGAGAAAGGGTATCGTAACATCTCTACCAAAAATCCTTAGCGTTGATCTCTGCATATGTTCCCCCAGATGTGTGTGAGAATTTGAAAGTGTCTTGGAAGAGTGGAGTAATACCTCATGTAACGGGTCCCAGGTAAGGGGAATCCACTCTGCGTTTTGTAGTTATCAGTCAATAAAGGGACTTCAGATCTCTCACTGCTTGGCATGGTCTTTATTTTCAGTATAAATGGGAAATTTATTGAAATGATTCTTGTGACTCCATTAAACGACACCGTTTAATGCCTCGAGAACCACGAGACAACCTTCTCTCGGCTCAGAAGGAAGTGAACTGAGCTAGCTTTTTATACGGGAAAATACATTGATGCAATTCTGTTTAGCAAAAGATAACATTAAGACAAAACAAATAAACATAAGAAATTGATCACAAAGATGGGAACAAAACAACAACATGCCGAAATAAATGGGAAATATATTGACATGAATTTGGTGACTCCATTAAACGACACCTGTTGGCAAACGAGGAGTAAATACAGCAGGATAATATGAACGAATCTCACTCACTTATCATAAACGGTCACAATTGCAATCATTCAAATACAATTTCATATTCCCACATTGCAAAGTATGTTTAACAAAGCAATAAACAGCTTCAAATCAAAATATATCATCAAATTTCAGTAATATTACCGTTTAATGCCTCGAGAACAACAAGGCAACCCTCGCTCGGCTCAGAAGGAAGTGAACTGAGCGAGCTTAGTGCGCGGGCGCGAACAAGTATGTACTCTTACAGTGAAAATGCACTTCCTGAACAAATTTTGAAAATCATATCAAAGAAACAAAATTACACATATTTAATAGAGAAAGTAGGATTTTGAATGAAAATAATATAACTAAAATAACTCTGTTACACTCACAACAAGAACAAGCACATAGCAGCTGGTGGCCACACCAAATACCGATTGCTACTTTTGATATTAATTATATTGCAAATAAAAGCCCATTGAACACTGCTACTGAGTCCTCACTTCCTCCCTCAACACCATTCTTGACACAGTGTATATATATATATATATATATATATATATATATATGTGTGTGTGTGTGTGTGTGTGTGTGTGTGTGTGTGACCAGGCCAGCATAAGCCAACCGAATATGACCAATAGGGACAGTAGACCCGCTCAAGTTATTCAACTAAATGGATATTACGCACTGGTGCAGTACATGGTCTCTTTATTTCTCTTCTTAAAAAACAAATCCTGAAGCTACACAATCAGAACAAAATTACCTAAGTACAAAAATAAAAATAAAAAACAACAGATTACATACAAACGAACAACAATAATAAGATGACCAAACTGGCTACCTTAGAATACCAGTCTTAGATTGAAAGCTAATTCTGGTACAATCATGGAAACATGTAACATCCACACACGCAAGGTGATATGCAACCATCAAACAAAACTGAGTTACTAAGTAGAGGATCCCAAGGTGGCCAAAAACAAAACAAATAGACTATAATATAAAAAAAATCAAACCAAATAAAAATAACACAAGACACCAACAAAATCGATCAAAATGAACAAAAACAATATATGTTATACAAACATTTGAATACTGGGAAAACAGTGGTCTACTATATCAGTTCCCCCGTATATCTGCTAAAACACAATTACACCATTAAAAATATACAATTTACATTTAGACCATATATTTACATTGTACTTTCATTACATGAAAATCACATTCAATTACCTCCATGATATTTCCTGTATTAAATAATCACAAATTTAAGCAATGTGTAACCACATTTGTTACTACCACCAAACACGTGCCTAAAAAAGAAACAACGCATGGTCAATGGTGCAACCGACCTACCTATGTATGATTTGGCAGATGTACAGAGAAAACTCTGCAATAAAGATATACATCTCCGCATCCGTGACCGTGATGCCAGATGTTACTGCAACAAGACAAAACATACAAGCTCCAGAGCAACCAACGCTATATTTTTCACAGAATAATCAAACAACCTACCTGGGTATCATCAGTATTGAAATGGCAACAGGAAATGGCATGCTTTACACTGTAATTCCCTCCCAGAAACACATTTCAATATGCCAAGAAGTACCAAACACGTTAAATCATGCAACACTTGGCTAAGTGCTAATGTATGCGATTAACGCCACAAAACAGGAAGTTGTTGTAACTCAGGGATACAATGTCCGATCTGCTCCAAACTTCACGTGTTTGATAATAGTCCTGGCCTGAAGACATCTACAAGGCAAAATTCAGTTACAGTCAAAGTTTCACCTGTTGGCAGCAAAGTGTGGCACTTTGAAATGACTTTACCATTGGTCTCCTGTATTTTCTCACTTACATGCACGTCACCCACTATGTGAGGGCCCTTTCATCGCTGCTTGCAGCTTTAATTTCATTTTTAGATTTTTATTGTATTAACAACTCAGCTGTATGTGGACACATTTTGATTAGAAAGGCATATTGCATTTTTTTGTTGTAAATAAAACTCCCATCGCCTCACTTGTAAGTCGCTTTGGATAAAAGTGTCTACTAAATGATGAAATATAAATGAAATGTAAATTCAAAGAGGGTCCTCGCACTTTGGTGCTCTGGCCCTAAAAATAAATAAAAATTAAAACCACATAGCCTAAAAATGTAAATATAACTGAAATTAGGCCCAACATGAACAGCATGAAAAGTATTTATGTACAACTCTTTTAATATGCCATATGCAACATGAAAAAGTATTCAACAATTAAAGTATAATGGTTTGTATGCCACTCTATGGCAATATTCAAACAGGCATCCCCTTTATAGGACACAAACACATACTTAAATTAGATCTTTCCTTTTTAACAAAAGAATAACAATAATAAAAAAAAAAACTATATTTGAATCACACAAAATTTCTCCTGTTTATCAGGTCAATTGACTATTGTACATTATTAATCTGCTTGTGTGTGAGAGAGTGAGTGTGATTTGTGAGTGAGTGAATGTGCGTGTATTTGAGTGAAGTGTATTGTTTGCAAGTGCATGGTTGTGTTCGCAAATTAGATTAAAAAAAAAAATGTGTGTGTGAGAGATGGAAGGGGGGGTGATTTGATTGAGTGTGATTCATTAATATTTGAGTGTGTGTGTGTGCATGTGTAGGAATGAAAAGTGTACAGTTTGTTTGCATGAGCATGGTTGTGGTTGCAAGTTTGAGATTTGTTTTTGTTTGTTTGTGTATGCATGGTTGTGTTCGTAAGTCTGTATGACTTTCTTTTCTTTATGTGTGTGTATACAATATACTTATGTGCATCCCCATAAACTATCCTTAGGTTTTCACTGAAGACCAACTATTAGACACTGAACACATGCATATACTAAGTGCAATTGCAAAAAAAAAAAAGCTGACATTCTTATAAACAGTGAATAACCATTTACGATGCATTGCACTTGCAAAAAATTAAATCTGATAGAACGATGCTCCTGTTTTCAGCTGAAAAAGGGGACTGGAACTTGAATCTCTCTTCTGCTTCTTGTGGTAAGACTGATGCTCTGGCTCTGCCACTGTTATTTGATCCTCCTCGTGCTCATGGGTGGGGGGAAGGGACTGGGGTAGCCCTGTATGCCTCCTTGAGAGTCTGATTAACCAAAAGCAAAAATAGGAATCACAAAATGTACATGTGTTGAATACTGAGAACAAACAGTACCAACATAACACAGGTTATGGCTAATTTAAAATAAGTACCCATGTAATGACAATATACCATATACTATTTTTTTAGTTCTGACATGTTGATGTATTGTATATCATACCTTTAATCCAGGCAGCCACAGCCTCTTTGGTATCTTCAGGGACCAAGACATCATGGGTCAACCACATCCAGCAGAGCAGCTTTTAGGTATAGAGGGTCAGAGAAGGGCAATAATGGCCCATCACTCTCTCCAGCTGCCATCTTCACATTAACAAAGATACCTCTGAATCTTCTTTTGAGGGATGTTTGCAGGCTAGAGATCAAACCGCCCAAGTAGCACACTTTCTCTTTTTGATTTTCCAGGTGGTGATTAAGAGAAAGGACACAGGGAACCACAGCACTTATGGTCTCATTTTTTTCTCCTTGTGTAAGATCTGTGGCTTCTGCAAAGGGTTGAAGGACTTGTGTAAGTTCCTGTATCTGATTCCACTCTCTAGCTGTGAATATTGTCTCTTTGTGTCCCACATTTTCAAGAAATGTACATAGTCTTAGCTGGACACAGCAGAGCACTGCTTTTGGTTGCCTCAGTGTGGAATTCCAGCGCGTGGTAACAGTGGCAGGGATTCCACGTTGTCCAAACTCCTTCTCAAAGTTCTCCTTGAAAGAAGTACTTGTGTGGAGTAAGGAACTAATTCTGGAGGTTTTGGCAAGGGCTGCACTGATTAATTTTGTCTCTTTAAGGCCATCTCCTATGACCAACTGGAGAGTGTAAGCGAAACACTGGAGCCTTGTCTGGGATTTGGTGCTAAAAGATTTTTCAACCATCTCTTGCTCCTCAACTGCAAGGTCATTCCAAATGTCAGAATCATCAAGGCCATCTTCTCCATCTCCCTGTCCTGGAAAACATGTGCTGAATGCTTTTTTCATGTTTGCTGCATTATCACAGATGATGTGTTCAACCTTTCTCCTGATCTGGTACTCTTCACATATCTGCTCAAATTCCTCACAAATCCTCTCTCCAGTATGAGAACCTTTGAAGCGGTTGCATGCAAGCAACTGTGACTTCAGCTGCAGACTCTGATCTTCAGTACTGAGCCAGTGTGCTGTGACTCCTAGAAAACCTCTCATCCTACGATCTGACCATATATCTACTGTTACTGATACATTATCTGCCTTTGCTAGATCGTTTTTTAACTCCAACTCTCTTTCTGCAACTATATCATCTAGCTTTGAAGTAATAGTTCTTCGACTAACAGGGGAGTATTTGTTGTCCATTACTGATAAAAAGTGAAGAAAACTTTCATGCTCAATGATAGATAAAGGCATGTTGCAGTTTATAATTAGGTCTGACACTATTGAGTGCGTAATGGCTCTCTGTTGGGGATGGTTGAAGCTTTCATTTCATTTCATCATTTAGCAGACGCTTTTATCCAAAGCGACTTACAAGGGGAACAATTAGGGGTTAGGTGTCTTGCTCAAGGGCACTTTAGTCATGGTATCGAAGGTGGAGAGAGTGCTGTTCATTCACAATCCCCACCTTCAATTCCTGTCGGCATGGGAATCGAACCCGCAACCTTCTGATTGCAAGCCAGACTCCCTCACCACTAGGCCACGACTACCCCATGCTGTAGTCGTGGTACCCTTGATTCAATGAATTGGGAGATTTTAGGCTGATCTGAGTCAAATGTGGCCTTGCTGTGGAGGTATTCATCATATCTAAACAGAGGGAAGAGAAACAAAAATGACTAACGCATATTTCATTTATTCATTGCATAGTTTATCATTACATAAAAAGCTGTAATTTGAATCGGCATACTGTGTTTTAATCATTTAACAGGTATACTAGATGAATCAGTTGGCTTGCTGTAGGAAACATGACATGTTTAGTGTAGCCTGTGACATGTTTGAGAGGGGGCAGGCTGATTTTAATGGCTTTAAACTAATCACAGTCATGCTATTAATTAAAAGATTTCTTGCTTCATTCGGCTCCCTCAAATTTTGCCATGACACCACTGATCATAAACTTATGAAAATTACAGTTACATTATTAATATTACTCTTAACATTGAAGTCAACACTGTGATAGCAGATTCTACTTCTAGCATATAACTAGACAGTACAAAGGGATGCATGCAGATAAGAAAAACTGGAATATGGCATTTAACCCAATTTTCTGTTTAATGAAGCAAAACCAATTCAAAGTAAACTTTACATTAAAACAAGGAATGGAAAAAAGTGACGCGTGGGGTGTGAATTATTTTTTCTCAGTGCCCTTTGGATGCAAGGGATGATTCAGCTGATAAAAAACAACAATCCAAGGCACTTAAATATTATTGAAAATTTTTAAAAAGCCTTTATTTCATCATGGCTTCAATATTTTAAAAACGGGCGACAAGTACTGCACACTTACATGTTGCAGCTAATGAACCTTCGTCAGGGTGTGAGCAACAAACACAATCCGAGTTCTCTTAAGTAGCAATTAATTAGTTATATAACAATCACCTGGTCACACTGTACAGGACAGGCATGAGAGAGAAAAATTAAATAATACAAAGAGAACGTAGGCTATCTCACCCAATATAGAATTAAATCGGGGGAAAAAAACAAATGCAAAGCACAATTAACAATCAACAAAATCATGAATGAACAGATATACAAATCAACATCCACACATCAAAGATACAAATAATATTGGGTGAGATATGTTCTCTTTGTATTATTTGAATTCCCTCTCTCCTGCTTGTTCCTGTACAGCATGACCACACCCTGTCATCACACCCTGACGAAGGCTCATTAGCCGCAACGCGTAGGTATGCAGTAAGCCTACTTGTCACCTGTTTTTAGAATATTAAGGCCATGATGAATTAAAGGCTTTTTGTATTTTTTCAATAATATTCGAGTGCCTTGAATTATTTTTTATCAACTCATAACATGTCTATCACAACTACTATAACCATTGACTAGCCAAGACATTAGCTGAAAACAGTGGAACGGACTTCGTTACTTACAATTTTTTGTGGGACTTGAAGTGTCGAATGAAATTCGAAGTGGTGGTGGTTGTATCAGAGATCTTCGTTTTGCAGGTCTTGCATACTGCCGTTCTTCTCTTTTTAGCACTGTCTTGTACATAATCCTGGTACCCGAACTTAATTATTTTTGGCGTAGCGCCTTCCATGTTTAATCACGACTGTCAGTTCGCGCTCTCTACTTGCCTGCTGCGTCACGTGGTTAGGTTGCGGCACGTTCAAAAACACTTTAAAAAAAATTTTTTTCGAGTCATTTCACTCAAGTCCGAGTCAAGTCTCAAGTCATGAATATCAAGTCCAAGTCAAGTCTTTTATTAATATTTGTCAAGCAAGTCTCAAGTCCTAAAATTTGTGACTTAAGTCGGACTCGAGTCAAGTCATGTGACTCGAGTCCCCCACCTCTGCTGTCATGTTTACCACACCAGAACTCCCAGCATTCAGGGACAGTACGCCATAGTCTTCAGCCACCACGGACGCCCTATCTGTGTTCCCTGTTGTCGTGAGTGCTGCACTTGTGGACATTAAGGCTTTCCCTCATCCCTGGAGACAGGTCGCAAGTCTAAAGGATTTATCACTGACATTAGTACGAGTAGCTGGTATCTTAGCAGCATCGCCCAGTCTGGGGGCTTCGGAGGAGGTTCCACTATCTGTGGTAATTCCTGTTACGCCGACGGCTATCTGCTGTGTTTGGGCCGTGCGCTGCTCTTCAATGGCGTCAGTTCCAGAAACAATGTAAACCCAGGAGTCTGTCCCAGAGGTCATTCCTGTCCCAAAGTCAGTCCCTCAACACGCCAATATAGCCCAAGAGGGCGTTCACGAGTCAAGCACTGAATACACCAGTGCAACCCAAGAGAGCGCCCCTGAGTCAGGCGCTGAACCCGCCAGTGCAGCCCTTGAGGGCATTTCAACTAGCCCTGTAACGACCAAAGAGGTCGCACCTGAGATTCCTTTCTGCCCTGCAACGACCACAGAGGTCGTTCCAGAGTTTCCTGTTTGTCCTGGTAGGACCATAGAGGCCATCCATGAGTTTCCTGCCTGTTCAGATACAACCACGAAAGTTGCCCCTGAGCTTAATGTCTGCTCTGATATGATCACGATGATCATCCCTGAACTTCCTGTCTGCCCTGCAGTGATCACAGAAATCAAACCCGAGTTCCCGGTCTGTTCCGACACAACAACGGAGGTCATCCAAGAACTTTCTGCCTGTTCAGACCTGAAAACAAAGGTTCTCCAAAAACTTTCGGCCTGTCCAGAAATGACCACAGTGTTCACCAATGAACTTCATGTCTATTCTGATACAGCCACAGTGGTTACTGCTGTCTGCCCTTAGACGACCACAGGGTTTGCTCCTGAACTTTCTGTCTGCCCTGATGCAACAACGGAAATCGTCACTAATATACCTGTCTGCTCTGGTAAAGCCACAGTTGTCACAGATGAATCTTCTGTCTGTCCTGAAAAGATCACGATGATCATCTCGGAACTTCTTGTCTGTCCTACAATGATCACAGAAATTGTACCAGAGTTCCCTGTATGTCCTGACACAACCCTGGAGGCCATCCACGAACTTCCCTTCTGCTTTGATACTACCACGTTGGTTACCCAAGAGAACCCTATCTGTCCGGATATGACCATGGAGGTCGGCTATGAACTGATTGTCTGTTCTGAGATAACCACAGAAGTTATTTCCGAGTTCGCTTTCTGCTCTGCAATTTCCTGTCAGTTCTGACACGACCATGGAAGTCACTCTTGAGCGTCCTGACTGGCCTGATATGGAGATGGAGGTCATTTACGAATTTCCTGTCAGTCCTGATACCACCACGGTTATCACCCAGGAATTCCCTGTCTACCCAGTCTGCCCCGAGACAATCACTGAAGTCACCAGTGAACGTCCTATCTGCCCATAAATGATCACAGAACTCACACCTGATTCCCCTTTCTGCCATGAAACAACTACAGACATCACCCCTAAGTTTCTTGGCTGCCATGAAACAACCACTGAAGTGGTTTGTAACATCACATTAGCCAATGGCATTTAAACGATGTATGGGTTAGACTAATGAACGAACTCATGGGGCATACGCTTGTACAGTCGTGGCCAAAAGTTTTGAGAATCTCATAAATATTAGTTTTCACAAAGTTTGCTGCTAAACTGCTTTTAGATCTTTGTTTCAGTTGTTTCTGTGATGTACTGAAATATAATTACAAGCACTTCATACGTTTCAAAGGCTTTTATCGACAATTACATGACATTTATGCAAAGAGTCAGTATTTGCAGTATTGGCCGTTCTTTTTCAGGACCTCTGCAATTCGACTGGGCCTGCTCTCAATCAACTTCTGGGCCAAATCCTGATTGATAGCAACCCATTCTTTCATAATCACTTCTTGGAGTTTGTCAGAATTAGTGGGTTTTTGTTTGTCCACCCGCCTCTTGAGGATTGACCACAAGTTCTCAATGGGATTAAGATCTGGGGAGTTTCCAGGCCATGGACCCAAAATTTCAACGTTCTGGTCCCCGAGCCACTTAGTTATCACTTTTGCCTTATGGCACGGTGCTCCATCGTGCTGGAAAATGCATTGTTCTTCACCAAACTGTTATTGGATTGTTGGAAGAAGTTGCTGTTGGAGGGTGTTTTGGTACCATTCTTTATTCATGGCATTCCACAAGTGCATTCGTGTTTTTGGGTAGAATTGTGAGTGAGCCCACTCCCTTGGATGAGACGCAACCCCACACATGAATGGTCTCAGGATTCATCGGAGAATATGACTTTGCCCCAGTCCTCAGCAGTCCATTCACGATACTTTCTGAAGAAGATCAATCTGTCCCTGATGTTTTTTTTTTGGAGAGAAGTGGCTTCTTTGCTGCCCTTCTTGACACCAGGCCATCTTCCAAAAGTCTTCGCCTCACTGTGCGTGATCCCGCAGCTGAATCCTCTTTAGGAGATGATCCTGGCACTTTCTGTACTTTCTTGGACTCCCTGAGGCCTTCTTTACAAGAATTGAACCTCTTTCCTTGAAGTTGCTGATGATCCTGTGAAGCCATTTTTATGCAACGCAATGATGGCTGCACGCGTTTCTTTGCAGGTCACCATGGTTAACAATGGAAGAACAATGATTTCAAGCATCACCCTCCTTTTAACTTGTCAAGTCTGCCATTCAAACCCAATCAGCCTGACATAATGATCTCCAGCCTTGTGCTCGTCAACATTCTCACCTGAGTTAACAAGACGATTACTGAAAGGATCTCAGCAGGTCCTTTAATGACAGCAATGAAATGCAGTGGAAAGGTTTTTTGGGATTAAGTTAATTTTCGTGGCAAAGGACTATGCAATTCATCTGATTCATCTGAACTTAAGCAGCAACTTTTCCAATTTCCAATATTTATGTAATGCTCAACTTTTGGCCACGACTGTACAAGTTTGCAACTCATAATACACATTCTCAATGACTTTAATGAAATATTCTCTACAAATACAAATTCCACCGTCACAGTTGCTCAGTTTTACTACCATAATACTAGGTATTATATAGCACACGCATAATTTGAGTCGATGTTCTGATAATTTTTTATTCCAATCAAATTTGCCAAAACACATCCATCTTATTAACTACTATTAATTGTGTATATAATCAATATATAAACAAGTGATATTTAGTAGTCAACAAGGGATTGGCTGGACCCTGCTGACGGGATCAGTATTTCTTGTCCAATGATCATATAGTTTTCTGGTTTCTCTAGTATTGCATCCTTCTCATGGGTATTTAATAATTACTTTTCAGAGAGAGTTAAACCCTTTTTTGCCCCATAATATGTTTTTAAAAAAGTAATTTAAAAATTTACCATTTTCACCCAAGGAGTTTACATTCCTGATAATACAAGAGTGAGGAACTTACAATTTAATCGCAAAGGAAAACCAATTCATCTGTTATATTCTTCTGTCCTCTAATTTCAAGGGTAAGATTTCTTTATAAACCATCTACTCAGCCATATGTATTTATTTTTGTGGAACACAAAAGGAGAGTCAGAGAGTCTCAGTCACCAATAGAAAAGAAACAGTGATGGAGAATTTTGACTCAGGCTGTCAGTCTCATTATGTTCTGCCTCACTCTCCATTTGTTCTCCAATAAAAATGACGCATTTGGTATGAATGTGACTTTAGTACATATTTATTTAATGTGGCAAAAGTATTGCGGGACCGGAATAAAGAAAGGATTGAACGGTCTTTGGCACCTCAACTATCTAACTTTCATGTTATGTTCATCTTAAATTTGTAATTTGCTTCCACCTGCAAATTGCTTTGTGTATCATTATCATATTTAATAAACCAATACAATTCAAAGGTTTAAATTAACATGTTCACACCATTGTAGCAATTTTGCATGCAGTAGGCTAAGGTAAGTAGTGATAGTTCATTCTGTCACAGATCTGCCAGGCTCAAACACAAACCAATCACAACGCACACCATCACCCGAATACTGATTACACTCACCTGCACCTCATCAGCCAATCACTTACCAGTTTTATAAGCACACACCTCATCCCACTTCAGTGTCCGGTCTCATTTATGCGAAGAGGACGTTCACTCCATGCTCCCGTTGATTCTCCAGTCGATGCTCCTGTTTGTGTCTTCTGACATCCTCTGTTCTACACACAAGTAGATCCTTCGTGTTTGAATTACGGATATCATTACTGTGTAATTCTGACCAACTTGATATTCAGAGGTGTGTGCATATAACTATCTGCTTTCCCGAGAATCCTTCTGCATCTGAAATACAAGAGACTTTGTTTAATAAATTAACTATATGTTTTATTAATCCTCCATGTGAGTGTCTTCCCGCAACACATTCGAAGTTTACTCAAGTGGAAGAAAATGACTAATAAACTTAGGCCTACTAGCACTATGTATTATAATTTTAAAAAGTATATTATCTTAATATCAAAACCTTAAATTATGTCTGACCGTTGGTACAACCCCCCCCCCCAAAAAAAAAAACTAGAAAATTGCTTTCATGACTATTTATGGTGATTTTATTTCTGTTAGACCTTTGTCTACATTGATGCTGTTGCATTAAAGAGGAGGGGCTCTTTAAAGTGTCCAAATGCAAGCGCCGCTAAGACTGGAAGGGTATGAGCTGAAGTACTTATGTGCACACTCACATCGCTGCAGCTCAATGGCGCCATCGTGTGCACCTTGACCATACACTTCTACTGAGACGAGTATCTTCAAGTGGTGACTTGACATTTGACTTAACAAGCAACCCCTACAAGAGACTCCGGGAAATGCTTTGCCAGGTCAACCCCTTACAAAAAAGAACTGCAGTATATTGAAGTAGAACTGCAATAAAACTGCAGTACCAAGTAGTTTAACTGCAGTTTAATTCAAATTTGCAGTATAATGAAGTATAGTCACAGTACAACTGCAGTACATTGAAGTTCAACAGCAGTAAAACTGCAGTACCAAGTAGTTTGACTGCAGTTTAATTCAGATTTGGAGTATAATGAAGTATAGTCACAGTACAACTGCAGTACATTGAAGTTCAACAGCAGTAAAACTGTAGTATAAGTACAGCTGCAGTAAAATGATGTACAACTGAAAGTTGCATGAAGTATAAAAGCAGTATAACTGCAGTTGTATTGCACGCTCAAAAAAAAAAAAAAGATTTTTCGATGCTGTTCACTTTATTTAAACAACTTATTTTGATTCAACACCATTATATTGGTTTTGGGTTCAAACGTGATTGCTTCATGTTAAATTGACTTGAAATGATTACTTTTTGACTTAACGTAATGTTTTCATTTTAAAATAACATGTTTCACTCAAGTAAACTCAACCAGGACTCAATCAAACAGGACTTTCACTTCCCATCATGCTTTGCAAAGCGGCTGAACTGGGAGAGTAAATGTTGAAATAAAGTGTTATTTTAAACCGTTTTTAGCAAGATGAGAAAATTGAGAGATGTTTTTAATGTTTACTGTTCTATTATGTTGATATTTAAAAGTTTCTGTTATGTTAATAGTTTTGGGGTTACCGTTGTGGTGAAGTGTTGAGCTTGTGCTTAGGTTGAGGACATGCCAGCTGCTATTTTAATCACAGTAATAATTGAGTGATCCCTGTGGCAGTGCTCGGGATGAAACCAGGATGACTTCTGGGCTGCAAACAAAGAGCATCACAAAAGTTATACAAAACCAAACAAGTAGCTTTAAATATAGGGTTAATTAAAAAAATCATATTAAATTCCCTTACAAAAAATAACTGCAGTATATTGAAGTAGAACTGTATTAAACCTACAGTACCATGTAGTTTCACTGTAGTTTAATTAAGCACAACCATAGATTTGCAGTATAAGTGAAAGTGAAGTGAAAGTCGTGATATGGTCAGGTATGGTGACCCATACTTGAAATTTGTGCTCTGCATTTATCCCATCCAAGTGCACACACACAGCAGTGAGTAGTGAACACACATACACACACAGTGAACACACACCTGGAGCAGTGGGCAGCTATTGCTACAGCGCCCGGGAGAGCATTTTAGGGTTAGGTGCCTTGCTCAAGGGCACCTAAGTCATGATATTGAAGGTGGAGAGAGTGTTGTTTATTCACAATCCCCACCTTCAATTCCTGCCAGCGTGGGAATCAAACCGGCAACCTTCTGATTACAAGCCCAACTCCCTCACCATTAGGCCACGACTACCCAATGAAGTATAGTCACAGTACAACTGCAGTACATTGAAGTTAAACTGCAGAAAAACTGTAGTATAAGTGTAGCTGCAGTAAAATGAAGTACAACTGAAAGTTGCATGAAGTATAAAAGCAGTATAACTGCAGTTGTATTGCAGTTTTATTTTACTAGTACTTTAGATGTATTGCAGTAGTTGTACTCCAGTAAAACTACAGAAATTTGAGGTTATACTGCAATACTGCAGTTTTTTCGTGTCCAAAAAAACTGCATTTTTCTATATGTAACAAAAACTGCAGTATTACTTCTAAAAAACTGCAGTAATTTTTTGTAAGGGACAGGTTCGCCTGACCCAACTTGTTTGTGAGAATGACAGATCGGGTGGATCTTTCAGGAAAAATGGTCCTTGGTACCAGGGCTTCCGAGGCTGAGCTGACAGAGACTCTTTCCCGAGTGATATCATTAGCTGAATTACTTTGTGGAGGGTCATATCGCCAGGTGTGTTGCTCTGTGAGATCCTGGATCTCTGCTACCCGAGTCCCAACAAATACTTTGAAACGGCAAGAATCAGATTGTAACCATGTGAGGACAGTGGTGATGTCAGTCCAAAGGATCGTTTAGCGTATGGGCTGGGTCAATTCAGTTTTGAGTACCTTGGCAAGTTCAGCTCCTGTTAATGAAGTGCATAATTCCAATTGTGGAACAGATTGTGTTTCTTTGGTGCTACGCATGATCTTGCTGTTAGGAAAGCTACTTCTGTTTGCCTGTGTTGATCCTCTGTTCGAAGATATGCCTCAGAGCCATAGGCACGCTCGGAGGTATCACAGAAAATGTGTATGTCTCTTAGGCTTGTTTCTGTGTCTTTGATAGGGCTACAGTGGAAGAACAATATTCTGTAGGGCTGGCAGCTTCTCCTCCCATTCAGTCAAGGTCTGTAGCAGATCTGTGGGCAAGTATGGATCATCCCAATCCCGTCTTTTGTCCCAAAGGCGCTGTACAATGAGCTTGGCGGGAGTAGTGTAAGGTAACCCAAAGGGTAGTACTGGCTGGCTAGGATTCTGTATATATTGCGCATGGTAGTCTTACTACTGTCTTTGGCACGGCATTTGTAGGAGATTGTGTCAGACTGATGGTTCCAGAGGAGCCCCAATGTTGATTCCTGGGTGTCTGTTTGGCCTTGTGAAATCCAGAGTTCTGCACTGTCCGATATGGCATTGTGGGCAGATGACTAATTGCTGAAGGAGCATTGCTAAACCACTGTCTCAGCTCAAAGCCTCCCTCTGCCAGCAGGTTCCTTATTCTGTCCACAAAACATTTGGGTTCTTCTTTTGATTTGAAACTTTGTAGGCAATTATCTACGTAAAAGGATTTCAACACAGAATTGTGGACATCATCTCCAGGCTGCCTATAATCAAAGACATGTTTCTGGAGTGCAAAGACTGCACAGCAGGGGCTGCAGGTAGTGCCGAAAGGGAGGACTTGCCATTCGTACACAATGGGTTGTTCCTGTACGTTTAGGTCTCTCCAGAAAAAACGCAATAGTGGTTTGTCTTTTGAGAGCAGTCTAACTTGGTGGAACTTCTCCTTGATGTCGCTGCTGACTGCCACTGAATTTTCCCTAAATCTGAGTAGCACCGCAAGTAGAGATGGCCCCAATACTGGTCCTGGGAGCAGAAGCTCATTCAGATTTTGTCCATTATATTGGAATGAGCAGTTGAAAACTATCCTGTTTTTCCTGTTGTGCTGCACCAATTGCTGATGTACCAGGAGCAAGAAAGGTTTGTCTCAGCATTCTGTGGCAATTTGCTAACATTACCTGCTTGTTCAAGTTTTGAAATCTCAACAATATAAGCGGCTGCTTGCCAGTCTCCTTTCAGTCGCCCTGAGCTGTGATAAGACTGCCTCTTTTGGTGCTCTGAGTTCAGGCATGATCTTGACACGCAAGAGGGGGTTGCATATCGCTGGACACCATCCACATCGACCCTTACTGTTTTTCTGTTCAGGAGTTGCACTGCCTCTTGGTCCAGTCTGAATATGATGCAAATCTTTTCATTGCGCCAGGGCAGTGCGTCCATCTGCCATAATTTCTCCACTTGCTGTAGAGATCTGATTCTGGGAATGAAACTGAAGTGAAGGGACAATGATGTTCAGTCATGTCCTTCCGTAAATATTAGATCGGGCCCTGTAATGGCCACCCAAGACTGTAGGGCCCTCTAAGGTGCTGGTATCTCTCCCTCAGAGTGGTCTCTGGGTGTGAGTGTTCTGCTAAGCTTAGCTGTTGAGCAGTGAAGGCACCTTTGATATGATATTGTTTAGTGGGCTGAGCAATTGGGGAGATGTGAATGAGACTGCCGCTCCTGAGAATTTGTAACTCCTGTCTGATTGTTCAAAGCGGAAGGTCTTCAGGCTGACCTTTGAGGCCCAACTTCTGAGCTGCGCTATGAAGGAGGATAGGTCTCTCAGATCCATCATCCTGGATTGCGTAAGCATCCATTCTCCTCTTTCCATTTCTGAGGATCACCTTGCTGATTTTAAGTGGAACGTTTCTGCTGGTAGATGGCTCATAAATCAGAAGAATCTCATTCATGGTGTTGAGCAGAAAGGTGTTGACATCAGCAGTTTCATCTTGAAACCGCACTGATGTCATGCAGAGCCATGAGGTGTCGGCTGGTGCAATGTCTGCAACACATTTTTAAGTTACACTCTGCTGACCTATGAGTTCTACCACAACGCCAACATCTGTTGCTGTCTTTGACCCAGCTTCGTTTTTGGTCTTTAGTTAGCTGCTAGAAATTGGCACAGTTAAGGGAGTGCTCACAATAGGGGCAGTAGGGTCTCAGAAGACATAGATTGTGGAGCAGACAGTGTGGACTCAGAAATCGCCTTCTAAAGATTCCTTTTTGTTTCAAAGTAAAGAGTGCCTATGTGTGTCACATATATTCCTGTCTAGTTTTCCACGTGTTCCTTGTTTTGGTTTTGCTCCCGCCACTCGTCTGTCACTATTGTCATCAGCTGTTTGTGTTAATTAGTCATTCCCTGCACCTGTCCCCCAGTCATCAGTTACTGCATTTAGTCCCTGTGTTTCTCTCACTCCTGGTTGGTTCTCGTTTATGTTATTGTGTGTGTACCTGATCTCATCTGTGGAATTAAAACCTGTTATCATTGCTACGTTTGGATATCTCTCAGTCTGCTTCTCCCTATCATCTACACTGCAAGCATTACAATGTGCTACAGAGTTTATTTTTTTTTTTAAAGTAAATTTACTGTGACGTGTCAACACCTTTTAAACAGCCAGCTGGTAATATGATGATTTATTTTTGGCAGGTCTTCGAGAGGAAGTCTGCTTGCAGGACACTGAGACTCTGCTTCTTTTTTTTAGCTGAAAATGGCCATAAGTGTAGACATGTTATAAAATAATAAAAATTAATAAATTACCATGCATGCAGATGTCAGACCTATTCGATGTCTCTCTAATTTCTCTGATTTACCTTAGTTACAACAAAAAGCTACAGATGGAGAACCGACTCTCTGGCGGGCAAACTGCAGGATGAGCTCTGAGAATAGACCTGCATTACCAAATTTAGTTTTTCAAATTTTGCCAAACTGGTTCATGGTGTAGGCGTAGGTGGTGTTTTTGAAATCGTCAAGAGATACTAGTATGTACAAGGATTTGTTTTTTCAATCTTTGCAGTGGAATATTGTAGAAAATGTGCCATTTGTATGTAGATGAATATTGGAAAAGTGCCAGACATTCCAGAGAGTGCACACCCAACACCAGAGACTCTGTTTGAACATTGTAGGAACACAAATGAACACAGCTTCAACTCCAATATCAAAGAGGCCCCCAAGAACCATCACTGAGCTGTAACACTCAGGGAATGAGATGGCTGTAAGGAGATCCCCCCCCCCCCCATGTCTGCTTAATTGGAAAACAGTTATTGTAAGAACTGAGTGAATCAACAAAGAGATTCTCCCTTTATTCCACAATCTCAAACCCAGACATCCAAGTAACACCTGGAACAGAGGTGTAAACCCTAAAACCTTATAAGGAAGACCAAGGCTTGGGGAGGCATTACAAGGCCCCAAACGCACAGCAGCCCGCCCAGACACACTGGCACGGGACACCTTCTGTGCATTTCAAAGACATTGCAGAGTTCCTTTGATAGCAACAGGAACTTTCAGAAAATGAATTCACTCTCTCCAACAAAAACAGTCTAAAATTGTCAATGATATGATTTAGATACTAGTAAGTATCCTTAGACATCATGTATGTACTATGTGAGTTTTTATATAGCCTGTGAAGTTCTTTTTGTGTTTTTTAAACATTTAGGTAGATTTTAGGAAAGTCTACCCCAATTATAGGAATTATATGCTATTTGGTATCTGTGTGATGGATGAATGATTTCCTGTAATTTGATGCAAGTATATTGTTTGTAAGATGCGCCACATTTGGACTGTGCAAGTTGATTTCTTTTAGTTTGACCAAGCTCTAAGAAGTTTGGGCACACCTGATAGAATGGACATTATGCTAATCGCATGGAGGAACCGTCCAAAGTGATACCTGGTTGGTGGAAACACCCAGAAGGAGTGGTCAGTTGGACATGGTTAAAACTCAACAACATGCTTTTTGCCTTGGTTTTTGCTGTGATTCGTGCGGACTTCGCCATCATTCTGCCAGCACGATATCCCTCTTCAAGAACTCTTCAAGACTCATCAACTTTCCTATGCGAGCCGTCGTCGAACTTTGCCGTAGAAAACCCTCTCAAGGTCCGTTGCTTCAGCAACTTCACAAGAGACTCAGAGAAACTTAGTTGCGCAGCAACGCATAACCCCGCAATCAACTCACAAGGCTCTCCCTTCGGCAAAGCCAGCCATTCATTTACCGCTGTCCCTAACGCAATTAACGACTGACCTCCAGCCAATCAGCGCCGCAGAGATCCACATGCAAATCTGCCACTTAGGGAAATCGTGCTCACGGGAGCGGCCAAAACGCAAATACCACACTCTCCTCAAGTTTGCTGAGCTGGAGCGCCTTTTATTAAGCAAATGAACTAAGCTTGAATTGCTAGTATTAATTCTCTCAGGTCGCAGTCAAAGAAATAGTGTTGAACACTAGATATTTGGGATTCCAGTCACCCTCCATAACAATTCCATTTCCCTGTCACTGTATGAATGAGTGTGTATGTGCGTGATTTTCGTTAGATTAGTTTGTGTGTAGTAGAATGGTTCAATAAAGTCTTGTTTTGATTTTTCACCTCTGCAAGTGTCTTGTGTTGTGTGCTTACAAGTTACTGCCTTAAACTGTCGATTATGTTACCTTGCTCAGAGTTAGTAATCATAACTGTATATATTATTACCGTTGGCCACGGGATAATATTCTGTCCAGACTTGATAAAGTACCCTAACCTCAATTTATCAGTGGAGGAATAATTGAGAAAGTGTTAAATATTAATTCGGAATAATTTGTATATTGAATCGGTTCTTATTCACTGTAATTCAATCACCTTTGAGTAATATTGATCCAAGTTCCCTTCCTACAACATCTAATAAAGGATATAAATTATCCCTAACTCAAGGTTATAAATATTGTTTTGTTGTAATTGATATGTTTTCTAAATATCCTAAATGTTTTCCATGCAGGAGACAAGATGCACTGATAGGGCCAAAGCACCTGATAAACGATAAAGAAAAATAGGCTAGAATAATTATGGAAATAGGACTAAATTGTGTTCAAGTTTTCCCACTAGTTCTTATGAACATCAGAGGATATCAAAATTTACAAATAAGTCCACTGGAAGTGTTGACCGGTCTCCCAATAAAACTAACTGCCTCTCTCCCTTTCAAGTCACCTCAACACGAAGGACCCCTACAACCAACAGATGATCAAATAATTAAATGTCTGAATTGTGCAAAACTGTTTAGTTTGTACGTTCACAGGTCAAAGTTGCGCTTTTATCACCGGTGAAGGGCTTCACACATGAGATTGGGTTCTGGGGAAGGATCTCAGACAGAAGACCTGCCACAAGCTGGGTTGGCTCGGACCTTGGAGGATCTTTCTAATATCAATCACAATTTGAGTGGAGGAGCAAGATACCTGGACACATGCGCACACTGCCGAAAAGTGGAACCCCTAGAGCTCACATCAGGCATGCCTCTAACTGTGGCAGAGGTAGAAGAGATCCCTCGGGAACCAATGAGAGTCTGGAAGTGCGAGGAGGCCCTAAGATTGGGAGTAGGGAAGAAGACTAATTTCGAATTTGATTCTTTGATACACAGGCGATAAAGTGACAGAGCAGGGAGCACATTGTTGACACTATACGGTGCCTCTTACTTCAACAGAACAAGAACTGTCACATCCAAGAAATCAGAATAATTGAATTTGGCCGTTTACTCTAACTACGGGGACTTGCATGAGTAGACGAGTAGGTACTGATAAAATAAGAAAAACAGACAAACTGGTGAACCGACTGGTTTTTTTGATTGTTTTGTTTTGTTTGTTTTTTTGTTTTTTCAGAATATCCACATACTTCTTGGAGATATTCTTCTTTGTTATATTGGATAAACTGAACTGCTTAATGTTTTGAAACTGATTAAGTCAGCTTGCAGAATGACAATGTATGAGAAGAAGCAACAACAAGGAGCGAGAAGGGCAAGGAAATGGGTGTGTGTATTGATGTTGCTACTTGTCATGTTCATATGGTGTTTTGATTTGAAATTTGAGAATGACAAAGTAACGGAATGGTGTGTAAAGAAACTGGCTATAATGGAAGGTACAAAATGGAAACCATGGGGTTTTGACGCAGATGTTTTAACTAATAATCAACAAGAAAAACATAACTCATGATGTTTTTTTTAGAATAAAAAAAAATGGTTGATCCAATTCTTCTAAATTTGTGACAATATTTTGTAATTAACTATATTTGAGTCACACAGACTTCAATATTCAGCATGCTAAACACAACAGTGGTAACAATTAAGTTTTATTTAAAGTAAATGACTCAAAAAGTTGACGTTTTTTCTTAGTCACTAGAACTCATGTATAAGTCAACTATACTTACTTACTAAGCTTTGGCCTAATGGTGAGGAAGTTGGGCTTGTAACGTGAAGGTTGCTGGTTCTATTCCCACGCCGACAGGAATTGTGAATAAACAGCACTCTCTCCACATTTGATACCTTGACTAAGGTGCCCTTGAGCAAGGCACCTAACCCTAATTGCTCCCCGGGTGCTGTAGCAATAGCTCTCCACTGCTCTGGGTGTGTGTTCATTGTCTGTGTGTGTGTGTGTGCACTTGTTCACTACTCACTGCTGTGTGTGTGCACTTGGATGGGATAAATGCAGAGCACAAATTTCAATTATGGGACTTTCACTTTCACTTTTTTTTTTACTTATTTTTTTAAGGCAATTGGTTTGCATGCTTTTTTTAAGTAAGTCTAACTAATTAGATTTTACAGTGTGGTGGGGACCAGCGATTTAATGGTTTAAACACTTAAAGATTTAGCACCCAAAAATATATTGTTACCTGCACATGGATTGACTTCCTATTAACATAATCTCCTTCATTGACTGAAGGAGCTTTAATAGGAATGTGAGTTCCATCATTACATTACCATTTAGCAGACACTTTTATCCAAAGCGACTTATAAGGGGAGCAATTAGGGGTTTCATGTCTTGCTCAAGGGCACTTTAGTCATGGAATCGAAGGTGGAGAGAGTGCTGTTCATTAACAATCCCCACCTTCAATTCCTGCCGGTGTGGGAATCAAGTTACAAGCCCAACTCCCTCACCATTAGGCCACAACTACCCTATTAGGCCATCAATGCACCCAATCACATCTGGGAACCCTGAAATTGAAATGTAAGAAACATTTTAAAATGACTGTGGCTGTATACAGTATTGATATATGGATAGATTAAGTAGTGCTATGTAACTAAAATGGTCTCTCACAGAATATAATAGAAAGGGAAAATCCGCCATTCTGTGGAATTCCTCTTTAACGACTCTCGTGCTTTATGTCCAGGGAACTGCACAAAAGTGTGTAGGAACCGTTTGAGTCCAAGGCATACTGTATGAACAGTCCTGCACACAGTTGCCTTTCCCACATGCTCTGCATCGCCAACGTTATACAAAATGTCGCAAAAAAAACGAAGTTGAATGCACAATGTGGTCTGTGTCGAGTGCTGATCCGCAATGTGTCACGTTTTATATGTAAGGTTTCAAAACATTCAATAATTAAATAAATAAACAAATAAATTAACGAGTCTTTTGAAAAATGGTAATGCTCCCGCAAATATCCATTTGGACATGAAAACTTATCACCCTCTCACGGCAGAAAAGATTCCATATAATCTGTGCTTCCACATCCACTGGATCGTCTTCAAAAGGGCATGCCATGCTCCGTCACCTCTCTGAAACAAACTAACCCTGAAACTAAACCTGCCCCGGAGCAGGTTATGTTCAGAGCTTAAGTTGCTATGGCTACTTACATACCTTGAAACTTACCTCCTTTTTTTGAACCGAAAGCTGAGGTTTTCCGCCTACTTACCCTTAAACTTACCCAGGTATGTCACATAACCTGCTTTTTGGAATACCCCCCCCCCCCCCCCCCCCCCCCCCCCCGTCCTCTTTGGAGATGTGTTTAAATAAAATTTAAGCCTCCCTTAACCATGATAATTGAAGCTGAGTATTATCTTTTGCTGTGTTGGGGTATGTGATTCTTGATGGTTTTTCTAAAATAAATGTGCAAATGAATTGATGTTTCCCTGTGAGTTAAACATGAGTTGATCATTCTCCCTTTCAAGTCCTTCATATATACAGGTGGTTTTTAATGAGCCATCTGGAGTTAACTTATTGACAGGTTTAAGGCCTGTTTGGCACTTGAACAAAAGTATATAAAATAAATTGAAAGAGGAATATATGTAAATGCACGTGCTGGTCATATAATTAGAGTATCATCAAAAAGTTGATTTACTTGAAACTTGAAAGTGAAACTTGTATATTATATTCATTCATTACGCACAGACTGATATATTTCAAAAGTTTATTTCTTTTAATTTTGATGATTATAACTGACAACTACGTAAAGTCCCAAATTCAGTATCTCAGAAAATTAGAATATTACTTAAGACCAATACAAAAAAGGATTTTTAGAAATCTTGGGCAACTGAAAAGTATGAGCATGTACAGCACTCAATACTTTGTTGAGGCTCCTTTTGCCTGAATTACTGCAGCAATGCGGCGTGGCATGGAGTCGATCAGTCTGTGGCACTGCTCGGGTGTTATGAGAGCCCAGGTTGCTCTGATAGCCTTCAGCTCTTCTGCATTATTGAGTCTGGCATATCGCATCTTCCTCTACACAATACCCCATAGATTTTCTATGGGATTAAGCTCAGGCAAGTTTGCTGGCCAATTAAGAACAGGGATACCATGGTCCTTAAACCAGGTACTGGTTGCTTTGGCACTGTGTGCAGGTGCTAAGTTCTCTTGGAAAATGAAATCTGCATCTCCATTAAGTTGGTCAGCAGCAAGAAGCATGAAGTGCTCTAAATATTCCTGCTATATGGCTGCATTGACCTTGGAGCTCAGAAAACACAGTGGACCAACACCAGCAGATGACATGGCACCCCAAACCATCACTGACTGTGGAAACTTTACACTGGACCTCAAGCAACAAGGATTGTGTGCCTCTCCTCTCTTCCTCCAGACTCTGGGACCCTGATTTCCAAAGCAATTGCAGAATTTGCTTTCATCAGACAACATAACTTTGGACCACTCAGCAGCAGTCCAGTCCTTTTTGTCTTTCGCCAAGACGAGACGCTTCTGACGCTGTCTGTTGTTCAAGAGTGGCCTGACACAAGGAATGCGACAGCTGAAACCCATGTCTTGCATACGTCTGTGCGTAGTGGTTCTTGAAGCACTGACTCCAGCTGCAGTCCACTCTTTGTGAATCTCCCCCACATTTTTGAATGGATATTGTTTCACAATCCTCTCCAGGGTGCGGTTATTCCTATTGCTTTCCTTCCCTTCCTCTCTCTACTAATTGTCACACCTCGTCTCACCTGATCACCACATGGACTTTCACTTTGTTGTTATTTCCTATCTGTCACATGTTCCTTTGTTTGAACTTCCCGCCACAATCTGTTGCCATGGACACTCACCTAATCACCACAGCTGATCACAATCACTCATCTCGTTATCCCCTGTGCTCTGTGTATTTAAGTTCAGTTCAGTTCATTCCTCTTCGTCTGGTATTGTTTGTGCATGGTTTGGATGTGTTCATGTGTCTCTGTTATGATTACCTGTTAAGATTATATAAAGTTTACCTGCTAACCTGATATTCGTCTTCGTGCATCTCTACAAAGCCAACTTTACAGAATACCAGACCAAAAGTTTAGTGGCGTGATTTATAGTGTTTTTGTTTATTGTTTTCGTGTACGTGCCTTTTTTTTTCCCCCCCTGCACCATGGACCCACTTCTGGGAATGAAGCTACTGTGCCTTGAGCAGCAGGACCGCTCCCTCGAGGCACATTTGAAAGATTTCCTCGACCTGGTTCCAGCCACAACTTTCCCGGACGACTGTCTCTGTACTTTCCTCTATGCTGGTCTCAACTCCGCTACGAAAGAGCAGTTGTCCGGGGAAGGGCCTCGGGGAGCTTTCAAGATTACGTCGAGTGGGTGCTGGTGTCATGTGATTCGCCGCTCACAGTGGATGACACCAGCCCCACAAGCTACCCAGTGCCCACCCAACAACATCCTGACGGCAAGGACCGGAAGCACGAGCCCACCGCTGACCGTGAGAAGGACGTGGGAGTGATGCATGAGCCAACGCAAGCAAGAGCGACCGAGCCGCACATCACCACGGAGCCTGAGCAACACGGGACGGACCAGGTGTGTGAGCCGACGGAACCGGCCTTCGCCGAGGGAAACCTCGTGACAGACGAGGGAATGGAAGGGAGCCATACCGACCCGTCCGCCACTGAGAGTGAGTGTGGGGCTAGCACTGGGGAAAATTTTCTCGAAGAGGAGAAACTACTCCTAGCTATGTCTTCGTCTGAACCTGTCCATTGTATCCCTAAATCTTCACCCCCGCCCAACCTCCCTCTCCCACCTCCTCTTCGAAAGTTTATTGTTGAGACTGTTTATTTGGTTTTGGAGCCTAGCAGTGCTTTCCTGTCCCCAGCCACGCCTGTCACCCAGTCATCGCCGCCTCCCATCTGCCCCTCTACTTCCATTCAGCCTCCTCTCAGTGGCGTGTGTCCATCTCGGGACTTCTGGGAGCCATCTCTTCCTGGGTGTGAGGAACCCGTGGCTCCGCCTCCGGCCTCGGTGCACTCCAGTCCCCCTCGACCTGTCGATCTGGCTCCCTCGCCTATGCTCCTCCCTCCCTCGTCGTCGACAGGTACCATTGGGCATTCGGTTTCACCGGGCTCCCTCGGAACGTCGGTTACGCCTGGGTCAGACTTTGCCACGCCGCCGCTGCGGACCTGCGGGCCATTCGCTGTTCTCTGGCCCTCCACCCCTTCTGCTACAGCTAGCTCCGCCCTCCCTCAGGCTCCTCCTCCGCCCTCGGTCGCTCCAGCTCCACCTCTGCCCTCTGGATCCCTGCCTCCTCCTCGGGGGGTCGTCGCTGCGGCTCAGTCGCGATCGCCCAGGCCATCGGGGTCCCGTCGCTACCTCGGCACTCCGGCTACGCGGTGGGCTCCGTACTCCATGTCATCGTCGCTTCCGGTCGTCCCCATAGTGGCGTCACCAAGAACATCACCATGGATCCTCCCTCCTGCGATGCCGCCATGGGGCGCAGTCTTCGCTGTGGCCTGGGTACGTCACCATCTGCCTCTGCTCAAGGCTCCACTTTGGCTTTCACCACCATCGACACCACCCTGGACTCCTGTTTCCTGCCTCCTCCTGGTCGGCCGTCCACCTCCTAAACCACCTCCTACATCTTCTGCCCATCTCTTCATCCCTTCGTCCTCTTTACGGCGCGAGGACGCGCCTTCCGGGAGGGGGCGTTATGTCATACCTCGTCTCACCTGATCACCACATGGACTTTCACTTTGTTGTTATTTCCTATCTGTCACATGTTCCTTTGTTTGAACTCCCCGCACTCACCTAATCACCACAGCTGATCACAATCACTCATCTCGTTATCCCCTGTGCTCTGTGTATTTAAGTTCAGTTCAGTTCATTCCTCTTCGTCTGGTATTGTTTGTGCATGCTTTGGATGTGTTCCTGTGTCTCTGTTTTGATTACCTGTTAAGATTATATAAAGTTTACCTGCTAACCTGATCTTCGTCTTCGTGCATCTCTACAAAGCCAACGTTACATTAATGTACTCACACAGAGCTCTGTGAACAGCCAGCCTCTTTTGCAATGAGCTTTTGTGTCTTACCCTCCTTGTGCAAGGTGTCAGTGGTCGTCTTTTGAACAACTGTCAAGTCAGCAGTCTTCCTCATGATTGTGTAGCCTACAGAACTAAACTGAGAGACCATTTAAAGGCCTGTGCAGGTGTTTTGAGTTAATTAGCTGATTAGAGTGTGGCACCAGGTGTCTTCAATTTTGAACCTTTTCACAATATTCTAATTTTCTGAGATGCTGAATTTGGAATTTTCCTTAGTTGTCAGTTATAATCATCAAAATTAAAAGAAATGGACATTTGAAATATATCAGTCTGTGTGTAATGAATGAATATAATGCACCAGTTTCACTTTTTAAATGGAATTAGTGAAATAAAGAAAGGAACTTTTTGATGTTATTCTAATTATATGATAGTATATATATTATACATACTATTATTATTATTAAACATATTTTTTATTGTTATTTTTATTAGTTGAAGGGGTGTCAAGAGGGAAGAAGTGTTGTTTTCTCAATACTCTCCAGAAACATTTTATGTAAAAAAAAAAAAAAGTGCCAATGCCAATGTTCGGTTAAATGCTTAGTTCTCCAAATAGCCCCTTAAAACCTGGGTATTTGTTTATTTTTATATTGTTTATTGATTCAACAATAAAAGACTGAAAGACTGTGCACACTATCTACAGACTACTATCTTCTTTGTTCATTTGCATTATGTAAGATAAGGAATGTTGCAGGTCCGTAACTGGTGGAGGCCTGGTCAAGCTGGTCCACCAGCTCAGCCAAGTTGGTCATTAGCTGGTCCATACTGGCCATTAGCTGGTCCAAGCTGGTCCTTACCTGTTCGAAGTTGGTGGTACTGGTGGACCTGCAAATGACCAGCATGGACCAGATAAAGACCAGCAGCTTAATCCAGTTTGGACCAGCTACTAGCTTGAGTTGTTTTTTTTTCAATAGGAGCACGTTTCCATACCATTATCTTAAAAATCTCTTTCCGCAAATTCTGCTTAAGTTTCTTTGCAACATTCCTTGAACGGTCTTATACTATTAATCTAAATATTATTAATAAAGAAGCATTATAAATAAAGAAGCTTGCCGTCTCTGGGCTTCATATGACCTGCTCATTTGTACAGTAGGTAGTGTAGTCTAAGACAGTGTTAAGAAATTGTAGATTTGAATCTCTTAAATCTTGAACAATAAGTATACATGTAAACTGAACTTTACAACTCAATTGTGGAAATACATATTTACATTTGTCCTTTTTATTGGTTTATTTAGCCTATTTAAGTTTTTTTTAATTGATGCCTTTTATTATTTATTGATTATGCACTGCTGCTCAGCAGGTGGCAGAAATGCTTTTTTGCTTGACAACCGCCCTTGAATCGAAAGAAGATGATGTAACCGCCTGTACAGTAAGTGGCGCTGTTTCGCTTTGTCTTTCATAGATCTTTTACAATGAAGAAACTCACGGCGTCTTAGGAAGGCTTGACTATTTTACTCTTTGCTTTCATAGAAACAGTTTGTGATATCTATCATATTAATTATTCAGGCGTTCTAAACAGGTAAGTGATAATGCAGGAAAGGGTAAAAACTTTTCAGCGTATCTCTTTCATTGGGACCATATTGATCAAAGACAAACGTTGAGATCAACCATCTGGCGTGCGTTTCCCAAAAGCATAGAGACCTCTGGTGACAATAGTTGTACGAACCACTTAGTCTTACGATGCTTTTGGGAAACGCAGCCCTCAACAGTTAACAAGATACTGGTACTGGTACTGGTAAATCTAAGCCTTACTGTCACTAATATCGCTATCTTTAATGATTATCAGTTACTAAAACGTAATGAAATAACTGTATGCCAAAACCTAGTGAGCTGCCTACCTATACTAGACATAAATTTTGGCATATATGTACAGTACATTCTAAACTTTAGCTTTAGTTCATCAGCTATATTTGTGAGGCAGAGTTTAATATGCTTTATGCACAGTGCTGTATATACTGATGTTTTTCTGTAGGTTAATATGAGTGCTGAGGCTGCAGACCGGGAGGCGGTGAGTGGCAGTCGGCCCTGTACCCCACCTCAGACTTCCTGGTTTGAATTTCTGCTTGATCCATCATTACTGGAGCAGCATTTACAGGGACCTCATCCAGGTAACTAGAGTTACCACTAGTTGGACTCCTTACTGAAAACACTGCCATTTCAACCTCAAACGATGGTTGATCTGAGAACTTTCATCTTTAAACTCTGACATGCTAAAATAAAAACATCACGGAACTGCTTGTGTGTGAATAAATGAATACACTGTTGTGCTTCAGACTACAGTATATACCTACTTAATTAAATGGCAGCCTTTTGTGAATTGACAAGCACCCCGTGCCATATTGCGATTTTGATTAAAGTTCGACTGAAAGATGCTTTGCTAATGCAAATGCACAAAACACAATACTAGATGCTACATATGAATGTTACCATGAGGAATGTAAAATAGTTTCGGTTCATTTTATGAAACTGGCAGGACAATATAAGTAAATAAACAATATGATGGAAATGCAAAGAAATCTTCTTAACTTGTTAAATTGTTTTTCATCTCTCCTGCAAATATGTCTTTTACCGTCCACTTTTTCACCATCCAAAGTCTATTCTGCATTGACAAAATCAAATCCTGCCAGTTATTTAATGTGCTGTTTTACTTGGATGTCACAATACAGAAATAAAATCAGCTGCAAATGCTCTTTGTAAGTTGACTTTAACAATTTCCACATGCGTCAACAAAGAATAAAGTTCTGATAACCTTAGTTTTCTTAACATGAGATTTAGGATTTAATTGTATGTTTTCCACAGATCCATCTCCTGTTCAGCTCATCATTCAATTTCTTGAGCAAGCCTCCAAACCTTCTGTGAATGAGCAGAACCAGGTTCAGCCACCAGTGGACAACCGGAGGAACCGCACACTGAAACTAATGGCACTTAAAGTTGCCGCCCATCTGAGATGGGACCTGAATATACTAGAGAAAGGGTGAGTGAAGATAAATTTGATTAAGTGTTGTTTTTATTTTGAGTTTTATGTTTAGCAAGTTTACAAATTTAGAACAGACACTCACAAATCAGAGCTTGGCTATTGTGACAAGGATTTTTGCAAGGGCAAACTCCATTTACATTTAATGGGATTATATTATGCTTTTGAATGTTTTTCTTTTCCTTTAGTGTGTAATCCATATATTTGTGTGTTTGTATAAGATCTGCAAATTACTTCTCCAGATCTGCCATAAAGCCATCGTCTGCATCACAATGCAAAATATTGACATAATGCCTGCCCAAAGCCATTTGTAAAGAAAGATGATGGTGGTGTCATGACGCCATTTTCCGTACACAATGATGTTCCGTACAGATGACATTTTACTACCGATTGCTAAATAAATACTTACTCATACATAGACTATATATTTGTGTCATCTTCATTTCTTCGTCTTTCACCCGCTATCAAGACACAGACACCCGCGCTGTTTGTTCCAGTGAGATTTTAGTAAGTTTGCAAGTTGCACCCTCTGCGCTTGAAAATGGACGGGCAAGCTACACTTCAGACTCCGGCTTGGGTCGGGAGACAACTAGAGCAGTGAAAATGTACATTTCGATTTAATCAATTCTTCTCACAGTATTACAGTCTTTATGAAATAAATATTATGTAAACACAAATGGTTAAATATATTAGCTTTTGTTAAATAAATGGTTTGAAATGGGAATATGTAAACTTAAATTGTGAGCGATGACCGTTTGGGAACACTCTCAGCCTAGACAGGCGAACAGACACACATCATAATCATTTATGTTTTGAAATTTTCACATTGGTTAATCATTACATTTTTTTTAAATCCATAAATTAAATTCTTTTTTGTCTTCAGAAAGATTTGGCAAAGTTATTCTCTAACGTTTCACATGGTTCATGCTTAACTCGCATGCCAAAATTAATACAAGACACAATTATGCCAAACTTCTCATGCATGGTCCTCTAGCTTATTAATTTACCAAATTACCAGCAATAAACTAAACCAAATGTTAAAGAAATGGCTCTCGATCAATCAGTTAAATGTCCTTTTTTGCCATTGAAATCAAGTTATATGCTCTGTACGGAACATCATTGTAAGCCTGTTAATTGAACACTGTTAACCCTTATCTTCCGTACACGGGAGTAGGAGGTACTTTTCCCCATTTTTCTCAAATAACAAGATTGTGTTACAATTGATATTAGGGGCTTTCGCACCGAATAGTTTTAGGAGCTCTAATAGGAACTAGCCTCTAGGCTGGTTGCAGTCACACTGGGAATAGGAACTCTGAAGTGGCCAACAGCGGCGTCTTTAAGCGTGGCATTTACGAACGCTTAAACCGCCGAATGGTGGGTGCCGTGATCTGAGCTGTTTGTTGTGTGTCTTGGGTTTCGTAATGGAGATGGAATGTAAACCCATAAACTGCGCTACTGATAGAGCAAAAAGTGGGGCTAAGAGAAAAAATCTTCTATGCCAACTTACTGCGGTCAAGCTAGCTGTCACCGCGAAATGCACGGTCAATCTAGCCGCCACTATATTTCACACATACAATGGCTATTATGGTAAGACCTGTAGAGAACTGATCTGAAAACAAGTAATCTTCTGTCGAAGCGATTTCACATTCTTTTATTCATTCAGTCTGTCTGAATAAATGCAAATAAATAACTCAAATATTTTACAGCCCAATTTCACCTTAAAATGATAGTACCTCACAGCCTGTCACTGTATGATGATGGATTCCAAAATAAGTCTGCCTGAATGAATGAAAAACAGGCCTAAATAAATATTCAACAGGCCAATTTCACCTGGAAATGATAGTACACCTCACAGTCTGACACTGTCTGCTGCTGAATTCCAAAATAAAAGCCCTCCAGCACTTACACGCTGTGTTCATAAACTAAGAAAAGTCCTAGTTTCCACAGACAAATTTCATCTCTAATTGGGAGTACAACTTTTCACTCTCTGTTTTTTTTATTTATTATTATTTAGCCATATCATTTCTTTAGGCATATCTATTTATTCAGGCTTTTATTTTGGAATTCAGCATATCATCAGAATATTATGATATGGTATAGTTGTAAGAATGTGCACTGTCCACCTGAGGTGAGGAAACAAGAAATTTTATTTCTTATTATTTTTCTTAATGTATAGACAAAACAGCGTACATATGCATTTTTTGGGGCGAGGGCTCTTATTTTGGAATACAACATCAGACCATTCTGAAATGGTGTAGTTGACACTGAGAGGTGTACTCTTTATCTTGGGTGAAATTGGCCTGTGGAAACTAGGACTTTTCTTTTTATGATTTTCTGAATATATATCGACAGAACAGGTTATGTGAATTTTAATGGTACTCTTATTTTGGAATACAACATCAGACTGTCCTGTAATGTTGAGGTTGACACTGTGAGAAGGTGTCGTCTCAATATGAAGTGAAATTGGTTTGTGGAAACTGGACAAAACATATGAGTGTTGGAGGGCTTTTATTTTGGAATTCAGCAGCAGACAGTGTCAGACTGTGAGGTATACTATCATTTTCAGGTGAAATTGGCCTGTAAAATATATATTTTATATTATTCAGGCACACTTTTATTTTGGAATTCAACACATCATATGAGGTGTACTATCATTTTCAGGTGAAATTGGGCTGTAAAACATTTATTTATTTTCATTTATTCAGACAGACTGACTCAGTTCTCTGACGGTCTTACCGTAATAGCCAGTGTATGCGCAAACCCCGAAATATAGTGGCGGCTAGATTGACTATGCATTTCGCGGTGGCGGCTGGCTTGACCGCAGCTTCAGTGTCGAGGCAGAGAAAAGAACACAACCCTGCAGACAGCTGGTTTTTTTTTTTTAAATGCTTGAAAAACAATTACAATAAACCTTGCAATAAAAGGCTTTGCTAGTTCACAATCTTAAATGTATTAAATTAATGGTTTTGACAGCTTTTTAATGGTGCTTGCCAAAGGAAAAGCATCATTATTGTTCTCCTGCATACTTAATATTATTATTAATGGTGCTTACCAAAGGCAAAGCATCCATTTTTATTCTTCTGCATACTTGTTAATGGTGCTTGCCAAAGGACAAAACTTTGGCGCATAACTCGTCCCGTGCCATTTGTCCTAGACCCATGAATGAGGTGTCAAATCGACTGTCTCATTGAGGAGAGCTGTGCTATGACTTTTATAAGCGATCGGACCTACGATGTTCACAGTGGACGATGAAGCAGCCAAAAAAGTCCCATTGAAAAATTCAAATTCACGAACATTCCGTCAGTCTCAACTGTCACTTTCTCACTCACACACACACGCAGGGCCTGAGGAACTCTTTCTATCTTACTGTCTCTTACCCATTTGGCATCTGCTCAAGCAGCCAATCAGTAATGACCTAAAAACTTCATCATAGCCACACCCTAGCAACCACCTCAAAGACTTCCATTGAAAAATAGATGAGATGGATATAAATGAATCAGAACATCATAGAGACATCATCAGAACATCATAGAGTATGGATCTTTTGATTTGGGCACACATGCAGTCTATTAGTTTAAGCCTGTTAACTGTCTAGCCCTGCCCTAGCAACTATTTAGAGCACCCTAGCAATCCAAAGAGGGATATCTTCAAACATGAACATCATAGGGTTTGTTTATATCATTCATACTGGCAAGCAGCCTTTGGAGGATCATCACTGGCAGCTGCCAAGCCACTCCTTAGCAACCAAACAAAGTACCCTAGCAACTGTTTAGCAAGACCTATATCTCTGCATCAGAACGTCGTACAGACATGGTCGTTGGGTCTTTTGACTCATGCTAGCAAACTGGACAGTCAAGTCAAGTCATCTTTATTTATATAGCACTTTTTTACAATGCAAATTGTGGCAAAGCAGCTTTACATTAATAAGAAAATGGTGTCATTGTGCAGCTTATTCTATATATTATTGCTTCATTCCATTGCAAATATCAGTAGTTATTAGTCTAGTTAATTTAGGTATATCAGCACTGGAGAAAACAGTGACGTAATCGTCCGGCTCAGCTCAGTTCGCATACAACGGCGCCAATGCAGGCATATCAAAAACACTGCTGAATATCAAGCAAGTGTCCCCAACTTAAGCAAGTCAAAGGCAACAGCGGCAAGGAACCAAAACTCCAACAAATGGAGAAAAAAACCTCGGGAGAAACCAGGCTTAGTCGGGGGGCCAGTTCTCCTCTGGCCAACAGTGAACACTTGTCCGAAACTCAGGCAGAGTTACAGGTCATTAAACCGATTTGGAATCGCAACAGTCAAAATATTTCATCTAGTTCCATCTAGTTTAAGATCTTTTTGATCACGCCGGTATGGGACGGTTTGTTGGGATATGTGCCACTGGCTGATGAGTCGGTAAGGTCTTAACAAAGGATGAGCAAGTTAACACAGTCTCCGCCGACACCCCAGGGCCACATTGCTGCCGCACACAGGCACAAGATGCTACACATGCTAGCAGTGAATGGCTACATGCTAATACTGATTAGCTAAGTGCTAAAGTGGGCTGAGAGCATGCTAAGAACTCTATAATAACTCCATAGTAACTATCTGTGACAACTACCAACCACCTAGTAACACCATAGCAACCACCCAGGTTACCCTAGCAACCATCCAGAACACCCAAGCAACCACCTATCAACACCGTAGTGACTACCCCAAGTACCTTAGCAACTGCCTGGCAACACACTAGCGACCACCAACGTTACCATAGCAAATGCCTAGCAACATCCTAGCACCCACCCAGGTTACCATAGCAACCACCCAGAACACCCTAGCAACTGCCAAGCAACATCTTAGCAACCACCCCAAGTATCTTAGCAACTGCCTAGCAACCACCCAGGTTACCATAGCAACTGCCTAGAAACACCCTAGCAACCGATTGCCGAATTTACCCACTGCAAGCACCATTAACATTTTCTTCAGGAAATTTACATTCTAGTTTGTTTGTACAGTACTTAATAGAACCCATATAATATTCTAATTCTTTCAAAACTATGGAAAAAAGGGGTTTCTGATTACTAAATTTACACGGATGAACGTGAAATTTAACAAATACAATCTCAAATCATTAATATATGAGTAGTAAATATACTACATGACCTGTCAAAAAATGATTAATGATCTAAACAAATATTAAATCTGTTCTTTACTTTTAACCACAGGATTAAAATTTTGTGAGATTCTCTCCCGCTCATGTTTAGTAATAATCATTCCCAAGTAAGTTGGAGCATCTTTTACAGGAATATTTTAAATTGTTCTCGCATGGCAACTTTTCAAAGCATTTTTGTAAATTACGGCAGACATCTAAGGCACTGGATAACATTTCAATGAACTTGATAGCTGACTGAATTTGATTATTTTTCAAGAAAAGAGCTAATCAAAACACTTCTCTTCAACTTGAATTTCTTCTATATTGCTTGATTTAATGAAGTGGTGAAACGCTTGAGCAACAATGAGAAGGTGAACAGAAACTGGGCAACCTTGCATAACTCCTTTCTAGGTAAAATCTTTGTAGTGCCATTATTTAATTTCACAGAACTATTTCACCTGCATTAAGAATTTTCATGGCATTACAGAAATATGCCCCAAAGCGTCCTAAACAGAATAAAAGGTTTTGAAAAAAATCTTGAAGAAAGTATTAAACATATCTTAAAAGGTCAGAATAAGCCCCTTTAGACCCTACTGTGAAGTAATGGAGTTACTAGAACTCAAATCATGGTATTTCAGCCAATAGTTCTAGGAGCTATGATGAGGTTCCTCCGGTGCGAAGGCCCCTATTGTTACTGATGGAAAAGTAGTAAAGTGTCCTGTTTTTGTCTTTCTGTTTGTATCATAGTTTGACCATCCCTGTTCTCAATATGTTATTGAATGAGCTTCTGTGTGTCAGTCGTGTTCCTCCTGGAGTTAAACATGTAGATCTGGATTTGTCCACCCTGCCGCCCACCACAGCTATGGCTGTGCTGATCTACAACAGATGGTCAGTGTGGTTTTCTTTTGTATGTCACAGCTTAGATTAGGTTTATAATGTGTATGGGTGTGATTCATTTCGAAGGCTGCGTTTCTTGGCGGTCGCAGTTGTTATTGGTGACAAACATCATTGAGGCTGCTTCATTTCATAAGTTACCATTACATTCCAAAGTAACTGAGAAATTACAGTATTTTATGTTTCAAAAGAGCACGTGTCACAGTAGTCAAGTTTATAATGGTTGTTTTTCTGAAATGAGACATAATCAATACCAACTGCAGCCTTCGAAATAAAACAGTATATAAGCTGTAAGCTGTCAGTCAGTAACAAGTGCACGTGATGCACAGTGGTTGCACTAGTGTTTATAACTCCTAACTTAATGAAACAAGCTGTGTTACTATGAGCAATGATCAGCTCAAAGTGTAGATCTGTATGCAGGTATGAGGTACTTCATTTGAATGAAATAAATACACCTCTCTTGCTTTCTATATTGGTTCGATCTTCAACTGGCTGGCAGCAGCTGCCTGTCTGATTCTGGTAGGTCAGTAAAATGCATTCCCTATCACACTTGCTCCAAGGAAACACATTGTTTTATTATTTTGAATATATTCTTATGACTCTATTCTTTTGTATAATTGATATTTTAGGGGAGTTTGTCCCAATTAAAGCAGTCAAATGAACGTGATCACGACTGGCAGCTTACTGACGCTTTGTGGACTTTCAATCTAGCAGCTAATTCCAAATATTCTAATTTCTATAGATACTGCCACTATTGTGACTTTATGTATGTTATGTGATAACGCTTCTGTTATTGAATGATGTAGATGAAGAATATCATGAATAGATAGCATGAATCTTTCTAAGTGATTACTTACTAATTAAATCTTTCTTATATTTTCAGCGACAAGACAAACTACAGCAATCCTTTTTAATTTAATAAAAGAAAAACAAGTTTGATTGACTGGCGATCTGACCATTCATAACCCCAAATTTTCTCTGAAAAAACAGTCAGTTACTCTAGCTTATGCTACTCTGAGCAATGTCAGACACAGGAAGTGCTAAGAATACAAGTTTCTATTTACCTCTTCGTGAAGAATCGCTTGTTTGTTTTCCTTACTTGTAAGTCGCTTTGAATAAAAGCGTCTGCCAAATGATTAAATGTAAATGTCTGGGGAGGATGGTAGATTAACGTTGGTGAACTTGAACTTGAAATTGTGTGTACTCTGTCCGCACTTGAAAACATTACTTCTGATGTCCATTCGTGTTTATTTGATGCTATAAATGAACTAATATGAAGAAATGATTGTTTCACGAGCCACTTGATGGATCTACAGCAATCACGACACATTAAACAGCCACTCTATGGTATTTGTTTAAACGTCTTTAAAAAATTACAGTATTTTAAATATGACACAGTTTCATATGTTGTCAATGTCCTCTTTGCTCCACAATGTATTTTTCACTGCGTGAGAACATGATGTTTGGCGTGAGAGCGCAGGCTTGTTGGGCATAGCAATAATAACTAAAGGGGGCGAGTCTTTGCGAAGGGACAATATTATATTATAATGACAAATTTGCTTCACTTAAAACAGTGTTTTATACTAATGGATTTCTGATGAAAATAAAGTAGGGAGCGAACATGAAAGTCGACCCTTAAAGGGTTTTTTCACCCAAAAATGAAAATTTTGTAATTTACTCATGCTCATGATGATCCAAACCCATAAAACTTTTGCTCATCTTCAGAACACAAATGATATTTTTGATGATCGGAGAGCTTTCTTCCCTCCTTTGACAGCTATGCAATTACAACTTTGACGCTTCAAAATGTTCATAAAGAGATTGTAAAATTCATAAAAAACAAACTACAAATCACTTACCCTTTGTATACATTTAGTTTGCATACTTTGTTTGGCTCTTGAAGTGTTAATTACAACCACATTTTTTGAAAAAACAAAACAAAAAAAACTTAAGGTTCATTAGATAAATATTAGTTGATGTATTAACTAACATGAACTAATCCATGAGCAATACATTTGTTACTGTATTTACTAATCTTCGTTTATGGTTATGAAAATAAGTTGTTCATTGTTTGTTCATGTTCGTTCACAGTGCGCTAATGTTAACCAGATTTTAATCATGTAAATTAACATCAACAAAGATTAATAAATGATTGTATAAGTGCAGTTCACTTAGTTCATGTTAACTACTGTAGTTAACTAATGTTAACTAATGAACCTTATTGTAAAGTGTCACCCTTAAAATTATATATAGTATTCTAGGTGCAATACATCTGCACATTTCTATGCTACAATTCTACAAAAGATTGAAGCATGCACTTTCAAATTATATTTTCTCTGTGAAAATCTCAAAACAGTCAATAATCACTGCAACTGTGTTCAAACAAAGGAGACATCAAATCTGAGGTACATTAAGGCCCTTGTACAGTTAAACTGTTTTTTTTTTTTTTATATTACAGCTGCCTGCTTGCGCAAGAGTTTACACTTGTAACTGTTTACACTTGTATGTGCATGCCCAGTGTGCATAAATGGTCATGTGACGTGCGTTTTCGGCCGTGTAATGTAGACTGAGATCGTTTCTGAAATGTTAAATTAAAGAAATCGAATTAAATCAGCTAAATTGCTCTAAATAGCCTACAGCACAACAATTAAAAATTGATTGAAAGAATTGAATTGGAACAGAATACCGTTCTAATAAAAAAAAAAAAATGAAATACTCAATCAAGTCACAAGGTGCAGAACAAATGTGTGCAAAATGCCTAGTGCAGGGGAACATATATTCAAAACGCAAGCAACAAATAGTGAAATTAAATAACACGTGATCAATAATAATTTCAATAAAGAAATGATTGAAATAACTAAAGTATAGCCAGAATTGTCAACTTTGTCTTTTTAACTGCAGAGACAATTCAAATTGGAACCGGCTGAAATGTTTTGAAATCACTTGTATCCTACCTGATTGGGGGGGGGGGAAATCCAGCCCAGATCTGCCTCTCTCTGTTTTTTCCAATGGTGTGGGACAAAAACCGACTTAAGTTGGCTGGGCAGAAGTGCACTGAAATATTTGTTGTTGTTGAGTGGTGGGATATGAGCTGTTGACATGAACATGCAAAGGTAGTCAATGGAGGAACAGACTATAGACATCTCGCATTTTATTAAAAATAACTTCATTTGTGTTCCAAAGATGAACGAAGGTCACACAAGTTTGGAACGACATGAGGCTGAGAAACTAATGACGTCATTTTAATTCTGGGTGAGCTAACCCTTTAAGCTGATGCCATGCCAGCAACTTGTCGAAAGTGTAATATGACTTTCTCTCAATAGGGCCATTCGTACCATTGTGTTGAGCAGCTTTCCTGAGAAACAGACCAAACCCGGACCACATCAGCTGAATATGTAAGAAAGAAATGACAGGGTTGTCAGTTCTTTGTGTTGTGTGGGGTTGAATTTGTGCTAATAGTTTTGTGTGTCCTGTAGGATGAGTCTGGTCCAGCAGGAAAAGGAACTCACAGAGAACATACTGAGTGTGGTATGACTGAAACTTGCTTGTAGGATAAATGATTGTAGCTGTCTTCAGTGTGTTTTATATACTGATATCTAGGGCTGTCGCGTTAACCGCAATATCATTATACTGTGCTATTGATGAGCCAACCCCAGGAAAATGCAAGAACCGTGGCAACTGCAATATTTGCGTGTTTTCTTTTTTCCATAAGGTTTTGCCCTTCTCGTTTTACACTTTGTGGATGTGTTCTGAATATTAAATCAGTTAGTAATGATAACATAATGGTTATCATGGTGATTTGTACAGAGGCTGGATTTGGATTTGCTGGATTTGCACTTAACAAGCCTAAACAGACGGTGAGCGTGAGAGAAATTGACTGAGCACGTGCTGGGTCTGTACTTCAGGTCCACGACGCATGTATTCTTGAAAAAGGTTGTCATTTCCAAGGAAAGCGAAATCTCTGTCATAGCATCAATGCATTGCTGGTCAACTGAGCCTTCTAAAGTGGTGTCCAAAGTTAAAGTGATTTCATAGCTTGTTTCATTACATCTCTGTTTGAATGAATCAGTATTTTTGAACGTATAGTTGAATGAACGGTTTAAAAACTCACTAAAAGAAAGTCCCGTGCTGTTAGTGTAACAATGTAACTGCACTGACTGACAGGTGAAATATTAGCAGAAACTCTCTAGTCCGGTCAAGACATGTCTAGCTGGAATATATATATATATATATAATTATTCCGATCAAAATCAAATCCAAGTGAAAAGAGGGTTATATTTAACAAAAGAAAATTACGTTTATGGGTAGCGCAATGGGCGCACATTCAACATAACTTTAATCAAATAAATAAACCAACAATATAACGGCAGTCGCCGTGAGGAACTGCTGCCCACAGAAACATAATAAAACACACCTGTCGTCACTCCTCTTTTATGCTTCCTGAGCTCCTCCTTGAGAGATACAAGACCGGTGCAGCTCGCGCCTCTGGCCTCGAGCAGTTCCCTCACGGCTCTCGCCCAGCCCTGCTCGTCACGTGTGTGTATATATATATAGCCTATAAAAATTTGTGCTGTCAATCAATTAAATAAAACTAATCGCACATTAATCATGATTAATCGCGATTTTTAAAAGCATTTTTAAATTCTAATCATTTCAGTTACTCTCAAAATTACTGATACTAATACTGGTACTGATGTATCTATAAAAACAGATAGATATTCACCATTACGGTATAATTGAAAGCTATTAATTTCAACATTTATTTGGCTTCAAAAAAATAACAACTTTTAATTTAATTGAACTTAAAACAATCTTCAGAGAAACCCATTATAATAAATGTCATATTTACCTGTGGTCTTCCTAAATGTCTAACAGTAGGACATATGCAGAAATTGAGTTATCAAACACTTAACAGACTTAACTGCATAAAAATAAATGTAGATTATTTCTTATTAAAGCTATAATTTTCTGTTACCTTTGTTCTTTGATTAACATTAATTACAGACATCACAGTAACTTTTTTTAGGCTGCTGTGACTTTAAGAGCTGCCACTGCGGAACATGCCGCGGATCTGATGCGCATTTTTTCAAAACTTTGTAAGTTCATTTAAGACGTAATTTAACTTATTTAAGACTGCTTTAATGAGAATGCTCAACAAAACAGGCATTTTGGCTTAATTTTCTGTCTGACATGCGTCTTTTTGTGATTTGTGTGTCACATAGTGTTGTAGTCAAGACTAAGACCAGACTAGCACTCATCAAATTCATCTGAAAGATCCATATTTACTGCTTGAGAAATGTCTTATTTTTAATCAGTAATTACAATTAGAATAAGACACTATATATGGAGTTATTACCAATCAATTGGAATTACTAACAACACATTTCATTTTTACAGTGAAGAGGTGGATCAGAAGTTCCTTATTAATTGGTGCAATTACAAATGCATAAATAATGTTGAGATTAAAATCTATATCACGTCTACATTTGTACTTGTGATATTGCTTAATTTTATCATATGTTATAAGTTTCAAGATCTACTTTTTTGCAATCATATCTTGAATTTTGTGGGCATTTGTAGCAACAGTAACAAAATAAATGAAATTAGATATAAGTTGTTGATTGCATTTGAAGCAGGAAGTTTTACATCCAATCAAATTAATTGTTAACAAAGAAATCAAATGGCAATTAAGCGAGATCCCCGCAGTTGTGGTCTTCACCGGTCTTGAAATAAAATCCCAAGTCCTTTTAGTCTGAGACAAAATGCAGCCGAGACCAAGACTAGTACTACAACACTAGTGTCACACAGACACGCTCTTTTGTATATAGTGGTGGCTAAATTATTAGAAATTATTAGAAAAACACAAAATTATTAGGTTTTTTAATGTTTTAAAAGAAGTCTCTTCTGCTCACCAAGGCTTCATTATTTGATCCTAATTACAGCAAAAACAGTAATATTGTGAAATATGTGTACAATTTAAAATAACTGTTCTATTTGAATATACTTTAAAATGCAATTTATGTATATATTGGCAAAGCTGAATTTTCAGCATCTTTACTCCCGTCTTCAGTGTCACATGGTCAGAAATCATTCTAATATGCAAATTTGCTGCTCAAGAAACTTTTATCAGTTAAATGGTTGTGTACAATTTCTTTTCAGGATTATTTGATGAATAGAATCTGAAGGAGAACATTATAAATGACTACACTGTAATGCATCCTTGCTGAATAAAAGTATTATTTTCTTTAATTTCTTTAACCTTTTACTGACCCCACAGTTTTGAATGGGAGTGATATTGTCACAAAAGCGTTCTATTTCAGATAAATGCTGTTCTTTTGAACTTTCTATTCATTATTCATCAAATAATCCTGAAAAGAAATGATACACAATTGTTTTCAACATTGATAATACCATTCTCCACTTAGTGAGGGATGTGGGACATGAGCAGGAAAAAGACCATCTCTTTTCTAACAAGTTCTTGTTACTTGACGTGCCTTACCTAACCAAGTCTAATAACGAGCACAAACTGTTAAAAAGAATTTGACGTGTAAGCAAATAGGTATGTCATACAGCGTTTTTCTACTTTACCATAGTGAAGAATGCAAATATTATAGCCTAATTAAAAGCAAACTAAAGAAAGTAACATTTATAATCCCCTGCGAAAATGGGTGAGACGTGAGTGAAGATTTGGGAAAAGAAACAAGAGGCATGTCCAGTGGAATAACTAATGGAATATTGTTAATCGGGTGACCAGATCGCGAAACTTAAATTTATGAGCTCACGTACCTCTCATTCGGCATAAATCCAAATGTTTAAATAGCTGCAATGTAACATTTGATTGCTAACCTATTATGTCTTTTGTGAACAAAGCTTTGTGCTTCACTCATGGTCATAATCGTGCCATGCGGTTGTCAAGTTTAGCGGCACAGCCCTAGTATGCACCCCTTATTTCTAGAGTTAAATGGTTTTTTGAGTACTTCAAAATGCCATTTTCCTTCTCAAAGGAAGCTCATCATCACTGTCACTTGTTTAACTCTCTGTTCTTCAGCTTAGAGAACAGGCCACAGATTCTATCATGGTGTTAGAAAGAGCCCTAAACATTAAAAAAGATTTCTACATCCACACGCTTCGAACCCTTGACCTGCTAGCTGCTGATCCCAGTACAGCCAATGGAGAGACGGAGTCCTCCACCGCAGGGCTGCACATCAGCGCCGATCACCTGCACTGTCAGGTGTGTCCTACAGAGAATATAAATGTTCCCATTCATCATGTAAAAATATGTTCTGTTATTAAATGTGAACAATGTTCATTTCTGTCTGACAGGTGCATTACGATTTAGGAGGTATTTACTTTCAGCAAGGCTGTTCTGAGACATCAGTGTATGAGAAAGCCAGAGAACACTTTAGAATGGCACGAGAACTCCTCACAAAGGTGAGACATAATCAAATTAAAGGAGCACTTTTACCCAAAAAGGAACATGCTGTCATTATTTACTTTCATTCATAACTAAAATGCTATATTGATTAAACGGCATCCAGGATTGTACTAATCATAGATGATCAGCATTCCGAATCATAATATTATTACTATTTATAATATTTATTATTTTTATTGTCTGATGGCAGCTGGATATCTCTGCATCTCTCTGTTGTTTGGACGAGCAGCGGTTGGCTGGATACTGGAGTGCCTGCAGAACTCTGACCGGAACCTCAGACCCCAGTGAGAGCCAACACACCCCTTATGGCCAGATCTGCAGCTTCATGAGGAACCACAATTATGGGGTCAGCAAGAACTCTCAATGCTCTGTTCTGCCAGTAAACATGTCGAGATGAAAAGAGTACTATGGAACTATTTTTGATTAAAAAGCCATGTCGGCAGCGTCTGGGTCAGATTGCCCTAACACACCAAACCGAGGCGAATTACACACCGGATAATAAATAATAAGAGTTCCGCCTTAGTAAAGGAGATCTTATACATATTTAAACATACAAAAAATATTAAGAGCAGGTCTTGCTCAGTGAGTGCTTGTCGTATACTGTTCATTGTTTTTGACCATAATTTAGATACCTCACGATCTGATCCAATTCTGACTCTGAGAGTCATGATCCGATTCCAAAACGGTTCTTCATTGACTCTTGATTCTTGTTTCTCACAGCATATATCCTGTGCAATGAAGCCCTCTAATGTAATTTTAATTCACCTTTCTTTATGGAAGATTTTAGATTATTTTATGGATGGTTTGAGTGGTGTGTGTGTGTGAGGAAACAGAATGTGCAGCTCCAACGCAGATCTGCAGTTAAAAGCAAAGCTCAGGATCAATTTTGAAGTTCTCAGTCGATCCAGAATCGTTGGAGAGAGAATTGTGATGCATTGATATTTTTTCCTCCCATCAATAAATCAGATTTAGATCAGATGCTGTTAATTATGCAACAGAATACGATTTAACAGATTTATTTATTTATTTTTACCAATTATCCAAATATTGTATAATGTGTCCTACAAAGCTACTATTGTGGATGAGAGGGTAGTATCATTTTACTAGCATTACCCAGCACGACCATACCATGTTACAGCAGAGTATGGCTATTGCAAACAGAAACAAGTACACTACTTCATAGAAATTTCATGTCAGTGCGTAATTTGAGTGGACCTTACTTTTCCAATGAGCACGAGCAGTACCGTGCTCTAGGTGTAAATTTCACCTAAAATTTCTCTAGGAATTTTTTAAGGGGACACAAATAATATAGCTAAAATTTCACTTTTAAAGAGTAAGTCAGTTTTCTTTTGTCATTTGTCACTCCCCCGGACAGTTTGCATGGGCCGTGAGCAAATTAGCTCTGCACGTACATAGAGCGGAAAATCGAGCGGAGTGTCACACCACACAGTGATGACTGCTAGAGCAGGAGTGAAATCTGAGCGCTGAACACTGTAGGCTACGGCAGCATATATTTTTGACATTTTTGTCTGTTTTTCTCTTTCGGCCAAAAACTGAAGATGCCATTTTTGCCTGCCGCATCCCTAAATTCAAGAGAGATTTTTTTTCATGTCAAATGCACTATGTGGAGTAGGCCTAGGAGGTATACATTATGACCATGGTATAAAGTGTCTATCATTACAGATTTTATTATATTGTTTATTTTGTAGTATGTAAATATTTCTGCATAGCACAGTACTAATTTAGTAAGCGTGCATGAATAGGAAAATACAGTGTGGGGTGTGCTTGATGTTGACCGCAAAAAGCTTTAAAAAAAGAATTTAATTTCATTGGTGCTCGCACTGACTGAAACACAGCTGGAGCGCAGACCAAGAAAGTCGCCTCTCTCAGACAGCGTGATCACGAGTTCAGTTCTTTCTAGTCTTATTGTGCTTGAATGGTCAGATAGATGCACAGTATTGTCAAAATACTGGTAATGTGGAGTATTCATGTAAACTTAGTATGTTATGTCTTAAATGAATGCAAACAGTTGGTTGAATGCAGTCACACACTCGCGCCTATGCTGCGCCAAGATGAAAACATCTCAACTTTTCGAAATGCAAGCAAGCGCACTGCAGGTCATGTGACAAGAACCCAGAGGTGGGAGTAAGTCACACATGTGCAAGTCCAAGTCATTTTTTGTGAGAATCAAGTCAAGTCGTAGCTTAGGTCAAGCAAGTCATACAAATATTTGATGATTTAAATGAATTTATTTATTAAAATAAGTTAAAAATACTGTAGTTATGGACTCTGGGAGTTTTATTTGCATCAAAAAAAAATTGCGATATGCATTTTAAGGTGTCCACATACTGCTAAGTTGTTAATAGAATAAAAATCTAAAAATAAAACTACATAGACTAAAATGTAAATGTAACTGAAATTAGGCCAGAATTAAAGCATGAAAAATATTTAGGTGCATCTGTTTCGATTTGCCTCAAACATTGCAGAAGAGCATGAAAAAGTATTAAACAATTCAAGTAAAATGGTTTCTATGCCACTAAATGACATTCTTCAAACAGGCATCAGCTTTATGGGACATGAACACATCCTTAAGTTAGATCCTTCCTTTTTAACAGAAGAATAGCAACAAGAAAAAAACATTAAAGGTGCAAATATGTAACATTTTTGCAGTAAAATATCCAAAAACCACTAGGCCAGTGTTATTTATTTTGTTCAGTTGAGTATTTACAATATCCCAAATGTTTTCAACTCTTTGTAAATCATGAGAAAATTGCGATTTTAACCAAGGCTCCGGAACGTGTGCGAGAATAGCCTGTCAACGACGTCATATCCGCGTTACCCTCGGTTTCAGCTTTTACTGCCGTAGAAACCATGACAACATCTCATGGACAAATGTGGAAATAGTTTTTGTAGCGTCTATTAAGCAACTAGCTTATTTCGCGCAGTCATTATGGAACACAATTATTCTTAATGTAAAGCTGCTTTGCCACAATTTGCATTGTAAAAAGCGCTATATAAATAAAGATGACTTGACTTGACTTTACTGTTTGTAGCTGGTTCTGTCAACAAAGACAAGTCACATAAACGTCAACTTGAGGTGTGTGATATATATTGTGTGCGATAATATCTTAATTGATGTTTTAAAAAGCGCTGCATTTTTTTGCATTATATATATATATATATATATATTTGAGTTGTTGTTTTTCCCTGGCAGAGATTGGGCCTAGGACTGTGCAGTTGGTGAAATGTAAATTTGTTGATTTGTATATCAGTAACTGTATAACAGTAAAAGTATCTGTTTTGTTTCTTTTTGCTGCAGGCATTGATCGAGGCCTTTATCAGGGACAATGTTATGTTCACTCTACCCAACAGCTTCAGACATTCAATTCAGCTAGAGCTTTTGCACAAGCTTCAACAAGGGTGAGACATGTCTTGATGCTTTTTAGATGCTTAATGGATAATTGTATGTGTATTCAGTTTTCAAAATGACATTTTGGACTGTATCTGAGACATGCTTTCAATCACTACTGAAATGTGTAGAGCCTCATTTTAAAGTGTGCATAAATAAACAAAGTGAAAGTCTATCAACCAAGAAGGCAACTGTGAGTCACTTTTTTAAGAAAATGACAGTACAGTATAATAGATCTGTGTACTTTTGTCTTATTCCTTTTTTCTTTTTTAAACCAGAAATGAAAATTAAACGGCTTATTAAAAAAAGAAAATCTTATTTCAAACCATATAAATTGTATTGTTTATATGTTGCCAGCAATGTGTGAAAATCATGTATTGGATAGAATGCCTAGGGGATATATTGAATGCTTGAAGTGTGTAGGCAAAGTATGAAATGTCTGGTTTTTGTAAAGAATGCCTGGGAAATGTTTGAACAATAAACCATTTTATACTTTGCCGACAAACTTCAGGTATTCTGTATATTCCTTAGGCATTCTGTACAATGCCGGCTTTCACACATTGCCGGTAACATTACATTGGGGCAAATAATTATTTGATCCCCTGCTAATTTTGTAAGTTTACCCACTTACAAAGAAATGAAAGCTCTAATTTTTATGGAAGGTTTATTTTAACTGATAGAGATGGGAATACCACCCAAAAAATCCAGAAAAAACACATTCTATAAAGGTTGTAAATTGATTAGCATTTGATTGAGTGAATTAGTAGTTGATTCCTTACCAACCAGCAAGAATTCTACCTCGCATAGATTGATTATGTGCCCATGTGGAACACAATCCAATCCAAACACTTTAAGAAAGCACTTCTCGTTTTAGCTCTAGCCTGATGGGCCCCGAATTATTTAAGCCACTAAGGCCGGGCTTTGGGCCAGTTTTAGGCTGCTGCTTTTTATTTTATACATTCATTAACTAAAAAACTATGAGATGCGATGCTTTCCCTCAGAGCAGCTATTACAGGGCTGCATTTTCTCCGATCAGATATCTGATCAGATATGAAAAGACCAGGTGAAAATGCCTTTCAAAATGCTTTACGAGATGGATTTAAATCCAGTCACTCAAACCACTTCAGGAGATGGTCTGGGACACATTCCTGTTGAAACTGGACAAGTGTAAATGCATCTGGTTGTTGAAACCACATGTGTAAATTTTACTACTCTCAAAATGTTAAAAAAATAAATGTGTGAGAACATGTTATAGCCTATGCTATGCTATATGATTGTTGCAAGCCAACGTGCAAACTGCCACAAATTAAGCTAAAAGTTAAAACAGTCTTCATTAAAAGGCTACTGAGACTAAATGGTTTAGTGCTGTTGCCGCCCTCTCTCCTTGAAATTAGCTGATGATAAAATGCAGCTCAGCTCATATCTGTTACTTTGTTGATGTGAACTCTGAGCAAAGTGTCTGAATACTTTCATATCACTTACATGTGATATTTCAGTTTTTCTTTTTTAATAAATATGCAAAAATGTCAATAATTCTGTTTTTCTGTCAATATGGGGTGCTGTGTGCACATTAATGAGGGAAAAAAATGAACTTAAATGATTTTATCAAATGGCTGCAATATAACAAAGAGTGAAAAATTTAAGGGAGTCTGAATACTTTCCGTACCCACTGTAGGCCGGTGTGACTACTAGTATTTTTGTGGAGATTTTGTTATGATTTTATTGCATTTATTATGCTTCCTAATGCTAGAATAGTTTTTATGCACCTTACAGACAAATGATCATTACTTTTGAAGAGATATATATAGCCTATTAAAAGAGCATTATTACTTATTGTCATAATGAAATTTTTTCATATTCAGCGCTATTCAAAATCAGAACATTTACTTACTTATGCATACTAATTAGTGTGAACTGTGGGCTTGCTTCTGGCTGGTGAGAAGTCCAATATCCGGTTCCATTGGATCTCAAAGACTGATGCAAATCAGTGAGTCTTGATCTCATCAGAGTTTTCATCAGTTTCATGCATGAAAAGCTTTGCTCACAGATAGACGTGGTGCCAAAAAGTGTGGACATCTTCATTGGATGCCTTTTGGGTATGTCTCGTTTGCAGGGCTTAAATGCTTTCAGAACTTCACAGTTCTGTAACTCAGCCAACTCAAACTGATAAGAAGGCAAGGCTTCGTCAATGTCGGCAGCAAAGGGGTTCTGGAATAGGCGGATTTCTTTAGCGTGCACATGTAGCTCGAGGAACCGCACGTCAAACTCCGCCTTCAGCATTTCCAGCGCTTCCACGGACTTTTCAGCTGGGAATGGAGCTGCTGGTTTCTCATCTGAGAGACTTTGGGTAACGGGGAGATGAGTGAAGTCTTGCTTTTGCACTTGTCGCACAAGCAGTGCTACTTTCACCTCAAATGCTTTTATGTGGCAATACATGTCACATATTAGTTTCCCCCTTGCCTTGGAGCTGTCATCTGTGACATCTATTAAAAAGGCGAGGTCCCATTTCCATTCTGCGTTGATCAGTTCTGGGACACTTTTGCCCTTTGTCAGAAGAAAGACGTTGATTTCGGGTAGCAGCTCGTAAAAGCGCCTCGACTCTGCCTCGGCTAAACCATCGGACTAAGCACATCTCCATGAGCAGACTTAAGCTCGGCGAGAAAGGCTTGGAACTGCCGGTGTTTAAGTCCGTTTGCTCAGTCATGACTGTGGTGGTGTCATGTATAAACTTTCCCTCTTCAAAACTTTGCAGCAGAGTGCTTGCTGGTGAATCAGGCAGTGGACTTGTAACGGGGGGGCGGAGACCTCTTTCCTCCATTTTCTCTAGTGATGCTGGCTAGCTTAGACCAGTCTAGGCCCAGCTCTCCCATCGTTTCGAACACTTTCCCAAAAATATCCTCCCCTGTCATAGTGCCTTTTAGACTTTGTAGGGCAGCCAGCTCCTCGGACACTTCAAAGTTTGAACTGAGCTACTGTACTGTAATGTAATGTGCAACTGTATTTTTGAAGATTAGTAAATTCTGTAGCAAATGTATTGCTCTCGGTTAGTTAATACATCAACTATTGTTAAATAATGAACTTTATTGTAAAGTGTTACCAAAGCTCTGATTACGCATCCTCATATTATATATTGTAGACTCCACTATCAAGTTTTTGCTGATTTATATTTTTTGGACTACATAGGTGTATATAAAACAAACACACATTCACATGTTTTCATCATCATTTGACAAATGCCCCTCAAATACCAGGGTTAAGCACAGTGTAAAATTCCCTTTAGACACCTAAATATCACCTAAAATGTCAAATAGCTTTGTGTTTTTTTACTGAAGAATTTGTTTAAAATATTCATTTTTGTTTATAAACTTTCCTGAATGTCTTGACCCATATATTTCCATTATAAGTGGTTTACTATAAAAACAATGTTAAGTCAACATATGGTAAATGTCATGCCACAAGGATAGAGCTTGTTGTATTTAAACCTAGAATATTACTTTAATGCGTGTTTGTGTTTTTATGTGACAGGGATAGGGCTCTGGAGGAAGTATGTCATAAACTGTGTGTGTGTAATGCAGTAAGAGATGCACTGGAGGGTGGTGTCCCTTGTGTGTCCTTCCATCAGCTGCTTCTCAAACCCAGCAAAAGCACCATCACCTTTCTGCTGGAGGTATATATAAACCCTGCTGCCTTACTGATTCATTCACATTGCGCACTCCATTGTCTTAATTCACTACGCGCTCACTCTAAACTGATCTAGTTCACATGGTCTTTTCTTGAAATGAAATGCTCTTTTACACTCTCTCGTGTCTCCAGGTGTGTACAAGGTCATTGGATAAGGAGCACCTGTCAGAGACGAGCAAAAGGAAAATGGCTCTTTTCATCAAGTGAGCACCTTTACACCGTTTCAAGAACCATTTTCATATAGCCAGACTTTTGACAATGCATTTTCTACATTTTGTTTCTGTTTACCATTTCTTTAGTTTTTTGCCATTTTTAAACATATTTTAGTCTTCACCGCTACAGTTTATTTTAAACTATCCCATTGTGTAACAATTGGACAAAAATATATTCAATGACCTCTCTGTTAATTTGAGTGAGCCAGTTTTTTCAGTTTTTTGCCAGTTTTTCAGAGATTCTAGATTCTTTCTCGTTTCTGTTGTAGGACTGTTTGTGACCGGTTGGAGGATGTTTCTCTGGCCTTCATGGTTTCATCTCATAAACTCTTCAGTGAACTTCTACAAGATGAGGAGAAGAAGATCCTGATGGAGCAGATGAGGAAGAGCTTCGCCACAGTCAATCTCAGTGCCAAACAACTGCTCTCATTCTACGACATACCTGGTACATCCTGATGCGCAGTCATTTAATCTTGATGATTTTATGATAGGAGGAGCTGTGCTTGGTTTTTGGGTTTTTTTGGGTGCTATTTCGTGTCTTGTTCTCAACAGTGTCTGCCAGTGTGAATATCAGCCAGCTTGAACAGCAGCTCATTCTGTCATTGGATGCTCGACATATCCGACAAATCCTCATTGAGCTGCATGGGATGGCCGAACGACCCTTCTGGAGGGTTAACAGTAAGGTCAGGAAAGATTTTTGTTTTGCAGAAAACCAACTAACTTGTGAACTGATTTACAATATCAATTTTAATGAAAAATGCTCATCATAAATCAATTTAAATTATTAAACATAATCGAGTTTACGGTTACTTTTTAGTTTACATTTTATATATATATATATATATATATATATATATATATATATATATATATATATATATATATATATACACACACACACACACACACCTAAAGGATTATTAGGAACACCTGTTCAATTTCTCATTAATGCAATTATCTAATCAACCACTCACATGGCAGTTGCTTCAATGCATTTAGCAGTGTGGTCCTGGTCAAGACAATCTCCTGAACTCCAAACTGAATGTCAAAATGGGATAGAAAGGTGATTTAAGCAATTTTGAGCGTGGCATGGTTGTTGGTGCCAGATGGGCCGGTCTGAGTATTTCACAATCCGTTACTGGGATTTTCACACACAACCATTTCCATGTCTTTTACAAAGAATGGTGTGAAAAGGGAAAAACATCCAGTATGCGGCAGTCCTGTGGGCGAAAATGTCTTGTTGATGCTAGAGGTCAGAGGAGAATGGGGCGACTGATTCAAGCTGATAGAAGAGCAACTTTGCTGCATACCTCAGTTGTAACGAGTGGAAATTTCAGTCAAAGTATTTGTGAAGCCACAGCACGCACAACCCTGATGCGGGTGGGCTACAACAGCAGAAGACCCCACCGGGTACCACTCATCTCCAATACAAATAGGAAAAAGAGGCTACAATTTGCACGAGCTCACCAAAATTGGACAATTGAAGACTGGAAAAATGTTGCCTGGTCTGATGAGTCTCGATTTCTGTTGAGACATTCAGATGGTAGAGTCAGAATTTGGCGTAAACAGAATGAGAACACGGATCCATCATGCCTTGTTACCACTGTGCAGGCTGGTGGTGGTAGTGTAATGGTGTGGGGAATGTTTTCTTGGCACACTTTAGGCCCCTTAGTGCCAATTGGGCATCGTTTAAATGCCACAGCCTACCTGAGCATTGTTTCTGACCATGTCCATCCCTTTATGACCACCATGTACCCATCCTCTGATGGCTACTTCCAGCAGGATAATGCACCATGTCACAAAGCTCGAATCATTTCAAATTGGTTTCTTGAACATGACAATGAGTTCACTGTACTAAATTGGCCCCCACAGTCACCAGATCTCAACCCAATAGAGCATCTTTGGGATGTGGTGGAACGGGAGCTTCGTGCCCTGGATGTGCATCCCACAAATCTCCATCAACTGCAAGATGCTATCCTATCAATATGGGTTAACATTTCTAAAGAATGCTTTCAGCACCTTGTTGAATCAATGTCACGTAGAATTAAGGCAGTTCTGAAGGTGAAAGGGGGTCAAACACAGTAATAGTATGGCGTTCCTAATAATCCTTTTGGTGAGTGTATTTTAAAAGAACTATAGTTTACAATTGTTTTTTTTCCTGTAGTGGGAAGTTCCTGTTGACTATGTTAATGTCATACTGGCAATAAAAGACAACTTGACAAGAGATCTGGTGTATATCCTTATGGCCAAAGGTCTACACTGCATCAGTATAAAGGTGTGTATCTGCATAAGACTCATTTTAACATCGTTCTATATGTTTACATGCACACCAGAAAGCCAGCTTCTTAACCCTTGTGCGTCAATTTTAAAAAGTTACTCTGAGGTCCTTAGGGTAGGGACACACTAAACTGATGCCAAAGAACTTGCACTGATAAAAGCAGACTGGGTTGTCACCTTATGTTGCCATTTTTTAATATATATTTGTTTATATTCATAATTCAGAAAGGGAGCCCAGCACTGCAGATACATTTTGTGAACCTAGTGTAAAATAGATTTATGAAAACAAATGAGGATGAAATATTAAAGTTCAAGTAAAAATACACACTTCTGTCAAAATGTATGCAATTGGCATTAAAGTCTCTGTGAACTGGAAGTTGTAACCGACTTTACTTCAGTATTGTGATGTATTTCCAAGTCAAGTCACCTTTGCTTATATAGCGCTTTTTACAATGCAAATTGTGGCAAAGCAGCTTTACAGTAATAATTGGCAAATTTTTTCCCAAAGAAAACGGTGTCATTGTCCAGCTTATTCTATATATTTGTATTGATTTATTCCACACTATTGAAAGATAAATAGTTTTTAGTCTAGTTAATTTATGTATATCAGCACTGGAGAAAAATGTAATCGTCCAGATCAGCTGATCAGTTTGCATACAACGGCGCCAATGCAGGCATACCAAAAACCAAAAACATTGCTGAATATCAAGCAAGTGTCCCCAACCAAGCAAACCAAAGGCAACAGCGGCAAGTAACCAAAACCCCAACAAAATGGAGAAAAAAAAACCTTGGGAGAAACCAGGCTTAGTCGGGTGGCCAGTTCTCCTCTGGCCAACAGTGAACACTTGCTTGATTGATTCAGGCAGAGTTACAGGTCATAAGTCAGATTTGGGATCGCAACAGTCAAAATATTTAATCCAGTTCCATCTAGTTTAAGGTCACGCCGGTATGGAATGGTTTGCTGGTTTTCTGTGCCACTGGCTGATGTGTCGTAAGAGAGCCAGTTGAGCTAGTTGACACAGTCTCTGCCGACACCCCAGGGCCACGCTGCTGCTGAGGTCGTAATAGACGTGAAGGACTATAATGCGTTAAGAGCTCACTCAGGTACTGGGGAGCTAAGCCATTTAGTGTTTTAAAGTAATTAGTAAGATTTTAAAATCTATACGATGTTTAATGGGGAGCCAGTGCAGTTTTGACAGAACCGGGCTAATATGGTCATACTTGCTGGTTCTAGTAAGGACTCTAGCTGCTGCGTCTTGGCCTTGAGGTCATGAACGCATGAACTAGCTGTTCCGCATTTGTCATTGAGAGCATATGTCGTAGTTTAGATATATTTTTAAGATGGAAGAATGCGGTTTTACATATGCTAGAAATGTGGCTTTCAAATGAAAGATTGGTATCGAAGAGCACACCCAGGTTCCTAACTGACGAAGATGACTCAAGCCATCGAGTGTTAGACAGTATTCTAGGTTATTATGTGCAGAAGTTTTTTGTCCAATAATTAGAACCTCTGTTTGCAAGTAAAACGGAATACTGAATGAGAAAAATAGAATGCGACCTGTTTTTTTCTGCTGAGAATTGATTAGATCTAGAAAAGTGTCTGTTTCATTCAGCTTGTTGTCAAAGCTCACTGCAGAATAGAAGGAAGACTATTCTAGAGGGAAATACATTTTCAGAATTTGATAAAAGATTACAAAAACAAAATGCTTTTGTGTGAATTAACTTGCACAGATGAATTGTTTACCACAAGACTAGTAATGCGCACTAACAAAATAATTAGGGTCAATTTTGATGTCATGCCAAACTTAACACAAGTATAATGATCAAAAACCAAAACTGAAAAAAAAAAGTCACAAGTCTAAGTCCAGTCATGTGATAATGACTTTTGTTTGTTTTTACAAAGCAGTACAGAAATGAAATGCATTTGAATTAAAGATTACATTGAGGCTTCTATTTTAAGGGTTCAAATGTACTTTTAGTAATAGTTTTACTTTTAGTTTGTAGTTTGAGCCAGCCTTTTTTTTTTTGTCTCTGGCTGTTGCAGGATTTTGTGCATGCACGTCAGCTATTCACAGCGTGCCTGGAGCTGGTGACTGAGTTTTCTCCTAAGCTACGTCAAGTCATGCTCAATGAGCTGCTGCTGATGGAGATTGGAGCACACGAGGCAGGTGCTGCTGAAGGCAACATGGAGAGGCCTCCATCCGACCTGGTCAGCAGGGTCCGGGGATATCTGGAGATGAGGATACATGGTATTACGTCTACTAAATATGTGCGGATCAGTACCGAAAAGTTCATTTATTTCAGTAATTCAATTCAAATTGTGAAAATTGTATAAATTCAATGTGTACAGTCTGAAGTAGTTAAAGTCTTTGGTTATTTTAATTGTGATGATTTTAGCTCACATTTAACAAAAACCCACCAATTCACCATCTCAACAAATTAAAATATCGTCACATGCCAATCAGCTAATCAATTCAAAACACCTGCAAAGATTTCCTGAGCCTTCAAAATGTTTCGCAAGGCTACACAATCATGGGGAAGACTACTGATCTGACTGCTGTCCAGAAGACAATCATTGACACCCTTTACAAGGAGGGTAAGCCACAAACATTAATTGCCAAAGAAGCTGGCTGTTCACAGAGTGAACATGTTAACAGAAAGTTGAGTGGAAGGAAAAAGTGAGCAAGAAAAAGATGCACAACCAACCGCAAGAACCACAGCCTTATGAGAATTGTCAAACAAAAACGATTCAAGGATTTGGGTGAACTTCACAAGACTGAGGCTGGGGTAAAGGCATCAAGAGCCACCAAACACAGACGTGTCAAGGAATTTGGCTACAGTTGACCTATTCCTCTTGTTAAGCCACTCCTGAACCACAGACAACGTCAGAGGTGTCTTACCCCTGGGCTAAGGAGAAGAACTGAACTGTTGCCCAGTGGTCCAAAGTCTTCTTTTCAGATGAGAGCAAGTTTTGTATTTCATTTGGAAACCAAGGTCTAGCATCCGGAGGAAGGGTGGAGAAGCTCATAGCCGAAGTTGCTAGAAGTCCAGTGTTAAGTTTCCACAGTCTGTGATGATTTGGGGTGCAATGTCATCTGGTGGTGTTGGTCCATTTGTGTTATTTGAAAACCAAAGTCACTGCACCAGTTTACCAAGAAATTTTGGAGTGCTTCACGCTTCCTTCTACTGACCAGCTTTTTGAAGATGCCGATTTCGTTTTCCAGCAGGATTTGGCACCTCCCCACTCTGCCAAAAGCACCAAAAGTTGGTTAAATGACCATGGTGTTGGTGTGCTTGATTGGCCAGCAAACTCACCAGACCTAATGATTGATCTATGGGGTATTGTCAAGAGTAAAATGAGTAAAAGCAAAAGGAGCCCCTACCAAGTATTGAGTACATACTTTCCAGAAGGCCAACAATTCACTAAAAATGTTTTTTTTGTTTGTTTGTTTGTTTTTTTTATTGGTCTTATGAAGTATTCTAATTTGTTGAGAGTGAATTGGTGGGTTTTTGTTAAATGTGAGCCAAAATCATCACAATTAAAAGAACCAAAGACTTAAACTACTTCAGTCTGTGTGCATTGAATTTAATATACAAGTTTCACAATTTGAATTGAATTACTGAAATAAATTAACTTTTTCCACGACATTCTAATTTGAGATGCACCTGTACAGTACACCTACATACCAATCTACATTTTGAGATAATCCATTATCATTCATTGATTAAAGTGTGAGATTTAAATCACGCAAGTCAATGAAAGCATGCAGCTCTGAAAGAGCGAGCGCTGCGCATCACGTGTGTACTGACTGACAGCTTACAGCTTGTTCTGCTATTTGTTGTGCTTAGCTTTGAGGGGAAAAAAGCAAAGTTAATGGTATACATTTTGGAGATATGAATGTATGGTATATAAATACCATTAAACATTCCACACACATCACAAATGACAGTGATGCTTGTGCAGACTCTGTTCATGCTGGTCGCTTAATGCGTTTTTGGGTAGTTCAGATCTCTTCAGCCAACTGCTGCGAATGAAATTTAAATGTTCAGAGTTGCATTCTGAAGTTCAACACACAGTTGTCTTCATTAAAAATAGTGAGACTAAATTATATTACCTGTGCTAATGCCGCTCTCTCCCGTTGCGGTTTTTGATTTTGAAATTAGCTTATGATAAATAAAATGAAGCCCATTCTGTTTCTTTCTTTGACGTGAACGCCGCTGAATTTGCATGAATATGACTAATTAAAACTAATTTTATGCAAAATTGCTTCCATCATTATTATTCTTAGAATAATTTCTCTTAAGTTGTGTATGTTTGTCAAGCTGTTAAAGTTGGGGTTAGGTCTCATCTATGTTCCTTTGTTTTATATAATTACCACTAGGAGGTGCTCTAGGGTTAGACATACGTTTTCTTTTATTGGTTTTCCTTGAAGAGATAAGATATTTCCATAAACAGCGCATTCTTGTAAAATTCATTCTTATATAAACATGCTGTGCTTACATAAAAAAAGTCTGGTAAAAGCTATTTAAGGTCAGTTTGGATTGATCAGGTGAGTGCCAGTTCAGCTGTAGGTCCACCTGCTCTCAATAGGTAATGTCTTTTTATTCAGGATGTGATCACCCCAAATTATGCAGAAACAATGAAAGTGTTGAGTTTATTCTTATGTGAAAAAACAAGCTTTTTGGGTTGTGTGGTTATTTTAATGAAATCAGATGAAGTGGATGAATCCATATTTTAAGAGAGGGTGCTGTAGTTCTTAGGGTGTTCTTCACGCCCACAGATCTCCCGCTGCGTCAGATTGTTGGTGAGGAATGTGTTGTGTTCATGCTTAACTGGAGGGAGAATGAGTATCTGACGCTGCAGGTGCCCCAGTCATTGGTCAACAACAACCCATATATAAAGGTATCTGCACTCTCCCCAAACACCTCGCTCCTCATACTGCATTCAGATGGTGGGACATTTGAATCTAACGGATCAATCCCCCCTCCCCCCGAAAAAAAAAAAAAAAACTGGTTTAGGACCTTTACAAGTTTATAATTTATCTGAATTATCTAATTCTGTACTGTCTGCATTTTTAACTTTTTATTTGTAAGTATGATTCTCATTACTCTAATATGGTAATCTATTTCAGTATGGAAAACAATTCAATGATTTATTCAAATAAAGGCAACAAAATGCTACCATGCTATATGAATGTTTACAGCTTAATATAGTTAACTTTTTTCAGTGCAGTAATGAGAATTAGGGAAAATGTGCTTTATTGCTAATTTTCAATATTTAAATCTATGCCGGTCTCAATATTTTACCTAAGGTTGCTATATTTTGTTCTTCACCTTGTAACTCATGCAGCTGGGGCAGCTGATAGCGTCCACCTGTAAGGAGCTGCCAGGACCTAAAGAGAGCAGACGCACCGCTAAGGAGCTCTGGGAAGTGGTGGTGCAAATCTGCAGTGTTTCCAGCCAACACAAACGCACCAATGAGGGTAGAGTGAGCCTTCTCAAACAGAGAGAGTCCTCACTCGGTATCCTTCCCCGGTGAGACAGAGCATTTACTGCAAGGCCACTATACCATACATGAGAAATCAGTCAGTATTCATAAATCCTGCCCTAGATGACTTCCTGAGGGAAAAAAAAATCAGTTTCGGTGTCTGCAATATGCTGTAATAATATACTATGTTAAATAATTCTGCTTGTCATGTTAATGCATTTTTCCTTTTGTGTTCTTAGGAGCAAATTTATGACTTTTATGAAGAAACTAAGGGTAAGTGAAACATAGCCAGTACTTAAATCTTACGTAAAATTTCAGAATAAGTTGCTTTCAGAAATAAGAATAACTATTTAATAATAATAATAATTATTTACTTATTTATTTCTAGGAGCCTCTGGTTTTGACAACACTCATCTCTTTGTTTGTGCGGCTGCACAGTATTGTACGGGTATGTGCTAAGTGGTGTAGAAGTTACTCTATACTAAGTACGTTTTCTTAATTGTAATTCGGATTTTAAAATATACCAGTCTGTATTTAAAAAAGTTGACAGTACCTGGTATATTCTAGTACCTGCTGCAAGAGACTGCTTTGTATTGGCGCTCTGAGCGTTAAAGGTTTCTATTTCTAGCAAGTTTTTGAAGCATTGTAGCCAATCAAAACTTGTATCGAACGGAATACAAGTTTAGTTTTTCGTGCTAAGTACACAGCAAAGTTTCTGGATTGACAGCCATATTTCAAAGCATGACTGAAAACATGACTCGGAAACTGATGATTGACAGTGGTATAACCAACGGACAAGACAAAACGGGACAATTGATGAATATTGGTGAAAATCAAGATTAATGTGCCAAAGATGGCACCAATACACAATTTCTCTCCTGCAAAACTAGCACACTAGCCCTTCATCTACAACATGTTTGGTTTACTTTCTGAAATTTACTGGTCAATGTTGGTTCAATGTACTTGACATTCTGCATGGACGGCTTATTCCTGTGGACTGGAGTGATTCCAAGTCGTCATACATATTATGTTTTGTATTTCCCAGGATGATATAGTGAATGAAGTGACAGCTGAGCATATCTCCATATGGCCTTCATCTCTCGCCAAGTATGTCACAACAAATCAAATCCCATCAGATTAAGAAATGCCCATGCTTAAATCTGTTGATGTAACAATTTGTGACTTTATATTTCATGGTGTAATCTTGGTGTCAAATGTTCTGATGATGATGATGATGATGGTGGTGTCAATGCAGTTTACAGTCTGTGGATGTGGAAGCTGTGGTCCTCACATTAAAGGAATTGGTTAACTATGCTTTAAGCCTCAACCCCAACAATCAGTCGTGGCTCTGCACACAGGCTGACATTTACTTTGGTAAGTACAAGCATTGAATGAATTTAAACCTTATACTCCTATTGTAAAGGTTCAACTCGGAAGAGTTTTTTCAAGTCAAGTTAAGTATTATTTGTGTAAATATATACAGGGAGTGCAGAATTATTAGGCAAGTTGTATTTTTGAGGATTAATTTTATTATTGAACAACAACCATGTTCTCAATGAACACAAAAAACTCATTAATATCAAAGCTGAAAACTAAAAGTTTTAGTTTTTAGTTTTAGCTATTTTAGGGGGATATCTGTGTATGCAGGTGACTATTACTGTGCATAATTATTAGGCACCTTAACAAAAAACAAATTTATACCCATTTCAATTATTTATTTTTACCAGTGAAACCAATATAACATCTCAACATACACAAATATACTTTTCTGACATTCAAAAACCAAACAAAAACAAATCAGTGACCAATATAGCCACCTTTCTTTGCAAGGACACTCAAAAGCCTGCCATCCATGGATTCTTTCAGTGTTTTGATCTGTTCACCATCAACATTGCGTGCAGCAGCAACCACAGCCTCCCGGACACTGTTCAGAGAGGTGTACTGTTTTCCCTCCTTGTAAATCGCACATTTGATGATGGACCACAGGTTCTCAATGGGGTTCAGATCAGGTGAACAAGGAGGCCATATCATTAGATTTTCTTCTTTTATACCCTTTCTTGCCAGCCACGCTGTGGAGTACTTGGACGCGTGTGATGGAGCATTGTCCTGCATGAAAATCATGTTTTTCTTGAAGGATGTAGACTTCTTCCTGTACCACTGCTTCCAGAAACTGGCAGTAGGACTGGGAGTTGAGCTTGACTCCATCCTCAACCCGAAAAGGCCCCACAAGCTCATCTTTGATGATACCAGCCCAAACCAGTACTCCACCTCCATCTTGCTGGCGTCTGAGTCGGACTGGAGCTCTCTGCCCTTTACCAATCCAGCCACGGGCCCATCCATCTGGCCCATCAAGACTCACTGTCATTTCATCAGTCCATAAAACCTTAGAAAAATCAGTCTTGAGATATTTCTTGGCCCAATCTTGACGTTTCAGCTTGTGTGTCTTGTTCAGTGGTGGTCGACTTTCTGCCTTTCTTACCTTGGCCATGTCTCTGAGTATTGCACACCTTGTGCTTTTGGGCACTCCAGTGATGTTGCAGCTCTGAAATATGGCCAAAGTTCACGGGCAGTTATTTTGCGCCTTGGTTTTTCCACACGCTTCTCGCGACCCTGTTGACTATTTTGAATGAAACGCTTGATTGTTCGATGATCACGCTTCAGAAGCTTGGCTATTTTAAGACTTCTGCATCCCTCTGCAATATATCTCACTATTTTTGACTTTTCTGAGCCTGTCAAGTCCTTCTTTTGACCCATTTTGCCAAAGGAAAGGAAGTTGCCTAATAATTATGCACACCTGATATAGGGTGTTGATGTCATTAGACCACACCCCTTCTCATTACAGAGATGCACATCACCTAATATACTTAATTGGTAGTAGGCTTTCCAGCCTACAGCTTGGAGTAAGACAACATGCATAACGAGGATGATGTGGTCAAAATACTAATTTGCCTAATAATTCTGCACTCCCTGTATATATATATATATATATATATATATATATATATATATATATATATATATATATATATATAATACACACACACACACTACTGGTCAAAAGTTTTAGTACACCCCAATTTTTCCATTTTTTATTGAAATTTAAACAGTTCAAGTCCAGTGAATAACCTGAAATGGTACAAAGGTCAGCGGTAAACTGCCAGAGGTTAAAAAAAAAAACGGTTTAGGTTACCAAAAACTGAAAAATAATGTACATTTCAGAGTTATACAAAAAGGCCTTTTTCAGGGAACAAGTAATGGGTTAACAACTTACAGCTGAGCTCTTCAGGCAGTTCCTTTGACCTCATGATTCTCATTTGCTCTGACATGCACTGTGAGGTGTAAGGTCTTATATAGATAGGTGTGTGGCTTTCCTAATCAAGCCCAATCCGTATAATCAAACAGCTGGACTCAAATGAAGGTGTAGAACCATCTCAAGGATGATCAGAAGAAATGGACAGCACCTGAGTTAAATATATGAGTGTCACAGCAAAGGGTCTGAATACTTAGGACCATGTGATATTTCAGTTTTTCTTTTTTAATAAATCTGCAAAAATGTCAGTAATTCTGTTTTTCTGTCAATATGGGGTGCTGTGTGTACATTAATGAGGGAAAAAAATGAACTTGAATGATTTTCGCAAATGGCTGCAATATAACAAGGAGTGAAAAATTTAAGGGGGTCTGAATACTTTCCATACCGACTGTGTATGTATGTATATATGTATATATGTATATACATGTATATATTTGTGTGTGTGTATATATATATATGTGTGTGTGTGTGTGTGTGTGTATTTATATGCATGTATGTATATATATATATATATGTGTGTGTATATATATATATATATATATATGTGTGTGTGTGTATATATATATATATATATATATATATATACTCCCCTAAAGGATTATTAAGAACACCATGTTCAATTTCTCATTAATGCAATTATCTACCAATCAAATGGCAGTTGCTTCAATGCATTTAGGGGTGTGGTCTTCGTCAAGACAATCTCCTGAACTCCAAACTGAATGTCAGAATGGATCAGAGGTGATTTAAGCAATTTTGAGCATGGCATGTTTGTTGGTGCCAGACGGCTGATCCGACAATTTCACAACCTGCTCAGTTACTGGGATTTTCACGCACAACCATTTCTAGGGTTTACAAAGAATGGTGTGAAAAGGGAAAAGCATCCAGTATGCGGCAGTGCTGTAGGTGAAAATGCCTTGTTGATGCTAGAGGTCAGAGGAAAATGGGCAGACTGATTGAAGCTGATAGAAGAGCAACTTTGACTGAAATAACCACTCGTTACAACCGAGGTATGCAGCAAAGCATTTATGAAGCCACAACACGCACAACCTTGAGGCAGATGGGCTACAACAGCAGAAGACCCCACTGAAAATGTTGCCTGGTCTGATGAGTCTCGATTTCTGTTGAGACATTCAGATGGTAGAGTCAGAATTTGGCGTAAACAGAATGAGAACATGGATCCATCATGCCTTGTTACCACTGTGCAGGCTGGTAGTGGTGGTGTAATGGTTTCTTGAACATGACAATGAGTTCACTGTACTAAAATGGCCCCCAGTCACCAGATCTCAACCCAATAGAGCATCTTTGGATGTGCATCCCACAAATCTCCATCTACTGCAAGATGCTATCCTATCAATATGGGTTAACATTTCTAAAGAATGCTTTCAGCACCTTGTTGAATCAATGCCATTTAGAATTAAGGCAGTTCTGAAGGCGAAAGGGGGTCAAACACAGTATTAGTATGGTGTTCCTAATAATCATTTAGGTGAGTGTATACACACACAGCCTATATATACTAGTCTACAATTTTATATAAATAACTTTTTTTCCACAATTTGAACTATACAGAAATGCATAAAAATGTTATTTAAAATTACTTCAGTTACAGCACTTTTTAAAGTTTTTACATTAGTTTTTTAGTTTTATTTTGTATTCCTTTGTTTTTTTCAGTGACCAACCAGTATTCTGCGGCGATGCATTATTACCTGCAGGCAGGGACTGTGTGCTCCGATTACTTCACTAAGCCAGTTCCTCCTGATGTCTACACTGACCAGGTGCTGCAAATTTGCTGAACGTTGTGAACAAATGAAAATGTTTTATTTTTACTTTTGTCTTGGTTATTAAATGCCCTCTAAAGACTAGGATATTGTCAGACCTGACACATGCTGAATGTCTCTGCAGGTTCTGAAGAGAATGATCAAGTGTTGTTCATTGTTGAACTGTCACACTCAGGTAACAAACCATCATGAACCATCATGAGTCTCGTTTTAGATGATTGTAACTAGGTAATTCATGCTGTGATTGTGTACACTCTGCAGGTGGCTGTTCTCTGCCAGTTTCTGAGGGAAGTGGACTACATGACTGCATTCAAAGCTCTACAAGAGCAAAACAGGTGAATTCGCAATGCATGCTGTATCATTACCTGCTTTACAAAATAGTTCAGAAGCTCATTTTATTTTCCCCTCATTCTATCAGTCATGACTCTATGGATTCGTTCTATGACTACATCTGGGATGTGACGATTCTTGAATATCTGACATGTATCCTTTTTAAAGAACATTCCGTTTCAAACCATCAACAATCTGTAATCAGGAGTTATCAGTCTTAAGCTCTACATCTGCAAATTTGTTAATAAAAGATTTGAATAACCTTTTTTTTCAGCATGTCTTTCCAGAGAGCAATTTGTTAAACCATTTGCTAGCCATTGTTAAACCATAACTTTGACCCTCAGACATGCACCATAAACGAGGAGAGAGTGACAAAAGACAAGTTGCGGTAAGCTGATTTGTTTTCTGTATTGATTCAAAAATCACAGTTACACTACTTTTGAGTGTCTAAAACATTTATTGCAGATAGTGTAGAAATGCTAATATCTAACAATATCTATCATTTCAGTGCAGTTCAATGCAAATTTTGTACAGAAGTAGCTTGTTTTTCAGATGGAACATTTGGTCATCACAAAAGAAACTAATTAGCTCACCTTCAGAAATGAAGCTGATGATATCAAATCTATTTGAACACAGATCAAGGCCATCGGACAGACCGAATTAAACTCCAGTAATCCGGAGGAAGTCCTGCAGCTCGCAGCACAAAAAAGAAAGAAGAAATTCCTACAGGCCATGGCTAAACTCTACTTTTAAATGCACTCCAAAATAAAAAAAATTTTATACTGAAAAATCAATAACAATTTTCAAATAAATTTATAGCTAAGCTGACCCAAAAACAAGTTTCGTAAGTCTCAAATGTTTATACAAATACATACAGAGGTGTGTGTGTGTGTATATATGTATATATATGTATGTGTGTGTGTGTGTGTGTGTATATATATATATATATATATATGTGTATATGTGTACATATATATATATGTGTATATATAGACATATATATATATATGTATATGTATGTGCATCTCAATAAATTAGAATGTCATGGAAGTGTGACTAAATGTAAAATATGTGTTTTTTCAGTAATTCAGCTCAAATTGTGAAATTGTGTGTACAGACTGAAGTAGTTTAAGTCTTTGGTTCTTTTAATTTAGATTATTTTGCCTCACATTTAACAAAAACCCACAGATTCACTATCTCAACAAATTAGAATGGAATGGACTCAGGCTGGGGTCAAGGCATCAAGAGCCAACACTCACAGACGTGTCAAGGAATTTGGTTATAGTTGACGTGTTCCTTTTAAGTCACTCCTGAACCACAGACAACGTTGAGGCATCTTACCTGGGCTAAGGAGAAGAACTGGACCGTTGCCCAGTGGTCCAAAGTTTTGTATTTCATTTGGAAACCAAGATCCTGGAGTCTGGAGGAAGGGTGGAGAATCTCATTGCCCAAGTTGCTTGAAGTCCAGGGTTAAGTTTCCACAGTCTGTGGTGATTTAGGGTGCAATGCCATCTGCTGCTGTTGGTCACTGTAAGTCACTGCAACCGTTCACCAAGAAATTTTGGAGCATGTCATGCTTCCTTCTGCTGACTAGCTTTTTGAAGATGCTGATTTCATTTTTCCAGCAGTAAAATAGCATATAATAGCATACCCTATATGTGTAATACTTCTCAAATCAAGTTCAGGTTTGGTTGCATGCATTTTTGTGAAGAAAAAATAACGTTTACATTTTCCATTGTATTGACTGACCAACACATCTGCCTGCACAACTGCGTGTCAGCATTCATTTATAGATATAACAACATTGTCTAATTAAATCTATCATTAAACCTTAATTTTGGATTATTTGTTTAACACTGATTGTAATTTGAACCACTGCAGAAACTTTTCATTAGATTGTATTTCTGATCTAATATAAATTATAAATAGGTAATAGCAGGTAATAGCCTACACCAGGGGTCACCAACCATTTTGAAACTGAGAGCTACTTCATGGGTACCGAGTCATACGAAGGGCTACCAGTTTGATACACTCTTCTGAAATAACAAATTTGCTCAGTTTGCCTTTAGTTATACATTATTAATAATACTCATCTACGTGAAGACACTAATCATGTAAATAATTTCTGACCTTAATTAGCAACAATGACAATAAGGAGGGAAACCGATATCAATATTAAGCACTTTAATCTCAGTAATTGTTACATTTATCAATTTAAAAAAGTTATCAATTATGTAATGTGAGAAAAATCAACTTACAAATTTTTAAATGAACCTTGTGCACATTTTGAACTAATGACCCAATCTGTGGCATTTTTTAAAACACTTTTTAAATTTAACACAATTCTTCATTATTTTACCCAAAGCTGCCTTTAGCTCACAGGCTTTTTCTGTCCATAGTGCACTTCCCGGTGGGTAGTTGGCATGGTAGTTTTTGTGGAGACATTGTTGTGAAAGTGATAAGTTTTCTTCCTTTTTTCTGCCATGTTTTTGGGGCAAGTAACTGCATTCAGCTACCATCTTCGTTGCGCTAGGTAGCTAACTATTTTGTTCAACTCGCGCCATAGACATAGATGTCGCCTGGGGGTTCTCAGCAGGCGTCAAAACCGCCGCCATCTTGGAACAGGGGTTTTGTCATAGGAAGTAGCTTGGTAACGCTGCTGTCTCCGCATGTACTTTTGAATTCATGGACGATGCCGGACTTTTGTGCTGCGTATGAGTGTAGGAAGTGAGGACGAACCAGACAAATGAATCTTCCAAACGATTCAGTCAAAAATAATTCCATATAAACTCATCTCAGTTATTCAAAGCGTCACTGGAACCAAGATCAATCAACGTATTCGTGGCTCCAGTCCGTCTATGCCCAGCTGAGGTGAGAGACCAAATGTTTAAAGACAATGCAACTGGAGCCACAAAAGGATAACCCCAGAATGTTTGATCCTCAAAGACAGAGATAAAACAGACCACCTTGTGTGAGTGTCACAATCAAAATCCACAGAAAACTCAACAGTGACTCCTATACGAACTGCTTAAATAGTTCCAAAACCATTCTAAACGGACTTGTAATCGAACAGCGTTCATTGCATAATTCCATGTCATGCATACACACTATACATGTGACCTGTTATGCGCAAATCACTCACAATTCATGTAATTGTTATAACTTTTGAATAGTTGATTGAAAGTATGTGTTGTTTGTAATGAAACTGAAGCCCCTCTCATAACTCAAAATATGGCTTGAATGAAATCTGTGTAAAATGCGTTGTATTCTTTTTAGAGTAATCTAGATTAAACTGTACTCCCTATACCCTTCTGAAAGTTCAGATAACAGTACAAATGCTCAGTACACTAGTTTTTTTTTTAGTTTTTTGTTTGCTTTTAGCCTATTGTTTTATTTTGCCCTTTTTTAGCCTTTTGTTGTTTGTTTACTTTTATGTTCTTTTATCTTAAGTTATTTTATTATTAATATTTTAAGTTACAGCTTAGCAGAAGTTATCTCATAGATTAAGATTGGAACAAATCAGTTTAAGTCGAGACAAAGACCAAGAAACAGACGGTGAAGAGCAAGCCCAGCAGTTTCATTCAAGCCATCCAACTGACTTTCGTCTCACTCGCTTTCCTTTCTTTTACTTTAATTTTCCTTCTTTCTGTCGAGAGTCTCGTATTCTAAGTTAAGTTTTGTCGCAAAGTTAAACGACTCTACAGTCTTCGCCGCCTCAACTTCAAACTTCAGCCACGAGGGAAACTCCATTCATCTGCAGCAATCAGGACCGGAAAGATCTTTAACAGATCAACGAACCCGGGAGCCCCTTTCTCCAAGCCAACGGATGCCGATAAGGAACCCATTTAAAGACAGTCTACACGCGCAAGTACCTTCAGATTCTATAGCTGAACTGGTGCATTTATTTAAAATATAATAACCCGCCTAAGCAGCGATAAAAGGGTTAAATTAGTGATTGATGGTTTGTACAGATCAGGTCTCATGAAATGCATATATTGCTAGAAACTCTCATTATTTCACTCTCTTGAACTCATTCTTTCCTCTCTTTCTTCCTCTCTGCAACTCGCGTGAATGTGTGTGTGTGCGTGTGTTTGTGTATGATATTAGTTTACGTGTTAGTATAGTCTATAAAGCGTTCTTCATATTTTAAAGAGAAGTATCTTGTGTTATGTGCTTTTTAATTTAATGTCTTAAACTGCCGATCTATGTTACCTTGCTAAAGGGTGTTTTTTAAGATAGTCGCTACAGAGCTTATTTACGGCCCGCGCAAGTGAACGCTGGACAATTCAGTTGCCCGGCTGGTAAAATAAGTGACTCATTTGGAATTTCTTATAAATGAACTAATTAATAATTACTTTAAGCTTAATTCGCTTGCATGGGTGTTCAAATGAAATAAATCTAAAAACCAGACTGCAAGAGATTACATTTCACAAGTGAGAATGTGTTTCATGATATTGAATGTTAGGAAATTATATTTCTGGTTACGTTGGTTTGTTTCAGTCCTTGGTTAACGACCGCAGCTAATCCATGCTAGTAACTCATTAGTTTTTGACCGTTAGGAAAACCGACAATGAACAGAATGTATTTATATCAAAGTAATATGATCGTAAGATGTTGGAAATGTGGACAATTGATTTGGTCTCTATTCAATAGTTTCTTCGACTGGCGCTGTGTGTCCGAGTTCAGTCTCCGTCTATTTCCAGTCAGGATTCTTGGCTAACGGAGATGAGTCTTAAGTTAAAACAAATTAACGAGTTTATCCAAACATACTAGTTCTGGCTGTTTACCCCGATTGTATCTGGTGAGCTGCGACGTGACAGGAAAAAACAGAAACTGTTTACAACAACAAAAAACCGGGAACAAACCTTTTCAGCCAGCCTTTACTCTAACTTGGCTGTGTCCCTGGAAGTACACTAAATACTGTGGACTTATGGATTATTTTGTTTGTAGATTCCGAAGCTCTTAAGGACATTAAAAAATTGACCCATGCATTTTTGCTTAAAGATGAAGACCCAACTTTATGTGTATGTTTTGTAAGATTCCCTTATCTGTCAAACATATTTTTATTAGATTGTCCTGGACTTGACACAAGCAGATGCTCTTTTATGAAGTTACTTCACTTATGGACATATTTAATGATATTATGCCTGGAAAAGTTTTGGATTTTTTATCATATGTCAATTTAAAAAAATTGTATTTAGACATTTAGTCATTTAGCAGACGCTTTTATCCAAAGCGACTCACAAGTGAGGAAAACAAACAAGCGATTCTTCATGAATTGGCAAATAACACAGGAAGTGCTCACAATACAAGTTTCATACATTGCTCAGTACCATAAGCTAGAGTAGGAAGGGAAAAGGGAAGGAAAGGGTTTTTTTTTTTTTTTTTTTTTTTTTATGAGGGGATCATAAACTTGTATAATATGACTTGTTGTTTTTATTGTATTTTTATATGATATTTGTTTTTGTAATTGAATTTTTGCCATGAAAACAGCTTTGATTGCTGACATGGCATTAAATAAAATAATCTGAATCGGTTTGTAGATTCCCAAGTGATAAACAGAGACGTCAATGATAAACATTCCTCTAAAATTTGTGATTTGCTTCCACCAGCAAATTGCTTTGTGTATCATATTTAATGAACCAATACATCTTAAATGTTTAAATTAACATGTATAGTCACACCATTGTAGCAATTTCGCATGCAGTAGGCTAAGGTAAGCAGCGATATTTCATTCGAAGTTTACTCAAGTGGAAGAATGTGACTAATAAACTTAGGCCTACTAGCACTATGCATTATATTTTTAAAAAGTAGATTATCCTAATATCAAAAACTTAAATTTTCTCTGGACTCAAAGATAAATACATGTCTGACCGTTGGAACGAACCAAATAAACCCCTAGAAAATCGCATTTATGACGATTAATGGTGATTTTATTTCTGTTAGACCTTTGTTTATATTGACGGTGATGCATTAAAGAGGAGGAGTCCCCTGTTCCAAGATGGCGGCGCTATTGATGCATTTGTTCCAATGAACTGCCATAGCCAGGCGACATCTAGCATAGACATATACACTAGATGTCACCTGGGGGTTCTCAGCATGCATCAAACCCGCCGCCATCTTGGAACAGGGGTCTTGTCATAGGAAGTAGCCAGGTAACACTGCTATCTCCGCCTGTACTTTTGAATTCATGGACGATGCCAGACTTTTTTGCTGTGTATGGGTGTTCAAATGAAAGAAATCTAAAACCCAGACAGCAAGGGATTACATTTCACAAGTGAGAATGTGTTTTATGATATTGAATGTTACAAAATTATATTTCTGGTTGGTTTGTTTCAGTCTTTGGTTAACGACCGCAGCTAATCCATGCTAGTTACCAATAATTTTTTGACAGTTAGGAAAACCAATAATGAACAGAAAGTATTTATATCAATGTAATGTGATTGTAAGATGTTGGAAATGTGGACAGTTGATTTGGTCTCTATTCAATAGTTTCTCCGACTGGCGCTGTGTGTCCGATCAAACTGTTTACAGCAACAAAAAATCAGGAAATTTCCAAATTTTCCCGTTAGAGTTTCATGTAAATCAGGCCGGGCCTTAGCATCACCATTGGTCCGCTAGTTCTAGATTGACAGCTCATCCGCTAGCGACGCAGTAGCATCCCTGGGGTCACGCCATCTGTGCGCTGGTGAAGCGCGGTCGCGCCATCTACGCTTTAAAACATACTGCGCGTTTACACGAGGTTCCGTGGTAGGCTCAATGTGTATGCGTTTGGTTGTCGGCAGACTTTTTAAAAGATATCTATCTATTCTATCTATCTATTCTATGCATGCTGTGTTTTGGGGGATATTAATTATTACTAATGATGATCAAAATTAAATATGTTTTGGTTATGTTTTAAATATGAGTTGTTTCGAATAGGCCTGCCTTTTATTTAAAACAATTGTTTTTTCAAATCTACATTTTGTTAAAACTATTAGTTTTGAAACCTAAGGCTATAAGTTACCGAGCAAAAAATACTTGATCAGAAGATAGTAATGACAAAGGAATGAGTTCGTTTTTGCTTATTTCAAATATTTGTCGGCGGTTGATTTGAATAATGTTTAGTGCTTCTTTGATAATTAATATGATTGTTATAATTCGTTTCCTGAGAATGACTATATCATATTTATTTACATTTAACTTTATTGTCATTATGCAAAGTAATGAAACATGTATTTTATATAGTATAGCAACATATACAGTTGCTTATATAGAGCAATATTAAACACGTTTTGTCTGTGCAAAATACAAATAGTGCAAATAATATGTCCAGAGTACTGAAGCAGTTCTGTAAGCGGTATAGGTGCTGTTGAGAGTTGTGGTATGGAGTTCAGCAGGGTCACAGGCCCAGGGAAGAAGGTCTTCCTGAGCCTACTGATGCAATAACGTACAGTATAGCCTACTGTAACTAGTAACAAGCACTACATCAAATAGCTCCCCAACTAAACCACATTATAGGATAATATTTTAAAATGTAAAAAATACTCAATCCTCAAGCAAAGAAAAACACTAATTGTCTGTTTTATTTCAATTGTATATACAGAATTGTCTTCAAAACATTTGGAAAGTTAAGAACTATAGTATAATGTTTTTAGTTTAATGGAAGTAATGTAGCATCTGTAGAATTAGGCCTATATTAAATTATAAGCTTAATTTTATTTCTGCTATGTTATTGACATTTATGTATGTAAAACAAAGAAAGTTGCTTTTACAGTCCAGAAAACGATACATATCTTTTGAAGATATTTTCAAACAAATCCAGGAGCTTCAGGAGTCATTATCTGAACAAAAAAAACAGGGGAATGTCTTCTGCAAGACCACAAGTTCTGGACAGAACTCTGCAAATATTTGGGTGTATTAAATACATCCACAAATAGATATCAACTAAAAGGCATACAAAAATGAAAATGTGAAAAATGTTAAGACGGACAAAAATGTGAAGGAAGATGCACTAGAGATTGAAGTTGCACAAGCAGAAGAAGACATGAGTGAATTTCAAAAGAAAGATGAAAAAGAAGACATCATACAAGATGAGGAAGATTTAAAAGCAGAAGAGGGAAAGAAAGAATCTGTAAAAAATAAAGAGTTTGGGTGGGTGGATGTAAAGATGAGGACTCAAATGAGGTGAAGACCGCGCTAAAACAGGAAGATGGAGAGGAAGATGTACAAAAGAAGTTACACAAGAGATGACTACATTTCAAAAGGAAGATGAAAAAGAGGACTTAATACAAGAGTATGAAGATTTAACAGTGGACACTGCACAGGAAGGTCAGCTGGAGGAAGATGTAAGTGATAAGATTATTTTATTTACATTTAACCTTATAAACATTTACTACTAGAAAACTAACACAGATGTTGAAACACAAATTAAACGATTTTAAATGATATATTGTATGACTTTCTATTATTACTATTTATTCTCTTGTAGATCCAAAACTAATATCCCAAGGTGGAAGACAGTGACAGTTGGAGTGATATGGATGATGAAGCCAATCTTGACAAAGAAGATGAATTCTTTACAGGGAGTGTTCCTGCACCACCTTCTTTTTTTATTTCTCAAACTGCCTGGAAAAAACTAAGAAAAAAATAATAAAGGATCATTTCAAGGGATTACAGTGGACTAACATTATCTCTTCAGGCATTCGCACAATCCATCCACATTGCAGTTTTGCTTTTAGAGGCCACAGGGTTAAAATACAAGGATCAACCAGGAACACACCTGCTTTTAAATGCTCTGGCTATTGCCTGTTCACTGACTGCCCTGTAGAAGTTGATGTTGTTGTGCACAGTGAGAAGACGCTGAAAGCACAGGTGTTGCTCAGTGGTGACATGGTAGTTCACAGTAAAACAGAGCTGCAAAGGCGACCGGTAAGAGCTGATGAACAAAAGGAAATACATCAGCAATTGCAAACAACACTACCAAGGGCACTCTATCCTAAAAAAATGGAAAACCTTAAAGAATCTGTGGTAGAGTCTGGCTGTCGAGATGAGGCACTATCGCCAGGTGTTCTGAAATCCATTTCCTGGAGACAAAGAACGAAAGACAGGAAACAAAAAAATGAAACACTCAGTCTCCAGATGATGGTAGACGAAAAAAGAGATGAGCCAGATGAGGTTATCCAGAAAGTGATCCTCCATCCTAAGGGTGTGATGCTTTGGTCGAAGAAAAGCATTGAGATATTCCACCAAAGATGTAAAGAAAACATAGTCTATATTGATGCAACAGGAAGCACTGTGAAGAAAAGCAAATACAGCACAGGTCCTTTTTATGTTTACGAGCTGGTGGTCCGAAACCCAAATAAGGGTTCTTCTCCTTTTCCAGTAGCTACGTATGTGACCTGTGACCACACCACCTCATCTGTAATGTATTTTCTTAGTGCTTTCCAGACGGATCATGCCAAGCAATATGGACACAAAAACATCAGTCCACTCATGATCATATGTGATCCATGGTCCTCATGCAATCAATCTCACTTGTCTTCTGCCAAACTAACCTCAATGCCTTGCTTCAAAGTTATTTTCAAATATTGACTGGGAAAGGCACCACTGAAGACTTCAGTCTACCTATTGTCCACCGCTGTTTAAGCCATATTATGAAAAATGCTAAATCCCTCTGTAAGAAGCAGTAAGTAAAACCTTTAATTATATATATATATATATATATATATATATATATATATATATATATATATATATATATATATATATATATATATATATATATTTTCATAAAACAGATAATCAAATTGATGGCAACTAATTATTCATGATGAGTTATGACAATGTTGTTATTTTTATTTCTCTCTCAGTGCACCCAAGAACTACAAGCTGGCCATGCATGTTTTTGGATTTTTGACCACAGCAAGTTCCATTGTTGAGTTTTGATGAAATGCTCCTAAGTAGCACTGTCATCTTCTCAAGCCCATGCAGCTCTGAAAATGTTGAGAAGCACTTCAACAACATCCAGACTTTGTTGGCCACCATTGGGGAATCAGTTGTTGATGACAGCAGCATTGTTCCTGAGGACCTTGGGGTACACAGTAAACATGAAAAATGTCTTGAAATCATGTCTTCTGTTAACCTGATTAAAATCACTCATGTGGACATCATGTCAAAATTCATATTTTAGGACACCTTCAGTCCGACGTCTTTTCACAGACATTTCATGGAGGTCATAGGCACTGCACCCCTCGATAAAAAAGGGGATCCAAATGTGTACTACAGTGAGACATTCATCTTCACTTTGGCTGCCTACTTCTTGCCTCATGCAGCTCTTTGGACAAGCATGATGCTGGGTCAGTTACACTTTTGTAATTGAAAGAGTCACTCAAAGAAAAACTTAAAGATATCTTTGGTTAATATAATAATTTAGCAGTCAACTTGTACTTGACATGACCATATAGTAGGTTTGTCAGATGTCTCTAGTTCTTTTGGCCCCATTGCCAGGTATGGGCATAGTCAGCCCATCAAATGCTTCCTCCAAGGAAATTTTCCAAATCTACTAATCACATTCAATTTGTTATGCAAATTCTTTATTCATGGGGTGTGGATCTTCTCAATTGTGGTCTCATTATAGTTCCTCTGCTTTCACCATCATGATAACTTTCAGCTTTTTACAAATGTTGTTTTAAGTACTGTGTAGATACAATCTAGAGTATGCAGAAAAGTTTCCCTAAAAGATGACCAAACAAGATGTAAAAATAATTTTATACTGTATCTTCAGGGGACCTGGGCAGGTCATGGTGAAGGACCTCCATACGATCTATTCTCAAAGAAATTTTCAAAGATTTCAAAGAAAAAATGCCAGGTGTGGAATAATTTTGATGAATATATGCAATCTAATGTTTATATGTCTGAACCTATTACTTTACTCTGAGTACTTAGTTAAGATACTATAGCCCTTTTATTGTATTATCAGAATTTCACTCAGGACAACAAGACTCAAGAAATTATGGAGAAGAGTCAGTGGGATTTGAAAAAAATTCGCTTTAAAGGAAGACGACTGACCAGACTTCATAACGACCTACAAAGACACACACACCGCACTTTTAGGGAATTTAGCGATGCAGAACGTATAACTAAAAGAAAGGTAAAACAATCACATTATGTTGCATTTAAATGTCTCTTGGTAAATGTTATACAGACACATAAGAAATTGCTTATCTGAGGATGCATTTTACATACCTGCATCTGTCCAACTGTCTGCCTGTAATGCAAAATAATAAACTGTATTGGCTTTATAGGGTCATTACCATCACATTTGGACAGCAATTCCAAGTCTTTCATAAAATTAACTGAAACTTCACTACAACAATGAAAAATAACTTGTACAAATATATAGGAATTCTACTATTAATTTAATTTCATAGGAGCACCGTATCCTGAAGGAGAAATGGAAGCAGAGAAAGCAAAACAGAAAAGGAGTCTGTTACCTCCATCAACAAGCCATTTCAATTAAAAAAAGCGGTAACATTAAACACATTTGGATACATTACTGATACACAACACAACTTAAAAAAAAAAAAAAAAAAATCTTCAGATGCCTACAGCTGTAGGGACACCCAGCACACCTTCTTCTGACAGCCAAACACCATCAATGGCAGCACAGGACTTGAAGACAGTCAGCCAAGACAAAGATGCTTTTGAGACAACCAAAAGTTTTTTATACCAACAATTCACAAAATAAGTTAAAATTTATTTGTAGGAGCTAAAATAGGATTCATTTAAGTATTATGTTAATTAAGTATCTTATGTGAGCTGTTGTTTGAGTTGCACCATCTCGAGGTTGAAGCTGGAGATGTAAGACCTCTGGAAATAAAGGACCTGTGACTTCACCTGAGGGCGTGGCCAGAACCGGAAGTGACAGTCTTTGACCTCATGGCCTGACTCCATGCGAGACTTGCGAGAATCGACTTGTTATCTTTTCAGTCCTTTATTTATTTGAGATTTTGATGTTTTGATTTTGCATACAGTTACTTTTTTGTAATAAATTACGCTTCAGTTTTGGAAAATGGTGCTGTGGACAATGGAATCTTTTGGGCAGTGAGCGCCAAGCCTTTTTACTGTTCAGCCACCAAAGTGGACAATTTATCCGCTACTAAAGTGAAAGACTTCTTCCTACAAGCCGAAGAGCAGAAATGGGCTTGCATCTGAAGAAGTGAAGTGCATGGATATCGATTAGCAGATGGCATGGACTGTTTGTTTGGACCACATGATGTCTGGAGTATCTAAGGCTGTGGAACCCCTGGAGATTGAAATTGCTGCAAAGGACATTTCTCAAGTTTCCAGTCATGAGTCCAGATCAAAAGCATTCTCAGTTGCATCTGCAAGTCTACAGGTGGAAGCAGAAAGAGCGGCTATTTTAGCAAAGGTGGCTGCACTCAGAGAAAAACATAACTTGGAGGATAGAAAGGAAGCACTAAACAGAGCAAGGCAAACACTAAAGAAGAGACTTGAAGTTCTGGAGCTGAAAGAACAGCTAGAAGTCTCATCAGCCAAACTTGCAGTTTTTATGTCCGCTGATAAATATCATGGAGCCTCAGCAGCAACAGACTTAAAAGCTAAGCCTCACGATGTGATGGGGCCAAGTGAAGGGCAAATTGACAGGAATGCAAATGCCTATCTTGCTGACTTGTCATCGAAGAGTTATGCTTCAGAGTGTGAATTCCTTTCTTTGGATAAGGCCTCTAAAGCCCTTTCTATGGTGCAAACCCCAAGTGTTCGACTCAAGGATGTTCTACCCAGTCCTATCCCACAGCAGTCAAAAGGCCACAATGCAGTCAGGAAGAAAAGCGATGAGGTTAAAGCACCTGGGCAAGTTAACCCCCATGCACAGACAAGCTCACTCAATACATCTAATGTGTCCGAGCAGTCTTCAGAGAGCAGTAAGGCAAGTATGAGTTCTGGTGTACACTTGACCAGTTTAGCAAATATCCTTCAATGCAAAATGACATAACATCCCTTCTAGTGAAACAGCATCAGCTTTCAAGTCTTCCTCAGGGAGATATCCCAATCTTTCATGGTGATATTTTGAAGTACAGGCCATTCATAAGAGTTTTTGAGTATAGTGTTGAGCAAAAAACTGATAACAGTGCTGACCGGCTGTACTTTCTTGATCAATATACCAGTGGCTTTCCCAGAGATCTGGTAAGGAGCCGTCTTCATATGACAGGGTATGAAAGGGCAAGAGATTTGCTACAGAAACACTTCGGAGACGAATTCAATATGTGTTCTGCCTATATCCTGCTGATATAGAAATTCTACCGCAAAGTGATGATGTCTCTGATCACTATCTTTTAACTTGCGTACTGCATACTGATGATATTTGTCAGATTACGCAGCGATATCGACTAGGCAGAACAATTCTCCCGACGACTATAGATAATTTCACAAATAACCTGCCTGATCTGTCTCAGCTGCTCGTCGCACCCGAACACGCAATTGATCTCGAGAAAATGACTAGCAGCATGTGCACCATTTTCACTAGTACATTAGATACTGTTGCACCGGTGAGATTTAAAAAGGTTAGAGACAAAAATAATGTACCATGGTATAACAGTAATACTCAGGCAATGAAAAGAGAAACTCGTAATCTAGAACGCAAATGGAGACAAACCCATTTAGAAGTTTTTAGAATCGCGTGGAAAGACAGTTCGTCCCGCTATAGAAAGACTCTAAAAGCAGCCAGGGCCGAGCATCTCCGCAAACTTATAGAAAATAACCAAAACAATCCACAGTTCTTGTTTAGTACAGTAGCAAGACTAACAAATAATCAGACATCACCCGAACAAAACATTTCATTACAGTTTAGCAGTGATGACTTTATGAATTTCTTTACTGAGAAAATCGAAAGTATCAGAAATACAACTGTAAATGTAAAACCTTTAACAGAGTTTTATGATTCAGCCTCAATTATCGCCCCTCAAGAACAGTTACAGTGCTTTACAACTATAGGACAGGAAGAGCTAAATAAACTTATTACTGCGTCTAAACCAACAACATGTTTATTAGATCCATTACCCACTAAACTACTGAAAGAACTGTTACCTCTAGCAAAAGAACCTCTTCTCAATATTATCAACTCATCCTTATCCCTAGGACACGTTCCAAGACCGTTCAAGCTAGCAGTTATTAAGCCTCTCATTAAGAAACCACAATTAGATCCAAATGTATTGGCAAATTACAGGCCCATTTCAAATCTTCCATTTATGCCTAAAATATTAGAAAAAGTGGTTTCGGCCCAACTGTGCTCCCTCTTGCAAAAGAACGCTATCTACGAAAAATTTCAGTCAGGATTCAGGTCTCATCATAGCACAGAAACTGCACTCGTTAAAATTACAAATGACTTACTTCAGGCTTCTGACCAAGGCTATGTCTCAATACTAGTGTTACTTGATCTCAGTGCTGCGTTCGACACTATAGATCATAAAATACTCCTAGACCGACTACAAAATTACACTGGTATTCAGGGACAGGCATTACGGTGGTTTAGGTCATACCTATAAGACAGACACAATTTTGTCTATTTAAACGGGGAAAAATCTGAGATAACAATAGTAAACTATGGAGTGCCACAAGGATCTGTGTTAGGCCCTCTACTATTTTCAATATACATGCTGCCACTTGGCAATATTATAAGAAAACATGGAATTAGTTTCCACTGCTATGCCGATGATACTCAGTTATATATTTCATCACGACCTGATGAAATCTCTAAATGATCCAAACTGACAGAGTGCGTTAAAGATGTAAAACATTGGATGACCAGTAATTTTCTTCTATTAAATTCTGATAAGACTGAAGTATTACTTATTGGACCAAAGACCTGTACACAGAATCTCTCAGACTACAGTCTGCATTTTGAAGATTGTACTGTTACTCCATCCTCGACAGTTAAAGATCTGGGTGTCATATTAGACAGCAACTTGTCCTTTGAAAATCATATTTCATATGTTACAAAAACCGCCTTTTTCCACCTCAGAAACATTGCCAAGATACGGAATATGTTATCTATTTCTGATGCAGAAAAGTTAATTCATGCTTTCATGACGTCTCGATTAGATTACTGTAATGCATTATTAGCTGGTTGTCCTGCTTCCTCTATAAACAAGCTACAATTAGTACAAAATGCAGCTGCCAGAGTTCTTACCAGGTCAAGAAAATATGATCATATAACACCAATTTTATCATCTCTACACTGGTTACCCATTAAGTTCCGTATCGATTTTAAAGTATTGCTAATAACCTATAAGGCTCTAAATGGTTTAGCTCCTGTGTACTTAACCGATCTTCTATTGCCCTACAACCCGTCACGCTCTTTAAGATCACAAAACTCGGGACTTCTGGTTGTACCTAGGATAGCTAAGTCGACTAAAGGAGGGAGAGCGTTTTCACATTTGGCTCCGAAACTCTGGAATAGCCTTCCTGATAATGTTAGGGGCTCAGACTCACTCACCCAGTTTAAATCTAGATTAAAGACACATCTCTTTAGCCAAGCATTCACATAATGCATCTCATATCAGATCAATCGCTCATTCTGACTATCTTTGCTTAAAGTTATGAACAGCAGCTACGCTAATTATTCTCCTTTTGCTTGTCTGTTCTACCGCGGGACATCTGCCCCAAGGTGACTAGAGAGCACATCAGCTTCAGTCCGGATCCAGCCTCTTCAGAAGACCTCAGATGACCATCACCTGTGAAGAGACAGCGCCAGTTCCTGCGAGGACTTCAGAAGACGCAATCATCTGGATCAACATGCGCATTACCTAATTCTTTATCCTAATTGTTAATTTATTTTCCTGGAGCTCCTTGCTTCTGACTTCGGTTAAACTGCTAACTCTGATTGTAAATTAATCAACTAAATTATTTTATTTGCTAACTGCTTTCTTTAAATTGTAATGTTGAAATCCATTCTCTGTAAAGCTGCTTTGAAACGATGTGTATTGTGAAAAGCGCTATACAAATAAACTTGAATTGAATTGAATTGAATTATATGAAGAAAGCATTAGAATGGCCTGCGATCAGACCTGAGGATTTTAAATCACTGCAAGCCTACGCAATATTCTTAAGGAGTTGTTGTAATGGAATGGAGGACATGAATTACTCACATGAAAATAACTTGTCATCCAAGATGAAAGTCTTGATCATGAAACTTCCTTACAAGCTGAGGGAAAGTTGGAGATCATATGTGACCTAATGTTATGGCTTTCTTGAAATTCCCACACGGAACTGTTGCAAGGGCCTGATCTTACCAACTCATTGGTCGGAGTTCTGCTTAGGTTTTGTCAAGAACCCATTGCAATGATGACGGACATACAATCTATGTTCCACCAGCTAAGAGTCTCAAAATCAAATGTGAACTTTCTACGCTTCTTGTGGTGGCCAGAAGGGGACAATAGTCCAATAAAAAAGTCCAATAGAGCACTGCATGTTAGAGCACCTTTTTTGAGCGGTCTCTTCTCCAAGCTGTGCCTAGCTTTGCCTTGCGAAGGACTGCTGAAGACAATAGTCATTTTAGACCACAAGTAACCAACACAGTAATGCATCATTTTTACGTCGATGATTGCCTAGTGTCTCTGCCCACAGCATTGGAAGCAATGCAACTGAGATCAGACTTGGTGGATTTGTGCAGCTTGGGAGGATTTCAACTCACCAAATGGGTGAGCAATAGTAGAACTGTCTTGTCTGCCATTGAGGAGGAGCAAAGAGGAAAGAACATTAGGTCTTTGGATTTAGATAAAGACAAGTTACCAGTTGACCATGCCTTGGGACTCCAATGGAACGTAGAAGATGACACCTTTAGATTTACCATCATTCTCAATGAAAAGCCCCTTACCAGTAGAGGTATTCTCTCCATGGTGAGCTCTGTCTTTGATCCTCTTGGAATTTTGGCACCCCTAACTCTTCTAGCCAAACAATTTTTACAGCAACTGTGCAAAGAAGGTTATGGATGGGATAAGCCAATATCTACGTCTCAGTCTAGACAATGGCTGAATTGGATTCATGACCTCCCCAAGTTGGCAGCCTTCAGTGTGCCACGCTGTAAGAAACCCAATGGATTTGGTAAAACACAGTCCTTTCAGTTGCATCATTTTGCAGACGCCAGCGAACTTGGATACGGAACTGTAAGCTACATTAGAATGACCAATGAGCAATATAACATTCATGTGTATTTTATGATTGGTAAGGCAAAAGTTGCTCCTTTTAAAGCAGTTGACGATACCACGACTTGAGTTGGCAGCGGCTGTATTGTCTGTCAAGGTAGACAAGTTGCTCCAGTCAGAAGTGCAGCTCCCATTGAAAAATTCACTGTTCTGGACGGATAGTCAGGCAGTGTTAAAATACATAGCCAATGACAGTGTAAGATTCCATACTTATGTTGCCAATAGAGTATCATTCATAAGAGAAAATACCAGCATCCAGCAATGGAGGTATGTGTCCAGTAAGGACAATCCAGCAGATGATGCATCCTGAGGGCTGAGTGTACCAGTGTTTCTGGAATGTAAAAAGATGGATTTGTGGCCCCGAATTCCACTGGCAACCAGAACTCATTTGGCCAGCTGAAGAGTATAAACACGAATCCCTAAGACAGGATGACCCAGAGGTTAAAGGTTTTACCATTGTGTGTAACGTGGTTACTCAAAACAAACAGAGTCCTACTCAAAAACATCCTTCTTACTTCTCAGATTGGACCAGATTGCTCAAAGCTGTTGCTTGGTACCAAAAACTTGGAGACAATCTGTTAGCTCTCGCTGCTAAAAGGAATGAACTTTCCACTAACATCAGCACTCATTCTAGCCATCGAAAACTGGCTTCACAGCTGCATATTTTCAGATCAACACTTAGAGGTCAGTTCTTATGTATGAATGATCTTGGAAGAGCAGAGAAAGCAGTTGTATCCTATACTCAAAGACAAGCTTTCCCAAATGAATTTGAAAAGCTAAAAATTACTCAATGTTAATGTTACACACAATGTTAAAAAGGGGTACCCTCTACAAACTAGACCCAGTGATTAAAGATGGATTACTGAGGGTAGGAGGACGACTGTCAAGCGTGACTATGTCAGAAAACATGAAGCATCCCATCATTCTTCCAAAACAATCTCACACCTCCTATCTGTTACTTCACCATATTCATGAAAGGTATGGACATTGTGGAAGAAATTATATTCTTGCCCAGTTGTGTAAGAAATATGGGATCATTAGTGGCAACACTGTAGCAAGAAAAATAATTTCAAAGTGCGTAACAAAAAGACGCATACACCAGGCGCCGGTGGAAACAAGTGCAATATTTGGCAGACTTGTTCTGGAGGAGGTGGACACAAGAGTACTTAACACTAATGCAAGAGAGACAGAAGTGGTCCGAAGCAAGAACCAATCTCAAGGTTGGAGATATTGTGTTGGTGGTTGACCCTACCTCTCCACGATCTTCATGGCCACTTGCAAGAACTCTAGAAACAAAACCTGATTCAGATGGGATGGTCCGGTCAGTCATTATAGAGCGACCCATCACAAAACTGTGCTTACTATTGAAAGATGATCACTAGAGCTCAGATAAATGGAAAGTATATATATATATATATATATATATATAATATAATTATAAATATATTTCTTTTCTCCCTCAAGTGGAGGAGTTCAAGTATCTTGGGGTTTTGTTCACGAGTGAGGGAAGGAAGGAGCATGAGGTTGACATGAGGCTTCTGCAGTAATGCGGTCGATGTACCGGTCTGTCGTGGTGAAGAAGGAGCTGAGCTGCAAGGCGAAGCTCTCGATTTACCGGTCAATCTACGTTCCTACTCTCACCTATGGTCATGAGCTTTGGGTCATGACCGAAAGAATGAGATCCCGGATACAGGCGGCCGAAATGAGCTTTCTCCGCAGGGTGGCAGGGCGCTCCCTTAGAGATAGGATGAGGAGCTTGGTCACTCGGGAGGAGCTCAAAGTAAATCCGTTGCTCCTTCACATCGAGAGGAGTCAGCTGAGGTGGCTCGGGCATTTGTTTCGGATGCCTCCCGGACACCTCCTTAGGGAGGTGTTCCGGGCTTGTCCCACCGGGAGAAGGCCTCGGGGAAGACCTAGGACACGCTGGAGAGACTATGTCTCTCGGCTAGCCTGGGAACGCCTCGGTGTCCCCCCGGAAGAGCTGGAGGAAGTGTCTGGGAAGAGGGAAGTCTGGGAATCTCTGCTCAGACTGCTGCCCCCGCGACCCGGCCCCGGATAAGCGGAAGAAAATGGATGGATGGATGGATATTTCTTTTCTTTTCTTATTTTGATTACTTAGATTATTTATAGCTACTTTTGTTAATGTATATAAATGTTTAACGTTATGCTTAAAACATTTAGGGGCCGGATATGCAGGAGCTAAAATAGGATTAATTTAAGTATTATGTTAATTAAGTATCTTATGTGAGCTGTTGTTTGAGTTGCACCATTTAGGGGTTGAAGCTGGAGATGTAAGGCCTCTGGAAATAAAGGACCTGTGACTTCACCTGAGGGCGTGGCCAGAACCGGAAGTGACAGTCTTTGACCTTACGGCCTGACTCCATGCGAGATAGGCTTGTGAGAATCCACTTGTTATCTTTTCAATCCTTTATTTATTTTGATGTTTTGATTTTGCATACAGTTACGTTTTTGTAATAAATTACACTTCAGTTTTGGAAAATGGTGCTGTGGACAATGGAATCTTTTGGGCAGTGAGCGTCAAGCCTTTTGTTCAGCCACCAAAGTGGACAATTTATCCACTACATTATTAATAAGCTTGTGAATTTAAATATTGTGATTTCCATCTTTGTGAAATTACTAATAATAAGCTAAACACAGATTTATCAAAAGAAAACTCAATTGATCTCATCCACAGTCCTAAAGTGGAAACACACTGACAAAACAATGTTGTGAGGGAGAACTGAATATACTAAGTTAAAGGGGAGTTCACAAGTTCACACTCACATTCAATTAGAGGGAGTAAAGTTTAATGCGTATTTAGCATGCTCTCCGGGGGGAGGGCTCCAAACTCTGTGTTTGGCCCCAATCCAGAGTACTCCCCCTGTATGTAAGTGGTTAGGACTAGAAGTGTGGAGAAGGGGTGGTGGAGGGATACTGTTAAACTATCAACGAAATGAGGTGAGACTGCTGAATCTATATACACCCTTTTATTGTTGATTGCTGAGTGCTCTTCACTTGTGTTAATTATCTGAACTTTGTTAATAAAACATAATTTGGGGCTGCCTATTGAGGTCAAATAATTCACATTAAAATAAATGTTTCTTTATGGTGTTTATCTCATAGAAAGGGCTGAAACCACAACGAGCACAAAGGCAAAAGTCCCATGGACCCCTTTGGATACTGCACTCACCAAAAGGACGTGATCCAAGCCACTAAATTGGTGAGAGAGGTAGTGCTTAAACAGAGACAAATGCTAAGCATCCTGCACCCACACACTTGGCTCAGCAGTGATGAAGTGGATGCAGCTTCTTTTTACATTTCGCAGAAGTTCCCTCATATAGATGGGTTTCAGTCGAGCCTACTGTATCAGAGTCTTCACCAAGGAGGTGTGGTTGGGACATTTGTCCAAATACTTAATATATGACAACCACTGGATAACAGCAAGTGTCCTTTTCTGTGGACCCAATGAGCTTTGTCTTTACGATAGCCTGAACACCATCATAAACCAGCAGACCAAACAAAAACTATCTTGGTTGATTCGTCCACAAATACCCCCATTTCGACATCCAAAAGTACATCTTTGTACCATATATGTATTAGCGTAAAGGATCCATATGTTTTGGAATAGGCCTATCTATCTGTAAATATCTGTATCATTTTAGTGCTATAAAAATACAGAAAGCAGCGTGTGTGAGTTGTATTTGACGATTTGCTTCATTTTCACAATGAGGAGTGAAATAACCCCAGATTATGCTTCTTTTTCTTTCAGCCATCATGACCGTAGCATTGCACTCTGTGTGCTTTTATGCGATTATGCTCTGTGTGTGCTTTGAGTGAGAGATCGCGGCGCTCAACTCTCTGCCGCTGACATGAACACGTGATAAGCACAGACACAGCGGAAGAAGAAATAGTTCCCATTGACAGGAACTCTCATTTCATATTTAAGTAAATTTATATACTATACGGCCTACCACTATTATAAACATATTCTAAAATCACTTTAAAAAAAAATCCCAGGTAGGATCGATATTTAAATTTGAGAATCGATCCTTTTGATACAATGCCAGTCTCACAAATTGTACTTTTATGATCTACAGTATTTGTAGACTGTAACTATTTTGTAAATATTAAAGCAATTTTAACTGAATGTGATGTGTGATTATTACACAAAGGCAAATTTATCTGTTAGTATTTAAGTTTTTTAAAACAGTAAATGTATTAATTCTATAAAGCTTTCACCCGACTGAAATCAACATCGTTTCAACGTGAAGTAATCAAACCTGATCGATTTCATGTTGAACACGTGTTTATTCTGTAAACGTTTTCATTCAACTGATATCAGATCGTTTCAGTAGAAGGTAAGCAAACCATCGGCGTCTATTTTTCGTTGGTTTTTGATGCTCAGTAAAGCTAGGTACTAGGTTGATTCTGTGTGTTATCTGGGTGGAGCCCGAGAGGTTCACGTTTTATTAACCAGGCAATAGAACAATAATTCAAATCCAATTCAAAGAATAAAACATACATCAAATCAATAATAAAAGAACATAGAAGCATTTACCTGGCAGTGAAATAGACTACATACAGCGATTGTGCGGGAGATCCCTTACAAAAAATTACTGCAGTTTTTTAGAAGTAATACTGCAGTTTTTGTTACATATAGAAAAATGCAGTTTTTTGGACACGAAAAAACCTCAAATTTCTGTAGTTTTACTGGAGTACAACTACTGCAATACATCTAAAGTACTAGTAAAATAAAACTGCAATACAGTTGCAGTTATACTGTTTTTATACTTCATGCAACTTTCAGTTGTACTTCATTTTACTGCAGCTGTACTTATACTACAGTTTTACTGTTGTTGAACTTCAATGTCATTATACTGCAAATCTATGGTTGTGCTTAATTAAACTGCAGTGATACTACATGGTACTGCAGTTTTAATGCAGTTCTACTTCAATATACTGTAGTTCTTTTTTGTAAGGGAATTTAACATAATTTTTTAATTGACCCTATTAGTAATGTTACTTGTTTGATTTTGTATAACTTTTGTGATCCTCTTTGTTTACAGTCCAGTAGTCATACTGGTTTCATCCAGAACACTGCACTACCACAGGGATCACTCAATTATTAGTGTGATTACAATAACAGCTGGCATGCCCACAACCTAAGCACAAGCTCAACACTTCACCACAATGGTAACCCCAAAACTATTAACATAACAGAAACTTTTAAATATCAACATAATAGAACAGTAAACATTAAAAACATCTCTCAATTTTCTCATCTTGCTAAAAACGGTTTAAAATAACACTTTATTTCAACATTTACTCTCCCAGTTCAGCCGCTTTGCAAAGCATGATGGGAAGTGAAAGTCCTGTTTGATTGAGTCCTGTTTGAGTTTACTTGAGTGAAACATGTTATTTTAAAATGAAAACATTACGTTAAGTCAAAAAGTAATCATTTCAAGTCAATTTTACATGAAGCAATCACGTTTGAACCCAAAACCAATATAATGGTGTTGAATCAAAATAAGTTGTTTAAATAAAGTGAACAGCATCGAAAAATCTTCTTTTTTTTTGAGTGTGCAATACAACTGCAGTTATACTGCTTTTATACTTCATGCAACTTTCAGTTGTACTTCATTTTACTGCAGCTGTACTTATACTACAGTTTTACTGCTGTTGAACTTCAATGTACTGCAGTTGTACTGTGACTATACTTCATTATACTGCAAATTTGAATTAAACTGCAGTTAAACTACTTGGTACTGCAGTTTTATTGCAGTTCTACTTCAATATACTGCAGTTCTTTTTTGTAAGGGATCTGTCTACAGATTCCCCGAACCCTTTGTGAGACTGATCACTGCTGTTAATTTGTTGACAGGTACATAGTTTTCAATTGTATTGTTTGTAACTGCTTGTATAAATGTTATAAAGTTAGATTCGCACCAGCCGAGAGAGTGAACGGCTGCGTATATGCACGAGGGTGAACGTGAGACTGATCACTGTTGTTAATTTGTTGACAGAAAAAAATCTTCAAGCGCGAATTGGTGTCCATCATGAATTCAAAACACAATGCAGAAACAACCCCGTTACATATGCTCTCTGTTCAGGTGAATCTGGATGTGTGCATTTACATAAAAAAGGTGTGCTCACATACTGTCACTAACCAAGCTGGTATTTAAGTGAATGCTCATCATTTGTTTGCCTGTTACTTTTATAGGCATCATGCAGTTTACAGTTACACTTAACACTTATTATTTTATCATGTAAGAACGGCCAAATCAAAGTAGCCAAGCTCATTGTAGAACAAAATTACCATCCAGTCACAATTTGTTATCGATTGAAATATATATATAGCAATGTATGTAGCATCTTCCTTTTGGGGGAGGACCCACCCACATTTTTTCTTTTTGCTTCCCCACGCCCATGTATTAAGTTATTAATAATTGTGATGGAAAATTTGTCCAAATTCCAAACCAAATAAACCAAATTTGGACAATTAAGACAGTTTTTTCATGATGCCTTGAAGACATTCAAATTTTTAGTTTAAAATAAGTGTAGCCTACTATCAACACCCTTTAATAAACTTTTTTTGTTGTTGTTGTTTTTGGTAAGGGTGTATGGTTTATGCGCAAAAAAAAACAGCTAGGGAGAGTGGGGTAAAGTGGGACACTTACTTTTTCCACTCTGAAACTACCATGACAACACATGTTGTAACAGTTAGAATCCTGACAGCTAGCTTGACAACCACACGTTCCAGAACTAATGTCGGACTAGTAATAGAATCATGGGGATTGGTCAATTAAGGACATTTTTTTTCTGAACACTTCAAAGTAACTCTGAACAAAATCAAATACAACATAATATAATTCAAAATATTTTAATTAACATTCAAATGACAGATTAGAACACAGTCTGAGGGTCAGAACACAGGACCCTTAGAGCCAGCTAGTGTCTGTGGGTCAGAGCAAAGAACAATCAGAACCAGCTAGAATAGCCTGGGACTCAGAACACAGGACTAGACTCACCTGTATTAAAACATAAGCCTACTGTCATACTCTAAAACTAGGCCTACTCTACATTCTAGCCCTGAAGGTTACAGGGAAAGATGAGGAGTTGCTCTCTCCTTATGGTTCCTTCAGGCCTTTTAGGTTGAGGCAGCTTCTTCACCACATCACTTTTAGGAACATGTGCCACATCATTTTCCTTTATAGCAAATGTGAGTCTCTCCCACTCTTTCGTGTTTCCCTGGATTCTTCGGAGAAATTGTGCAAGTATTTCGTCATCCTCAACTTGTTTGTCAACAATGACAAAGTCACCCACGGACATATCTGTGTTTCCTGGATCACTTCTCTCATCCTCAGAGCTCTCTTCGTCAGACACACTATCAATTGAGACAGGGATATCACTCTCCTCAGAGCTGCTAAATATGATTTTCTTTTTGGTTGCTTTTTTTGGTTTTCCCTTTTCTTTGATATTTTTTTGCTTTTTCTCTGGCAGTTTCTTTTGTCTTTCTTTATAAGCCTTTTCAATTGCCTGCTTCTCAGGAGTATCCGTTAGGATGGCTGTCTTCACACGCTTTCGTTTGGTTTGTCTTCTAAGGGGACATTTGGGAAATGGTAGGATTTCACGAGGAGACACATATCCAGGTCGGATGGGAACCCGTGGCACATCTGAGTCAGCTGGTGAGACACATCCATGTGGACCATACGCAGTGGTTGGATTAGCATCAGCGAGGCTGCAGCTCAGGGTTTGGCCGGTCTGACACCATGGATGGTGCAAACGCTTCATCAGGGAAAATTTCTCGGTTATATGGGAAAATCTCCTGAGTTCGGAAAGAGAGATGGCGACGTGCTAGGAAGCTGCCAAACCAGTCTTCACCTAGAGTAGACAATTCATTATTAGTAGGTGTCACGCCATCCACTTCACCGACACGCACGACTCCACCTACTCGTTCACTCTCACCAGAATTCTAATCATCCGCACCTGCTTGCAATCACATTGCACCCTATATAACACACACTCACACACCGCCAGTTGTCTGATCTCGCCTATCAAGGACTACAAACTCACCTGCCTACTTACCTGATCTTCTGATGCCCTTCTTCTTCGTCTCCGGATCTCATTCATTCTGTTCATCGGGGTGCCCGCGGACCGCTGGTCAGCTAACGATCGTCCTGCAAGGGAAAGAAAGACATTTCCGTCAGCAAGTTAAGTTACCTGTCACGATACAAACTCTGTTGACTTACCATACCCAACCAGTTACCTGTGATATTGAATCCGTGTCAAAAATAAAACCTTGTCTAAACCATCTACGTTGTGTCTGGGTCTTACAGAAGATCAGACCACTACACATGGATTCGACAGCACCCACCAGTACCACGAGCACGCTCACCCAATCGACCCCAGCTGGTTCCGCGGCACTTCCTGCAACGGTCGCTGGGACTTCTTCGGCGCCCATAGCTGCCTCTGCATGTCCCGTGGCCAGACCAGCGCCCTACTCGGGCGAGGCGGAGGACTGCAACGGGTTCCTGATGCAATGAGCTTTGTCTTTACGATAGCCTGAACACCATCATAAACCAGCAGACCAAACAAAAACTATCTTGGTTGATTCGTCCACAAATACCCCCATTTCGACATCCAAAAGTACATCTTTGTACCATATATGTATTAGCGTAAAGGATCCATATGTTTTGGAATAGGCCTATCTATCTGTAAATATCTGTATCATTTTAGTGCTATAAAAATACAGAAAGCAGCGTGTGTGAGTTGTATTTGACGATTTGCTTCATTTTCACAATGAGGAGTGAAATAACCCCAGATTATGCTTCTTTTTCTTTCAGCCATCATGACCGTAGCATTGCACTCTGTGTGCTTTTATGCGATTATGCTCTGTGTGTGCTTTGAGTGAGAGATCGCGGCGCTCAACTCTCTGCCGCTGACATGAACACGTGATAAGCACAGACACAGCGGAAGAAGAAATAGTTCCCATTGACAGGAACTCTCATTTCATATTTAAGTAAATTTATATACTATACGGCCTACCACTATTATAAACATATTCTAAAATCACTTTAAAAAAAAATCCCAGGTAGGATCGATATTTAAATTTGAGAATCGATCCTTTTGATACAATGCCAGTCTCACAAATTGTACTTTTATGATCTACAGTATTTGTAGACTGTAACTATTTTGTAAATATTAAAGCAATTTTAACTGAATGTGATGTGTGATTATTACACAAAGGCAAATTTATCTGTTAGTATTTAAGTTTTTTAAAACAGTAAATGTATTAATTCTATAAAGCTTTCACCCGACTGAAATCAACATCGTTTCAACGTGAAGTAATCAAACCTGATCGATTTCATGTTGAACACGTGTTTATTCTGTAAACGTTTTCATTCAACTGATATCAGATCGTTTCAGTAGAAGGTAAGCAAACCATCGGCGTCTATTTTTCGTTGGTTTTTGATGCTCAGTAAAGCTAGGTACTAGGTTGATTCTGTGTGTTATCTGGGTGGAGCCCGAGAGGTTCACGTTTTATTAACCAGGCAATAGAACAATAATTCAAATCCAATTCAAAGAATAAAACATACATCAAATCAATAATAAAAGAACATAGAAGCATTTACCTGGCAGTGAAATAGACTACATACAGCGATTGTGCGGGAGATCCCTTACAAAAAATTACTGCAGTTTTTTAGAAGTAATACTGCAGTTTTTGTTACATATAGAAAAATGCAGTTTTTTGGACACGAAAAAACCTCAAATTTCTGTAGTTTTACTGGAGTACAACTACTGCAATACATCTAAAGTACTAGTAAAATAAAACTGCAATACAGTTGCAGTTATACTGTTTTTATACTTCATGCAACTTTCAGTTGTACTTCATTTTACTGCAGCTGTACTTATACTACAGTTTTACTGTTGTTGAACTTCAATGTCATTATACTGCAAATCTATGGTTGTGCTTAATTAAACTGCAGTGATACTACATGGTACTGCAGTTTTAATGCAGTTCTACTTCAATATACTGTAGTTCTTTTTTGTAAGGGAATTTAACATAATTTTTTAATTGACCCTATTAGTAATGTTACTTGTTTGATTTTGTATAACTTTTGTGATCCTCTTTGTTTACAGTCCAGTAGTCATACTGGTTTCATCCAGAACACTGCACTACCACAGGGATCACTCAATTATTAGTGTGATTACAATAACAGCTGGCATGCCCACAACCTAAGCACAAGCTCAACACTTCACCACAATGGTAACCCAAAACTATTAACATAACAGAAACTTTTAAATATCAACATAATAGAACAGTAAACATTAAAAACATCTCTCAATTTTCTCATCTTGCTAAAAACGGTTTAAAATAACACTTTATTTCAACATTTACTCTCCCAGTTCAGCCGCTTTGCAAAGCATGATGGGAAGTGAAAGTCCTGTTTGATTGAGTCCTGTTTGAGTTTACTTGAGTGAAACATGTTATTTTAAAATGAAAACATTACGTTAAGTCAAAAAGTAATCATTTCAAGTCAATTTTACATGAAGCAATCACGTTTGAACCCAAAACCAATATAATGGTGTTGAATCAAAATAAGTTGTTTAAATAAAGTGAACAGCATCGAAAAATCTTCTTTTTTTTTGAGTGTGCAATACAACTGCAGTTATACTGCTTTTATACTTCATGCAACTTTCAGTTGTACTTCATTTTACTGCAGCTGTACTTATACTACAGTTTTACTGCTGTTGAACTTCAATGTACTGCAGTTGTACTGTGACTATACTTCATTATACTGCAAATTTGAATTAAACTGCAGTTAAACTACTTGGTACTGCAGTTTTATTGCAGTTCTACTTCAATATACTGCAGTTCTTTTTTGTAAGGGATCTGTCTACAGATTCCCCGAACCCTTTGTGAGACTGATCACTGCTGTTAATTTGTTGACAGGTACATAGTTTTCAATTGTATTGTTTGTAACTGCTTGTATAAATGTTATAAAGTTAGATTCGCACCAGCCGAGAGAGTGAACGGCTGCGTATATGCACGAGGGTGAACGTGAGACTGATCACTGTTGTTAATTTGTTGACAGAAAAAAATCTTCAAGCGCGAATTGGTGTCCATCATGAATTCAAAACACAATGCAGAAACAACCCCGTTACATATGCTCTCTGTTCAGGTGAATCTGGATGTGTGCATTTACATAAAAAAGGTGTGCTCACATACTGTCACTAACCAAGCTGGTATTTAAGTGAATGCTCATCATTTGTTTGCCTGTTACTTTTATAGGCATCATGCAGTTTACAGTTACACTTAACACTTATTATTTTATCATGTAAGAACGGCCAAATCAAAGTAGCCAAGCTCATTGTAGAACAAAATTACCATCCAGTCACAATTTGTTATCGATTGAAATATATATATAGCAATGTATGTAGCATCTTCCTTTTGGGGGAGGACCCACCCACATTTTTTCTTTTTGCTTCCCCACGCCCATGTATTAAGTTATTAATAATTGTGATGGAAAATTTGTCCAAATTCCAAACCAAATAAACCAAATTTGGACAATTAAGACAGTTTTTTCATGATGCCTTGAAGACATTCAAATTTTTAGTTTAAAATAAGTGTAGCCTACTATCAACACCCTTTAATAAACTTTTTTTGTTGTTGTTGTTTTTGGTAAGGGTGTATGGTTTATGCGCAAAAAAAAACAGCTAGGGAGAGTGGGGTAAAGTGGGACACTTACTTTTTCCACTCTGAAACTACCATGACAACACATGTTGTAACAGTTAGAATCCTGACAGCTAGCTTGACAACCACACGTTCCAGAACTAATGTCGGACTAGTAATAGAATCATGGGGATTGGTCAATTAAGGACATTTTTTTTCTGAACACTTCAAAGTAACTCTGAACAAAATCAAATACAACATAATATAATTCAAAATATTTTAATTAACATTCAAATGACAGATTAGAACACAGTCTGAGGGTCAGAACACAGGACCCTTAGAGCCAGCTAGTGTCTGTGGGTCAGAGCAAAGAACAATCAGAACCAGCTAGAATAGCCTGGGACTCAGAACACAGGACTAGACTCACCTGTATTAAAACATAAGCCTACTGTCATACTCTAAAACTAGGCCTACTCTACATTCTAGCCCTGAAGGTTACAGGGAAAGATGAGGAGTTGCTCTCTCCTTATGGTTCCTTCAGGCCTTTTAGGTTGAGGCAGCTTCTTCACCACATCACTTTTAGGAACATGTGCCACATCATTTTCCTTTATAGCAAATGTGAGTCTCTCCCACTCTTTCGTGTTTCCCTGGATTCTTCGGAGAAATTGTGCAAGTATTTCGTCATCCTCAACTTGTTTGTCAACAATGACAAAGTCACCCACGGACATATCTGTGTTTCCTGGATCACTTCTCTCATCCTCAGAGCTCTCTTCGTCAGACACACTATCAATTGAGACAGGGATATCACTCTCCTCAGAGCTGCTAAATATGATTTTCTTTTTGGTTGCTTTTTTTGGTTTTCCCTTTTCTTTGATATTTTTTTGCTTTTTCTCTGGCAGTTTCTTTTGTCTTTCTTTATAAGCCTTTTCAATTGCCTGCTTCTCAGGAGTATCCGTTAGGATGGCTGTCTTCACACGCTTTCGTTTGGTTTGTCTTCTAAGGGGACATTTGGGAAATGGTAGGATTTCACGAGGAGACACATATCCAGGTCGGATGGGAACCCGTGGCACATCTGAGTCAGCTGGTGAGACACATCCATGTGGACCATACGCAGTGGTTGGATTAGCATCAGCGAGGCTGCAGCTCAGGGTTTGGCCGGTCTGACACCATGGATGGTGCAAACGCTTCATCAGGGAAAATTTCTCGGTTATATGGGAAAATCTCCTGAGTTCGGAAAGAGAGATGGCGACGTGCTAGGAAGCTGCCAAACCAGTCTTCACCTAGAGTAGACAATTCATTATTAGTAGGTGTCACGCCATCCACTTCACCGACACGCACGACTCCACCTACTCGTTCACTCTCACCAGAATTCTAATCATCCGCACCTGCTTGCAATCACATTGCACCCTATATAACACACACTCACACACCGCCAGTTGTCTGATCTCGCCTATCAAGGACTACAAACTCACCTGCCTACTTACCTGATCTTCTGATGCCCTTCTTCTTCGTCTCCGGATCTCATTCATTCTGTTCATCGGGGTGCCCGCGGACCGCTGGTCAGCTAACGATCGTCCTGCAAGGGAAAGAAAGACATTTCCGTCAGCAAGTTAAGTTACCTGTCACGATACAAACTCTGTTGACTTACCATACCCAACCAGTTACCTGTGATATTGAATCCGTGTCAAAAATAAAACCTTGTCTAAACCATCTACGTTGTGTCTGGGTCTTACAGAAGATCAGACCACTACACATGGATTCGACAGCACCCACCAGTACCACGAGCACGCTCACCCAATCGACCCCAGCTGGTTCCGCGGCACTTCCTGCAACGGTCGCTGGGACTTCTTCGGCGCCCATAGCTGCCTCTGCATGTCCCGTGGCCAGACCAGCGCCCTACTCGGGCGAGGCGGAGGACTGCAACGGGTTCCTGATGCAATGTTCGCTCTTTTTCGAGATCCAACCTCATCTTTTTGCTTCGGAAAAAGCTCAGGTCGCCTTTATGGTGAATTTACTCACCGGGAAAGCGCTACGCTGGGCTCAAGAACTATGGCAGTCTAACGCTGCCATCCTGACCTCCCTCATGGCGTTCACTAACCATTTCCGAGATGTCTTCGGCCAAACCACATCCACACTATCCGTCTCAGACTAGCTATACCACCTGCGTCAAGGCACTGCATCCGTGGGAGACTACACACTCCAATTTCGTACTCTCGCTGTCAATTGCGGATGGAACGAAGTAGCTCTCCTCACCGCTTACCACCTTGGTCTGAACCCGGATATCGGACAGCTTATGGTGATGTATGATGATTCCATCGGTCTGGAAGCTTTCTTCCAGAAAGCAGTTCGAGTTGCCCAACGTCTGTCAGCGTGCGAACCTCTTGCATCCGTGTTGCAGTCCCCGCCTGTCAGCTTGCCAGCCGCACCTCCAGCACCAGAACCTATGAGCGTGGACAATTACCATCTCACCCCCGCCGAACGTCAACGCCGAATTACTAACCATCTCTGCCTTTACTGCGGCGGTGAGGGACATCAACTCCTCAATTGTCCCGTTCGACCCCCTCGACCTGCAGTGAGTACCATTGATACACAGCCTAAGATCTCTCATTTAATTCGCACCCCGGTATACTTCCTAATTCAGAAATCCTATGTTGCAGCGCAAGCCCTCGTCGACTCCGGCTCCGCGGGGAACTTTATCTCCCGCCAGTTCCTCCGGACGCTAAACCTGCGACGCAGACGCTTCCACCACCCTCTAAAGATCCACACGATTTTGGGTAAACCGCTGGGTCGAGGGGTCATCAATCATCGCTCACCTATCCTGTCACTTCACATTGGATGCTTACATCAGGAGAAGATCTCCTTTCTGGTGCTGAAGGGTTCTACCACGGACATCATCCTGGGACGCCCGTGGCTGGCCGAACATAACCCGGTTTTCAACTGGGACACCGGAGAGATCTTGAAGTGGAGTCAACATTGCCAACAGAGTTGTCTCCAATCCATAAAGAAGATTTCTCACTCTTCCTCAACCAGAAGTCCTAATCATCCAGTTCTTCCTCTCTGCTCGACTTCCGTGGAGAGTCCCGAATCCACTCACGAACAGACAGTTCCAGAGGAGTACCGGGCGTTCCAGGATGTCTTCAGCAAGTGGCTGGCAACACAACTACCACCTCATCGGCCATGGGACTGTGCCATTGACCTGCTGCCTGGGGCAATCCTTCCCAAAGGTAAAGTCTACCCTCTGTCCATCCCCGGAGCAGAAGGCCATGGATGAGTACATCTCCGAGGCACTCCTCCAGGGGTTCATCCAACCTTCAACGTCCCCTGCCGCTTCGAGCTTCTTTTTTGTCATGAAGAAGGACGGAGGCTTGAGGCCCTGTATTGACTACCGAAGACTGAATTCCCAGACGGTGAAATTTCGTTATCCCCTTCCTCTGGTTCCAGCAGCCCTGGAGCAGCTCCACGGAGCTCGCATATTCACCAAGCTCGATCTTCGTAGTGCCTATAACCTCATCCGCATTCGCACTGGAGACGAGTGGAAGACCGCATTCGTGACACCATCTGGGCACTATGAGTACCTCGTGATGCCGAATGGCCTGGCAAACTCTCCCTCCGTCTTCCAGAACTACATGAACGAGATCTTCCGCGATCTCCTCCAGAAATTTGTCATCGTCTATATCGACGATATCCTGATTTACTCCCAGACCTTACCTGACCACCATAACCACGTTCGCCAGGTCCTACAGAGGCTCTGTGGCTCTCCACACGGGACATTCGTCCACGCCTGCCCTGTCGTAAGCTGAGTCCCCGCTATATAGGTCACCCTTCACTGTGCAGAGGCAGCTCAACGAAGTGACCTAGCGTCTCAATCTTCCGGACACGTATCGTATAGCACCATCCTTCCACGTTTCACTCCTCAAGCCAGTCACTAACCCTATGTTTCCGCCCACAGACCCTGAAGCCGCCGATGTACCTCCTCCTCCCGATCTTCATGACACTGAGAGTATCCACCAGGTCCACAACATCCTGGACTCCCGACGACGGGGGAGCCGTCTGGAATATCTGGTCGACTGGGAGGGCTATGGTCCTGAGGAGAGGTCATGGGTGGCACGTGATGACATTCTGGATCCAGCCCTCCTCACACAATACCACCTGCACCATCCCGGTCGGCCAGGACCCCGTGGTCGACCTTCTTGGGCGTCAGGAGCCGCCCGTGGAGGGGGGGGGGAGTACTGTCACTCCGTCCACTTCACCGACACGCACGACTCCACCTACTCGTTCACTCTCACCAGAATTCTAATCATCCGCACCTGCTCGCAATCACAGTGCACCCTATATAACACACACTCACACACCGCCAGTTGTCTGATCTCACCTATCAAGGACTACAGACTCACCTGCCTACTTACCTGATCTTCTGATGCCCTTCTTCTTCTTCTTCGTCTCCGGATCTCATTCATTCTGTTCATCGGGGTGCCCGCGGACCGCTGGTCAGCTAACGATCGTCCTGCAAGGGAAAGAAAGACATTTCAGTCAGCAAGTTAAGTTACCTGTCACGACACAAACTCTGTTGACTTACCATACCCAACCAGTTACCTGTGATATTGAATCCGTGTCAAAAATAAAACCTTGTCTAAACCATCTACGTTGTGTCTGGGTCTTACAGTAGGGCTGTCAAAAGATTAATCACAATAAACCGCTTCCAAAATAAACGTTTGTGTTTACACAATATATGTGTGTGTACAATTTGTATTTATTAGGGGTGTGACGAGATCTCGCGAGACTAAAACGTGACGAGATTTCTCGTCGAGTTGAAAAGTTGTGAATTATTAAAAGGGTGAAATTATTATTCAAGATGCCCCCGCCACTTTCAAATCGTTTGTGTGGAAACATTTTGGTTTTTGGCGCAAGAATAACACACAAGACACAAACAATGTGTAAACATTGTAAGAAAACTATGCCGTACACCTCGGCCAAGGTTGTACAGACTCTTAGAGGCCGTTCACATATCGCGCGCATTTTCATCCGCAAAATGGAAGCGACGCGGTCGCGACGCACATATGGTACGGCGCTTCGTTTTTTTGAAAACATCTCAACATTTCAGAATGTGGAAGACCGCATTCGTGACACCATCTGGGCACTATGAGTACCTCGTGATGCCGAATGGCCTGGCAAACTCTCCCTCCGTCTTCCAGAACTACATGAACGAGATCTTCCGCGATCTCCTCCAGAAATTTGTCATCGTCTATATCGACGATATCCTGATTTACTCCCAGACCTTACCTGACCACCATAACCACGTTCGCCAGGTCCTACAGAGGCTCTGTGGCTCTCCACACGGGACATTCGTCCACGCCTGCCCTGTCGTAAGCTGAGTCCCCGCTATATAGGTCACCCTTCACTGTGCAGAGGCAGCTCAACGAAGTGACCTAGCGTCTCAATCTTCCGGACACGTATCGTATAGCACCATCCTTCCACGTTTCACTCCTCAAGCCAGTCACTAACCCTATGTTTCCGCCCACAGACCCTGAAGCCGCCGATGTACCTCCTCCTCCCGATCTTCATGACACTGAGAGTATCCACCAGGTCCACGACATCCTGGACTCCCGACGACGGGGGAGCCGTCTGGAATATCTGGTCGACTGGGAGGGCTATGGTCCTGAGGAGAGGTCATGGGTGGCACGTGATGACATTCTGGATCCAGCCCTCCTCACACAATACCACCTGCACCATCCCGGTCGGCCAGGACCCCGTGGTCGACCTTCTTGGGCGTCAGGAGCCGCCCGTGGAGGGGGGGGGGGAGTACTGTCACTCCGTCCACTTCACCGACACGCACGACTCCACCTACTCGTTCACTCTCACCAGAATTCTAATCATCCGCACCTGCTCGCAATCATAGTGCACCCTATATAACACACACTCACACACCGCCAGTTGTCTGATCTCACCTATCAAGGACTACAGACTCACCTGCCTACTTACCTGATCTTCTGATGCCCTTCTTCTTCTTCTTCGTCTCCGGATCTCATTCATTCTGTTCATCGGGGTGCCCGCGGACCGCTGGTCAGCTAACGATCGTCCTGCAAGGGAAAGAAAGACATTTCCGTCAGCAAGTTAAGTTACCTGTCACGACACAAACTCTGTTGACTTACCATACCCAACCAGTTACCTGTGATATTGAATCCGTGTCAAAAATAAAACCTTGTCTAAACCATCTACGTTGTGTCTGGGTCTTACAGTAGGGCTGTCAAAAGATTAATCACAATAAACCGCTTCCAAAATAAACGTTTGTGTTTACACAATATATGTGTGTGTACAATTTGTATTTATTAGGGGTGTGACGAGATCTCGCGAGACTAAAACGTGACGAGATTTCTCGTCGAGTTGAAAAGTTGTGAATTATTAAAAGGGTGAAATTATTATTCAAGATGCCCCCGCCACTTTCAAATCGTTTGTGTGGAAACATTTTGGTTTTTGGCGCAAGAATAACACACAAGACACAAACAATGTGTAAACATTGTAAGAAAACTATGCCGTACACCTCGGCCAAGGTTGTACAGACTCTTAGGGGCCGTTCACATATCGCGCGCATTTTCATCCGCAAAATGGAAGCGACGCGGTCGCGACGCGCATATGGTACGGCGCTTCGTTTTTTTGAAAACATCTCAACATTTCAGAATGTCTTGTCATGTGACAAGAACCAAGCGATAGTCGTGGAGAGCACAGTTCATGGTTGCATAGCAACGACAGACGCTACAGAAGCGCGAGCTCCCGAACGCTTGCAAAAGTAGGAGGAAGCGATGCGGCCGCGCTTTACACGCTTTATTAGCCGCGATATGTGAACGGCCCCTAAAGAGGCAGAAAGCGTCGCTATCACTGCTGACGGTTGGACTTCTCGGTGTACATACTAACTATATAACAGTTACAGCCACACAATCAATAGTGACTGGGAAATGGTCAACTTTGTACTGCAGTTAAAGTGACACTTGATTTTTTTATTTTTATGTTTATTTTATTTATATTGTTTATTTTATGTTCAATCTATAGAAAGAAGTTCAGTGAGATTTCTCATGTGAAATTATACAGGGCAGAAAACAATTGGTTGATTTTGTAGCAACATTTAGCAGTGTTTGCATGTTGTTTTACTGCAAATAATTCATTAAAATAGAAGTAAAATGACATGCATTACAAGTTGATTTCCAAATGCACCAACATTTTTGCATTTTATGATTTTCAGTTGAATAAAAGACTATTTTCCCTTCATACGTTTCATTATTGAGGATTTCTTAAAAATACTTTAAAAATCTTGTCTCGTGAACCCAATCTCGTGTCTCGTCTCGTATCGTGGGATAGTGGTCTCGTCACACCCCTAGTATTTATATATAAAAACACACACAAGCATGTATATATGTAAAATATGTGTGTATTTTCATATAAATAATAATTATACACAGTGCACACAAATATTTTATGTAAACACAAACTTTTATTTTGGAACCGATTAATCACGATTACTTCAAGTGTTTGGAAAGCTCGTCCTCCATCTCATCTGTGAATATTCTCTTTGCCTCAGCTTGTCACACCGTCACCATCACCAGCACGTCAAGCTCCACCCACACGATCCCAATCACCAGAGTACTGATCACCTGCACCTGCCTTCACTCACGCTCACGCCTTAAAAAGCCCTCACACACACAGTCTGTTGTCTGATCTCGTCATTAATGGACCCCAGACTTACCTGCGACAACTTACCTGCCTTCCTTGTCTTCGTCGGATGTTTCTTCCGACGTACAATCCATACAACCTCATCTCTTCGTGTCTGAAAAAGCTCAAGTGGCGTTTATGGTCAATCTCCTCACTGGAAAGGCTTTGCGTTGGGCTCAATCCCTTTGGCAGTCCAACGCCACCATATTATCGTCCCTTGTAGCTTTCACAACACACTTCAAAGAAGTCTTCGGGCAAACCACTTCATCTCTCTCTGTGGCGGACCAACTTTACCATCTCCGCCAAAACCAGTCGACCGTTGGTGATTACACCCTGCAGTTTCGGACCCTCGCTTCCAATAGCGGGTGGAACGAGACTGCCTTACTCACTGCCTACCGTCAAGGCCTCAACCCCGATATTCGTCAACTAATGGTCATCTATGACGACACTATGAGGTTAGAGGCCTTCCTTCAAAAGACAGTCAGGGTCTCTCAACGCCTCACCGCCTGCGAAAATGCCCTACCCGTTCTGCAGTCCCCGTCCACCAGTCAGCCAGCCGCCCTTCCAGCACCTGAACCCATGAGTGTGGACCATTATCACCTCTCGCCTGCAGAACGTCAACGAAGGCTTACCAATCACTTATGTCTCTACTGCGGTGGGAATGGACATCAATGCCTCAACTGTCCTGTACGTCCCCCTCGGCCCATGGTGAGTACTATTCAAACACAACCCAAAGTTGCTCACCTGATTAGAACCACAGTATACTTTCTCATCGAACATTCTTATGTTTCAGCCCAAGCCCTCGTAGATTCCGGTTCCGCTGGGAACTTCATATCACGTCAATTCCTGCAAACTCTCAATCTGGAACGACAACGTAGCGATCGACCCATGAAGATCCATACCATCTTGGGAAAACCACTGGGTCGAGGGGTGATCAACCACCATTCTCCACCTCTCACGCTGCACATCGGATGTCTCCATCGCGAAAGGATCGCGTTCATGGTGCTGGAAGGATCCACCACTGACATCATCCTGGGACGCCCATGGCTGGCCGAGCATAACCCTGTGGTGGATTGGAACACCGGCGAGATCCTCAAGTGGAGTCCACACTGTCACCAATCTTGTCTTCTACCCCTTGAAAGGAGATCCGGTCCCTCCTCTAAGACTGACCTCTCGTCCACTCCGGCTCTCCACCTCAACTCCACCTCGGTGGAGAGTCCTGAGGTACTGCCCAAATCCACCGTTCCTGCCGAATACCGGGCGTTCCAGGATGTGTTTAGCAAGCGGCTGGCTACTCTGTTACCACCACATCGGCCATGGGACTGCGCCATCGACCTGCTACCTGGGGCAGTACTCCCGAAGGGAAGGGTCTACCCTCTGTCCATCCCAGAGCAGAAGGCCATTGATGAGTATATCACCGAGGCGCTCCAGCAAGGATTTATTAGACCTTCCACTTCCCCTGCCGCTTCAAGCTTCTTCTTCGTGGCCAAGAAGGACGGAGGCTTGAGGCCCTGTATCGACTACCGGAGACTCAACGCTCAAACTGTGAAGTTCCGGTACCCACTTCCTCTGGTCCCTGCGGCCCTAGAACAACTCCGTGGAGCCAAGATTTTTCTCCAAACTGGACCTCCGTAGCGCTTACAATCTCATTCGCATCAGATCTGGAGATGAGTGGAAGACGGCTTTCGTTACTCCTTCTGGGCACTACGAGTATCTCGTAATGCCGTATGGCCTGGCGAACTCACCGTCGGTGTTCCAGAACTACATGAATGAGATTTTCTGGGATCTCCTCCAGAAATTTGTGATCGTATATATTGACGATATACTCATCTACTCTCAGTCCATTCAGGAACACCGGGAACATGTTCGCCAGGTCCTACACCGGCTCCAGAACCACCGCCTCTACCTTAAACAGGAAAAATGCGAATTCCACCTGCCTGAGGTCCAGTTACTGGGCTACCACATCAGCCCGGAGGGGATACGGATGGACCAGAGGAAGGAGGAGTCCATCCAAGAGTGGCCGGAACCCCAAACCGTAAAGGAGCTACAAAGATTCCTCGGATTCTCTAACATCTACCGCAAGTTCATTCACAACTACAGCCTAATCAGTTCGCCTCTTACCTCGCTGCTTAAGAAGGGCCCCAAGTCTCTGTCCTGGAACCCCCAAGCGAGCGAAGCTTTCCGAACCCTAAAAGAAGCCTTCAGTACGGCACCGATCCTCCGTCACCCGAGTCCCGACTTGCCTTTCCTCGTCGAGGTAGATGCGTCTCAAACAGGGGTCGGTGCCATCCTTTCGCAGCGGCATCATGACCTTTCCCGCTCGTCTCCATCCATGTGCCTTCTACTCCCACAAACTGGCCCCGGCAGAGCAGAATTACGACGTGGGAAACAGAGAGCTCCTGGCCGTCAAATTGGCCCTCGAGGAGTGGAGACACTGGCTGGAGGGAGCGAAACACCCGTTTGTCATTGTAACCGACCACCGAAACCTGGAGTACCTCCGAGACGCTGGGCGCTGTTCTTCACAAGATTCAATTTCACAGTAACCTACCGCCGAGGCAAGAGAAATGTCAAGGCCGACGCCCTGTCCCGGCTCCATGCTCCTACCCAGGACACTCAGCAACCTGAACCTATCCTCCCTCCAGCCATGATCGTTAGTCCCATTCAATGGGAGTGGGACGAACTTATCCGTCAAGCTCAAGAAACGGATCCTGCTCTGCCGGGAGTTCCGGAGGGGCTGACATACGTTCCACCCACCTGCCGTCAGCTCCTCCTGGAAACAGTTCACACATCTCCGGGCTCTGGACACCCAGGTAGCAAGCGAACCCTCTCGCTCCTCCAGCAACGCTACTGGTGGCCCTCCATGACCCAGGACATCTCCCGTCTCGTGAAAGGATGTTCTGTCTGCGCCATTACCAACACCCCACGTCAGTTGCCCGCAGGCAAACTCCTTCCACTTCCCATACCTCACCGACCCTGGACCCATGTGGGTATTGATATCCTCCTACCATCCTCGAACACCTACACCAGCATCTTAGTAGTCGACGACCGGTTCTCAAAGATGTGCAAATTAATACCTTTCAAGGGACTCCCTACCGCACTTCAAACGGCTGAGTTACTCTTCCATAATGTATTCCGCAACTTTGGCCTACCAGAGGATATTGTCTCGGACTGAGGGCCCCAGTTCATTTCCCGGGTCTGGCGATCGTTCTTCCGTCTACTGGGCGTTACCATCAGTCTCTCATCCGGTTACCATCCGCAGACCAACGGCCAGACAGAACGTAAGATCCAGGAGATTGGGAGATACCTGCGGTCTTACTGCCACCAGAACCAGCCATCTTGGAGCCAGTTCCTTCCCTGGGCCGAGTACGCCCAAAACTCTCTGCAGCAGTCCACTACTGGATTAACACCGTTCAAGTGCGTACTCGGCTACCAACCACCTCTCTTCCCCTGGTCGGGAGAACCCTCTGAAGTACCTGCGGTGTCGAACTGGTTCCAAGAGAGCGAGAGGGTCTGGGACTCAGCTCACGTCCATCTGGAAAGGGCAGTGCGTTGACACCAACAACAGGCCGACAGGCGCCGTGGACCCACACCTGTCTACCTACCTGGACAGCAGGTGTGGCTTTCGACGAGGGACATCCGTCTACGCCTGCCTTGCAAGAAGCTGAGTCCCCGCTACATAGGTCCCTTCACCGTGCAGAGGCAGCTGAACGAAGTGACCTACCGACTCAACCTCCCTACCACGTATCGTATTTCCCCGTCATTCCATATGTCATTACTCAAACCTGTCACTGATCCTATGTTTCCGCCCACAGAACCGGAAGTTCCTGCCGTACCTCCTCCTCCAGACCTGGCAGAGCCGGACACCATCTAGCAGGTCCACGACATCCTAGACTCCCGACGTCGTGGGACGCGCCTGGAATACCTGGTCGACTGGGAGGGGTTCGGACCTGAGGAGAGATCCTGGGTAGCACGGGATGACATACTCGACCCTGCTCTTCTCACCCGTTACCACCAAGAACATCCCGGTCGACCAGGACCCCGTGGACGAGGTCGTCCCCGTCGTCGCCACCTGCGGATGGGGGGGTACTGTCACACCGTCACCATCACCAGCACGTCAAGCTCCACCCACACGATCCCAATCACCAGAGTACTGATCACCTGCACCTGCCTTCACTCACACTCACGCCTTAAAAAGCCCTCACACACACAGTCTGTTGTCTGATCTCGTCATTAATGGACCCCAGACTTACCTGCGACAACTTACCTGCCTTCCTTGTCTTCGTCGGATGTTTCTTCTACCTACTGCTCAGGCGTGGGCGCGAACCGCTGGACTGTCATCTTCCACTCTGCAAACACACGGACATTGGATTAATTCTCAAGCTAAGTCACTTCCTGGTTTCCGAATTCAGATGTTGTTGTTTCACTCTGTTCAATAAAAACACAGTCTAAAACTAATACCTTCTTGTCCGTGTCTGACACAGCTACTGCACACCCCAGGCTACTGATTGTACTTCCCCTTTCTCTTTTTTCTTTATAAATCTTTGAAGGCTTGACTTGTCAACATTTCTATCCCTTGCAGCTGCTCTCATAGACTTCTTTCCTTCCTGGACCTCAGGGGCTGCACTCTCCATCTCCTCGAGGGGTGTTTTGCCCCAAGTTGTCTTCCTTGTGTATTGCCTTGGCATGATAGCTTTTCTACAATGTTTATGACATTAAAAATAAAACATATGTAATGTAATATTTCATTAAAATATGTTTAAGACTAAGCTTAACTTGTGCCTCATGTCTCACTTTTCCCTAAAGCATTTGTCTCATTTTACCCCACCACCACATTTTAGAAAAAAATGATCTCTCTTAGCAATTCAGGTTAATCTTCAGCTAGCATCATCACATGGTTTTATATGCTGGTAGTTTATATGCATCAACATGTGTGATATAAGTTTTTCTATGTGAATCAGTTTGCTCTGGCACAACAGTTGATTAAGTTGAACGCAAGAAAATTTACTTTTACATGCAAAAAAAATATTTTTGTGAAAAAAACATGCTTACCACAGCAACATGAGGTACTCTCCTTCATGGCCAATGGGAAATGGGAGGGGCTTGAAAACATAATTGTCACATGACCACAAATGTGTACCGTTGCCTAGATACAGGGGGTGTCTCACATTACCCCATTCTCCCCCTAGGCAGTTTTACTTCCTCCCAGTGATTCAGAAAGTGAAGCACAGCAGTACTGAAAACAACCCTCAACCAGCTCATGAAGCATGGAGGCTTTCAAGATCATGACCATTGTCCAAACTGTTGCTCTTATACAAGGTATCTATCTATCTATCTGGGATCAGTAAGATTTTGTTTTTAAAAGACTCTTATGTTTACAAAGACTGCATTTACGTAATAAAAAAAACAGTAGTGTTATTAAAAATTGACAAAAAATCTATTTATATATTTACATTTACATTACAATTACATTTACTCATTTGGCAGACGCTTTTATCCAAAGCAACTTACAAGTGAGGAATACAACAAGAGGCAAATAGACACAAGAAGTGCTCACAATACAAGACATTGCTCAGAGTAGCATAAGATAGAATAGGGGTTGATTAGAGAAAATGAAAGGATGTTTTTTTTTAAAGATGAGGTTAAGTGCTCACGAAAGATATATACATTTTTTATATAAAAGATATAAAGATTTATGTATGTATGTGTTTGAGCCTTTGTAACCTTTTAAATGTCTTTAATGTAATTATTTTCAACAACAAAAAAAAGGTTTTAAGCCAGTTATTTATTTCTTTTTCTGTAGTGTGTCAGTAGGAAATATTTTTGCATTAATTGTAATAATCCAGTGAGATTTTTGTATGCACAAGGAGTCTGACAATCTGATCTCACTATCATCGAGTCCATCTGAGATTGTACGAAGAAACAGAAAAAACTGATCCAGAGTAAATCCAGAAGAACTGTAGCAACGTCTCCAAAATGCTTGAAGAATCCTACCTGCAAAGCTACAGTACTGTGACACAAGCTATATGTAGATAATATAGTAATAACAATGTTATGCATAATTACTTGAAGTATATGTTGTCAATTTTTATTACACTTTACTTTTCTGGAAAATAATTTATGATTACACTAACGTGTATATTTTTAAAATAAAGTTTAACCGATTTTAGATATCAATTAACTTCTATGAACTAAATCAAATCAATATTTAGTGTGACCACCCTTTGCGTTTAAAACGCAAATGATTTTGTCATAGGTACACTTGCACAAAGTTTTTCAGGTAGCATTTTAGGTTCTTCAAGCATCTTATTCTTCTGGATTTAGTCTGTTTTTTTTTTTTCTGTTTTTTCATGTAATCGGACGGACAGACTTGATGATAACGAGATCACATATCTGAGTGAAGCATACCGGATGTTGTCAGACACCTTGTGCATACAAAAATTACACTGGATTATTAAAATTATTGGTAAAAAGAATGTTTGGAAATGTAAACTGCTGATGCACTACAGCAAAAGATAGAAAGAACTGGCTTAAAACTAACTTTTTCTTTCTTTTTTGGTTAAAACACTACCATGCCTACGACTTTTGTACAGTACTGTATTTTTAAACAGAAAAGAAAAAAAGCTATAAATAAAAATATCAATTTCTTTCAAAATAGAAAGATAATCAGAATCATACTAAGTTGTTCTATTGTATTGAAATCAAGACTAAAAATTATTGCATTTATAAAGTATATAAGGATGGTTGAACATCATTAAATGTTTGTATGATGATGTTTGCATCTAACTGTGCTATTATACAAATTCTAAATATAGCACATATATGTGCAGTCATAATTTTAGATACACAAGGAGAATCTTAATTTTAACAAAACAAGAGATCATAAACATACTCATTGTTTTTTTGTTGTTGTTTTATCACTGCACATCCTAAATAAGCTGTTTCACATAAAATGTTTACATACAGTTTAGTGTATTTTATAAAAATGTTTTTTTATTTTGTGATATTTGTTCATGAGTCCCTTTTTTGTCCTGAGCAATTAAAATGCTCACTGTTCAGAGAAAACCTCCAGTTCCTGAACATTGTGTGCTTTCTCTTCTGAATATTTCCTTATGAATTTGATCCATCTTTTCACAATTGAGGGACTCATAATTACAAAAGGTCTAAACATTCACTGATGCTCAAGAAGAAAACATGATGCTTAATGTGCTGGGTGTGAAACTTTTTTTTCAGGGTAAATTGTTATTTTGTCTTCTGAGAAACATAAACACCTTCTGTAGCTTTATAAAGGCTGGTAGTAAATGAAAAACAAAATAAACATTTAAATATCATTCTGTTCAAAAGATCTTAATGCATTGAGTTATTTTCTTGAGTATCAGTGAATGTTTTCACCTTTTGTAATAGTTGTATTTGAGGCACTCAGCTGTCCTCTGTGTGAAAAGATGGATCTCAAAATGCTGGAAAAAATTGCATTTTTCCGAATAGCAGTTGGCATTGTTACTGCTGAAGACAAACAAGAAACTCATGAACAATTATAAAAATAAATAAATAAACAGTCGTAGATCATCCAAGTAAAGACGCAGCATTAAGAATCAAGCATTTGTAAACTTTTGAACTGGATCATTTTTGTAAATTCAGCTATTATTTTGTCTCGTAAACTAAACATCTGTGATGTGAAATACCATATTTAGGGCAGCACTAAATAAAAAATGTATAATCCCTCTTATTTTGTTAAAAGTATGATCATGTTGCAGATTATGAACATACTACCGCATCTGTAGCTTTGCCTACCGATATATATCGTTCAGTTGCATCTTAGTATATGTATAGATAAAACGTTATAAAAATTATTCTAGTTCACGTAGGTCTGCGGACACAACTAATTTTTCTGTATTATGTGGACCAGACAAGTAATTTGGCAATGTCACTTTGTAGAAAAGAATAAGCGTAAGTGCACAAACACATTCAAATGTGCAAACCTATAGATTAAACACATAAATGAACAGTAAGAATGCATCAAAGGTCTTCGGTTTACATTTGAAAGGTGTCATTTAAGCGGCCACTATGTTAATAATTAACTATTTCTACAACGGAAGTGATTCAGTCAAAGACCTACTTTAGCTCGATAATAATATTTTCTTCGAGCTGCTGTAAAGGCAAAACAATCTCTGTCCAATAACTTTCCTATTATCACTGTGAAGCTGCTTTGAAACAATCTGTATTGTGAAAAGCGTTTTATAAATGAAGATGACTTGACTTGACTAAGTCTTTCAGTGAACCCACAGAATAAAACATTAACAGAAACATTTGTTGTGCAGTGGTTCCACCGTTACTGGCACAAGGTGGAATGAAAATATGTCGTGTTTTTTTTTCTTTTTATGTCACCTCTTCATTAGTTTTATTTTTACAGCTATAACAGTTTATCAAGACTATACAATTTCTTGCCCCTTTTCAGGATATGACAGTCTCATCTCTGCTGAGCATGCAAAGGTCAGGGTCAATGTGAAACGTGAGTTATTCGTTTTCCTAAAATTGTATGTCATTTTGATATTCATGTGTTATTCTTCCTTTAGTAGTTAACTTTTAAATCACTCACTTTTCAGTCACATTTGCCCCAATGTGGACTGCTGAATGTTGTGACATAAAGCTTTAATACATTGTGAAGAATAATTGTACATAATCCTTAACCCCTTAGAAGAGTGTGACAGGATGTTGCGGTGATGCTCTTGTAATATAACCACTGCAAATTTGCTCACTTCCACCGTTTTTCTCTTTGTTGCACTAAAACAGGTGGCACATCAAACAGGCAGCCTATGAGATGCAGATCATGTTGGGCTCTATGCTATTGTTACTATTTGAATTCCATTATTATAGTTTATTATAAATGAATGTTGTGCCTTCAGTTTAGTAGTTCGAAAAGCAGAATTGTGCTGTGTGGTTTTATTTGGGTTTGTGCACTTGGTAACAACATCAGTGTCTCAGAAACATGAAAAACAAATGTAATGCAACTAATATTTGCTTTAGTTCTCACATTCTATTAATATCTTAATCAATTGATTTAAATGTAATTTACTTAACATTTTTTTTTTCAAAATCAAGGATTATTTCCAATGCATTGAAATTTGATTGGATAAAAGTCAATTGCAAGAACAAATGCAAGTTTGTTAAAAACTGTTTGGCTATTGGTTAACCTTTGTGATTTTAGTGACGTCAATAGAAAAGGAGCAGAGCATGTGAAATGTATTACATTTTGATTAAAGATTACAGAGATTTTTTTATATAATTTTCTTTGAAATAACAGATACTGATGAATAGTTTATAGACCAGGAATATGCATTTAGAAAGCAAATTGTAAAAAGTCAATTTTCTTTTATACGCAGTTGTGTCAGAAGAAGATCAGCATTCTGGGTTGTGCTCCTGGACCCTCCGCACCTCTAGAAACAACATGCCAGTTATAGCCATGGAGAATATTAAAAGTCTCTCTTCTCAGATCTGTCTCTCCCTGGGATGTGGCGATGTGTATAAATTAAAGGCATTTGATGCAGAATTCAACAGTACCTGTCTCACAGGCTGCCTTTACCACGACTCTGAGCTAAACAACTGCACTCAAACTGTGAGAAGCCACTGCAAGGTGCTCTCTGAGGTTATTTGTGGTAAGAACCAGTGGAAAGTGAAAGAGGACATGTCTGTAGGTTAGAATGTATTATGTGAAATTGTAAAAACTGTTCCCATATACAAGAAATAATGATAGTAAGATAAGTGTAAGATGAACTTGCCTCTGATTGAAATATGTGGTAAAAATAAATGTGGGACATACAGTATATAAATGAAATGGGCACATATTGGCTGATACTCCAAAGAAAAACAAATCTTAATGTCTTAAAACTGATTGATTTATTTATTTTAATGTTATTCATTTTCTTTCATGTATTATTTAAAAATGTTTTACTTAAAAGTATTTTGCATTACATATATCAGTCAATCTATTAAATAATATGACTTAGTATCCTGTTTAGTCTTCAGGTAATATAGTAAATTACTTAATATAAATCATACTGTATTTATGTTTATTATATTGTCACATATGTCATCTAGTCCTGTCTTGTCGTGTATCGTCATGTCTACACCTGTCCTCACTTTTGCCTAATTAGTTAAACCTTGTCACCTGTTCTTCATTTAGTTCTCTGTGTATTTAAGTTCCTGTCTGTGATTTCTTCTTTGTCAGTTATTGTTTGTGCGATGCACACTGTTACGTGTCATCTCTGTGAACCTTGGAATAAACCTGTTTGTTTATCTTATACCTTCGTCTCCTGTTCCTGCCCCGAGCGTTACATATATCAGTCCCAGGGAATGCATTGCACAGCTTTATAAGAATGACCTTTCATACTTGCGTTTGAAATACTGATTTTCTTCTTTCACCCTCAGGTTCTCCCTATTTGGCTCTAATGTCTAGCCCATGTTCCTGGACTATCAAATCCCCAGACACAGAATCCTCTGTGTCTCTGACTAAAGACACTGCCCACATTGTGTCCAGTGAGATATGCCATGAGCTTGGCTGTGGACAGGTCTACAATCTCAGTCAGAGGAGTGTTCAGATGAACACAACCTGTTTCACAAACTGTGTTTATCACAACTATCAATTAAAGAACTGTACGGAGGTAACTCACTCTAGCTGCTCAGTCATCTCTGAAGTTAAATGTGGTAAGTCTGTACATTTTTCATGGCAATATAACAGTAATGAAAAAGATGACATTATATTAATTTAAAGAAATGTTCTGGTTCAGTACAAGTTAAAGATGCACTATGCAGGAATTCAGTTACAGTTTGTAACAGCATTAAAACCTCTCGGGCGGAACACGACTGGGAGCACAAGCCCTCTCCCCTAAAATGATGTCAGTGCAGGTCATCTCAGCCCAAAGACTCAAAAAACTACCTGCGGAAAGATGAGTAATGAGATATTTTGCAAATTTTGTTTATCATAGATGAATATAGAGGCCATGGATTATAATTATTTTTCTTTGTTCTTTTCTCATGATCACGACTTAATTTTCTCATAGGTTTTTAAGGTATTCTTTTATGTTCTCGAAAAAATCATCAAAGCATCTTAAGCTTTCGTTACCACGAACCATATTTCAGCCATTTAACCAAAAACCCAATGACATTGGATGATGGAAATGGAAGTGCTAAAATGCTAACTCGCTTCCGGGTTTTGGCCGACAAAAATGCATCATAGTTCCACCACTCTATTCAAGAAGAAAATAAGAAATTACATAAAAAAGACAGTGTCTCTAGACACAAACACCACCACAAACTTGTAGTGGACCATAAGTAATGATTGAGAGGCATTAATTTTGTATGAGTATTTTTTTTTTTATCCGGCATATTGCACCTTTTAAGATCTGTGACAGTATTTGTGACATGTTGCCAGCTACCATAAAACAATTTCAACAAAATCATCAAACCGCGAAAATCAAACTCAAAAACGCAAAAATAGTTTTTTTACAGTAAAGAACGTCTAGGTTACTAATGTAATCCCCATTCCCTGAAGGAGGGAACGGAGACGTTACGTCGGACTGACGTCATGGGATCTCGCTTGGGAGCCCAATCACCTCCGCATAGTAGAAAACAAGCCAATCAAATTGGCTAGTGAGATTTACATGCCGGGCCCCTCCCCCGGCATCCGGGTATAAATAGAGCCGGTATTACTCACTTCATTCATAGTTTTGCTGAGGAGCCGAAAACTGATCTCGGCCGCTCAGCGGTGACTCTATGCTATGGCAAGGGACGTAACGTCTCCGTTCCCTCCTTCAAGGAACGGGGGTTACATTAGTAACCTAGACGTTCCCTATCAGTCAGTCACGTTCGACGTTACGTCGGACTGACGTCATGGGATCCCGTGGAAAACGCCATAGCAACCGAGCCACGCTACGAGCGTCGGGGAAGCAGATGCTGGCAGGCCTAGGCGTGCCACCTGCAAGTGCTACTGCAAATGTCGTAAACCCTCCAGCGCCCGGAGCAAGCCCTACAATTTCTTCCATACCAGAGGGATGGAGAGGACAGGATCTTACTCAGGAGGTGGTCGAAGCTGTTGTTCCGTACCTCAGGGGAAGAGTGCTTCGGTGACTCAATTCCCACGTTTTTCCCCAGCTGACCAAAAAACGCCGGGAAAGCGTCCCTCTGTGGGAAGCTACGGAGACCACACCCTGCCCAAAGGGAGGTAACGTGTGGAGCACATATGCACTGACCCGCGGGGCAGTATCTGCATATGGAGAGCTCCCTGAGGAAGGTCCTACCCAGGCTGAGGAGGAACGCTACACCTCAGGGGCAGGGGCTGGTCGCCCAGGGAAGACACGGGTTTACCATCGGGGAAACCGTACCGTGGACCATACACATATGGGGTTACCCGCAGGGAACCACAAACATATGGGCATCTAGCCCAGTACAAGGACTGACTGCTGGGGGCATGTACACGAGTACTGGACCTAGCGTCTGACACCTCCGCCGCGTCTGACTGCCGCAAGGATGCAGGAGGAACTCCACAGGGTTCACCGACTGGGGAACTGAACTGAGGAGTAGACAAGCGCTCGCATCTCCTCGTGAAAGGAGAATGGCGCAGCAAGCGGTTACTCGTGGCTATCTTGACAGCGCACGAGAGGACCTCCACTCGGAGGTTATAAAACCTGGAAAATGTGTTCGGTGTCGCCCAGCCCGCAGCTCTGCAGATGTCTGCCAGAGAGGCGCCGCGCGCCAACGCCCAGGAGGAAGCAACACCCCGAGTGGAGTGTGCTCTCACCCCTAGGGGGCACGGCTCGCCTTGGGAATGGTACGCCAAGGCGATGGCATCCACTATCCAGTGGGCCAACCTCTGTTTGGAGACAGCCTTCCCTTTCTGCTGTCCTCCAAAGCAAACAAAGAGCTGCTCGGAGCTTCTCAAACTCTGCGTGCGGTCCACGTAAGCGCGAAGAGCACGAACAGGACACAGCAACGCAAGGGCTGGGTCTGCCTCCTCCCGGGGCAGCGCTTGCAGGTTCACCACCTGGTCCCGAAAGGGAGTGGTGGGAACCTTGGGCACGAATCCAGGCCGGGGTCTCAAGATCACGTGAGATGAAACCGGCCCAAATTCCAGGCACGCTTCGCTGACCGAAAATGCTTGCAGGTCCCCTACCCTCTTAAAGGAAGCGAGCGCCGTCAGGAGCACTGTCTTAAGAGACAGGTATTTCAGCTCAGCTGACACAAGGGGCTCGAGGGGAGCTTTCTGTAGCACAGCTAGGGCGACAGAAAGGTCCCAAGAGGGAATTACGGGAGGTCTAGGCGGGTTTAGCCACCTAGCACCTCGCAGGAATCTGATGATCAGATCGTGCTTTCCTAGTGACTTGCCATCGACCACATCGTGATGTGCTGCGATGGCGGCCACATAGACCTTCAAGGTGGAGGGGGACAGTCTCCACTCCAAGCCACTTTGAAGGAAGGAAAGCACTGAACTGATCGGGCATCTCCGGGGGTCTTGAACACCAATCAGCGAAGAGACTCCACTTCAAAGCATAGGCGCACCTCGTAGAGGGAGCTCTGGCCGAAGTGATAGTGTCAACTACCGCGGGCGGTAGGCCACTTAAGTCTTCCGCGTCCCGTCCAGGAACCACACGTGGAGGTTCCAGAGGTCGGGACGTGGGTGCCATATGGTGCCCCGTCCTTGAGAAAGCAGGTCCTTCCTCAGGGGAACTTGCCAGGGAGGGACTGTCGCGAGAAGCATGAGTTCTGGGAACCAGGTCCGGTTGGGCCAGTACGGCGAAACTAGCAAGACCTGCTCCTCGTCCTCCCTGACTTTGCACAGTAGTTGTGCAAGAAGGCTCACTGGGGGAAACACATACTTGCCTTCACCATCTCCTGAGATAGAGCAATCTCCACCATCTCTGGACCACCCGTCTCAGGACCGCTTTTGCTGCCTCTTTTTGGCAGCTTTATTGGTCAGGACGGGCTGCGCCACCTTCCTGCGGGAGGTTTGCGGGGGATGGGATTTCTCCGATTCACCCGAAGCCTGTGCAGCCGCAGGGGGGCGCCCCCGGCGACGAGCAGGCTGGGGCCCAAGCCACACCCTCGCTGAGGCAGGATGTGACCAGTGGCCTCAGCCTGCTGCTGCACTGCCGAGAACTGTTGAGCGAAGTCCTCGACAGTGTCTCCGAAGAGGCCGGCCTGGGAAATGGGGGCGTTGACAAAGTGAACTTTGTCGACATCCCTCACCTCAGCCAGGTCCAGATGGCGTTCCTGGACCACCAGGGTGGACATCGTCTGGCCCAAGGCACGTGCTGTGACTTTTGTCGCCCGGAGAGCGAGGTCGGTCGCAGCACGCAGTTCTTGCAACATCCCTGGATCAGAACTACCCTCGTGCAGCTCTTTGAGAGCTTTCGCCAGATGGACCTGCAAGATGGCCATGGCGTGCAGGGCGGAGGCCGCCTGTCCAGCGGCGGAGTAAGCCTCAGCGGCGAGAGCCGCTATCGTCTTACTCGCCTTGGAAGAGAGACGCAGACGATTCCGCCAGGTGGCAGCCGACTGCGGGCACAAGTGCACCGCAATCGCCCGTTCCACCTGTGGAATGTCCACGTACCCCCTGGCGGCCCCACCGTCGAGGGTAGTGAGAGTGGAGGAGGTAGAAGAACGGCTTCGAGCCACGTCTTCTGAACCTCCTCATGCAGCTCTGGAAAAAAAATGGCACTGAGGCAGGCCGCGGCTGTGAACCACGCCCCGCACCCAGAAACCAATCGTCAAGCCGCGAGCGCTCGGAACACGGTGGAGGGTTCCACTCGAGTCCGATGCCCGCGGCGGCCCGAGCCAGCATAGCTGTCAGTTCTGCATCAGACTCAGCCTATGCAACCACCCCTGAGGGCGGAAGTTTGGCTTCATCTTCCTCTGCAGAAGATAACAGCCCACTCTCCGATGCAGCGATCGACATCCGATCCTCATCCAGAGCGCCAAATGAGATACGGGGATCCTCACGAGAAGGACCCGCATCAGCACTCAGCAACTCGACGGCACATGGCATTGTGGAGGAGTGGGAGATTCGTGGGGGCTGACCCGACGAAGAGGCTCCCACTGTAACCCTCAGATCTCCCAGAGTGCTAACCATTCCCGCAGCTTTCCCTTTGGAAAGTCACGGGGGATTGGGTAGCAACAGAGGGGACTCCGCCTTCCATTGAAGGAGAGTCGCGATCGCAATGCCAACATGGTCATGCTCTCGCAGTGAGATCATGAACCATCCACGAGCGCTGATTCAGCGTGCTGCCTGCCCAGACACGTGAAACAGCGCTCGTGGCCGTCAGATGAAATCAGGAAACGACCGCATCCAGAAACACATAGGAAAAAAGACATCTTGAAAAAGCCGTGTTTTCTCCCATGCTTACTCTTTTAGAAATGCTCTGCCCGCTGGAACACCGAGGGATGGAATGCGCGCTGATCTCGTTCCACACCAGCGTCACCGCAAACCACCGCTGCTGTGCTGTCATGCCAACGAGAGAACAAGAGCAGGAGGAAATTGAAGCAATGACAATTGCTGTTTTTGGGATCTTGTCCCTGTAGCAATGAAAATTGCTTTCTTCGCTCAAGTCTCAGCTTTACTATCCGTAGAGATGAGTGGAGATCAGTTGAACCGATCAGCTCCGAAGCAAAAGTATGAATGAAGTGAGTAATACCGGCTCTATTTATACCCGGATGCCGGGGGAGGGGCCCGGCATGTAAATCTTACTAGCCAATTCTGATTGGCTTGTTTTCTACTATGCGGAGGTGATTGGGCTCCCAAGCGAGATCCCATGACGTCAGTCCGACGTAACGTCGAACGTGACTGACTGATAGGGAACTTATTTTAACAATTCACCTGGATACACTGTTAAAATACACACTATTTTGAAATGATAATGTAACCTACACATAATACAGTCGTGGCCAAAAGTTTTGATAATTATATAAATATTAGTTTTCACAAAGTTTGCTGCTAAACTGCTTTTAGATCTTTGTTTCAGTTGTTTCTGTGATGTACTGAAATAGAATTACAAGCACTTCATACGTTTCAAAGGCTTTTATCGACAATTACATGACATTTATGCAAAGAGTCAGTATTTGCAGTGTTGGCCGTTCTTTTTCAGGACCTCTGCAATTCGACTGGGCATGCTCTCAATTAACTTCTGGGCCAAATCCTGACTGATAGCAACCCATTCTTTCATAATCTCTTCTTGGAGTTTGTCAGAATTAGTGGCTTTTTGTTTGTCCACCTGCCTCTTGAGGATTGACCACAAGTTCTCAATGGGATGAAGATCTGGGGAGTTTCCAGGCCATGGACCCAAAATTTCAATGTTCTGGTCCCCGAGCCACTTAGTTATCACTTTTGCCTTATGGCACGGTGCTCCATCGTGCTGGAAAATGCATTGTTCTTCACCAAACTGTTGTTGGAAGAAGTTCCTGTTGGAGGGTGTTTTGTTACCATTCTTTATTCATGGCTGTGTTTTTGGGCAGAATTGTGAGTGAGCCCACTCCCTTGGATGAGAAACAACCCCACACATGAATGGTCTCAGGATGGTTTACTGTTGGCATGACACAGGACTGATGGTAGCGCTCACCTTTTCTTCTCCTGACAAGCCTTTTTCCAGATGCCCCAAACAATCGGAAAGGGGCTTCATCAGAGAATATGACTTTGCCCCAGTCCTCAGCAAGTCAAGTCAAGTCATCTTTATTTATATAGCGCTTTTTACAATGCAAATTGTGGCAAAGCAGCTTTACATTAATAAGAAAATGGTGTCATTGTGCAGCTTATTCTATATATTATTGATTCATTCCGTTGCAAATATCAATAGTTATTAGTCTAGTTAATTTATGTATATCAGCACTGTAGAGAACAGTGACATGATCGTCCGGCTCAGCTCAGTTTGTATACAACGGCGCCAGTGCAGGCATATCAAAAACACTGCTGAATATCAAGCAAGTGTCCCCAACTTAAGCAAGCCAAAGGCAACAGCGGCAAGGAACCAAAACTCCAACAAATGGAGAAAAAAACCTCGGGAGAAACCAGGCTTAGTCGGGGGGCCAGTTCTCCTCTGGCCAACAGTGAACACTTGTCCGATACTCAGGCAGAGTTACAGGTCATTAAACCGATTTGGAATCGCAACAGTCAAAATATTTAATCTAGTTCCATCTAGTTTAAGATCTTTTTGATCACGCCGGTATGGGACGGTTTGTTGGGATATGTGCCACTGGCTGATGAGTCGGTAAGGTCTTAACAGAGGATGAGCTAGTTAACACAGTCTCCGCCGACACCACAGGGCCACATTGCTGCCGCACACAGGCACAGGTTCCCCGTCCGACCCGGACACGGCCCAGATCCAGCCAATCACGTTAATTGGTAAAATCACGTTAATTGGTCAGCAGTCCATTCACGATACTTTCTGCAGAAGATCAATCTGTACCTGATGTTTTTTTGGAGAGAAGTGGCTTCTTTGCTGCCCTTCTTGACACCAGGCCATCTTCCAAAAGTCTTGGCCTCACTGTGCGTGCAGATGCGCTCACACCTGCCTGCTGCCATTCCTGAGCAAGCTCTGCACTGGTGGCACTCCGATCCCGCGGCTGAATCCTCTTTAGGAGACGATCCTGGCACTTGCTGGACTCTCTTGGATGCCCTGAAGCCTTCTTTACAAGAATTGAACCTCTTTCCTTGAAGTTGCTGATGATCCTATAAATTGTTGATTTAGGTGCAATCTTAATAGCCACAATATCCTTCCATGTGAAGCCATTTTTATGCAACGCAATGATGGCTGCACGCGTTTCTTTGCAGGTCACCATGGTTAACAATGGAAGAGCAATGATTTCAAGCATCACCCTCCTTTTAACATGTCAAGTCTGCCATTCTAACCCAATCAGCCTGACATAATGATCTCCAGCCTTGTGCTCGTCAATATGCAATATTGCTATTATAAAAACTTAAGCAGCAACTTTTCCAATTTCCAATATTTATGTAATTCTCAAAACTTTTGGCCATGACTGTACATTTGAAACTAATGTGATAAAATCACTGACCAACCTTGTTTGTGCCAAATTGCATCCAAGTTTTTTCTACTCATCTCATGACATTGTAAAGCTGAGGAAATTTTACACCACACACACAACCCACATAGCATCCGGATGTGGGCTGCTTCAGGGAATGATGTGGCTATTTTGGCTTTCTCCTTGCCCATACAAAATGAGTGTGAGCTTAAAGTGACCCACATGTGTAATAGAAAATATGGCCCAAATATCCCATATCACATGTGGGCCACAAGATGCACTGTTTATGGAAATGTGAGGCCCTAAAGTGGCCCATGTGGAAAATGGCCAAATATGACAAAAACAAATGTGGGCCACGTTTGTAAAAAAAAAAAAAAAAAGGGGCACAAGTCTAATCTGGCTGCAGGACAAGCACAAGCTACATAAAGCACACTGTTCGGAACTATATCTAAACTTGTTAAAAATAACCACATGGTGCCATCTTTTGGTTATTAAATTTCTTTTTTATTTCTTGTCCTTAAACAGATCGTTATGGTGATTATTTTCAAGTTAAACATACTATATTGATTAAAAAAACATTTGAATTTCTTATTCAATGCTTGTGTTATTGTATATAGAAATAAACAGTGTATGATTCAGAGGAGAATATTGTCTAGTATCATGAATTATCATTGAGTGTCATCTTAAAATACAACATATTAAAGAAAACAAATATATTGATTCGAAAATTGTATTTTCATTTTAAATTCATCCAGGTTCATTACCAAACATAATTTTTTTTTAAAGTATTGTTTAAACAATGTCTATTAACAATGTCTCTAAAACAATGTTTTGTCTTCTCAACCCAGGTTAAAAATAGGTATTTGCTGCCCTCTAGTGCTCATTTTGTGATCATTCAAATATGACCATATTTTTTTTCTTAATTTAAACCTTTGCCATGGCAACATCATTCGAGATATACTATAATCGTTTGCAATTTATCATTTTCAGTATATTGTCATCATATTCAGAAAGTTTGGTGTCAATAGCATGAATACCTTAAGAGGAATAGCTAAAACTTCAGAGCTTGATTATTCAAAATATCCACATTCAAACCAAAATATCTGACTTCCTGTTGGTCAGAGATAATGACTATGAAGTAGAAAGTTGTCCGGCTTAATGAGCACAATATGTGTACTGAGTTTGGTGACTGTAGGTTAAACTAACCCCCCAACTTTTGTCAAAAGATGGCGCTATAGAGCCCCTCCTCCACGCCCGTTTTTATGGCTTTACCCATGTCTACTGGTCGACAATATTGATGTGTCGAGTTTCATGCAATTTGAAACATGTTAAGAGCCTCAAAAACACCCAAGAATATTTTTAAAATGTGACGTCTTGCCATGGCAACAATATTTAAGAAATCACAAAGACATTCACAAGTCTTCATCTGAAATGTTTTGTCATTATAATGAAGAAGTTTGAAGTAGAGGGCTGCATTGGGTTTGGGCTCCCGCGGGACCCGCGGGACCCAACGCAAATCTCGCGGGAGCGGGCGGTCAGAAAATTGAGCGGGAGACCCGCGGGGAACGGTGGGATTTGGCGTAGACTAGAAATGGAGTCAACGCAAGAATTGAGAAGAAAATTAAAGCGGCATTTACTTGACCAAAGTAAAACAAGGCAAGTCAGACATATGGAATTAATTCTCAATTGTTACTGACAAAAAAGGGAAAGAGTTCAATTTCATTAGTTGCGATAAATGTGCAAAACTGTTAGTTTATAATGGACATAAATCTGGTACCTCTGCCCTGAGGCGACACACCTGCACTTGTTAAGCAAGCTATAATGTAAAATCTGTAAGTTTTTTTTTTCGAAGCATAGCATTCTATTTATTTTATTTATTTTGTTTTGTATTTAATTTGTTAGAATTATATAGTCTATTTTCAAAGTTCTCTGTGTTAGGGTTACTTATTTCCAAGTACGCACTAGCCTAAAAACTGAGGTGGCGCTAGTTGTGGTTTTGTTTTAACAGTTCGGCCTAATGTTTTCAACCCTGATAAAAAAAAATAGGCATACCCAATGTTTGCCATGTGTGGTGCTTTGGTTTAGCATTGGTTACTTCATCTTATTTAAACACAATCATGTTTAAAGTCTGTTTTTCTGGATGTTAACTTGAACGAATATTTAGTCTGAGTATATGTAGCTACATTTTTCACAAGCCGTGAGATAAAGTCTGCGGGAGCGGGCGGGAGCGGACACAAACATTGCAGGAGCGGGCGGGAGTGGAACACACAGGTTGCGGGAGCGGGCGGTCCTGGTCAAACATTCAGCGGGAGCGGGCGCGGTGCGGGTTTAAGAAAACAGTCCCGCGCAGGGCTCTAGTTTGAAGCAAATCGGGTAAAAATAAGAGGGTGATCTCAAAGCATTTTGAAAGTGACACACTTCCTGCTGCCAGTTGGTGGCGCTATATCTTTGACTCATAATAGTCACATCCATGTGCTCGGCCTCCTACAACGAACACACAGCTGAAGTTTCATAAAAATCAATGAATGTATACAGACATTAAAACACACTTCCTGTTTGTGTTTTCTCGCCATAAATTCGTTGCCTCGCCACGGGCAAATCGTTTTAGATATCAAAAATCCCCTGGCAATTTTGCGTCATCAATGTCTTGACTTCCTGCTGACCGAGTTTGGTGGTGATCGGATTAAGCGCCTAGGAGGAGTATATCAAATTCCAGAGTATGCGCTTTTCAAACAACCCATAATAGCTCACTTCCTGTTGAGGCGGCTAACAACTTAGAGCACGAAAGTTGTCAGGCCCGATAAGGTCTATATGTGTACCGAGTTTCATACCAATATGTGCAAGCGTGTTTGATATATGGACCAAGTTTTCGGACCCCAACTTTAAATGAATGTATTTCATGTGTTTCTTTGCTTGTATATTATACAATCACTTGAAAGTTTTAATGAATGCAATTACATGTAAACAAAGACTGTTGTGAGTTGTAAAAGTGGTTTTTATAAACACGGCTGTGTGATTCTATGAGTGAACAGAAATAATGTGATACACGTGCAGTACTGTCCACTAGAGCGAGCCACGAGACCGTTTTTTAAAAATTCATATTCACTTCCTGCTCGTCGGAGCTAATAACTGTAAATTAGAAAGTTGTCTGACTAAATTAGAACAATATGTGTGCCGAGTTTGGTGACTGTAGATTAAGCTAACCCCCAACTTTTGTCAAAAGATGGCTTGGGCTTGGGCCCTAATAATAATCCTAAGCAAAACAATAGGGCCTTCGCCCTGTAGGAATCTTTTTCCTCATTGAAGTAGAGACAAGGAGATCTTAGGATATCTTTTAAGCAGAAGTTGTGTTGATGTAGTCATCCAAGTCTCTCTAAGCTAGTGTACATTGCAGTTTAAATACATTCAAGGTCTTAAAGGTTCTTTTGGATAGAGTGGCACTCACCAACCCTTTGTTTGTACAGAAGAATTCAATCTGTCTTGAAGTTTCAATCAGGATTCAGGTGAAAAGCTCTATCCTGGTCATGGCAGCAAAACTGTAGGAATCTTTTTCCTCATCGAAGTAGAGACCAGGAGATCTTGGGATATCTTTTAAGCAGAAGTTGCTCTTTATTGAGAAAACATGCGTTGCTGTAGTCATCTCTAAGCTCTAAGTCTCTCTAAGCTAGTGTACATTGCAGTTTAAATACATTCAACAGGGGTGGAGACAATGGGTGAAGACAAATTTGTCCGTTCCGCCATTTCCCCAGCCTTGATTTAATCAGCATAACAGTGTCATTCAAATACAGGGGGTGCTAATCAAATCAGTCTGAAGGGGGTGCTAATCAAATCAGTCTGACAGTATTGCCCATACCTTTACATTATCATAGAGACAGAAGGCCAGCTGTACCTTAAGCTTGTCATGCCAAATAAACAGGAAGATACCCACAGACCAAATGTTAATGTCTCAGACAGCTAGGCTGCCTGAATTAATTTTTACATTACAAAATGTAAAAAATACCATGTGCATAACTTTTTATAAATTTGTAATCCCACAGTTCCCCCTTTGAGAGTTCTAATAACTCTCACAAAAATACACATTTAGACACTTAAAAGTTTCATTCTTGTAACTTGTGATGGTTACAGGCACATTTACTTGCTCTGTGTTAATTGTCATGTAGTAACGAATGCATGTTGACACAGAAACAGACATGCAGCTAGGGTCCGTGTAGTTTTTATGGGTAATAGTCTTTTCTGGTTGGAACGGTCCTTTCCTCGTGATGGGAGTGGGTCATTTGTTGAATTAACCACTTGATACTGTGGATGCATAGATAGTACAGCAGTAGGAAGAACAACAGCAAAGTTGCTACTTCCTTGATCCACAGCCAGGGTTTACTTAACAAGTTTCCGAACCATGAAGAATTATCTTCAGTCATCTGGTGTAATTTTGCTGAAAGATCAGGAATGTCTTGTTGGATTTTGTTCAAGTTCTCTGTTGGATCCACTAACCCGGTACAGCACTCAGGTTCAATAATGGTGCGTGCTCCAAGAGTTCTGGACCACCATGTTTGTGCACAAGTGAGTCCTTGGAATGCAGCCATCATCTTTGGTGGGTGTGGCATGCAAATGTTCTTTCCAGCAAACAAGGCATTTCTTGACATGTTCAGCAGCTCACAGAATATGTTGTTTCTGGTGTCTACAGTACACTTTGTGCAATGTCCATGATGATTACTAGTACACCAGTCTCGATCATGCTGACGGATGACTGAAGTTCCCGTATGTGATTCTCTGCGTTGTGTATTTTTTTTCTTTTCGTGACAGTTGGCTCTGTAGTGGGTCTAGTTGTCTTTTAGAGGTTGTGGCTTTATATGCAGGTAAGGAGGTTGGTGCGTAAGGGTCTTGGGACAGCCATCAAGTGGTATCTGCACAGAGTAAGAAAGAAAACAAAAGACAGCAGAGTAGTTTTTCTTGTAAACATTAGGGTTGTATCCTTTGTTCAATCGAAGTCTGCTATTGTTGTTTGTTTATCTTCTTTTCCTATTTCTTGATTCCTTTGATACCTAAGGAACTATGAGGTAAAGATGGACTAGTGGATGGGGGAATGCCTATGAGGGAATCTTCACCACAGGATTGGCCCCCGAAGCCTGTTGCATTCGGTTCTTTCCCGGGCTCCTCACTGGTCCGTGTGTCCTATCCTGTCCCTGGAGGAACAATTTTACAGTGTGACACATGAGTCCAGGCTTTCCTTCCCTGACTCAACACTGGAGCTACTGTAATCAACATCACTTGATGTGATCCGTGCCACTTAGGTTCTAACGGCTTGTTTCTGAATGACTTTATCATCACCCACTGAACTGGGATTGGGTGTACACCTTCTGGTGGAGTCTGCCAACACGACTCAACTCTCTGAAGTTAATTGGCAATCTTTACTGTGCTATCTCCATCTCCCAATGAAACATCAGTCGTGGCAGACATCATAACCCATAGAAGATGGATAAGTGAATGGAGTGTGGTATAGTATGGCTTTAATCGCTGTGAGTGTACTTAAACAGTGTTTCCCCAAATGGTGGAAGTGGCAGTCTTTTGTCTTTCAGCATTCTTCTAAATTACTGGGGAAATTAAGCACTCACAGCCCAAATGGCTAACATCTCAGAAAGCTGCCCCACAAGTTTAATGATGAGGGGAGGGACCGCTTCAGAGCTGCCAAAAGACTGAGTATGAGTTCTTTTTATTTTTCCTACAATCTTTTAACCAATGTCCAGGCTTACCACAATAATGACAAATGTCCTCTCTCTTAGGACATTTACATTTCTGTTGATTCTCAGTGTTGGCCTTAAAGGATGCTGCTACAATCTTTACTCTTGCCTTGACATCAGCATCTCTTTCCCATGTATCTAACTGTTCTATGTTACTTCTGACGGTTTTGTTAGACCAAGTTAGATCTAGGAATGGCAATGCTTTTCTGTACTCGACTAAAAGGCCATCTGACCAGATGTGGACTAAGGGTCCCTTGTCATCGAACACAAATTCAGAATCCTCAACTATTCCACTGTAAGTTACAGCTAACTGACAAAACCTTTCAGTGTATTCACTCACAGATTCTTCTTTCCTTTGCACACAGTTGTGACTCTGGACCAGTCTATTTTGGGCCCCAAGATATTCTTTAGAATTTTCAAAACACCTTCTCTCAAATTGCCTTTACTGACATGTAGTTCAGAAGTGACAGCAGATTCAAAACTGTTGAATTCAGATTCAGTTAGAATTTGTGACATCAGCTGTGTGACTTCTGTTAACGGCATGTCATAGAGACGCAATTTGCTTATCTACAGTTGTGTTCAAAATTATTCAACCCCCCAATGGTGTAAATGGTTTTAGAGAATTTAGAGTACATTTGTAATTGAATTCAGAATGAAATCCTACAAGGACTTCTTAAAGAAGCATATGCAACTAAAATGACATCAATTGGTTTTGTAATACAGTAGTAAATGTTTCTTTTGTGAATTCTTCATTGACACAATTATTCAACCCCTTAAAGACTACCACTCTGAAGAACAGAGGTCCATTGAAGTGTTTTCAATCAGGTATTGAAAGCACCTGTGGATGTCAGGGAGCAGCAATAAAGCCTAATAAGCACCAATTAGGCAGCTTTAAAATGACTGTGATACTCAGCTCCTTCTAGACATTTACTGGTGTGGTTACAAACATGGTGAAGTCAAGAGAATGGTCCAGGAAGACAAGAGAAGAGGTGATTACTCTTCACAGGAAGGGCAATGGCTATAAGAAGATTGCAAAGATGTTAAACATACCAAGAGACACCATAGGAAGCATCATTCGCAAATTCAAGGCAAAGGGCACTGTTGAAACGCTACCTGGTCGTGGCAGAAAGAAGATGCTGACTTCGACTGCTGTGCGCTACCTGAAGCGTAGAGTGGAGAAAAGTCCCCGTGTGACTGCTGAGGAACTGAGAAAAGATTTGTCAGATGTAGGTACTGAAGTTTCTGCTCAGACAATACGGCGCACCCTGCGTAATGAAGGCCTCCATGCCAGAACTCCCAGGCGCACCCCCTTGCTGTCTCCAAAGAATAAGAAGAGTCGACTGCAGTATGCCAAAAGTCATGTGGACAAACCACAGAAGTTTTGGGATAGTGTTCTGTGGACTGATGAAACAAAATTAGAACTTTTTGGGCCCATGGATCAACGCTATGTTTGGAGGAGGAAGAACAAGGCCTATGAAGAAAAGAACACCTTGCCTACTGTGAAGCATGGCGGGGGGTCAATCATGCTTTGGGGCTGTTTTGCTTCTGCAGGTACTGGGAAGCTTCAGCGTGTGCAAGGTACCATGAATTCTCTTCAGTACCAGGAGATATTGGAGGACAATGTGATGCAGTCCGTCACAAACCTGAGGCTTGGGAGACGTTGGACCTTTCAACAGGACAATGATCCCAAGCATACCTCCAAGTGCACTGGAGCATGGTTGCAGATTAAAGGCTGGAACATTTTGAAATGGCCATCGCAGTCACCAGACTTAAATCCGATTGAGAACCTCTGGTGGGACTTAAAGAAAGCAGTTGCAGTGCGCAAGCCTAAGAATGTGACTGAACTGGAGGCTTTTGCCCATGATGAATGGGCGAAGATACCCGTAGCTCGCTGCAAGACACTTGTGTCAAGCTATGCTTCACGTTTAAAAGCTGTTATAACTGTAAAAGGATGTTGTACTAAGTATTAAGATTGAATGTCACTTGGGGGTTGAATAAAACTGATAATGATGTGAGCAGAGAAAAGACATTTGTGGTTATTTCATTATAAATGTTATGTTATATTTGTCTGACCTACACGTGCCTCTTTGATTTAATTGTAAGCAGGATGACTGAATGATCAAAATCAATGTCAAACCGGCCAAAACAATCAATTTCAGTGGGGGTTGAATAATTTTGAACACAACTGTATGCCCTTTTAAATTCAGAAAAATTTCTGTGTGCTGAGGGTAAACTCTGGGATAGTCTCTCTATATCTTTAGGTCCTAGCACTTTGGCAACAGTTTGTACTTGGACAACAGAAGAGTTTGCAGGAACACTTTCAGTTCCCTTAATTCCCTGAGATCTTCTCCTAACACCACACACCTTCACTGAATCTACAGGCACATCCGTTACTGATTGGATGGCTACATATGTTTCAAAAAAAACTTGTAAGTCAGGATAATTGTTATCAGGCTGACTAACTTCATCCACATCAATTTTTTTTTGCGGCTTTATTGCTATTCAACTTCTTAGTCAAAGAGGCTACTCTAGCAAGGAGCTCTTTGTTCTGTTCCTCTAGCTCTGAGATTTGCTGAGACTGTTGTCTAGCTAGCGCTAAACCAAATTCTCTATGGCAGCAGATAATGCCTTTCACATTGTTCTTGCGAATACATGCTCCTAAAACCTTTTTACACTCACCTACAGACCAAGTCTTGTCTGGATGGATCTCATATTTCTGAGTGAGTTCTTGCCTAACTTTCTCAGTGACTATTAGGTCCATTTGCACTCCAAACTTTGATTTGAATTCACTGTCTAACATTCTTTCTAAACACTTTTGTGAGTTTCTTTTGTTACCACACAGTCAAAACACTAAAACTTCTCTGAACAACAGAGGGTATACTTGTAAACATAGATCAACTATTTTTAACCTTCCTAGGCAAAACAGAGGACAACACAAATTATTCGCACATGGTACTAATCTTCCCTGTCTGAACATAAGATAACCAAAATATTAGCATGTGATGGCAATCTTCCATGCCTGAAACAGAGGATAACCAAAATATTAGCACTTGATGCTAATCTTCCTGGCCTGAAACGAAGGATAACCAAAATATTAGCACGTGATGCCAATCTTCCCTGCCTGAAACAGAGGATAACTTAGTTAACCAAACCCTACAGCTGTCTGTTAACTTCTCTCTGACGGCGCAGAGGATCACACAAATTTTTACAGGTCTTAAAGGTTCTTTTGGATAGAGTGGCACTCACCAACCCTTTGTTTGTACAGAAGAATTCAATCTGTCTTGAAGTTTCAATCAGGATTCAGGTGAAAAGCTCTATCCTGGTCATGGCAGCAAAACTGTAGGAATCTTTTTCCACATCGAAGTAGAGACCTTAAAAGAACAAGAGGGCCTTGCGCCTCAGTGGCTTGGGCCCTAATAATAATCCTTAAAAGAACAAGAGGGCCCTGCGCCTCAGTGGCTTGGGCCCTAATAATAATCCTTAAAAGAACAAGAGGGCCCTGCGCCTCAGTGGCTTGGGCCCTAATAATAATCCTTAGAAGAACAAGAGGGCCCTGCGCCTCAGTGGCTTGGGCCCTAATAATCCTTAGAAGAACAAGAGGGCCCAAGCCACTGAGGTGCAGTGTAATAATAATAATCCTAAGGAAAACAATAGGGCCTTCACTCCGTTTGGGCTTGGGCTCTAATAATCTTTTAAAATGCTGATATTGCTGTGCAGTGGCTTTCTTGAAGCCCAGTTCTGTCAAACAGGAGCAGAACACCCAAGTGCCATCATTCCACGCAATATGTGGGCCAGATCTGGGCCTTAGTAGTTTTTCTATCTTGTTTGTTTACACAAACTCCATTTCCAAGGATTACATTGGTAACACATAACCAGATTTTCCTAGAAAAGTAGTCCCACCTTGAACTAAAACATAGAAACAATTTTGCAAACATTTTTGAATGGAAAAAGGTGCACATTTCTGCTTGCATACCTTTTGATACACTTTCCCTATAAATTTTCTAGTAAGTGCATTACTGCATTTATAACATGATTTTGATTTGTATTTGAAAGTTATATATATATATATATATATATAAATTAGGTAAATAATGTTGGTATTGTCTAAATAATTAAATGTCCTAACTGGTTCTTCAGGCAATGCTCCAGTCCGATTGGTTGGGGGCGGTCATCGCTGCGGGGGGCGTGTGGAGGTGTGGCGGGGATCCTGGGGAACAGTGTGTGATGATGGATGGGATATGGAGGATGCAAATGTGGTGTGTTCACAACTTGGTTGTGGGTATGCTGTGACTGTCAGTGGGCAAGGTGAGCCATATGGCCAGGGTACAGGTCCCATACACCTGGATGAACTCGGCTGCACTGGAACAGAGGGCAGCTTATGGGAATGTCCGGCACTTATGCAAGGACATGACTGTGGACATAAGGAGGACGCAGGTGTGGTTTGCTCAGGTATGTAACACTATGTATGCATTATACGTAGCATCTCAAGTAATGTTGATTAAAGAGTTCATTATAGACGGATCCACATTTTAGCCAATAATTTCTACTTGATGACAGATATGTCTTTTTGCTGAATGAAGATTCATAGCTTTAAGGTCATATTTCCCACTCCATAGCAATTTAACTGAGAAGTTAACTGAAAGTCATGCCATACTTTTAAAAGAAAATTCATAGTACATAATAAATTTAGTCCCTTATAGCATATAAACCAAATGCAGCTGTGGCAAGGGGAAAAAAACTCCATTTGATGTTGGATAATGGAGAAAAAAAAACATGAAATAAAAATAATAAAAAGAAACCTGGTCTGTGTGCCATGGGTGATACTAATGTTTTGCATGTGATTGAAATGATTTTGTGGTTTTTTTTTTCATTGCATTTTTTCTCTTCACATGTCTCCTCTCATTTAAATGAAGAATACAAGGCTCTGCGACTGACAGGAGGTCTGGATCGATGCGCTGGGAGAGTGGAAATCCATCGCAATGGTTCATGGGGGACAGTGTGTGACACGTGTTGGCAGAAGGAAGAAGCTACAATGGCCTGTGATATGCTGAATTGTGGAGTGGTCAAAAATTTCACAGCCTTTGACCCCCCCTTCAAGCATAAAAATGAATCACTGTGGTATTTTCTCTGTGAGAAGCATAGCAAAAACCTGTGGCAGTGTACTGAGCACATTAACAATAAAAATTTATGCAACGCAGCGGGAGCAAAACCAGCTGGGTTGATTTGCAACAGTAAGTAACAAGTTTTGTATTTTCACATGTAACATTCAAGGGAATATTTTGATAGTTAACACCAAAACAGAAATTTTCATTTTCTTCTGTAGAACACTAAAATAATTGTTAAAATCATCACATAGCTCTTATCATAGTGGCCATGCCTGTCAAACTTCAAAAAAGTTTCAAAAGAATAGTTGGTACAGCTCATATGCTATATTCCAAACCTTCTGAAGATTTATTCATAATTTATTCATACCAACTCAGAATAACACTACAAAAAATTCTGAAACTAAAATGACACCACACATTAATGAGAACCGACAAGGAGTATCAGAAACATGGGGCTTAAATATACTGAACAAACAAAGTGATCTAAATGAAATACAGGTGAAACTAATCAGTAACTATGGAAACAAATTAGATGATTTGATAATCAGAATCCAAGGAAACTAACAACTGACTGTGAACAAAAACAAACTAACAAACTCCTGACGGAGTTCTCACACCAGATTTTGAGACATTGTTATTCATTATTCTCAAGACATGTAAGAACTAGTGGCATTGCCTCAAATGTGTTATACATACAAATTTCACTTATATTCCCTTTTTAATTATGAAATTCTAAGTAGTTACATATATGTTGTGACAACTGCAAAGTTTAAGGCTTCTCTGCTCACTTACACAAAAGTAAAGCAGCCACAGGAGCTGCCTTTACCACTAATGTAGGTCAGAGCTTCATACAGACGTTGGAGCAGCATAGAGCCAGCCCTATGTAAAACAGCTTCAAAATTAACATCCTTGTTTTCCAGATTCTCTTGGTCTGCCTGTTCCCACCAATCAAATACCAACTACAGCACCAACAACCACAGGTGATCTTGAATCTTTCCAAGAAACCTAAAACTGAAAATGATTAAAGAGGGAAAGTACTTAGGGAAATTAAGGGGATTAGTTTACTACAATTCACCTGGCAATATTCAAGAGACAGCTGAAAACTTATCTCTTTCGTGAGCACTTTATCAGCACTTTTTTTTGCTTCATAAAAAAAAATTCTATCCTTTCCTTTTCCCTTCCTACCCTAGCTTATGTTACTCTGAGCAATGTATGAAACTTTTATTGTGAACACTTCCTGTGTCTATTTGCCTCTTCATGAAGAATCGCTTTTTTGTTTCCTCACTTGTAAGTCGCTTTGGATAAAAGAAATGATTTGGCAGAAATGATTAAATGTAAATGTACAATTGCAGGTCTGCCTTGGAGAGTAAAATAAATTACATTAAGTTACATTTGAATAAGAACAAAGGTAGCTTGTGAGTTATATAACATGCAAGGTTGGCTGCATTTTTGGAAATAGTGTGTAATGTAAAGCAGATGCACCAGTCTTTTATCACATTTGGGACTGTTTTCTTTTCTTTCATCCAGAGATAACGAAAATGGAAAATTCACATAAGCTCTTCCCATCTCCAGAGTTACTGGGGTGTTTTGTTCTGGGTTTCTTTCTTGTGATTGCAGTTATCACAAATATCCTCTTGTGTCATCATGATAAAAAGAAAAAAGGTAGGTCCAAACGTCCAGATCATCACTATCTATACACAACACTTTTAATAATTTGTTGGCAAAAAACCTCATGGACCACCTAGTTAGCTATATCAAACCTTAATTTGGGTGAATCTCATGGAAGCTATGAACAGCAGGTCATAATTAACTCCAAAACAAATAAATTCTAAATGGTCAATTACATTTTGTATTCAAGAACCAATCAAGAACCATTAAGATTAACAATTAAGCCATTTGTTTTTATTTTTCCTGTTTCCCCTCATTGTTAGCTGTTGTAGCCCAGAAAAGATACATGAACCTACAGGCCACAGCTGAAGCCGAGGAAAATAACTACAGAGACTCTGTCCATCTTGTTAAAGTTACAAACAGTAGCAGTGATGCTGAGGGTGAGTATGTTTTACTCTGTCTGTGCTGAAATGATGTGAATGACAGATACTTAACATTTGTTTTTTGTATTTGTAAATTGTTTTCTCTGTGTGCTTGTAGTTCTCATATTTCCTCAGCAAATCTGGCCTCAGAGTAGCATTGGGAGTGGATCCTATGATACGGACTATGAGCAACATGACATCAGTCTGGAAGCAGCTTTTCCTTTATCCACTTTCCACAGTTAGTCATTGTTATGTGTTATGAACAATGCTGATTAAGCAGGAAAGACTAGGGATGGTTGTAACATGGGGTCAGCTATAACACTGTAAGTTTACAGAGTTTGAGTTTAAGTTTTTTTTATTAAAGATTACATGAGTATATGTTTTAAAAAAATAATAATAATGATGTGCTCGGATTAATAATTTTTTCAAACAAATACTGCAACATTCGGTACACAAAGAGTTACATACGTCGGAAGAAAAAGTGTTACAACCATCCCCATTCTCCCCTATACAAAAAAATATTTTTGTGAAATCCAGTGTTGGGATAATGCATTACAAGTAATGCGAGTTATGTAATCCGATGACTTTTTTCAGGTAACGAGTTAAGTAATGCACTACTTTTAAATTTACAAAAAACTATCTGACTTACGTTTTCAAAAATGAAATGCAAATAAAGTATAGAGGTCATTCTAATGTTCCCCTTCCTTCATGAAAATCTGGCATCGGTTATTTTCTGGTTCACAAAAAGGACAGCGGGATGTGTCTGATCTGTGTTGTCTGAACTGTACTCTGAGGACATAAAAATTCAAGATGTTAACGCTAAAGGTTCGTGTCAAATCCAGTTACAAAATAATTCGACACGATAAATCTATAGCAGCGGTTCCCAACCCTGGTTCTGGAGTACCCCGAACACTCTACATTTTTACACTCTTATCTGATACATCTGAGGTCTTAGGCCCCGATCACACAGAACGCAGTTTTTGCAGTGAGAGGCGCCTTTTTTGAATTGTTTTCTATGGTATTGAGCCTTGGGCGCCTCGTGTTTTAACCGCTTGCTCGGAGCGCCTGAAGTTGAATAAAAATGAACTCTGAGCGAAAAAGCACCTGAGGGCTTTTCGGTAATGGAAATCCATCGAAACTTCTGCGCAGTTGTGGAGAAAGCTGTTCATGGTTGCATAGCAACGACAGACGCTACAGAAGCGCAAGCTCCTGAACGCTTGCAAAAGAAGGAGGAAGTGACATGCCCGTGGTTTCCATGCTTTTTTAGGCGTGATATGTGAACGGCCCCTTAAGGGAACCATTGGTTCTTAATGTGGTTACCTGGATGATCCATGACTGTTTTTTTTTTGTTTGATTTTTGTGTGATGATTGTTTGTTCCCTTGTTTGTTCTGAGTAGTTAAACTGCTCAATGTTCTTCAGAAAAATACTCCACGCCCTGTGGATTCTTCATAACCCGCCCCTTGTTGCTATGCCCGACAACCCATGCGCTCTCACACCACAAATCAAATTGTTCTCACGCAGTGAAAAATACATTGCGGAGCAAAGAAGTCACTGACAATGTATGTTTTATATTTAAAATACTGTAATTTTTTAAAGAAGTTTAAACAATAAATACCGTATAGTGGCTCCTTAATGTGTCATGACAAATCGCTGTAGCTCCTTCAAGCGGCTCGTGAACTGATCATCTATTTATACTGTTATAGTGTTAGTTAAGTAAAACCATTGTTCATTACAGTTATTTTACCTATGTATGTATAATGTGTTCTGTATGAGCCAATCAGATGTGGTTACGTCATTACGTGGGGATTAGTTCACTGTTGTTTACGCTTAGCGTTAGTATGCTCGCAGGCTTCGGTGCGGATGGTCGTGAAACCCCATCAGCGCTGGGCAAGAGCATAAAACCCCCAACTGTTATGAGTGTTACTTAAAGTTAAGTAAAGTTACTGAAGCGGATCTTCTTTGTTGTGTGCTTCTCTTTACGCCTCCACGGACACTGATATCGACCACGAGAAACACAACAAGTGGTGTCAGAAGCTGAGCGCGATTTAATGGTCATCGGCGACTTGTGAGTGTTGTGAACGGCTGGGACATATGTTGTGATTCGACGGACATTATAATCACTGCAAACAGCTGTTGTGAAGTTGTATTATTAGACTGGTTGGCCACGTTAGTCGTCGCACACTCGCGCAAACCATACAGTTACGGAGCACGCGGTTTCTCTACCCCCAGCGGAGCGGAGAGGCGTGGCGCTGGCAGCCTGCCAAGTTTCAAAGACGCTACAGCACAGCCCTGCAAATGTCCATTGATGCCCACAAACCACAAAGTATATTTCAGTATTCCTTAAAAAAAAAAAAAAAAAAGAAAAGAAATCAAAAGAAATAAGATTAAAAAAAAAAAAAGATCAATAAAAAAAAAGAAATCAAAAGAAACAAGATTAAAAAAAGAGATCAATAAAAAAGAAAAAAAAAAATCAAACAAGGAAAAAAAAAAAAAAAGTGATTCAAGAGTAACAATTGTTTTCCAAGCTCAATTGTAATTCAACATGGATATGAGTGAGCCAGAAGTCCAACTTGGCGCATCAGCTGCTCCAGACCCCCCGCAATGGCTACAAACTGTGTTGTCACAACAAAATAAGCAACTCCAACATGCCATATCACCACTGCTCCAAAGATTGGAAGCGACAGAGGCTAGTTTGTGTGCTCTCATGCAACAGCCCCATGCCAGCAAGGTAACACGTGGTTCTCATCCACATGAAGACACTACCTCACTTGCAGTTGCCCCTGATAGAACCCTTATGACGGACGGAGATGCCACAGGGCCTTCGGATCCTGAACGACTTTTTGCGGCTGAACTCGCAGTCATTGATAGACATGTACGGAGCCCAACTAGTCAGACTTCCTCCACACCTGGCCCTGATGTAAGACCCAGAAGCCGTACACAGGGACCCAGCCATTATAATGGTTCCTTCAACTTGGGTTCGAACATGCACACATCGTTAACTGCTTCTTCGCCCGCCCATCACCTTACAACCCCTCGTGGTAGAGCGCCAGATGGACCTAAAGCTAAACTTGACACTTATGATGGCAGAGATGACTGGGACTCCTTCATCATTCCTTTTGAGCGCAGAGCTGTTATTTACAGATGGAGTTCGGTAGAGAGAGTAGATAAACTCCATGAATGTCTGCGAGGTGCTGCTGTCAGATATCTGTGCTCATTACCTGAACACATACGTGAGGATTACTTTCTGCTGAAAGAACAGCTGGCTTTCCGATTTGGCCAAAAAGAGCCTCCCACCACAGCACGGAGGAGACTTGGGGAACTGCGCCAGTCTAAAGAAACGGTTTCTGAGTTTGTAGAGGAGGTTCACAGGCTGGTCATCTTAGCTTATCCTGGAGTTGACACTGAGCTCAGGGAGCAAATTGCTGCTGATGCTTTTCTCAAAGGGCTGCGCAACCAGAAAGTGGCATACGAGGTTATGAACCGTGATCCAGTGTCACTGGATGAGGCACAACGGCTAGTATCATCTTATGAGCACAACTTCAAAGCCACACTTGGACGAGACTTTGATCAGAGGGGAAGGACACGTCGAGTATCCTGGGCTGATCAAAACATGGACTCTGATGAGGATTCACAGGCATTGCAATCACGTAGAGTGCAGTCACAGGGCTATGTTACACAGCACCAGTTGCAAACGCTCATTGACAAAGTTGATAAGCTCCAACTAGCCATAGATCATCTGCCTCCTCCCTCTTCTCTTGCTCTTCCTGCTACTGTAAGACCCACCCAACAAATAAATTCTAATATGGCGGTCCAGTCAGAAAGGGGCCGTGCAGCTCAGACCTTTTTCAAGTCAAGCAGATACAGACAGCAAAATACCAGCCCCACCAGAGCTTCTAGCGAGCCATGTTTCCAGTGTGGGGAGGAAGGACATTACAAACGAAACTGCTCACGGTCCCCCAGTCCATCTACAAGTCCCCCTGCAAACACTGTGGCCAAAATGGAGCCCCCAAGTCAAAATCGCTCCGAACATGCAGAGCAGAGTCCGTCTATTGTACATGTGAGCAGAGCTGAGAGTCGAGGGCCCAGTTTAATGATTTTGCTGACTGTTGATGGCATACCAGTTAAGGCAGTTATAGACACAGGTGCTGAGGCTACAATCATGTCAGAAGAGATGTACAGCAAATTACCTGCTAAATCACCTTCTGGACTGAAAAATGTGTGTCTCCGAAATGCAGAAACGGGAAGGGAGATGTCAGCAACAGGTGGAGTTAAAGTGCAATTCAAAATTGGCACAAAAGAGTTTGAGTGGACAGTTTGCATTGCACCAATTCGTGATGCTCTGCTCCTGGGCTTAGATTTATTAAAAGCTGCCGATTTCACCATACATGCCTCTGGTAAAGTTTTCATGGGCTCTGAACTCATCCCAGCCTATATATCTGAAGGAAAGGGGCCAGACTATGCCATTTCGAGAGTGATGTTAGAGAGTGATGTCACTGTGCCGCCAGAGTGTGAATGTCTAGTTTGGGGTGTGGTAGATGACCCCAAACCAGAACTCCCTGCTGTTCTAGAGCCGGTTAGCCTGGCTGATGGAGTGTCTTCAGGCAGCATCATGATTAACATGGAACAGAGAATCCCTGTTAGGCTGTGCAATGTTACAGCTTCCAGTAGACCCTTATTACGGGGAGTCTGTTTGGGTGTGCTCATCGAAGCATATCCTGATGCTCAAGAGGAGGGAGAGAGAACCTACTCAGTTCCAGTTGGCGGTCAGTTGTATGCAAAGGGTGGGGACTCAATGCCACAAGACCCTGACAATGAGCCTCCAGATGAGCACAACATAAGAAGGGTGTCGTCACCAAACGCTCTTGACCTTCCAGAACACCTCAGACAGTTGTTTACTTCTGCAAGTGAAACGCTCACTGAAAAGCAACAGGAGATGTTAGTGGCTCTGTTGAGTGAACACCAAGCAGTTTTTGCAACAACTGATGATGATCTTGGGAAGTTCTCTGCTCTGAAGCACAGCATAGACACAGGAATGTCTAAGCCTGTTCGACAGCCTGTACGACGTACCCCCTTAGGGTTCAGGAATGAGGAGGAAACACATCTCAAGAAAATGCTCCATTCAGGTATTGTTGTCCCTTCTAGCTCAGAATGGGCATCCCCTATTGTTCTCGTAAGGAAAAAGGATGGGGGTGTTCGCTGGTGCATAGATTATTGCCAGCTTAATGATCTTACCATTAAGGACGCATATCCCATACCAAAAATAGAGGAATGCCTGGATGTGCTGGGTGGTGCAAAGACATTCTCAACACTTGACCTACAGTCAGGATATTGGCAGATTGAAATGAATCAAAAAGACAGATCCAAGACTGCTTTTGTGACGAGGTATGGACTGTATGAGTACACCAGAATGCCATTTGGATTGTGTAACGCACCCAGCACATTCCAGAGGGCCATGGAGCTGGTTCTACGAGGGTTGCAGTGGGACACTTTACTGATATACCTGGATGACATAATCATCTTTGGTGAAGATGTGGAACAGTGTATTGAGCGCCTTGCAGAGGTTTTTCAGAGGTTGCAAGAATATGGACTGAAGCTGAAGCCCTCAAAATGCCAGCTGCTAAGAGATGAAGTCCTGTTTCTTGGTCACGTTGTGAGCAGTGAAGGAATTAAGACCAATCCAGCCCTCATTAATGACGTTAAGGACTGGAAGACCCCAACCAGCATCCAGGAACTCCAGTCTTTCTTGGGTCTCTGCAACTATTACAGGAGGTTTGTTGCCAAGTTTGCTGAAATCACTACACCCTTGACAATGCTACTCAAGAAAGGGACTCCCTTCTCCTGGGAAGAGGAGCAGCAAAAGGCCTTTGAACACCTTAAAAGGAGTCTCACAACTGCACCAATCTTAGTGTTCCCAATTACATCAGGACAGTTTGTCCTGGATACTGATGCATCCAACCAGAGCATTGGAGCAGTGCTTTCGCAATTACAGTGGGGTGAAGAGAAAGTTATCTCATTTGCCAGCAGTCTCCTCACACCAGCTCATCAGAGGTACTGTGTCACGCGTAAGGAACTCCTTGCAGTTGTCAGATTCACAAGACAATTCCGCCACTATTTGCTGGGGTCTAACTTCATACTCAGGACGGATCACAGCAGTCTAACGTGGCTATATAGGTTTAAACGACCAGAAGGCCAACTGGCTAGGTGGCTTGAAGAACTCAGCCAGTACAATTTTGTCATTGAGCATAGGCCAGGTACACACCATTCCAATGCTGACGCTCTGTCTCGAAAGACTCTGAATGAGGAAACTTGTGACTGTTATCAAGCAGGAAGAGAGCTAGATAGCTTGCCGTGCAATGGCTGTACCTTCTGCCGGAAGCTCCACTGTCAATGGGCAAGATTCGAGGAAGATGTTGATGATGTTATTCCCTTGGCGGTAAGGCGCACACACTCTCTTGACTGTCAGAATGAGGGTAGTTGCACTAACACTCCCAGTCATGTTAATGTAGTTGATGATGACAACCCAGGTCCTTCCTCAAACTGGCTGCAGCCCCTGGGCCCCGAACGTCTCAGGGAAGAACAGTTAGCTGACCCAGACCTTTCAGTTCTACATAAATGGATGTCTGATGGTTCTTTACCTGCTAAGGAAGAGGTCATGATGCAGAGCCCTGCAGTTCGCAAGTACTGGCTGTGTTGCTCTCAAGTGGAGATGCGAGAGGGGATCCTTTACTACCGTTGGGATGATGGGAGGTATGTCAACTCTGCGTTTACTTGTTCCTGTTTCGTTAAAGAATGAGGTTCTCCAAGCCTATCACAATCCAGCACAAGCGGGTCATGCAGGGGAGGAAAAGACGCTCATGCGCCTCCACAGGCGTTACCACTGGTACAACATGGGGAATGATGTACGTCTTTTCATCAAGAAATGCCCACAGTGTAGTTCCTGTAAGGCAACCACTCCAATGGGCAGGGCCAAGCTCCAGAACTACCAGGCTGGAGCGCCTATGGACCGACTCCACCTTGATGTCCTAGGACCATTCCCAGAATCCAAGTCAGGCAACAGGTACATTCTCGTTTTAATTGACCAGTTTACTCGCTGGGTAGAGGCATTCCCTATCCCCGAACAAGGAGCTGAGACAACAGCAAAGAGGTTGGTGTTTGACTTCATCTCACGCTTTGGGGCTCCCCTTGAGATTCACACTGACCAAGGACGGAACTTTGAGAGTTCGCTGTTCACGGAAGTTTGTCGCCTGTTACAAGTAACCAAGACCCGGACCACACCGTATCATCCAGCTTCGAACGGGCAAGTGGAAAGATTCAATAGAACCCTCTTGCAGATGATACGGTGTTACGTGGACCAAAGTCAGCGGAATTGGGATGAACATCTTCCCTTACTCACTGCAGCATACAGGAGCACTGTGCATTCAGCGACAGGCTTCACACCAAATCAGTTGATGCTGGGGCGAGAAGTTTTCCAGCCACATGACATCTGGCTAAGGACGGCTGAGGTTACCAGGGAAGCTAAAGGTGCATCTGAGTTTGTTCAAGAACTGCAAGTTAATCTGCAGCAGGCTCATCAAGTGGCACGCCAGAATTTACATTCCGCTCAGACTCGCCAGAAGAAGGTCTATGACTTACGAGCCAGAGAGAAGTCCTATCATGAAGGTGATCTTGTTTTAGTGAGGGTCAGTAGCAGGAGAAAGGGCTACAGTCCAAAACCACAAGCCCCGTGGCAAGGGCCATTTGTCGTCACAGCATGCCTTGGACCGGTTCTCTATCGAGTCAGGGACAGGCGGAGTGAGAAAGTACTGCATCATGATCGCTTACAACCCTATCTAAGTGACCACATACCTGCCTGGATGCAGCGTCTGCGGCACAAATACACCTGCACCAAGGAAGGCTCGCTGGTTCCAATAACTGCTCAGGTACCTGTAGCCACAGAGGAAGAAGTGCAAAACCCTTCACTCTCTGACAACCCTGTATCGGAAGGGCCTCCGACCCTTCTTGTAACGGATTCTAACTGTGATCCTAATCCCTGTCCAAAAGAGGGAATGAAGACAAAAAGAGGGCGACTTGTTCGAGCCCCAAGTCGTTATATGGACTGAAAAAAATGAGACAAAAATAACAAAGTTAAAGACATCAACCTGTTAACTGTTCACCCTCAGTGGTGCAGAAGGGACTCTGCCGAGCTAAAAAAAAAAAGGGGGGTGGTGTTATAGTGTTAGTTAAGTAAAACCATTGTTCATTACAGTTATTTTACCTATGTATGTATAATGTGTTCTGTATGAGCCAATCAGATGTGGTTACGTCATTACGTGGGGATTAGTTCACTGTTGTTTACGCTTAGCGTTAGTATGCTCGCAGGCTTCGGTGCGGATGGTCGTGAAACCCCATCAGTGCTGGGCAAGAGCATAAAACCCCCAACTGTTATGAGTGTTACTTAAAGTTAAGTAAAGTTACTGAAGCGGATCTTCTTTGTTGTGTGCTTCTCTTTACGCCTCCACGGACACTGATATCGACCACGAGAAACACAACAATACTAGTTCATTTATAGCATCAAATAAACATGAATGGACATCAGAAGGAATGTTGTTTCAACTGCGGAAAGACGCGGGTATACACTATTGTTCAAGTTCAAGTTCAACAGCATTAATCTACTAACTCCCCTGACTGCTTTGTTGGATAAAATGGCAGATTCGGGGTCAATTTGAATCCTTTCCAACAGTAACTGTATGATTTTGAGATCCATCTTTTCAAACTGAGGACAATATTTTTGAATTTGAAGATCAAGGTATATTGTACTTAATTTATCTTCCCAGAAACATGCAGATATCTTCTGTTGCTTCCGAAGGGCAGTACTAAATAAATAAATAAATATATATATATATATATATATATATATATATATATATATATATATATATATATATATCAACAAGAAAATCTGGACTTCTTCATCCTGATTAAAATTTTTCACCCCCGAGCTCTTAATGCATTGTGTTTCCTTCTGGAGCATCAGTGAATGTTTCAACCTTTTATAATAGTTGTGTTTGAGTCCCTCAATTGTCCTCAGTGTGGATGGATTTCAACATAACACAGTCACTGCAAGAAAGGGATTAAATATGCAAAAAATACTTGAAAACTGAAGAGTCCACAGGACCTGGAGGATTTTTCTATTATTTTCTATGTGTTTGAGTGAAGGAAAACGTCTGTTAATGTTTAATGTTCAGTTATGTTTGACATTTGAAAGAGTTTCTGTTATGTTGAAGTTTTGATCGTTACCATTGTGCAGAACAGAGCTTATGGTAAGGTTGTGAATAACGTACTAATAATTTGAAGCATGCTGCTTTGTTCAATGTGCAATAAGTTGATGATTGCCAGTGTGGTAATAAGTTTGTTATTACTTGTGCTGTGCTAGTAGCATTCAATCTTTTAATTCTACAACTTAATTCAAAATCAAATACAAACCGGTCATTTCCATTCACTCTAAAACTTAAAAGACGCTCTCAAAAATAGGCTCACCCTTTAAAAAGGTTCTAATATGTAACATTTGGGTACTAATATGTATGCTTTTGGTACCAATATTTACCTTTGAGGTACTAATATGGACTCTTTAGGTACAGGTGTACTTTTTGTAAGGGTATTGCTCCAGTGACAGCTTTTGTACCTTTTTTCTGAGAATGTAAAACAGCACATTTCACTAAAAATATTAAATTAATTGTGTCATAGTCTAAATAATTTAGGAAATTTTTCATGATTTATTCAAGTATATTCCATTAAAGAAATCCAACCTTAAAAACTACTCAAAAAAAAAGATCATGTGTAATATTATTGCCATAATTTCTTCTAAATTAAATCCCAGGAGAGAAAAAGTAACATAACACGTTGATTTCTATAAAAAGTAGCAATACTGTAATGCATTTACATTGAAAATAACTGTCCCCAACACTGAAAATGAATAAGTAGTGCTTTAAGTACTTCTCTCTTCTTTTTCATGCAGACTCAATGCGGTACAGTGCAGATGGTAAAACGCCTGCTGTAAAAGCCACAAACCTGAACAGTGTGAAGGAGGAGGGTAAGAAGGGGAAGGTTTAATTTCACTTTGTTTGTTTTTTTGCACACAACTAAGATCTGAAGCTGGACTACTTGATTAATGTTAATGTATAACATTATTGCTAAACAATAATAACTGAGAAAATCAAGTCTCAACCTACTTTTTTTTTTTCCTCATTTAATATCACTCACTGGTATACGCTAATAATAGAATAATAAAAAGATAAAAAGCTCTCCATCAGAATGTATTAAATGATTACATTCTTAAATACACATTAACAATGTTTGGTCTCAGCTGCCCTGGCAGAAGTCTCCGTGAGGGGATACCAACAAATCTGTGACATTTCCGCTGATCATGATGCACACCAGATGTGTGGGTCTGCTAGTGGTGAGAATTGTTTATATATAACAAATCTTAGTCATGTCTTTTTTATATTATTATTTTAATTAGATATACTACCATAAAAGGCCTTGATTAGGCTACAATGAGTATTTACCCCTCCTTCACATAGTGGACTCGTTTGAATCATCCTGCACCTCATCAGATGAATGCTATGAGAACACAGGCACAAATGCACAGGACCTGTACTTGCTGGAGTCTGCTGAATGTTATGGAAATACAGGGGGAAATATAGACAGTCTACAAACTGCAGGTCTTAAACATCTCATTTTATTCTCTCTAGAAAATATATTAAATACATACAACTGATGAAAAAAGAATGCAGCAGAATGCTGAGTGCTCTTGTATTGAATGTGGATTCACAGCTGTGGCCCGTATATTTAATCAGAGCTATGCTATGCTGTTTTTTCCCCCAAATAAAGACCTCAGTGGTTCAAAACATAAAACATAAAAAAGAAAGAATAAAAATAATTTGAACTGAACTTCAAAACTTCTTACTGAAAGCATTCACAAATGACTTCAAAGTTTAAGTAATTCTAAATTACTAATTCTAAGCATAAAATCTAGGATTCATTCACATAATGTAGCTGCATAGAACACTTCAGCCATCTACTGGTCGTTATTGTCATTACATAATTTTGAACTGATATGAAATAAAGTTATTTTTCTTTTTTCCGTTGATGCAAGCAATCTGGACCAAATACATTAGAAATACTTGCATATTATTTTTGTTTCAACTTAAAGAGGTGTAGATTTTTTTCTGATGTGAAGTAGCAAAAATATGCGTATTTGTTTATTCTAATAATAGTCAAAGATGACACTTCATTTTGATGGTTCACTTTAGAGATTTTTTTAGGTATAAGTAATTTTGCAACTACTTCAGTTCAACTATCAGTCATTAGAGTAATAGCAAACTGTCTGCTTAATATCTGCTAACACTTTATTTTGATGCTCCCCGACAGTAGTTGTAGTTGCAAAGTTAGTTATAGTTAGTAGAATGTCTAAAGTGGACCATCAAAATAAAGTGTAACCTTATCAAATAGAGGAATTTAGACACACACCTACACACACACACACACACACACACACACACATATATATATATATATATATATATATACATATGCATACAGTGGGTACGGAAAGTATTCAGACCTCCTTAAATTTTTCACTCTTTGTTATATTGCAGCCATTTGCTAACATCATTTACATTCTTTTTTTTCCCTCATTAACGTAGACACAGCACCCCATATTGACAGAAAAACACAGAATTCTTGACATTTTTGCAGATTTATTTAAAAAGAAAAACTGAAATATCACAGCTAGTCATTATTTCAAAACCTGATCTCGTACTTTCATTATATTTACATAATTTCAGTCTACATAATCAAACACAAGATTATTCTAATATGAAAGGAGAACAAATGAGGATGTAAAAATAGTGGCCTAGCTTAAATTTCTGTGGACTTGTAACAGCTTTCCTAATTTGACTCAGATAATGAAGATTCACTGAAGCAGGAATCCGGAACATCTGTTCTGGGCAACACCATGGATCCTTCCTTCAATTACCAAGGTATCCACAACCAACAGATAATATACATTTACACCCCAAATTGATTTATTTGTTATTTGTTGAGATGTTGTATAGTGTTTACTTCTTAGTATACAGTGCCCGGCCAACAAACAAACAAACAAAAAAATAATTTATAAAAACATGCTAGATATTTGTAAGTTGCAAACAGTACCTGCCTGGCCAAAAAAAAGTTTCTGTTCTAAATAGGCAAATGCTTAAGAGCCTATGATTGGATCATTATTGCAGTTATTATTAGGTTTCTAGCATATAATATGTTTGCCAACAGTTCTTCTAACCCTAACTGATGGATTGTGTAGCATTTCATTTCTTATCAACCATAGAGGAAGACACATCATAGCCATATTCCAGGATGACAATGCCAAGATTCATCAGCCTGAATTTGTGAAACAATGGTTGGTAGTGTGTATGAAGAATCATTTTCACACACAGATTGAGTCCAGACTTTAAATTCATTGAAAGTCTTTTGGATGTGCTGGAGTACACTTTACAGAGTGCTTGACTCTTGCATTGTCAATACAAAATCTTGACCAAATATTGATGCACCCTCCCAACCATTCACGTGTAAAAAAATATTTCTATGCTCCCTCCCAACCATTCTTTCACAATTTGAGCCTGATGAATTTTGACATTGTCATCCTGGAGTATGGTCTTCCTACATGGTTGTTTAAGAAATAAAAGGCTACACAAAAGGCTATCAATTAGGGTTAGAAGTAATGTTGCCAAACATATAACATGCCAGAAACCTAATAATCACTGCATTAATGATCCAATCACAGCATTTGCCTATTTAAATCCAAACAGCGACTTTCTTTTTTTTTGGCCGGGGAGTTTGTATGTTTGCAACATACAAACCTCTTGCATGTTTTTGGTGATTTTCAAGATTATTGCACAAAAGATTAATAGTAATTTCTTAGAATTTTCTTTGGTTTATCTTTTATTATCAGAACTGGATAAAGGGGGCAGCAGCAGAGAGGACTCCCCGTTGTACTCACCCATCAGCTATGATAATGAGGCTGTCTCTTCTGAAAGTGACTATGATGATATTGGCAACTATATACAACAACTTAATCACTGACATTAGCTGGAATTTGTAATATAGTGGCTACATACTATTAGTACAGTACCATTAGACACCATATTTGAGAACCATTTTTTATCTTTCTTTCAGACCTTTTAATGTTTTTAATGTTATTTCTGTGTTCATTCATGTCTGTTCACTCATGTCTACATAGTATAATCAAACTTTATGCTAAATGTTTCATCAAGTTTTGATATCACGGCGGATTAAGTGCATATGTAAAATGAAGTACATTTACATATAGCCTACATTTACATATGCTTTTACTTCAAATGCTTAGGACTGATGACAGGTTCATATAGCCATAACCACTGAGGAGGACATATTACCTAATCAGATTTATTTTGTTCTTAACTCTTCACCTTTTGACAAGGAGACCTCAGAACTCTGGAACTTGAACAGAGTTCAAGGCTTGTAATGAGCCTGGCTAAAAGAATGATTTTGAAGAGGCTTATGAAATGTTTCCAATAAAAATTTTAAATGACTGAAGTGATGCAAACTAAGACAAACATTTTTGGAATAGTTCTATGATTGATTTATCAGTGTTGCCAAACCCCTTCCTCTGAAAATCTAATTTAATTTAAAAATAAAGTACAAAAAGGTCTCCATCTGTATATACAGGTGATGGTCATATAAATTAGAATATCATCAAAAATTAGATTTATTTCACTAATTTCATTCAACATGTGAAACTTGTATATTATATTCATTCATTACACACATACTGATATATTTCAAATGTTTATTTGTTTTAATTTTTATGATTATAACTGATAACTAAGGAAAATCCCAAATTCAGTATCTCGGAAAATTAGAATATTACTTAAGACCAATATAAAGAAAGAATTTTTAGAAATCTTGGCCAACTGAAAAGTATGAACATGAAAAGTATGAGCATGTACAGCACTCAATATTTAGTTGGGGCTCCTTTTGCCTGAATTACTGCAGCAATTCGGCGTGGCATGGAGTCGGTGGCACTGCTCAGGTGTTATTGGGTCTGGCATATCGCATCTTCCTCTTCATAATACCCCATACATTTTCTATGGGGTTAAGGTCAGGTGAGTTTGCTGGCCAATTAAGAACAGGGATACCATGGTCTTTAAACTAGGTACTGGTTGCAACACCAGCAGATGACATGGCACCCCAAACCATCATTGACTGTGGAAACTTTACACTGGACCTCAAGCAACGTGGATTGTGTGCCTCTCCTTTCTTCCTCCAGACTCTGGGACCCTGATTTCTAAAGGAAATGCAAAATTTTCCTTCATCAGAGAACATAACTATGGACCACTCAGCAGCAGTCCAGTCCTTTTGTCTTTAGCCCTGGCGAGACGCTTTTGACTCTCTCTGTTGTTCAAGAATGGCTTGACACAAGGAATGCAACAGCTGAAACCCATGTCTTGCAGGTCTGTGCATAGTGGTTCTTGAAGCACTGACTCCAGCTGAAGTCCACTCTTTGCGAATCTCATCCACATTTTTGAATGGGTTTTGATTCACAATCCTCTCCAGGGTGCGGCTATCCCTATTGCTTGAACAATGCGAGAGCATGACCATGTTGGCGTTGCGATCGCGACTCTCCTTCAATGGAAGGTGGAGTCCCCTCTGTTGCTACCCAATCCCCCGTGACTTTCCAAAGGAAAGCTGCGGGAATGGTTAGCACTCTGGGATATCTGAGGGTTACAGTGGGAGCCTCTTCGTCGGGTCAGCCCCCACGAATCTCCCACTCCTCCACAATGCCTTGTGCCGTCGAGTTGCTGAGTGCTGATGCGGGTCCTTCTCGTGAGGATCCCCGTATCTCATTTGGCGCTCTGGATGAGGATCGGATGTCGATCGCTGCATCGGAGAGTGGGCTGTTATCTTCTGCAGAGGAAGATGAAGCCAAACTTCCGCCCTCCGGGGGTGGTTGCATAGGCTGAGTCTGATGCAGAACTGACAGCTATGCTGGCTTGGGCCGCCGCGGACATCGGACTCGAGTGGAACCCTCCACCGTGTTCTGAGCGCTCGCGGCTTGACGATTGGTTTCTGGGTGCGGGGCGTGGTTCACAGCCGTGGCCCGCCCCAGTGCCATTTTTTTCCCAAGCTGCATGAGGAGGTTCAGAAGACATGGCTCAAAGCCGTTCTTCTACCTCCTCCACTCTCACTACCCTCGACGGTGGGGCCGCCAGGGGGTACGTGGACATTCCACAGGTGGAACGGGTGATTGCGGTGCACTTGTGCCCGCAGTCGGCTGCCACCTGGCGGAATCGTCCGCGTCTCTCACCGCTAAGGCTTACTCCGCCGCTGGACAGGCGGCCTCCGCCCTGCACGCCATGGCCATCTTGCAGGTCCATCTGGCGAAAGCTCTCAAAGAGCTGCACGAGGGTAGTTCTGACCCAGGGATGTTGCAAAAACTGCGTGCTGCGACCGACCTCGCTCTCCGGGCGACAAAAGTCACAGCACGTGCCCTGGGCCAGACGATGTCCACCCTGGTGGTCCAGGAACGCCATCTTTGGCGGGGCCTGGCTGAGGTGAGGGATGTCAACAAAGTTCGCTTTGTCGACGCCCCCATTTCCCAGGCCGGCCTCTTCCAATAATATATATATATATATATATATATATATATAATAAGTTCCAAGGCTTTACAACAGTCTAATGTTTTTGTTTTTTTTTGCCTTGGTGTTCCATACATCCACCAAAGATTTAAGATACTGACATAGCTCAAATTTAAATTGTATAAAACTAGGTGTAATTTTTTTTTTTGCCCGTTGACATTTATGAATGTGATGTTTCCCTAAAATAATAAATAAATTAAGTAAAAAAACTAATTTTATTTTCTAAAGGTTTATTATAAAGTATTTTCATCCTCCTGGGTAATGGCAATTCAAGAAATCTCCTTTAAAAAACAATTTAGTACAAATACAGTAAGAAAAATAAATAAATAAATCCTTTTATAACCTATTTTACTGGGTAAATACAAATATGAATAATTTTAAATAAATTTTAAAATTTAATTTAAATTTAATTTTTAATTTTATTTAATTTGATTCAAAATGAATAATTTTAAATGAATCTCATGAATCTTATTGATGACACAATATCTCCTTTATCCCACTTAATCTCCTGGAAGCACGAATTCCAAACTTTTATCTGGGAGTATCCTAAATGAACAACATATCTGTCTAAGGAAATTATTGCTGCATTTTTTTTATCAACAATGCTTATGCCATCTAATCTTATACTAAAGTCAATAGTTATATTCAGATCAACAGCAACACCACCACGCACCCGAAGGACACCTGAAAGTAGAGCGTCAAAGACGACTGCAAAATCCTTTGCAGATATTGTAGGTTTGAATTCATCTGGACATTCTCCATATAAAAATAAGGCAAAGCAAAGCAGCTGTGTCACCAATAAAATATCGTTTCTAAACCCATATTCAAAAAAAGTATTCTTATTCTTCTTATTTAATATCTTTATTATTCCATATCAAACATCTGTGGGGAGAGAAAATGTGTTTGTATGCCAGCAGCCAGGATAACAGACCTTGTCTATGAAAGTTTGACAGCCTAATGGGAATTTTATTCATATCAAAGTTACAATTGAGAAAAATTTCATGAAAAATCTTTATGAAAATAAAATTGAAGTTGGCCTTTCTGCAATCTAGAAATGCAGTCCAGCTAAGGCCACATGTTTTTTAAGATTGTGTCATGTGATTTCATTTTGAGAAGACTCTAAAATGCTAACTAATGTTTATATATATGTGGTGCAAACTGCCCTATTCAGTTTTAGTGTTTCATTTCACACAATTCACACCTCTCCGGCCTGGTTATGGCTCTAATTTTTTTTTTTCTTTTCTCTCTATTATAATTACTGACACTGTTCTATTCAAGCAGATTTAACCCTATCATTTCTTTCATCAAACTTCTCATTTCACCTTCTTTGAAACCGTATCAAATGCTCTTCTTGAAAAAACAAACATTTCAGTGAGCTTTACATTTAAAAATTATTCGTTATAACAGCTAGCGTCTCTTAGCATGTAGCTTAGCACACTATTAATACATGACAATTTATGAGATTAAAACCAAGTTTTTGTTCCAAAATTACTTATATCACATCATCGTCTTTTAAATAACTTTCTGTGATGAGTTGTGGCTTCAAAAAAATCAAAAAGTCTGTCCAAAAATATATTCTTTTATGGTATTCTGCACATTGAGAAAAGCTATCCCAATTAGCATTGCATTATAAACATAATCTATTATTATTAAAATACCCGACATGAAATGAAGAACACAGATAAACCATATATCCTCATGTATTTATTGTCTTCAAAAGTGTCTAGCTGCACGTTATAGTGATCTACAATAATTTGTTACTTCCTGGACTGTCACATGGTATGCCTGCTCTTCTTCAATGTCATTTGTGGACTAATAGTGCACAGAGTTCCTTCCGGCTGTAAGTATGAATCGAAAACACGTCAGAGTATCCAGAGCTCGTAATGATTGCAATGTCGCTCTTTTGGGATAAACATTTAATAAATATTACTCCTTTGTATAGAAATTTGACATAAACATATGAAGCTCCATCAATATATCTCCAAATATGCATACTTTTGAGCTAAAGCCCAGAGGGATGTTGTTTTGTCAAGTGTTTTCATGACGAACTCACAGGAGTTTTTTTTTCTGTGGATGTGCTTATAGCAGTTTGAAATTATAGTTTAAAAAATATCGTTGCAGTGTTTTTGCTAGTAGGTAACATTAAAAAGAAACATTGTTTCAATTGTTTGTAATGATTTCATTTTTTTATTATTGGAATTATTGTTCATTAGTTACTTTTACAAGTAAACAACTTAGTGTATAATGAGCACAACTTTTCTTTAGGAAAATTGCATCCTAGGTTTTCACTTTACTTAAAGCCATCAACGATGCATTTATAGAGGTTAGTAACTGCATTATCACTCTAACCCTAACTTCATAGAAAGTGTTACCGTATTTATTAAATAAAATTAACTTATTTATCACAATAAAACAATGCACCTAGTTGATCACCTGCATCGCTAATGAGACTATACAGGGGGAAAAACTTACAAAAAGTTCCAAAAGGAAAGGGATTAAAAAATTCTATACATCCGTTTCGGCTTTTTATTTCTTGCATCTTTTAGGGCCTCAGTATATTGCTTGAATTCACTTTTAAATAATATAATTTTAGGTTTATTATTATTCCATTTTGTGAACATGGTATTTTCCTTAGGCATATAATTATTAAGTTAATCACCAAATTTTGCTCCCAAATCTCATTTTTACCCACACTGTCCCACAGAAAACCCACACTATATACCAAAACTACAATTTATATTAAGTGCATAAATATGTAAATGGTTATTATTATTAGCATAACATAAATGTATTTCAAATATGTTTTTTTTTTTTTTTTTTTACTAGGGACAGTATTTCCTTGAGATTAATTGACATGGTCATTTTAATAGACTGAAGCTACATTTAAATAAACTGACGCAACCATTTAAATTGAAGGTTAGTGATCCAATCATCATTAACAGGTTAAAAGTTAAAGGATATATAAGTGCATTTATTAGGAGAGCAAAAGAAGACGATGAGCTCTGCAATGGCATTTAGGAACTGACTATTACTTAAAATCCGACGGGCTTTTAGACCCAGAGTAACAGTCCTTCAGTTGAGATCAGACTTTGTGAGGCATGCCGAGTTTTCCATCAAACTCTTTCAACCCGAGGGCCACAAATTGTACGTGCAGTCTGACATGAATCTCCGCTCTCCATCATTACACAGGAATCGGCGCCTACACTGAGGAACAGAAGCATGGCCCAAACAAGACTACTATGTTTATTCGTGTTTTTAAGTACTTCATATCTTTTGTCTACTGTGAAGGCTCAGTATGAAAAATACAGTTTCAAAAGCTTTCCCCCGAATGACCTAATTCCACTGGAGTCTGCGTATGGGCACGCGTTAGAGATGTACGCTTCTCAGGACTGGAAACAGAGTGTTAAATATTTGGAGCTAAGCCTGCGGCTTCATCGGCTACTGAAGGACAGCGAAGCATATTGCAGTCAGAATTGTGGCGCTGTGGGCCGAGAATATGAGAACAGCACGGATACTACGCTCTCGTTCATGGGACAAATCATAATGCGAGCCGCATGCCTGAAAAGGTGCAAAACAAACTTTCCCGTGTTTTCTAAATCATATCCTAAACGAGAAACTTTGGGTGCTTTTGAACAGAGGATACCCTACCGGTATCTTCAGTATGTCTATTACCAGGTAAGATTTTTTGTTAATTGTACTGAGATAAATCAGAAGTCTTCTACTGCAAGTTAGACATCTTTGTTGATGTTGGTTTGTGGCTTAACAGGCTTAACATGCATAAGATGGTAATGTCCACCGAAAATGTGTATATGAACGTAAACAATTCTGAATACCCTATTGTTATTGGCTCTCGATAAACACTAATGCAACTAATTTTTGATTTTTTTTGTCTCAATTGGTGCGTTTTATTGATTCTAGTAAGTGCTTGCCGACACATGCCACGTCCACGAGATGCTTCCAATAATGGTAACACAACCACGCCATTGTAAATAAGGCCTTCATAGCTACTGTTTAGCTCCAAAACATATTTTGTTTCAGTGTTAATTATTATTATGATTATTTTAATTTAACCTTTTTAAATTTAATTGAATTAAATTTGAATTTAACCTGTCATAATACAAAATATTTAAATAGTTAGAATAATATTAAATAATTCAGAATCAAATAACAAAAAACGGAGAAAATTAAAAACAGGCAAATGAGATCATAAAAAGCAAGGTATGTTCAAATAAACATAGAGGACAGGATTTATGGATGAATGTCATATATTATAGTATAGGGAAGTGCTTAGTATCCATATATTTTAGTAATAAATCTATGTTGGAATAAATAAATAAATAAACCAATAGGTATGCACATGTTTTGAAATGCCACATTTATTCATGTTTTTGCATCCTCTCTGTGCTGTCCAGCGGTGTTGGGTAGTAACTGATTACTTATAATCTGGATTACATAATCAGATTCCAAAAAATTAAGTACTTGTAATTAGATTATATATTGTTTTAAAATAAGTTCAAGGTCTTCCAGGTTTGTGGAATTGCTCACACAGACCAACCAGTCATTCGCTTATTACTGAAAACCACACAGCCTTATTTGACTACTGTCCAGTGGCTTATGCAGCTTTACAGCTTTATGCAGCTTTAACTTTAACAGTTAAACCCGACAGTTCTTTTGAGGCATTCTTTTGAAGTAGTCCAAGGGTAATTGTTGTTGTAGATACAAGATACATTAGTACATTAATACGGTGCACATAACACGTTTACACCTCAGTTAAATTTGCATCTTTTTGAGATGTATAAAAAAGGAATCCAGGCAAAATCCTGTCAGATCAGAATATGTTGTTGATTATTCTTACCACATATTGTGGTGATATTACAAAACGTTCAAAAGATATCAATATTTGCAGGGGCAAAAAAATCAAAATAGGTTACAAGTGATTTGTCTAATTCTGACAAAATACTCCGATGAAGCCCCTTTCCGATTGTTTGAGGCATCTGGAAAAAGGCTTGTCAGGAGAAGAAAAGGTGAGCGCTACCATCAGTCCTGTGTCATGCCAACAGTAAAGCATCCTGAGACCATTCATGTGTGGGGTTGCTTCTCATCCAAGGGAGTGGGCTCACTCACAATTCTGCCCAAAAACACAGCCATGAATAAAGAATGGTACCAAAACACCCTCCAACAGCAACTTCTTCCAACAATCCAACAACAGTTTGGTGAAGAACAATGCATTTTCCAGCACGATGGAGCACCGTGCCATAAGGCAAAAGTGATAACTAAGTGGCTCGGGGACCAGAACGTTGAAATTTTGGGTCCATGGCCTGGAAACTGCCCAGATCTTAATCCTATTGAGAACTTGTGGTCAATCCTCAAGAGGCGGGTGGACAAACAAAAACCCACTAATTCTGACAAACTCCAAGAAGTGATTATGAAAGAATGGGTTGCTATCAGTCAGGATTTGGCCCAGAAGTTAATTGAGAGCATGCCCAATCGAATTGCAGAGGTCCTGAAAAAGAACGGCCAACACTGCAAATACTGACTCTTTGCATAAATGTCATGTAATTGTTGATAAAAGCCTTTGAAACGTATGAAGTGCTTGTAATTATAGCAGCAAATTTAGCAGCAAACTTTGTGAAAACTAATATTTATGTAATTCTCAAAACTTTTGGCCACGACTGTAGTTATTGTGTTTCTCTGTCCTTCAATGACTCTGCTCGTTAACAGCAGGTGTTCATCATTAATGTTCAATCATCACTTAATGAATTGCTTAATTTTCTTATTAACTTTAACTCTGCTTCACTGTTACTTTAACACTATTTAGAGAGGGACCAAATGTTATCTGAGCAGAGTTGATTTAACTCTGGGGATTTTACTGTGTAACGGTTTCAGTTTCATTTCAAGGATCAACTTGATCAAGTTGATGATTGTGAATGGTAAGTTTTTTTTTTATTCCTAAGTTCTTGTGTCTGTGAATATTAAACCGCAAAAAGACTTAAAATATGAATCCTGCATGTTTTTTGTCTCTGTGTGAATAAATGGCGCAGACGCGTGTCTACTACACATTAGTAAACATGACTTTTTGGATTTTCTGAAATAAAGTGTGTTAGCTATGTATTAAACTGCACAGTAACATTTATAGGCTCTATAATATAGTAAATATGATAATTAAAATGTAATAGAGGTAATGTGAATATTTAGACAAGATTTCTTTGGCCCGCTTTGGATAGATTATGAAGTGTTTACTGTGAAATAGCCAATGCCATTCAGCTTTGTTACATATAAATAAATAATATTTGGTAGCACTTTATAAAAAGGTTCATTAGTTAACATTAGTGAACTGTCACATATGTATTTAGTTCTGTCTTGTCTTGTTTAGTCTAGTCTTAAGTTTAATTCAGTTCTTCAGTTCGGCTACTGAAGGACAGCGAAGCATATTGCAGTCAGAATTGTGGCGCTGTGGGCCGAGAATATGAGAACAGCACGGATACTACGCTCTCGATCATGGGACAAATCATAATGCGAGCCGCATGCCTGAAAAGGTGCAAAACAAACTTTCCCGTGTTTTCTAAATCATATCCTAAACGAGAAACTTTGGGTGCTTTTGAACAGAGGATACCCTACCGGTATCTTCAGTATGTCTATTACCAGTTAAGATTTTTTGTTAATTGTACTGAGATAAATCAGAAGTCTTCTACTGCAAGTTAGACATCTTTGTTGATGTTGGTTTTTAGTCATTGAAGGACAGAGAACAAAAGTTAACATTAGTGAACTGTCACATATGTATTTAGTTAGGTCTTGTCTTGTTTAGTCTAGTCTTAAGTTTAATTCAGTTCTTCATGTCTGCACCTGTTATCGTTAGTCCCTGATTAGTTTAACTTCCTTGTCTGATTAGTTCATCTGTGTATTTATACTCCCCGTTCTGTTTCTCCCTTGTCGGTTATTGTCTGTGCTTCTGCACACTGTCGCGCATGTTACTCTGGTTAATAAACCTGTCTATTGTTTATGAACCTTCGTCTCCTGTCAGTCCCGGTGTTACAGTTAACAACATTAGTTAACATGAACTAATAATGAACTGCACTTATATAGCATTTATTAATCTTTGTTAATGTTATCTTCATCATTTACTAATACATTATTAAAATCTTGTTAACATTAGTTAATGGTCTGTGAACTAACATGAACAAACAATGAACAACTAAATTTTCATTAACTAACATTAACGAAGATTATACAGTAACAAATGTATTGCTCATGGTTAGTTCATGTTAAATAATACAATAAAATATTGGGTAACACTTTACAATAAGGTTCATTAGTTAAACATTTGGTAAAGTATATTAAAATAGAAAACCATTATTTTTAAATTGTAATAATATTTCACAATATTGCTGTTCTCTTCTGTATTTTTGATCAAATGAAAGCTGACTTGATGAGCATGACACTTCTTTCAAGAACATAAAAAATGTGTTCAATCTTTTGACCAGTACTGTAAATAATTTAAAATATAATAGGCCTATACAACATTTTCTTCACATGCAATGTTTTCTGTTAAGAGTGGACGATATAAATATATTAACATTAATACAAATAGTTGATAGAATCCTGTTATCAATATGCTCACAGATGTTTTTTTCTTTTATCTCACAGATTTGAGAATCATAGTGACCAGAATGAATTCATTCAGATTGATGAATCCAAACGCATTGTTTTACATGAATGCTGATTAAAGTGATTGTGTTGATGTGCACGGTTATTCAGTGCATCTGGAAAGTATTCACAGTATTTCACTTTTTCCACAATTTGTTATGTTACAGCCTTATTCCAAAAGACATTAAATTCATTATTTTTCTCAAAATTCTACAAACAATACCCCAAAATGACAATGCGAAAGAAGTTTGATTGAAATGTTAAAATGCAAATTTATTAAATAAAAAAAATGAGAAAAATATAGCTGCAAGGAGCGATGGGCGGGCCCAAGCTGGTGGCACCGCCACCTCGGTGGTTTAAGACAACTGGGCACAGTGAGCAAAATGAATTTAAACGGTGTCTCCAGTTGGAGACTGACCAGTTAGTTGAGTCAGATTATTCAAGAACATTTTAAACAATAAGAATAAAGTCTATAACTGTGACAGAAATTAATCTTTGACATTGTCTAAGTATATACATTCAAATATAACACTAAGTAAAGCAGTTCAAAGTGTTATATATTCAGCTGAATTTATCTTATTATATTGTTAAATTAATTATATAAAACTAAATAGTCAGTGAAATACAAATGAACTGGTTCTTTGCCTTTATTTCTTTATACAAATTTATAGAAGACAACCGCTAAGAGATTTCCTATCCTATAATGCAGACAAAAGGAGACAGCAGTGAAAGGGTTAAAGACCCTGAGAGAGAGAGAGAGAGAGAGAGAGAGAGAGAGATATTCAGAAGAAATATTTTAAAGAAAACAAATATATTGATCTGAAATATAGTACATTCATTTTAAATTCATGCAGGTTCCATTGAATTTATCTTTTGGTATTTAATTCAATTTTTAACCATGTTATTAAACTAATTATATAGAACCATATAGTCAGTGCATGACAACTGAACTGGTTCTATGCCTATACTTTTATGAGGTTTCCTATCCTATAATGCAGACAAGGGGACACAGCAATGAAAGCGTTAAACTTGCCAGACTAAAACACAGAGAGATGTTCGGGCTCTTGAACTGTCTAAATGTGTGTGCGTGCAATGTATGAGGAGAGCACGAATGTAATATAAATGATAACGATCCAAAAACGATTTATTTGCAGAAGTTTCTATTTTAGTTTTATTTTTTAAAATCCCTGCATGTGTAAAGATGTATAGTTATTTGTATAACTGGGAGCGATCATCATTACAGATGCTGCACGTCTCTTTGTGTGACAGAAAATATTCCAAACTATAATTGAAGCTTTTTAAAACATTCTTGTGATTAAATCTTGTGTAATCGCTGGATTGTTTTAGTGAACAAGGTTAAAAAACACATAAATGAGTTAAATGAATGTTCACTAACAGTGGTGGTTCTAGACAAATTTTACAAGGAGGGGCCAGTGTTTAACCAGAGGGCTATATTAAAAATGGTATTTATTAAAAATTATATTTAAAATGCCCAGACGGTTGAAAAAAAATAAATAAATAATCCTTTGAAGAACAATAGGGTCCTGTGCCCTTTCAGGGCTTGGGCCCTAATAATAATCCTTAGAAGAACAATAGGGTCCTGCGCCCTTTCAGGGCTTGGGCCCTAATAATCCTTAGAAGAACAATAGGGTCCTGCGCCCTTTCAGGGCTTGGGCCCTAATAATAATAATCCTTAGAAGAACAATAGGGTCCTGCGCCCTTTCAGGGCTTGTGCCCTAATAATCCTTAGAAGAACAATAGGGCCCTTGGCCCATTCAGGGCTTGGGCCCTAATAATAATCCTTAGAAGAACAATAGGGTCCTGCACCCTTTCATGGCTTGGGCCCTAAAAATCACATGTACATAAGTATTCACAGCCTTTGCCCATTACTTTGTTGAAGCACCTTTGGCATCAATTACAGCCTCAAGCCTTTTTGAGTATGATGCTACAAGCTTGGCACATCTATTTTTTGGGCAGTTTCTTCCATTCTTCATTGACCTCACAAGTTAATTGGGGAGTGTTGGTGCACAGCCATTTTCAGATCTTTCCAGAGATATTCAATTCCGTTCTAATCTGGGCTCTGGCTGGGCTACTCAGGGACATTTACAGAGTTGTCCTGTAGCCACTCCTTTTTTATCTTTGCTGTGTGCTTAGGGTTGTTGTCCTGTTGGAAAATGAACGGTTTTCATCAAAAATGTCTCTGTACATTACTGCATTCATCTTCGTCAAATACAGCGCTTTGGGTGTAAACACGATTCAGCTATAGCGTAATTCTGCAACTTTTCGCACTGCTGTACGTTCATTAATGAACTTTTTTTTTCTCTCTGTGAAACATCACACTGAACTGTTTTGAAAGAATCTTATTACGTGTATTTCAGCAAAGTACTCATATTTATCTGCATACTAGTTTGTGATTTTTAGTGATCTTATTTCATTTATCTGCAGCTGTTAAGTTTCTCTTTGTGTTTTATTCAAGCTGAGTCACGTTTGAGGACACTGTAAGCTCAGGGAGTCCAAGAATTTCGGCCAGTCTCAACTTAACACAACAGTCCAGCCAAGTGCAGTCTAAGTCAAATTTGCTGCATTCAAAGTGAATGTGTTGATGCTTCTAAATCGGAAGTCATTGTCCAGCATGATGTTACACCTCCAACATTCTTTAGAGTCCATCAAAGTGATTCATTTACTGCGCATTAATGGGAATACATGATGTATTAGTTATTTACAGTTATTTAAACAACAAGAAATGATGAAACTGCCTCTGATCTTATTTTGAACAGATTACCTGGAAAAGGGATGTTGTCAAAGTGTCCTTGTGCAGCTTCCCATGGCTGACTGATGCAGTGCTCCTCGCTGCAGTGTTTGACGTTTCTGAAGCGAAATTTTCAGTGAGTTGATGTATTCGGACATGTCTATGGCTGACTTTTACAACACTCTCCCTTAAGAAAATAAGAGTCCAATGGGCTATTGAATATGGCTGAATAAGGCAGTTGATGTGGCTGAATGTTTGCATTGGCGCAAAAAGTGGGTCGAGGACCCTGTTGCTGAAGCTGTTATGTTTGTCTCTCACTGTCCAGATCCTGGCCTTGCTTTGTCTTTTCAGTTCAAGCTGAACAGTGGAGTGCTGCTGCGTTTCAAGTGTGACTGGATTGTCACCCCAGGAACCTGAATAGAGCTTCTGCTAGAGCCCCACGCTGCTCACCTGTGCCCTCTTGCCATCAGAATACTGTGACGTTCTGTTACAACACTGTACCCACTTCTCCCAAACAGCCTGAATGGTCATCAGGTCAGTTACCATGTTCAAATGGTCAGCTGTTCCTTTTACACCTGACACGTATGCAGCAGTTGGTTGGCATGATGGATAAAGTTTTTTACTCTCTGCACTGCCTCACTGTCCTCATCCAATCCTGAAAGTCCCGTCAGAACCTCAGACCCCAAGTCCAGTGTGTGCTCAACATGTAGAGTATGTCAATCTAAAGAGCACACATACTCATTGTATGCGGAAGAGGTTTTGTCATAACTGCATCAAACCTGGACATTTAAGTAATTGTCCCAAGGCCACGGTCCTTGAGTCGCCTTTTCCTGCCACTCAGTTAAACTATATCGCCCAATTCTTGGAGGGAGCAGCATGGGCGATGGCTTTCTTCCCCTAGAAGATGTGTCTGACCCACAGGAGATTTTTGTAAATAGTTGTTAATTGTTGCCACCTGATAAAACAGTGATGTATGTGGGATCCCAGGAAATTGATGGAGCTAGTGAACTGTTTTATGCTCCTGTAATGTTCTCCCGCAACCTTCAGTGAGGTCCTGATAACGTGGTCTTAGTGGGCTGTGGTGATCTTACTATTCAGCCTCATACTATTCACGCATGACATGGAAATTGAAGTCGATGGGTTTAAGTTCAACGTACCAACGTACTTTAGTAGTACCTGGACAGAAGTATGAGTTCATTATTGGCAGTAACACCATCAAATGTGTACTTCAGAAGATGAAAGCCGAAAAGAAATACTGGAAGGTCATTTCCTGCCAAAACCGTAACCCTGACTGTGAAGAGTTTCTTGAGATTTTGAGCTGTATTTTTTCATTGGTCTGGTCCTCAACAACCTTCTTAGCACAGCAAAGTGAAGCTTTGTCAAAGAGTTACTTTGCTTCCAAGGAGTGAGCACCTTGTCTGAGGAAAACTACCTGCTACACTAATATTTCCCCAGGAAGCAGTCATCGTTGAACCCACTACTTCACATTCAGTGCCCTGTAATGTTCTTGTTGGATGTGTAGTGACTCCTATGCGGGGTGATCGATGGGCACCGATTCTGAATCCTACCAAATCTCCAATAGCTGTTCAACATAACGCCAAGCTGGCTGATGTATCTCATTTGGCAGTGGAGGATGTTACAGTCTCGCAAGGTGTGTGCAAACCTCATCATGTTCCTGATGCAGCTTTCCCAAGCCCATTTCATCTGTTGACCCTGTGCAATTACTGCCTGAGTATGGTTTGGAGGACATTGATATGAAAGGGTGATTTCTCCAATTCATGGAAGGAGGACTCAACAACACTACACAATGCAGACTGGTGTCACTGGCCATGCTTCTAGACTAGACTAGACATTCAACAGAGACAAAGCGTACAAGACTGTCAGGGTAGGACCCTGACAAATATATTTATCTCCTTCAATTATAGGGTCATTGTTTTGGTATTAAGTTGTGCATAAGACAAGGAGAATGTGATTAATTTTTTTTTTTTTTGCTCACTCTCCATGTCTTATATACAATTTGGTGTCTGGTTGTTGTTTTTATCACACTATGCAACTTTTTAGATTGTTTTAGAGGATCCGCAATGTATAGTGGAGCATATAATAAATATGATAAACGTAATAATTCGTTTAATAACAGAATCATTAATATTGTATTGATGTGCACTGTATGCACACAATAAACTGAGAATAAACAATGGACACATCTGTAGTATTGGCTGCAGATGTCTTATTTGTTGGTGATTTTAATATCCATGTAATAAAGAAAATAAGAACAAAAATTATTTAAATAGATGCATTGGGATTTATTTACATTCTAAACTATTAGAGTTAGACAACACATGTGAGGTCACACTGATATTCTCAATTTAGGTCTTATATACTCTTTAGCAAAGGCTACAAAACCAACTCCTTTTTACAAGGATGGTACAACTATCATTTCTACCACTAAAGATCATTTCAACTCCTCAGTTTACCAGATAGCTTAGAAGAACTTGACGTTCCAACAGAAACAATCAACTCTCTTTTCATGCACTTTAGACACAGTTGCTTAGGGTGGTTCAGTAGTGCACAACACCACGAAATTTAAAAGCAAACATAAGTTCACAACACAACGGAAACAAGCCGCAACACAACGGAATCGCCACAACACAACGAAATAAAGCCACAACACAACGGAAACGAGCCGCAACACAACAGAAATAAAGCCACAACGGAAATACTTTCGGTGCTCAGTAAAGTTAAGAGTTCCTTGCCACTATTCTAAGAGTCCAGAGTCTTACAAAACCATGATTAGTTTTAAATATGTAAACATTGTTTTTCGACATGAAATATTAAAAATCACATTTGTGCTTCATAATACCTTCATATTTATTCCTGTGTGATTCGACGCGCTCTTTTTTTTCTCTTTTCCCTTCCACTTCCCTTCGATGGTGGGATGGTCAAGGGGTTGTGGGGATTCCCTAGGTGGAGTGTGCAGTTGCGGTACATGCCCGCAAAGGGCTGCCACCTGGTGGTGTATTCTGCAACTCCCACCCAACACTTGAGAGATGACCGCAGCTCCAGCTGCTGAGGTTTACAGTGCTGCTTGGTGGGCAGCCTCTGCCCTGCATGCAATGGCCACCCTGCAAGCCTAACAGGCCAAAGCATTCCTAATGTACGAGGTTAGTTCTGAGCCGGGGTTGATGTAGGAACTGTGCACAGTGACTGACCATGATGAAAGCCACAATGCTGGCCCTCATCCAGATGGATTTCTTTCTCGACGCTGCGATCTCCCGAGGGGTTCTTTTAGGCAATGCTGCCGAAGACTGTGCTTAGCAGTTCTCTATCTCTCGGTCCCAAGAGGGTGTGCAGATGGCAGTGTGCAACATTAGACCTTGTCATTCTCATCCCCCTCTTCTATCGCCAGCGGGCAGCTGCTTCGAGGATGCAACCAAGCCTTCTCACACATCCCCTGCCCAATTGTGGAACCACGTAAGTGTTGCACTGCACAGTCAGACTCCACTTCAGACTGCTATGCCGTCCAATTCAGGTCCCTGCGTTCCACCTCACTGTCCCACTGGTCCCAATTTTACTTTTATTTATTTGTCATTTTTATAGTTTCTGGGGGCCTGGCTATCACTCCCCAGCTGGCTTTCTTGCTGGCTCACTCGGACCATCACATTCAGTTATGCGAATCCAGTTCACCTCCGTGCTGGTCACCGATGCTCCTGTCTTATGGGTGGAAATTGCAGTCCTACTGGTGAAGGATGTGATAGAGTCTGTCCCTTCTGCCAATATGAAGACAGGGCTTCACAGCCCTTTTTTCATTGTACCTAAGAAAGGTGTTGGGTTACGGCCAATCTTGGTCCTGTGAGTGTTGAATCGGACTCCTGTTTAAAATGTTAATGCAGAAATACGCCTTAGGGGTGCATCTATCCCTGAAATTGATTTGCAGTGATCAACCTGAAGGACACATGCTTTCGATTCTTCCTCAAAACAGACCGTTCCTATGTTTTGCGTTAGATTTCAGTACAAAGTCCTCCCCTTCAGGCTGTCCCTCTCACCTCTCATATTTGCAAAGGTTGTGGAGGTGGCCCTTGTTCCCTGAGAGAACACTGCATTCACGGCTCTTATTGGCTCTTATTCCCTCAGTCACGAGTGCTCATACACATCAGCCAGATGGGGCTTTGGGTCAGCTGGGGCTTGACTCAGTCAACCAGACAGCATACTTCACAGAGGAACGTGTTCACCCGGTCTTGAACTGCTTGAATTCACTCAAGAGCAAGACAGCATCCCTACAGGAATTTTTTTCAAAGGTTCCTAGGGCATATGGCATCCGCAGCCACAGTAATGCTTCATATAGCAATAGCATATTCAGCCATAGCAATGCTTACAGACAAAGACTGAAACAAGCACACCCTGTCACCAAACAAATTAAACTCTGGACTCCAGACACTGATAACACCCTGCAGGACTGTTTTGCTCTGACAGACTGGGATGTGTTTAAAGCTGCAGCCACATTGGAGGACTCTTCCGTCAGCGTACAGGATTATGCTGAGTATGTGACTGGGTACATCAGCACTTGTGTCGATAACATCGTGGCCACCATACAAACCAGGAAATTTCCCAACCAGAAGCCCTGGATAAATATTCAAGTACGTCACATGCTGCGTGCCCGCTCTCTTGCATTTAGATCAGGCAATGAGACAGAGTACAAAGCTGTGAAGTATGGACTGAGGAAAGCCATCACAGCGGCCAAGAGGCAGTACAGAGAGAAGCTGGACAGTCTGCATGAAGTGTTTCGAGAGAGTGGTGCTGGCCCACATTCAGAGCAACATATCAGACACCATCGACCAGCTGCAGTATGCCTACCGGCCCAACAGGTCCACCTCGGATGCCATCGCTGCTGCCATCCACTATTCCCTCTCTCATCTGGAAAATAAGGACTCATATCTAAGGATACTCTTCACATACTACAGCTCCGCCTTCAACATGGTCATCCCCCACAAACTGTCCACACTCGGTCTGCACCCCACCCTCTGTGACTGGCTCCTAGATTTCCTGACTGGCAGGCCTCAGTCTGTCAGGATTGGTAATAGGACTTCAGCCCGCCTCATCACAAACATTGGCACTCCACAGGGCTGTGTACTGTGTACCCCATCCTCTACACCCTGTTCACCTACGACTGTGTCGCCTCCCACAAGGACATCATCCTGAACGGAGGTACAGAAGTGTGAAATGCAGGACTTCAAGGCTAAAGAACTCTTTCTTCCCCTCTGCAATCAGACTCCTAAACAGCTGATAGGAGTTACAATCATGGCCATAACTGTTTACTGTTTACATTTATTTTCATTCTTGCTCTTGCACTGCACTACCTCACTTTCTCTGCACTACCTCATTTTCTAATGCCCTGCCCAGAACTGTACAATACCACTTTATGGCCATCATTGCTCTTATTTTGTATTTTTGTATTTTGTATTTTTTGTATTTCTTGTTGTATTTTTTGTATTATTTATTATTTACTGTGACATTTATTGTGAACGGCAAATTCAGAATTTCATTGTACAGGGAAACATGCTTTCTGTCTGTGCATATAACAATAAACACTTTGAACTTTGAACTTGAACTTGATATGAGGCTGCTTCAGCACTGGCTTCATGGCCAAGTCCCAAGATAGATGTGGCACTCAATGGGGGACAATCATCCCAGCCTGTCACCAACCCTTCAAGCCACATGTCCGTGCATGTGTTGGTCTGTAAGGTCTATGTTCCCACTACCTGTCGCAACTCACCTGCTATCTCCTTCTATCGAGTCAGAAACATCTGAGGTCACTTAATGCCATTCACATTCCAGGCGTGCTCAATCATGCTGCCGACAATCTCTCACGATAGCCTGCGCTTCCAGGAGAATGGAGAATCCTCCGGCAGTCCAGCTGCTCTAGAGGCGCTTTGGAGGGGCACAGGTAGACCTTTTTGCCTCTCCAGACACGTTCCACTGCCAGTTGTTTTACCCCTTACTGAGGGGAACTTCGGCACGGATGCACTGGCCCACACGCAAGGATGCATTTCCACCAGTGAGCCTACTTGCAGAGACACTGTGCAAAGTCAGGTAGGACTTGGGTGATCTATCCCAGATGGTGGTAGACACCATCACTTCGGTGAGAGCCCTCTCTCCGAGGCACACTTACGCCCTGAAGTGGAGCCTATTCGTTGAGTGGGACAATTGTCATTCCGGCCGGTGTTGTCTCCTCCCTGACTACATCAGAGCCACCCCAGAGACATTCCATATGTTGTACTGCCCTAATTGGCCAGTCCAGTGTGTAATTTCCACATGATACCCCCCTAGGGGTAGAAAGGGCACCAATAGTCTCAGTGAGTGGGTCATGCAGAAGCCGTGTTCAGCCTTCTCCACGTAAGCCCTGTCCCATCTTCCGCTTCAGCAGGTGCAGTGGGATTAGGAGGCTTACGCAAGGCGCTGGAAGGGGCAGCAACTGTGGCGCTTTAAGGATCCCAATTCGTGTTGGTGCTTGATGTGACGTTGAAAGTCTCCGACTGAACGTCTCCGACTGAAAGGAAACGTCTTGGTTATGTATGTAGCCCTCATTCCCTGAAGGAGGGAATGGAGACATCACATCCTGTCACCACAGTTGCTGTACCACAGCTGAGTGGCCAGGTAACCAGCTCAGCTCTTCAGTGAAAACCTGAATGTGCATTGTATGTGCTTCCATTCGCATTCACTTTGCGGGGCATGCGATGCAAATCTCACTTGCCGATTTCCATTCCATTTAAGTTTACACTCAGGCAAGATCCCAATTTGTTGGTACGTCAACGTGACATCTCCGTTTTCTCTTTCAGGGAGTGAGGGTTACATGCGTTTCCAAGGCATTTTTTTACAAAGCTGTTTTATAGCTGTTTTGAACTTTCATATTTGATGATCTGTTCAAAGTTGTAAAGTACAACAGAACTTATTTTTAAAGCAGCTTTACAGCAGAATTGCACTCATTTAATCGTTATTTTCCTGCTCATCTCTGTAAAGTTGTTATAGAGGCAATCTGCTTAGTATGAAGAATATTTATATTTAAAAAAAAAAAAAGATGTGGCAGATGTTCACCCTGGGGTCTGTGGACCTTGGCTCTGGTCTGAGCTGGATTTGGCTGCATTTGTTTCTCTGCTGTCCGATCAGCAAGACAGCCATTAACCATCCCACAGACATTTCCCTGTTTGAGTCATAGTTTAAAGAAGTTATTTCAAATAAATTGTTTATACAGTCTTTTTTAATGCCTTCTGAGGGTTTGTTTGACTAGTGGAAAATTTGTACAATTTTATTTTTATTATTTTCAAAATAATATGAGTGTTATACAGTAAAATCATACATTTGAGAATAATGTGAATTTACTCCCTTTTGAGATTTATTCATGTGTATTCTATATGCCATGTGGTACTTTTTTTCCTTCTGTACTTTAGCTACTTTATAGCTAAAATAGACACATTGTAACATTGACACCTGTTTATTACAATGTTCCTGTTTATTACTGTAAAACTGCTTAGCACAATATACATTTTAGAAAGGTCTATATAAATAAATGTGACTGTTCTAACAGCAAGCATGCAGTCACAAGATATATTTAAATCAGAGAAACCATTGCAGAAATCTCACCTGGATCTCACCTGTGTGTGATTCACCTCTTATTCGCAGCAGAGCGATGACGTCTCAGATCATTATCTAGTCTCATGCGTGCTACATTTATCCAAGGCTGGAAAACCACCTGTCTGCCATAAATATGTTAGAACCATCACTTCTACCACTAAAAATTGCTTTATAAATAATCTTCCTGATAAGTTTCATCAACTTAGCAAACCAGACAGCTTAGAAGAACTCGATGTTGCAACAGAAACTATTGACGCTCTCTTTTCGAACACTCTAGACTCTGTCGCTCCTCTGCGCTTAAAAAAGATTAAGGATATTAGTCCAACGCCATGGTATAACGAGCACACTCGGGCCCTTAAGAGAGCAGCCAGAAAACTGGAGCGCAGCTGGAAGAATTCAAAACTAGAAGTTTTTCGGATTTCATGGAGAGAGAAAATGATGGAGTACAGAAAGGCTGTAAAAACCGCTAGATCTGCTTATTTTTCAAATCTTTTAGAAGAAAATAAACACAACCCTAAGTATTTATTTAATACATTGGCTAAATTAACAAGAAATACAGCCTCAACTTCTGATGTTTCCAAACAGCACAGCAGTAATGACTTTATGAACTTCTTTACCTGCAAGATTGACAACATTAGAGAGAAAATTATAGCCATGCAACTGTCTACTACAGTATCACATCAGACAGTGGGTTGTTGTATCCCTGAGGAAAAATTCCATTCATTCGCTGCTATAGGAAAGGAAGAATTGTCTAAACTTGTTAAATCATCAAAATCTACAACATGTATGTTAGACCCTATACCGACTAAGCTATTGAAAGAGATGCTTCCAGAGGTCATAGATCCTCTTCTTAAGATCATTAATTCATCTTTATCACTAGGTTAGGTACCGAAAAATTTTAAGCAGGCTATTATCAAACCTCTTATTAAAAAACCACAACTTGATCCTGGTGAATTAGTCAATTACAGACCGATTTCCAATCTACCTTTTCTGTCAAAAATACTAGAAAAGGCAGTATCATCTCAGCTTAGTTCCTACTTGGAAAGAAATGGTATTTGTGAGGATTTCCAGTCAGGATTTAGACCGTACCATAGTACTGAGACTGCTCTCATTAGAGTTACAAATGATTTGCTCTTATCATTAGATCATGGTTGTATCTCTCTATTAGTGTTACTAGACCTCAGTGCTGCTTTTGACACAATCGACCACAATATTCTTTTGAATAGACTAGAAAATTATGCTGGAATTAGTGGAATTGCATTGGCATGGTTCAAATCATACTTATCTGACCGTTATCAGTTTGTAGTAGTAAACGAAGAGATGTCATTTCGATCACAAGTTAAATATGGAGTACCACAAGGCTCAGTTCTCGGACCGTTGCTTTTCACTCTGTACATGCTACCCTTGGGAGATGTCATTAGGAAGCATGGCATTAGCTTTCACTGTTACGCTGATGATACTCAGCTCTATATTTCCTCGCGCCCTGACGAAACCTACTAATTCTCAAAATTAACAGAATGCGTAGCTGATATAAAAAATTGGATGACTAGTAATTTCCTACTACTAAATTCAGAAAAAACAGAGATTCTAATTATTGGACCAAAAACTTCAGCACATAAAAACCTAGAATACTGTCTAACACTTGATGGCTGCTCTGTTAAGTCGTCTTCGTCAGTTAGGAACCTGGGTGTGCTCTTTGATACCAATCTTTCATTTGAAAGCCACATTTCTAGCATATGTAAAACCGCATTCTTCCATCTTAAAAATATATCTAAATTGCGACATATGCTCTCAATGACAAATGCGGAACAGCTAGTTCATGCGTTTATGACCTCGAGACTAGATTACTGTAACGCTCCATTGGGTGGTTGCCCTGCTCGCGTGATAAATAAATTACAGCTGGTCCAAAACGCAGCAGCTAGAGTCCTTACTAGAACCAGGAAATATGAACATATTAGCCCGGTTCTGTCAAAACTGCACTGGCTCCCTATTAAACATCGTATAGATTTTAAAATCTTGCTAATTACTTACAAAGCACTAAATGGCTTAGCTCCCCAGTACCTGAGTGAGCTCTTAATGCATTATAGTCCTTCGCGTCTATTACGATCTCAGAATTCTGGCCAGTTGTTAATACCTAGAATATCAAAATCAACCGCAGGCGGTAGATCCTTTTCCTATTTGGCACCTAAACTCTGGAACAACCTTCCTAGCATTGTTCGGGAAGCAGACACACTCTGTCAGTTTAAATCTAGACTAAAAACGCATCTATTTAACCTGGCGTACACATGACGCACTATAAACTTTTGTCTTCATATCCGTTAAAGGATTGTTAGGCTGCATAGATCAGGTCAGCCGGAACCGGGAACACTTCCTGTAACACCAGATGTACTCGGTACGTCAGAAGAAGAATGGCGTCTACGCTAATTTTTTGTCTCTCTGCTTATCCCGAGGTTTACCAATTAACGTGATTGGCTGGATCTGGGCCGTGTCCGGGTCGGACGGGGAACCTGTGCCTGTGTGCGGCAGCAATGTGGCCCTGTGGTGTCGGCGGAGACTGTGTTAACTAGCTCATCCTTTGTTAAGACCTTACCGACTCATCAGCCAGTGGCACATATCCCAACAAACCGTCCCATACCGGCGTGATCAAAAAGATCTTAAACTAGATTAAATATTTTGACTGTTGCGATTCCAAATCGGTTTAATGACCTGTAACTCTGCCTGAGTATCGGACAAGTGTTCACTGTTGGCCAGAGGAGAACTGGCCCCCCGACTAAGCCTGGTTTCTCCCGAGGTTTTTTTCTCCATTTGTTGGAGTTTTGGTTCCTTGCCGCTGTTGCCTTTGGCTTGCTTAAGTTGGGGACACTTGCTTGATATTCAGCAGTGTTTTTGATATGCCTGCATTGGCGCCGTTGTATACAAACTGAGCTGAGCCGGACGATTACGTCACTGTTTTCTGCAGTGCTGATATACCTAAATTAAGTAGACTAATAACTACTGATATTTGCAATGGAATGAATCAATAATATATAGAATAAGCTGCACAATGACACCATTTTCTTATTAATGTAAAGCTGCTTTGCCACAATTTGCATTGTAAAAAGCGCTATATAAATAAAGATGACTTGACTTGACTTATTCCACCAACACCGATTAAATGAGTCTGAAAGTTTTTGTCCAGGCAGCCAAGTGCTGACATCCAGAAATAAGAACCTGTAAAACAATATTTGAAAATGGGAATCCAGATGCTAAATTGCTTGTATTATGTATTGTTATGTGAATCTAGATAAATGAGTTGGAGAGAGCAGTTTCGGCAGCACACACATACCTCCAGCGAAACCCTGAGGACCTCCTGCTATCTAGGAGTCTCAACTACTATAAAAGCCTGGTTGAAATGGAGGAATACCTCATAGACCATGAGGAGCAGCCCTATGAGGTATTTATTAACTCGTGTTTTCTTTTTTAACCTCACTTGGTAAAATCACTCTACCAAAATAACTAAATATGAATTCATATCCATTCTTTTCTCCTCTCAGGCTTTATTCCTGAAGGCTGTGAAGCTGTATAATTCTGGAGATTTTAGCAACAGTGCTCGAGACATGGAGCTGGCAGCTGCTGAGTATTTTAAAACGTACAACATGTGTTTGTCGTCCTGTGAGGGGTCATATGATGTGCAGGAGTTCAAAGACTTTTACCCTACCTTAGCCGGTCAGTGATGTCATGAGGCATTATCAGATTTGGTTCAAATAGCTGTGAATATAAAAACCTACCCTAATGAAAATAGGCCTAGTGCACAAGTAACTCATTTTGGTTTATCTGAGAATTACAGCATGATCTGACATATGAAGTCTATTACCATCATTGGTTGTTGAAGATTATTTTTTTTTTGTTTTTTATTTTTTGTATCGGGATTAATGCAGGATTCTCACTCTCTTATTTTCCTTCTCCTAGATTTCTATTTTGAAGTAATGAAGTGTAAAGTAAAGTGTGAGGAGAATTTGATACCAAATGTTGGTGGGTACTTTGTGGAGAAATTTGTTGCCACCATGTACCACTACATGCAGTTTGCTTATTACAAATGTAAGTAACTTAAAAACACAGCACTGTTCAATGTTGTAATACATCAACCAACAATACACAAAATAAATATTACGATCTGCCCCATATTTCATATCAGTATGCAGATTTCTGAATATTATTCAAGGGGATATGAAAGTCTCTCAGGAACACACTTTCCAATACTTTGAAACATCTACAAGTATTAGTACGATACACTGTAGGTCCAAGAATGGTCCATCATTCAAAACTGGTAAGGCATGATATGAGATAGCAGGTGATTTGTGATCCATTACTGATGTTTTTGGTGTTGCATCCTGAAGTCCAACCCTCATGCTCATTAAAAGTGGAGCGCACTATTTTACTACAGCACCCACCAGTGCTGAATCGGCTCCTCCTCCCATTGTGTTGTTTGATTCTGAAAATGTATCATATCGGTTGCTGATACTGTATATGAAGCTTTTTGAATTTGCATAGGAATTGAGGATTGGATTTCTATCTGTTTTATGAAGGCACATTTATGTGTAAATGGAATGTTCAAACTGTATCAATCAGATAGCGGCCCAGTCACTACAAGATAGCAGTCCAATCACAAGCCCCAATATATTTTTTCATCGGTAAAAGATTTTCATTAGAATTATCACAATTTGCTTTTGTTCTCCTTTTAGTAAATGATGTGCATAATGCAGCGCTGTGTGCAGCGAGCTATATGCTGTTTGATGCACATGATCAAGTGATGCAGCAGAACATCGCCTACTATAGATACTACAGACAACAGTGGGGACTGCATGATGAGCATTTCAAACCACGACCAGTAAGTACAGACACACAAGCATATTGTGAATTTATCAATATTACAAATATGTAGTAAGGGTAATGTTTCTGATGCTCAACATTTTATTCAAATCAAAAATAACAATAATTTCCCCATCACAGCACTGTATTGGCAGATTCATTTTGTTTGTTCAATTGGCTTCTTTTAACTCAAACCCAGGAACAAATCCAGAAACAACATAAACTAGTGGTAAAAGGTATCTATTAACTCTGCTAGTCATTCTGAAGTGACCTGATACCAAACATTTATTTAAAAATATTTTGTTCTGGATGTGTTTGTAGTGTTACTGTTTTAAACTTTTTGTTTTTATGTCCACACAGGAAGCTCTTAGATATTACAATTTAACTACCAAACTGAGGGAACTGCTGGAGTTTGCACAGAATTATTTACACACAGATGATGAGGTAAACCCCATTGTGTCATATCTGCATTGGTTTCTAAAGCAATAGGTGCTTTCACACTGGGTAGTTATAGGAACTAGGCACCATGGCAGTCCCCCAAGAAATGAATTTCCCCTAGGCCCATTTTCCTGGTGCCATTCGCACCACAAGTTGGAACCCCGAAGTGACATAAGCGTCACTTAGATCCTGCCACACTGGTTTTTGTGTGATACTTTTTTTTTGATAATTCGGCCGACTTTTATTTTGATACTCTTGACAACAACACTACCGCTTGTTTCTGATGTGTTTATATTATGTTTAAGTTATGTTATGTTTTAAAAAAATAGCGATGCAAAAGGTTAACACTTTCTATGAAGCCTGTATTTATTATGCATTTATAATAATAATAATAATAATAATAATAATAAACTTTATTTTATATAGCACCTTTATAAGTAGCACCTCAAAGCACTTTACAAGGTCATACAAATAAAATAGATTGAAATAAAAAAATATAGAAACATTTCAAAACAAATTTAAAAGACAAAAAAACAACAGATTATTCGGTGGGTAATAAGGGTATTCTTAATGCATTATCACACATGCATAATGCACCTTATAATATTGTATCATTATATAAATAATCATAACAACATGTAAAATATAATACTTGCCTATTTGTGGTTATAACTTATACAATACATTATACCAGATGAAACCTGCATTTATAATGCATCATAAAGGTATTTTTAATGCATCATAATACACGCATAATGCCTTATAAACAACCTTATGATGTGTTGTCATCTTACGAATAATCGTGACAGTAATGAACAGTAATAATATATACCTATTTGTCATTATAACTATTAAGAGTGTGATTTATTACACACAATGAACATAACTTTATCCACTTAAATTATCTTCGGCATCCGTCCGTCTTCGAGAGACGATGGTGCAGCTTCTGGTTTGGGTGTCCTATCTGCACCTTCGCGAGTGGCTGAAGAGTCCGACCCTCGAGTGACAGTCTCTATTGCAGTTGCTGCAGGTGAAAGCTGATGCTTGCTGAGGCTGTTTTTGTTTTGCCTTTGCAGCAAGGTTTGTGTTTCTCGCCTCCCCAGCTTTCTGAGCACCCTATTTGACAGCAAGACGCCAGGCGGAGCGGTCGTCAGCACAGCTCTCCCAGTTGTTTATGTTGATGTTGGCCGTCTTGTCCTTTTTGCTGATGTCTTTGTAATGCAGACGTGACTGTCCAGTCATCCTTGGGCAATCCGGCCATTCACTTCAGTATCAACAGAGAGCGAGTTGGAGATGGTGGACCCAAGATATGTGTAATTCTCAACAACTTCCAGATTGTACCCATCGATCTCAATGGTGGGAGGGGAGTCTGCATCCTGCACCATTACATTTGTCTTCTTCAGACTGATGGTCAGTCCGAACTCCTTGCAGGCATGGGAGAGGTGACATACCAGCTGCTGCAGTCCATCTTCCGTGTGTGATGATGCAAAGCTGCATCGTCAGCGAAGAGCGATTCATGGATGACAACCTCTGTGACTTTAGTCTTTGCACGTAAACGAGTGATGTTGAACAGCTTGCCATCAGCATTCCTTTACTCCGCTGCTGACTGGCTATGCCTCCGATGTTGCACCGTTGAAGCACACTGTGCTGTACATGTTCTCATGGAATGATGTGATGATGGCGAGCAGTCGTGCAGGGGCAGCCAATTTTCTGCTGAAGCCTGAAGAGTCCGCTCCGGCTGACCAGGTCAAATGCTTTGGTCAGGTCTATGAAGGCAATGTAGAGGGGCATCTGTCATAGTGAGAAGATCATGTCTACAGTTGACCGGCTGGCTCGGAAACCACACTGGGACTCGCGGGAGGCTAGGGTCTGCAAGCGCGGACCTTTCCAACGATGCTAAGGAGGGAGATACCCCAGTAGTTGTTGCAGTCACTACGGTCTCCTTTCCAATTCACCAATTTCTTCATGGACAAGACATCTTCCATCAGCACCCAGTTCACAGCACCACTCACAGGAACTCAGGCCAGCCACATCCACAAATTTTCTCTCCTCCTTCTCTCTTCTCTCGGAGGCAGTATCTAAGTATCTAAACTTCTCCTCTCCAGTCATCCAACCACCTGCCCCCTAGACCCCATCCCCTCACACCTTCTACAAGCCATCTCTCCCACTCTTTTACCATTTACATTTACATTACATTTAGTCATTTAGCAGACGCTTTTATCCAAAGCGACTTACAAGTGAGGAAAACAAACAAGCGATTCTTCATGAATTGGCAAATAACACAGGAAGTACTGGTTTACATGGATACAACAGATGTAGGCCTGGTGCCAGATGCTCTGCTACATCCAGCTGCTGTGGGTGATAGAGAATCTCAACAAGGTTTTCCCAATCGGGAACTCTCTGGAGAATATAAGTGCAACAGTTAGGGCTATAGAATCTAGTGAAAATAATGGGTGTTGCTCAGCCTGCAGCTCTACAATTATCTGTCAGCGAAGCATCACATGCCAACGCCCTAGAGGATGCCATACTTCTAGTAAGAGTGAACTCGCAACCTAAGCAGCCAAGGCACGTGCTTGATATGCCCAGGCGATGGTGTCCACTATCCAGTGGGCCATCCTCTGTCTGGAGACTTTGCCTTCTGCAGGCCTTCATAACAGACAAAAAAGCTTCTCTGAGGTCCAGAAGCTTTGATTTTATTTTTTTTTTTCCACATACAGGTGCAGACCCCCGACGGAACAAAACTAGGCCTGGGTCTGCCTCCTCCAGAGGCAGTGCTTGCAGGTTCACCACCTGGTTCCTGAAAGGAGTGGTGGGAACCTTGGCCACATAGCCAGGTCGGCGTCTCAATACCACGTGGATCCGAACTCTAGGAACGATTCGTCAACTGAAAATGCCTGTAGGTCCCCTACCCTCTTGATCAGTGGTCTCAAACTGCTGGCCCGCTGGCCATTTACGGCCACCCCTCCCCCTCCACCCAGCCCACAACTGATGTCAAAAATAAAGCATAATTCAGCCTGTTAAATTATTATTATTATTATCTAGTTGTCTCATACCGTATTCCATTTTCAAAAGAATGACATGATTCTATTAAAAAAAAGAGTGCAAATGAAATGTTTCTTTCCAAACCGAAAAGGAGGAACACAGACAGTTTCAAGAAAGATGGACATTGCTGTATTTTTTTCATGAAGTTTAATGGAAACGCTATCTGTCTGATTTGCCATGAAAAAGACGCCATTCAAAAGGAATATAATCTCAAGCGTCACTACTCTCTTTATTGGCAAACACGGTGGCAGAGTGGATGAGCGAGTTGTCAAGTGACATTTATGATCAGTTATGTAGCAAATCTAGAGTTTTCACTGCATACTCTGTGGCGCTTGACGAAAGCACAGACATAACCAACAGTGCTCAGCCAGCAATTTTCATCTGGGGTATTAATGACTAATTTGAAGTTATGGAAGAGTTGCAGAGTTTGTGTCCAATGCACGTCCTTACCACAGCCAAAGATATATTTCAGCAGCTGTGTGACGCAATTGAGCATGCTTGTTTGTCGTGGAACAGGATGGCCGGCATTACCACCGATAGCGCCCCGTCTATGACAGGCAAAATTATGGTAGCACTGGTACAAAGAAAGTTAGAAGAGGAAAATGCAGATCCGGCAGTTGTTCTGCACTGCATTATACACCAACAGGCACTATGCAGCAAATGCTTGAAATATGAACATGTCATGTCTGTTGTCCTGAATTGTATCAATTTCATCAGGTCGAGAAGTTTACAACATCACCAGTTTTGGGCCTTTTTAGAAGAAATTAAGTCAACATATCGTGATGTACTTTATTTTACTGAGGTGCGCTGAGATTGTGGAAAACTCAGCTTTCTGCAAAAACCTCAGTCATTTCCCAACATGCAGATCTCTTGTGGAAGAGGGTACAGAATTCAGTGGTGATGAATATGCTTGTTATTAAAAACCTAATCCAGTAATTTTATCAGCGTTTTCATGACTTCAGGGCACACTGACACTTTCCAGCTGTTTGCAGACCCCTTCTCAGCTGATGTGGCGAGTGTCCTATGTTTGTTGCAGATATAAATGATTGATTTGCAGTGCAACAATGAGCTAAAAACTAAATTCAGAGAGGCACAGGGACAAGCTGACAAGACTGGACAGTTTTTGAGAAAATTACCTCCATGCTACCCAGAGCTTTCCAAAGTGTTCAGTCAGGTAATGTGCCTTTTTGGAAGTCAACTATGAACTTCAATAAATGCAAGTACAGGTCCAAGCTTAGTGATGACCATTTTGAAGCTGTACTCAGAGTTTCAACTGTGACCTCCATCAAGGCAAACGTGGCTCAGTTGTGTGAGCAGAAGCGCTGCCAGGTGTCTGGCAAGAAATATAATATTGTACAAACATATTCAGGGATTGCATTTGTTCAGTGCTATGTTGATAGTTCAGTACAAGGTTTTGATATTGTTTAAGCTAAAATAAAGTATGGGAAATATATTTGCACTAACTGTTAAAAACTAATACTGTATATATAACGATCTTGTCAGCTATAAAAACGATTTCTGTGTGTGAGGTTCCTTTTCTATGTGCGTTTCTCAAAAATGCATTTGTCATGAATGCTTAAGTATGCGCTGAGGTGTTAATCACTCATCACTGTAACCTCAATACGTCAAAACATTATACCAAAAACTTTTGGTATGTTATTTACCTGATCAATAGATGATTAAAGTTCATTTTAATCCATGCTGATGGCGTTTGCTGAAACATTGGGCAAAAATAGAGCTGCTGAGTCTAATGTGGAAGCAATGGTGTAGAATCCAATTGCACGTAGAAGAAAGGATTTAGAGAGTACTTTGAAAAAGGGAGATAACGTTGTCGTTAAGACCTCTACCCAAAGATAGAGGAACAGCTGTTGTTCTTGTTGTTGTTGTTTTGGAGTTGTTGATCTGGCTGTGGCAGAACAGAAATTTGACCCAACAAAAGATTCTCTGCCAGGACCTCCTCCAGGGGAAGAGCAGCCCCGCCCATCTCCAGGTCGCCTGTCCCAGGAGGAATGTTTCATCAATCGCTTTCAACAGTGACTGAGAGGGGTGGTGTAATCTTCCAGCCGGGGACACAGTAGAGCAGGCTGTGCCGGAGGTTTTTTTTTTTTTTATTTGTAGGGGGCTGACGCCCTTTGGTGACAAGCAGATTGAGGGGCAGCCCACGAGGGACATTGCTCTTGTCAGGCAAGCTCTTGATTGTCTCAGTCTGCTACTGCTGGGCACAGTCCTCAACAGTGTAGCCAAAAATGCCACCTTGTGAGATGGGAGCAACAAGAAAGCATACCTTGACGAACTCTCACACCTCTGTAAGGTAAAACTAGCAGTTGTTTCTGGACCACCAAGGGTGGACTTTGTCTAGCCGACGGCCTGCGCCATGACTTCAATCACGGTCAGTCAACATGTGCAGAGGAGTCCCCCTCATTACTTCAGAGAGGAGTAGTCCTACAACAGGTGTCCAGGCATACTGTTGTATACACAGATGCCTCTGCTACCAGTTGGGGTGCCACGTATAATGGGGATGCTGTGACAGGGGTTTGGATGGGCCTCCAGCTGCAATGGCACATCAACTGCCTCGAGTTGCTAGCAGTACCTCTTGCAGTAAGCCGCTAAAGGGCAAAGATGTATTGGTCCATACCAACAACACTGAGACTGGCAATGTGCAACCCCGGCTCAGAACTTCTCTCATGCATCAAGAGTGCCTTGGCCTCACTTGTAGGGCAGAGGCAGCCTGCCAGCGGCACTGCCACCCTACAGTCGAGGGTAGTGAGGGTGGAAAAAACATTTTAAGCAGATTTTGGCACCAATATTGCTCCATACTGCCAAGCTTTCCATTCACCTCTGGGAAAACATTCATCGGTCACAACTTGACGTTGAACTTGACCAACTGAAAGGGAACAATACATTCATAATGCAAATCATGTAATATTACAAGGTTTTTACCAAGTCTAATACCTATACAAAAGGTTTCACCAAATCTAATAACTATACAACATAATGATCACATTATAAAGCTTTTTAGATGTTTGAAAGAAGACTTTATTTTCTATCATTGTTACATACCTCGATAATTAGAAGTTAATTGTGTTGGAATGTTAGACACAACAAAAGTCGTTGCAGGTGTGTGTGATGGCAGTACCGGGATGGCAAAAGAAAGTTGCAAAGTTTTAATTTCGTTAATTATGATAAAGTGAAGTAATAAAGTAAACTAGTAAACTAGTAGAATTTACAATATGTACAACTTAACATGAATAAACAAAATCACAGACAATGTGGAGGAGAGGAAGGAGCAAAAGAGAGTGGTGCTTAAATAAGAGAACTGAACATAATCAAAAACCCTCTAACTAAAGTTAAAGAACTAAACTAAGTAACAACAAAAGAGGTAGAAAGAAACATCTTCAGCGCACAAGATGCTATAACTAAACTATACTACCTATAAACAAAACATACATAATTAGCACCACTCCTTGCACTAGTGTGTCTAATACATCGAATTGGCTACTTGTGTAAATGTAGGTTGCGACCTGCTTACCTGACTCACGACCTCTCCCACCAGGCTATATAGTTTGAACTGGGACTTGGGATGAAAATTTCATGAAACAACGGTCATAACCACTTAGCGTTTCTAATCGAACATGTATCAGTCCTATGAACACCAGCAAACATAAACACGACCAGCAAACAAACAAAAACTGATCCAACCGCCAGATAATAAAAACAGTGAGAACCAAACCAGAACAGTATCAGTCTCTCAGACTGGTCTCTCGAACGAGAGAACTGTCCTCACAGAGCGTGCTTTCCTCTCTCAACCCAGAGTCTGTGTTCCGACCTCTGTCGCCACTGACATTTTGTGCCATTCATAAACCGCTCCGTAATCAGCGATTGGTGGCGTGATCCATGACGTCAGCCTTACGACAGCAGATTGTCAGGCGGGTCCTCCAATTGAACGTGACACCTGAAACAGATGGCACACAATACACAGACACGCACACATATGCAGCAACATATGTTAGAAAAGTAAAAAAAAACACAATTACATAGAGCAGCGTACGTAACAGTTATTTCACAAGATGATGCAACCCATTTTAAGGCATTATGCGTGTATAACAATACATTAAGCATAACCCTTATGATGCATTATAAATTCAGGCTTCATCGAAAGTGTTACCCAAAAGTCTACCAAAGCAGTCAAACTGAAAAGGATTTCCAGAAATAAAATTTGAATAGAATTTCAAACCAAATAGGAATGTAGCTTGATTTAATTACGCTCAGATTTCATGTGATGAAATCTTCCAGTAACAGTGTATTACAACACAGGCAACTAAACAAAAAATACACAAAATTGTTTTATTATAGTTTTCTCATTGTCATGTTGTATATATGACAGCTTGGTGCTCTATGTCGTGTACTATGTCAACTATATTTTTATCTACTTTATCAAGTGTTTCCAGACTTCTTTTCACACTTTCGGATATAATTGTTTCACATAATCTAAGCATAGGCAATAATGCTGGGCATTACTGCTGAAGCTGAAGAGTGACTGGAAACCAAACACATTCTATATGAGATTAATCTAAAGCACTACTAAAGCACAAAGACTTTACAACATTATATTACTACTCCATTATTGTTCTCAATATAATTGTATTATTTTAATGCTTATAATAATGATTGGTTGTACACATCTTGCACTTGACTTAATTTTCAAAGTAATTCCAGGCATTAATGTGCACTTTCCAAACCAAACCAAGCCATTACTGGCGAATGCATTTTAGAGTGTTTAGCCACCAGATGCACGGGATTCCTCAGGTCTTTAGGAGTTCTCCACACCCAACCAATCCCTTCCTAGTAACTATGGGACTTGCAGGTCTTTCATGAGACTGATTACCACGTGCATGGTACAGTTAGCAGTTAACTTAAATGCCTGTTGCCATCATGTATACCACTGCCACATGACCATTATGTTAGTCTCTCCAGCGTGTCCAAGGTCTTCCCCAGGGCCTTCTCCCGGTGGGACATGCCCGGAATACCTCCCTGGGGAGGCATCCGAAACAGATCTATTTTGAGCTCCTCCCGAGTGACCGAGCTCCTCACTCTATCTCTAAGGGAGCGCCCTGCCACCCTGCGGCGAAAGCTCATTTCGGCCACCTGTATCCGGGATCTCATTCTTTCGGTCATGACCCAAAGCTCATGACCATAGGTGAGAGTTCGAACGGTTTGCCAGAGTTTCTTCAGGGCCGACCGATAATCCTTCTCCATGGTCTCACCGAACTCCTCCCAGACCCGAGTTTTTGCCTCCACAACTACCCGGGCTGCAGTCCGCTTAGCCTGCCGGTACCCATCAGCTGCCTCAGGAGTCCCCTGAGCCAACCAGGCTCGATAGGCCTCCTTCTTCAGCTTGACGGCATCCCTTACATCCGGTGTCCACCACCGGGTTCGGGGATTGCCGCCACGACAGGCACCGGAGACTTTATGGCCACAGCTCCGAGTGGCCGCGTCGACAATGGAGGTAGAGAACATGGTCCACTCAGACTCAATGTCTCCAGCCTCCCTCGGTATCTGGTTGAAGCTCTGCCAGAGGTGTGAGTTGAAGATCTTTCTGACAGGGGACTCGGCCAAATGTTCCCAGCAGACCCTCATAGTACGTTTGCGTCTGCCGAGTCTGTCCAGCTTCCTTCCCTGCCATCTGATCCAACTCACCACAAGGTGGTGATCAGTTGACAGCTCCGCCCCCTCTTCACCCGAGTGTCCAAGACATACAGCCGGAGGTCAGATGAAACAAATACAAAGTTGATCATCGACCTCCGCCCTAGGGTGTCCTGGTGCCACATGTAATGGTGGACACCCTTATGCTTGAACATGGTGTTCGTTATGGACAAACTGTGACTAGCACAGAAGTCCAATAACAGAACACCGCTCTGGTTCAGATCAGGGGGGACGTTCCGCCCAATCACGCCCCTCCACGTAGCACTGTTGCTGCCCACGTGAGCGTTGAAGTCCCCCAGTAGAACGACAGAATCCCCATTCAGAGCACTTTCCAGCACCCCTCACAGAGACTCCAAGAAGGCCGGGTACTCTGCACTTGTCATTCGGCCCGTAAGCACAAACAACAGTGAGAGCCCTATCCCCGACCCGAAGGAGCAGTGAAGCGACCCTCTCATTCACCGGGGTAAACTCCAACACATGGCGGCTGAGCTGGGGGGCTATGAGAAAGCCCACACCAGCCCGCCGTCTTCCACCGCAGGCAACTCCAGAGTAGCGGAGAGTCCAGTCTCTCTCAAGGAGTTGGGTTACAGGGCCCAAGCTGTGGGTGGAGGTGAGCCCGACTATCTCTAGTCGGTATCTCTCGACCTCCCGCACAAGCTCAGGCTCCTTCCCTGCCAGCGAGATGACGTTCCATGTCCCTAGAGCCAGATTCCGTGTCCGGGGATTGGGTTGCCGAGGCCCCTGCCTTCGGCCGCTGCCCAATCCACAATGCACCGGCCCCATATGGTTCCTCCCGCAGGTGGTGGGCCCACGGGAGGTCGGCCCCACGTCGCTCATTCGAGCTGAGCCTGGCCGGACCCCGTGGGGAAAGACCCGGCCACCAGGCGCTTGCCTACGAGCCACAACCCCAGGCCTGGCTCCAGGGTGGGGCCCCGAAGGCGCCATACTGGGCGACGTAACGGCCTTTGTTTTTATTAAATCCATGAGGGGGTTTGAACTGCTCTTTGTCTGGCCCATCACCTAGGACCTGTTTGCCTTGGGAAACCCTACCAGGGGCATATTGCCCCCGACAACATAGCTCTTAGGATCATTCGGGCACTCAAACCCCTCCACCACGATAAGGTGGCAGTTCACTGGAGGAGATTAAGTTTATGAAGATAATTTCAACATTTACTAATACATTAAAATTAAGAGTTTAAAATTAAAATTATTTATTAACATTAGTGTAATGAATCGTCTCTCGGATTGGGATCCATAAGCAGGCTTTTATTTATAAACAGAAAGGTCAAACAAGCAAGGGTCAAATACCAGCAAACAGGAATGGCAGAGAACAGGTTGAATCATAGTCGTTGAGCAGGCATATGTCAAGGCAGGCAGATATCAATCATAAAATCCAATAAACAGACAAAAAAAAAAACAAAGGGGCAGTCGTACACAGTAATCCAACAGTTTGTTAACAGGTGGGCAGACACAGGAATAAATGTTCAGAAATGCACCAAACTGGAAACCTCGCAAAGTCTGTCAGGATGAGAGTCTCTTAAATAGGGCCGCTAAGGGGTTGGAGCTGGTGCAGCAATCAGTACCAAGGTACGGGGATTATGGGAATTGTAGTGAAATGTGAATGAAGTATGAGTGTAAGTGTGTGTGTCTGTGTTAGTATTTGGGTGAGGGCGCCCTCCGATGGTCCGAGGAGGGAATCACGGAGTTCAACTCTGTGACAATTAGTTAATGCACTGGAAAGTAACATGAACAAACTATGAAAAGCTGTATTTTTATTAACTAACGTTAACAAAGAATAACAAACACAGTAACAAATGTATTGGCCATGGTTAAGGTAATGATGAAATAGGATTAGAGACATACAACAGAACATTGTCAGCATATAACAAGATTTTGTGTTCTATACCATCTCGGGTGATGCCTTTATAAACAGAAGACTGGTGTAGTAATATGGCCAATGGTATAAATAACAAATAACATCGCGAAATATCGCAAATAACAAGTGTGAAAGCGGACATCCCTGCCTCGTACCTCTATATAAAGAAAAATATCATAAAAAAAATGTTTGTGCAAACCAAGGCTACCAGAGCAGAAAACAAAAGTCTGATCCAAGAGATCAAATGTTTAGGGAAACCAAATTTTATTAAGGAAAAGTTATTCCCACTCTATCAAACGCTTTTTCTGCTTCAAGAGAAACAAGAACTTCTCCGATTTCCAAGTGTGAGGGTCTGTACATTGTTGTATGACAGCGTCGCAGGTTGTTAAAAGGATTGTGCCCTTGACTAAACCCTGTTTGAGCACTGTGAATTATTGTGGGTAAAATTCAATGCAAGGGCCCTAGCTAATATCTTAACTTTTAATAGTGAAATTGGTCTATACAATTCACACAGAAAGGGGTTGTGGTTTTCTTTGAGTAAGAGCGAAATTGATGCCTGTGCTGTATTGTATACAAGCCTTATATATATATATATATATATATATATATATATATATATATATATATATATATATATATATATATATATATATAAAAATTTATTCAGTGGGAAAACCATCAGACCTAGGCACCTTACTGCTGTGCATAGCCATAAAATATTCCACAACTTCCTGTTGCCAAATTTCAAGCAAATCTTGACATCAGGTAAGTTTAGCTTTGCAAAAAAAGGAGTCAAGGAGAGCAGTATCATTAAAATATTCTGGGGTATATAAAGATGAGTAATATTACACAAAACTACTTTTTATATAAAATACTACCACTATATAAAGTATAGCCTGAGGGGGACTGAATGAGTAATCATTTTGGATATATTAGATTGGTGTGCTTGATAGGCCAATCACTTATCACTTCATCACCAAATTCATAAAATTTATAGTGGATCTTTTTATCTTTTCTTCTTGAGAGCTAGTCAGTATGTTAAGTTCTGTCTGAAGCCGCAGCCTTTCTTTATTTAAGATAGGACTGGATTACATAGCATATTGCTCATCCAGCTTACTTATTGCTTCCGAAAGGATTTTGAAGTTCGAAATCTTCTTTCTGTTGTAAGAGGAAAAATAAATAATTTTTCTACCCAGAAAGGCTTTAAATGTTTCCCACAGTATAGGTCTCAAAATAGTAAGTGCATCATTTATCTCTAAAAAAAAAATCCAATCTTTAAAGACGTTTTATAAATTAAAAGGGAGTTCAACCTCCAGAGCTTAAAAATTGGTGCAGATTCATGAACGCACCTAAATGACACCTTTCCAACTGAAAACCGAAGACATTTAATGCCATCTTGCTATTCATTTATGTGTTTAGTCTATAGGTTTACATTTGAATGTGTACGTGCACAGACGCTTAGTCTTTTTTATAAAGTGACATTGCCAAATTACTTGTCTGGTCTGCATAATACAAAAAAGTTAGTCGTGTCCACGGATCTATTCGAATTAGAATAACTGTGTCCAGTCACTACAACACCCAATTTATGTAAGGCAATGATATTTATCTTTCACCAGGCAATAAATTTAATTTTGTTATATACAATGTCATTGTAAAAAAAAAAATAATAATAATTGAAATTTAAGGTTATCCAGGTACTTGTTGCCTACTCTTTAATGAGTACTGTGAAAACAGACATACTGTGTTTGTCACATACTGTTTTTCACCTACTATATAGTATGGATTATATATAGTATTATTATTATTATATTGTAGGGAAGTATGTGATTTCGCTAGCCAACTACGGTTGCAAGTTCCATTGAATTGTTTTGGTAACGACGGAACTTGCGACCTTAGTTGGCTTTGGGAAACGCACTGCTGGACAGCATGGAAAACACCCCCCCCCCCCCCCCAATATATTTATTAGCATTTGTTAGAACAGTAAACAATACAAAGAATACATGAATAATAAAAAATTAAAATAATAAAAAAAACACCTTACAGGAAACCTAAAACAATACTAAAACATAAAATGAAAACAGACAGGCAGACAGGCAACCGGACAGCATACGGCTGTGAGGTGTGTATTTATGGTAGGTGCTGGTAATGAGGAACAAGTGCGGGTGCTTAGAATTCTGGTGACAGTGATTGAGTGGGTGAAACTGATGGTGACGATGTGAGGGGCGTGGTGATTGACTCCGTGACAGTACCCCCTCCTCCTCGGGCAACTCCTGACGGGCGACCCTGTCAACGACAGGGACGACCTCGACCTCTGGGGTCTGGTTGGTTGGGATTGTCTTGATGGAATTGGGTTAGTAACATAGGATCAAGGATGTCGTCTCGATGAACCCAGGACCTTTCTTCAGGTCCGTATCCTTCCCAGTCCACAAGGTATTTTAAGTTGGCTTCCCGCTGTCGAGAGTCCATGATAGCTCGAACCTGGTAGATAGAATCGTCTTCAGCAAGGTCAGGAGGAGAAGGTACTTCATCCTCATCAGGTTCTGTGGAGGGAGACAAAGGTTTAATGTATGGTTTGAGAAGGGAAACATGAAATGAAGGTACAATACGATACATGGCAGGTAGTTGTAGATGGTAGGTGACTTCATTCAGCTGCCTCTACACCATAAAGGGACCTATGTAGAGGGGACTCATCTTCCTGCAGGGCACACGGAGACGGATATCGCCAGTATACAACCATACCTTCTGCCCCAGAAAGTACGTGGGTTTCTCGGAGTGGCGTTTAACGGCTTGGGCCATGTGTCTTTGCACTTCCCATTATAGATGTACATGAGCTGAATCCCATACCCTCTTATCCTGGTGGAACCAGTCCTGAACAGCTGGAACCTCTGATGGTTCCTTGGACTATGGGAACAATGGTGGTTGAAATCCAAGGAAACACTGGAATGGGGTTAGTCTGGTAGTGGTTTGTCTTAGTGAGTTTTGAGTGTACTCTGCCCATGGTAGATACCAGATCCAGCTGTTCTGGTTATGGTGGCAGTACCACCGCAGGTATCTCCCGATCTCCTGGATCTTCCACTCAGTCTGGCCATTAATTTGGGGATGATATCATGATGACAAACTGATCATAACTCCCAGAATTTTGAAGAAAGATTGCCATACCCTTAGATGAACTGAGGACCCCGGTCGGAGACTATATCTTCAGGTAGGCCAAAATGATGAAAGACTTGGTTGAAGAGAGGTTCTGCCACCTGAAGAGCAGGGGGTAGTCCTCTCAAGGGTATGAGTTTGCATGACTTGGAGAACCGATCCACGACGACGAAGATGCAAGTGTGGATGTCAGAAGGTGGTAAGTCAGTTATGAAATCTATCCCTATATGGGACCAGTGACGCCTTGGTAGAAGTAATGGAACCAATTTACCCACAGAAAGTTGCAGAGGAGTATTGGTGATGGCGCAGACTGAGCAGCCCTTGATGTACCGGGAGACATCCTAGGTCATAGAGGACCACCAGTAATGTTGACGGATGAGCGAGAGGGGTCGCTGGCTACCTTGGTGTCCAGAGCCCGGTGATGTATGTGCTGTGTCCATGAGGGGCTGACGACAGGTTGTGGGAACGTAGAGTAGCCCCTCTGGACCTCCTGGTGGAGCAGGTTCGGTGGTAGTGGCCAAATGAATCTGGTCATCGATTTCCCATTGGATGGGATTCACAATCATAGCTGGAGGGAGAATAGTTTCAGGAGAGGAAAGTTCAGGTTCTGGATCATGAAAGCGGGAAATGGCATCCACTTTGGCGTTCTTATCGCTCGGCCGATAAGTGACAATGAAGTTGAAGCAAGTGAAGAAAAAAGCCCATCTGGCGTTTTTTGCATGCCGTAGATATTCAAGGTTGCGATGGTTAGTCATTACCTCAAACTGATTTATGGCCCCCTCCAGCCAATGTCTCCATTCTTCAAGAGCCAGCTCAATGGCAAGGAGTTCTCGGTTACCTACATTGTAGTAGTGCAGAAAAGGAATCCAAATTTTGTAAAAGTCTTTTAGTTTCCCTTTAACTACATATGTCAATTTTTCCAAGGGAAGGTTGCTGGTCATTTCTTTAAACCACTGATTAGGGGAGGGTCCTTTGGTCTCCTTCCATTTTAAAGCAATAACACACTTGGCCTGAAGCAAACTAAAATCAATAAGTTTGCACTTTCTTGCATTCACCTCCATATTTACTGGGTATATATGTTCTTCAGTCAATTTACCAATCATAAGAACAATCTCCTTCCAGAACCTTTGGATCTCATTGCTCTCCCATATACAGTGATAAAGAGTACCAATTTCTTGTTTGCATTTTAAACAACTGTCTGGAATATTGGAATTAAACTTGTGTAGTTTAACTGGGGTAATGTAGTTCCGCAGAAACCATTTATATTGCAACAATTTACACCTAGTATTGACACTGTTGTTTTGTGTAAATAAACAGGATTCCATCCATTCTTCTTTAGAAATATCTTCCTGAAGATCATTCTTCCAAGCTGTTAAATAAGATAATGAACTCTCTTTTGATCCCTCTAAGAGTATATTATAAAAGCATGACAGATTACCCTTATCCCTAAAATGTTTTAAAGTGTGTTTTTCTATAATTGACAAAGGGGGTTCTGAATATGTTTTAATTTCAGAATGAATAATATTTTAAGTATTAATATTACATTAAGTATTTGTAAATATTTAAAAATATGAGAAATATCATATTTTCTCATCCGTTGTTGGAATGACAACATTTACACCTTCCTCATATAAATCTTTTACTTGACTTATTCCCTTATTCATCCAATTTTTAAATCCCTTATCACTTCTCCCAGACACAAAATTTTTATTACCCCAGATTGTTGACAAACCTAAGAAATTGTGAGCTTCATTCCATATATAGATTGTATTCCTAAGAAAGGGATTATGCGTAATCTCTTTGAGCATTTTAATTGAAGAAGAGTAAAGATACAATTGCAATGGAATTGTAATTCCATTTTCTTCTATGTCCAACCATGCTGGAGGGTGCATAGCTGTAAAGTAGTGCATAGCAGAACAAAGTTGTGCTGCCCAATAGTAAACTTTTATATTTGGTACTATTGTTCCGCCGGCTTAGAGTCTGAATTTTACAATGAATGTAAGCACTTTTAATAAAAAGTACTGCAGAGCTATTTACTGAAAAGTAAAAAAAAATATTTTCATAATTTATGATTTTTTTATTATTATTGTGTACGCCAATGTGTCAAAAGCATCATATAGCTCAGATAATCATGTGTTATATGTCATTTGAAAGGTCTCATGGAGTAGAATACAACGAGCATAATTGTTTTGGGCTTTGACAAAACTTGAGTGATTTTTTATTTTTATTTTTATTTTTATTTTTTTTGTTCGTGAAACCCCACAAGACCCAAATGTAAAAAATAAACTGATGCAGCGTTTATGTCACGTTTTGGCTCCTAACGTCATGAAACATGCACCGATTGTGGGGAATTGAGCATCATTATTTACAGCTGATTCTCATGGTTAATGAGTCCAACATCGTCATAATCCAATTAAGCGATCACGAGATATCATCACACAATTACGACACCTAAACCCCCACAGGCGCACAGCTGCTATAGCTAAAACTAAATGTAGCTATCAAGTGGCATTTCAGCATAAAACTTAATGAAACGGGCATAGATTGTGGAAAAAGGCACATCATTACTTACAGTGGATGCTCCTGATTGAAATGACTCCAAGATCAACGGATTCCCACGTGTGGATCACTGGTTACTCCACGTGAAAGTGCGATTTTAAAAATACCCACTAGGGGGCGACGAGGGGTAAACAAAAAAGGCCACCTTGATTCCAAATGCTCCAACTTTTGAATACTTCATGGGATCACCACAAATTAGATATCCAGATACTGGTCTCATATAGAGGAACATCCCCCAAAAAGAATTTTCCTCCTACCTCATTTCATTTCTGAGTTATTGCATATCAAATATGAAATGAGAAAACTTACATTTTTTTCAGCGGTTTCTCAGCAAGAAATTGTCCGAATTTAATTATTTTGTTTTTATTTAAAAGAGTAAAAACTTAAGTTTCAAATGATACCAACCTTTTGACTCTCCTTGTAAGAGATTTGGCGTTATGAGTCATTATTTCTGTGCATGTCAAAAATAAGATTAAAAAAAAATTTAAATTTTAAATTTGTTCCAAATGTTGTAACTTTTGAAAACTTTATCTGATACAGCTCACATATAGAGGAACATAACAAAAAAAGAATGAACTCCCAACCATATTTTCTTCATTTTTAATTCCTTTTTAAAAATAAATATATATAATTTAAAAATTCATATAATTTTTTTCTCAGTATACGACTGTCCAAATTAAAAAAATATATATATATATTTGAAAATTTAAAAAGTTTCCTTTCAAACGATATCCACCTTTTGACTCTCCTTGCTATAGTTTTGGAGTTACGAGTCTTTACTTTTTTGTGTGTCACTCAGAAAAAGAACTCTGAAAAATACCCTTAGGGTGTAAAGGGTTAAGCCCTCCTTGTTCGAATGGCAAATAGAGTAAAGACAGACTAACAGAGGACGTTTGTTATTCCATATAAATTGATAATAAATTGAAATAAAATGCATTGCCATTGCCAAGGGTTCTACTGTAAATAAAAATTATAGAGGGGACAATGGACACCCTTGACGTGTACCTCTACTTAATTTAAAGGGTTTTGAAATGTGGCTATTTGTTATTATTTCTGCTTGTGGATCAGTATAAAGTAACCTAATCCACTTAATATACCCATCACCCAGCCCAAACCTTTTAAGCACCTCAAATAGGTATCCCCATTCAATCCTGTCAAAGGCTTTTTCCAGCATGGAAAACATTAATTTCCTTGTTGGTCATCTGATCAGTCACATGATGATAATGATAATAATAATAATAATAATAATAATGATATGTTTCATTTATATAGCACCTCAATACTATAATACATTATTCTGTGCTTGTTAACAGGAGACTGTGAGTTCAGAGGAAGCAGTATCAGCTCCGTCAAATCCACCTGATGAAGAGTTTGAGGGAATAGGGGACTATGAGGAGTCTTTCCTGGCTGAATGGTGGCAAGAACCCAAAACTAAAGGAGACACAGGAGAACCATCTGAATAAAACACACCACATCATAGATTATTATTTGTACTGTTACCCAAGGGCAGCCTTTGTCTGGTAATTTTTCCCTCTTTTAATGGAGATGAATTCTAATGCATTCATTTGAACTCTACTTTTAACCAGAACCTTTGCAGCTTTTGTATTATTCTAATGCAATACAAGCTTTTTTTACCTCATAAATCTACAAACAAAAAAATGCATATATTTGTAATGTTTTTTCAGATCAGCTCATTTAAATTGGAGACACATCACCAATCTAAACTCCACTTGACAAAATCAGGCCTGTGTTGGGAATGGTATTCCTTGGGAATAGTATTAACCCTTGGTGTCTTTTTTTCTTCATTTGTTCCCCTCCCATGTATTTAAAGAATCTATTAAAAACATATAGGTGTCTGCATCTTTGCTGTGTATACTACTCATTTCTGACTAACATTTAGCCTCACATTTTGAGTTCAAGCTAGAGAGCTGCATTGGGTTTGGGCTCCCGGGGGACCCGCGGGACCCAACGCAAATCTCGCGGGAGTGGGCGGTTTTACCCCTGCTGCGGGCGGGCGCGGGCGGTCAGAAAATTGAGCGGGAGACCCGCGGGGAACGGTGGGATTTGGCGTAGAGTAAAAATGGAGTCAACGCAAGAAGTTGAGAAGAAAATTAAAGCGGCAGTTTACTTGACCAAAGTAATTCTCAATTGTCACTGACAAAAAAGGGAAAGAGTTAAATTTCGTCAGTTGCGATAAATGTGCAAAAGTGTTCGTTTATAACGGACATAAATCTGGCACCTCTGCCCTGAGGCGACATACCTGCACTTTTTAAGCAAGCTATAATGTAAAATCTGTAAGGTTTTTTTTTTTTTTTGAAGCATAGCATTCTATTTATTTTGTTTTGTATTTAATTTGTTAGAATTATATAGTCTATTTTCAAAGTTCTCTGTGTTAGGGTTACTTATTTCCAAGTACGCACTAGCCTAAAAACTGAGGTGCCGGTAGTTGTGGATTTGTTTGAACAATTAGGCCTAATGTTTTCAACCCTAATAAAAAAAATAGGCCTACCCAATGTTTGCCATGTGTGGTGCTTTGGTTTAGCATTGGTTACTTCATCTTATTTAAACACAATCATGTTTAAAGTCTGTTATTTTGGATGTTAACTTGAACGAATATTTAGTCTGAGTATATGTAGCTACATTTTTCACAAGCCGTGAGATAAAGTCCGCGGGAGCGGGCGGTCCTGGTCATACATTCAGCGGGAGCGGGCGGGTGCGGGTTTAAGAAAACAGTCCCGCGCAGGGCTCTAGTTCAAGCTATATAGGAGAGTTGCTGACATTGTCTTATCATAAGAATATGTCAACCTGATGGGACATGTATTAGAAACATGTAAGGCAGTGTTTGTATCGTGATGGAAAGCATCTGTTCTGTCTGTATGACAGTCTAATCTAACATGCTTTCAGTTCTTGAATTACTTTTTTTGTTCTGGTAAATGATAGGGCTTTGCGCCACTGCCCCTGGTACTGTCTCAATATGGTGTTGTATGAGGTTCGTGCAGCCAGGTAGGGACGAGAACACATCTGCAAACTTGGTTTGTGACTTGGCGCAAGTTGTTGAACTGTGAGGTTAGCAGTGATCTCCACCCACTGCAAAATCCACCTGGACTAATGCAAAACAATGCCTTCGTGCCAATCGTTCTAATGGCCCAATGAGGTCCATGCCAATTCTCACTAGCGCTTTTGAAGAAGCCAGCGGGTTAACCAGCTGAAATTCACAATAAGATGCACAACATCTACTTACTATTTCAACTAAGTGCTATCTATTTCCCCAAGTATCCTGCCATACGAATACAATAAACCACATGAAAAAGCATTTCCCTGTGGTTCTTTGGCACTAATAACTGTTTATAATGGCAAAATAAGGGTAGGAGAGTAGTTTGGACTCTTACATTTTTAAGCATGTAATCCTGGCACTGTTCCAGGACTGTGTAGACTTGATCGATTGCTTCTGTCTGCCTCGCTGCTGAATTGTTTGAGTCTGTTGCTCCATAGCGTTATTTGAATCTATTTATTGTCATTGTTTTCTGTCTACTTTATCTTCACTATATATCTGATATTGTCTTATATTGCCTATCACATTAATCTGACATCGCTAGTTTTTAATCTTTTAATCTAAATCACCATCACAACGCGTTAGCATTACGCTAGTTTGTGTTATCCGTGCCCACCGTCATTTGTCGCGCTCTCGTTTTCTTCAAATTCATCAAACATCTGGTAAGTCGGATCGGTCTACAAACACGGTAAGCTATGTCATCTTCTCCTTTCATTGTTACTTGCACTGCCTGTCACATGCATAGTTTAGCTTTTTCTGTCAGCGATGAAGGATTCACATGTCATAAATGTAGGGAAATAGTCAGGCTGACAGAGAAAATCTTAGAATTAGAGACACGCATCCAAACTTTAATTGAGGATAGTAAGAATGCAAGCGCTTCAGATACTGTTTTGGATGCGACTAGCCTAGTGAACTCCGTACATTGTTCGGTTCCGGCTGTAGAGCCCGTGCAGCAGGGCAATTGGGTGACCGTGAGGCGGCCTAGTCGTGTTAAAAAACACCACTCTTCCGTTCCGATTAGAACATCAAACAGGTTCTCCCCACTCAGTGACGCACCCACTGAGAATCCTGTTGAAAGTGCCCTAGTTATTGGCGATTCTATTACACGGAACGTGAAAATAGAGACACCAGCCACCATAGTCACATGTTTGCCGGGAGCCAGAGCGCCTGACATCAAAGCAAATTTAAAAGTGCTGGCTAATGCTAATCGTAAATACTCTAAAATTGTTATTCACGTCGGCGCTAATGATGTCCGACTTCGCCAGTCGGAGATCACCAAAATTAACATTAAAGAGGTGTGTGAAATCGCACGTATGATGTCAGACACTGTAATTTTTTCTGGACCCCTTCCTGCTCGTAGGAGTGATGAGATAATTAGCAGACTATCATCACTCAATGGCTGGCTGTCTAAGTGGTGTCCACAGAATAATATAGGTTTCATAGACAATTGGAAAAGTTTTTGGGGCAGACCTGACCTGTTGAAAAGAGATGGTATTCATCCCTCCTGGGGTGGTGCCGCTCTTCTCTCTAGTAATAGGTCAAGGTCAAGGTCAAGGTCAATTTTATTTATATAGCCCTTTAAAACAGCATGAATGCTGACCAAAGTGCTGCACAACATATCAAACAGGCATCCTTGCACAATAGAATTTCAATACTAATAATAAAATATGAAAGCAAATTAAAACAAAAGTGATAAAATTAAGACAGGAACATTAAAAAAGGAAGTAAAAAAAAAAAAATAACAATAATAATATCAAGTTACACATATGCCTGAGAAAAAAAGTATGTTTTGAGGGAAGATTTAAATGTAGAGAGAGTTGGGCAAAGCCTAATAGACAAGGGTAGGGAATTCCAGAGCTTAGGACCAAGAACTGAGAAAGCTCTGTCACCTTTGGATTTGAGTCGAGATCTTGGAACAAATAATGTCATCTGGGTGGACGATCTGAGCATTCTTACTGGAGAATACGTATGGAGAAGGTCTGAAATATATGAAGGGGCAAGACCATGAAGCGATCTAAAAACAAATACTAAAACCTTAAAATCGACTCTGAATCGAACAGGTAGCCAATGAAGTGATGACAACACGGGTGTAATATGTTCTCTCTTTTTTGTCCCTGTTAAAAAGCGAGCCGCAGCATTCTGTACTAGTTGTAATCGCGAGAGCGAGGACTGGTTTATTCCAGCATATAAAGCGTTGCAATAGTCCAACCTAGTGGAAATAAACGCATGAATAACGGTCTCCAAATCACTAAAGCTCAGAATATTTTTCAGCTTGCGAAGTCCCCTAAGCTGCAGAAAACTGGCTCTAACTACAGAGTTGATTTGTTTATCAAATTTTAACTCAGGGTCAAAGGTAACTCCCAGATTTTTAACTTTATCACGAATGTTATCTTGAAGGGGGCCTAGAGTAAAACTTATATTATTTAAGAGATGAGAGGGGCCAAACAACATAACATCAGTCTTCTTCTGGTTTAATTGGAGGAAATTTTTGTCCATCCAAGCCTTAATGTCCTCTAAACAAGCTAGCAGAGAGGAGACTGAGTCAGTACCTGATTTTAACGGAAAATAAAGCTGAGTGTCATCGGCATAAATGTGATATGAGACTTTATGGTACTCAAAGATGGAACGAAGAGGGAGTAAGTATAAGGAAAATAAGATTGGACCTAGAATTGAGCCCTGAGGCACCCCACAGGTGACGGGAACTGAGCTTGATGAAAATTCTCCAATCTCCACCAAAAAGTTTCTGTTTGCGAGATAAGATGCAAACCAATCTAGTGCACCATCACGAATGCCAACATCAAGGTCCAGTCTCTTTAACATGATATGATGATCCACAGTATCAAAAGCTGCACTTAAGTCCAGCAATAGAAGAATAGTACAGTTGCCAGAATCTGCAGATAGTAAGAGGTCATTTACTACCCTCAAAAGTGCAGATTCAGTACTGTGTTTAGCTCTGAAGCCAGACTGAAAAGGATCTAGAATGTTGTTAGCGATTAAGTAGGGGGAAATTTGATTTAGTACACACTTTTCCAGAACTTTGTGCAAAAATGGAAGTTTCGAAATGGGCCTATAGTTATTTAAATCAGAAGGATCAAGATAAGCTTTTTTGAGTAAGGGATGGACCACAGCCTGTTAGAGGCAAAATGGTACAGTACCCGTTTGTAAAGAGCTATTTACAATAGAAAGAAGACTAGGCAACACAGAGGGCAAAACATCCTTTAGTAACTTTGTTGGAATGGCATCAAAAGAGCAGGTAGTTGGATTCAATTTAGAAATAATACTCAACAGCTCAGAGTTTGAAATAGTCTGAAAATTAGAAAAGGCAGAGGGGCAAGCATTTGCAAATTTATAATTCTGTGTTGAAGTACTAGAGATCTGTGCCCTAATTTCAGTGACTTTGTTTATAAAGAAATTGCAGAACCTCTCACATAAGTCTAAACTAGGTTCTGGACCAGCCGGTCTAGAGGGGTTTAATACTGAATTTAGTGTAGAAAACAGTATCTTTGGACAATGGGAGTATTTTGAAATTATGTTCGAGAAGTATTTTGCCCTTTCCAAAGAAACTGCTTCTTGGAGGTTGGACAAATTACTCTGCAGGACTTGATATGAGACTTGTAATTTGTCCTTCTTCCATTGTCTTTCTGCTCTTCTACATTTTTTCCTTAATATTTTTATGTCGCTATTAAACCATGGTTGATTATTTGATTTCCGTACTTTAGTTTTATAAGGGGCAATTACGTTTAAAATTTCTGAACATGAAGAATTGAGACAATTTACCAGCTCTTCAACATTCTGATCCTGCGATGATATCACATCACTATGTACTGGAAGGGCCAAAAAAGCATCCATAAATTGCAACGCAGTGGAGGGGTTAATAGATCTTGAGCGGTAAGTATTAGGCTGGTTTACAGGACTAGGACAGGAAATCACACTGTCAAACAAGATTGGCCAATGATCAGACAACCCAGCATCACTTACAGATATATTACTGATATCAAGGTCTAATGATAAAACTAGGTCAAGCATGTGACCCAGTTTGTGTGTTGGTCCTGATATGTGTTGTGTGAGGTTAAAAGAGTCTAAAAGATGGACGAAATCTTTTACAAGAGGTTTCGAGGGACAACAAAGATGTATATTAAAATCACCAAGAATCAACAACTTGTCGGTACTCGAAACCACATTAGATAAAAAATCCGAAAACTCCCTTAAAAAGTTGCTGTCAACTTTAGGTGGTCTATAAATCAAAACGCAAAGCAATGGGCTAGTAAGCTCGACTTTACACATTAAGACCTCAAAACTAGTGTAGGCATCAACTGGTAAAATCTTACATTTGAAACAGTCCTTAAATATGGCACATAGTCTTAGAGCTCAACCTTGACTAACTGGGGCCCAGGTCAGGAAGCAGACAGACTGGCTAAACCGACCGTCTGCTAGCTGTCTCACGTCACAGAATTCAGATAAATCCCAACACATAGAGACTCTTTCACCTAGATATCATCAGATAGAGACTGTGTCTGTACCCCGAACTAATAAATACAGAAAACTTCCAAACCCATTTACGGGTGATAATTTAATTGATGTTCAACAAGTAGTAAACAGAGATTATAAAGATAACAAAATGATAAAGCTTGGGTTGCTGAATATTCGATCCCTTTCTTCAAAAGCACTTATTGTAAATGATATTATCACAGAAAATAACCTAGATGTGCTGTGTTTGACAGAAACCTGGCTAAAACCAGACGATTACATTACTTTAAATGAGTCTAGCCCTCAAGGTTACTATTATCGACACGAACCTCGTCAGAAAGGTAAAGGGGGAGGTGTTGCTGTAATCTATAGTAATATCTTTAGTATTACTCAAAAGTCTTTCAAATATATCTCTTTTGAAGTGATGGTGCTCTATGTAAGTTTATATAATGTTAGTGACAACTCTCATTTGAAATTTGTGTTGGCTACTGTATACAGGCCACCAGGGCACCATACAGATTTTATCAAAGAATTTGCTGATTTTCTATCGGAGTTAGTACTGGCTGTGGATAAAGTCCTTATTGTTGGTGATTTTAATATACATGTAGATAATGAAAAAGACGCTTTGGGATTGGCATTAACAGATATTCTAAGCTCTATTGGAGTTAGACAACACGTATCAGGACCAACTCATTGTCGTAATCATACTCTAGATCTAATATTGTCACATGGAATCGATATTGATGCCGTTGAAATTCTGCAGCAGAGCGATGACGTCTCAGATCATTATCTAGTCTCATGCGTGCTACATTTATCCAAGGCAAGAAAACCGCCTGTCTGCCATAAATATGTTAGAACCATCACTTCTACCACTAAAAATTGCTTTATAAATAATCTTCCTGATCAGTTTCATCAACTTAGCAAACCAGACAGCTTAGAAGAACTCGATGTTGCAACAGAAACTATTGACGCTCTCTTTTCGAGCACTCTAGACTCTGTCGCTCCTTTGCGCTTAAAAAAGATTAAGGATATTAGTCCAACGCCATGGTATAACGAGCACACTCGGGCCCTTAAGAGAGCAGCCAGAAAACTGGAGCGCAGCTGGAAGAATTCAAAACTAGAAGTTTTTCGGATTTCATGGAGAGAGAAAATGATGGAGTACAGAAAGGCCGTAAAAACCGCTAGATCTGCTTATTTTTCAAATCTTTTAGAAGAAAATAAACACAACCCTAAGTATTTATTTAATACATTGGCTAAATTAACAAGAAATACAGCCTCAACTTCTGATGTTTCCAAACAGCACAGCAGTAATGACTTTATGAACTTCTTTACTTGCAAGATTGACAACATTAGAGAGAAAATTATAGCCATGCGGCTGTCTACTACAGTATCACATCAGACAGTGGGTTGTTGTATCCCTGAGGAAAAATTCCATTCATTCGCTGCCATAGGAAAGGAAGAATTGTCTAAACTTGTTAAATCATCAAAATCTACAACATGTATGTTAGACCCTATACCGACTAAGCTATTGAAAGAGATGCTTCCAGAGGTCATAGATCCTCTTCTTAAGATCATTAATTCATCTTTACCACTAGGTTACGTACCGAAAAATTTTAAGCAGGCTATTATCAAACCTCTTATTAAAAAACCACAACTTGATCCTGGTGAATTAGTCAATTACAGACCGATTTCCAATCTACCTTTTCTGTCAAAAATACTAGAAAAGGCAGTATCATCTCAGCTTAGTTCCTACTTAGAAAGAAATGGTATCTGTGAGGATTTCCAGTCAGGATTTAGACCGTACCATAGTACTGAGACTGCTCTCATTAGAGTTACAAATGATTTGCTCTTATCATTAGATCATGGTTGTATCTCTCTATTAGTGTTACTAGACCTCAGCGCTGCTTTTGACACTATTGACCACAATATTCTTTTGAATAGACTAGAAAATTATGCTGGAATTAGTGGAATTGCATTGGCATGGTTCAAATCATACTTATCTGACCGTTATCAGTTTGTAGTAGTAAACGAAGAGATGTCATTTCGATCACAAGTTAAATATGGAGTACCACAAGGCTCAGTTCTAGGACCGTTGCTTTTCACTCTGTACATGTTACCCTTGGGAGATGTCATTAGGAAGCATGGCATTAGCTTTCACTGTTACGCTGATGATACTCAGCTCTATATTTCCTCACGCCCTGACGAAACCTACCAATTCTCAAAATTAACAGAATGCGTAGCTGATATAAAAAATTGGATGACTAGTAACTTCCTACTACTAAATTCAGAAAAAACAGAGATTCTAATTATTGGACCAAAAACTTCAGCACATAAAAACCTAGAATACTGTCTAACACTTGATGGCTGCTCTGTTAAGTCGTCTTCGTCAGTTAGGAACCTGGGTGTGCTCTTTGATACCAATCTTTCATTTGAAAGCCACATTTCTAGCATATGTAAAACCGCATTCTTCTATCTTAAAAATATATCTAAATTGCGACATATGCTCTCAATGACAAATGCCGAACAGCTAGTTCATGCGTTTATGACCTCGAGACTAGATTACTGTAACGCTCTATTGGGTGGTTGCCCTGCTCGCGTGATAAACAAATTGCAGCTGGTCCAAAACGCAGCAGCTAGAGTCCTTACTAGAACCAGGAAATATGAACATATTAGCCCGGTTCTGTCAAAACTGCACTGGCTCCCTATTAAACATCGTATAGATTTTAAAATCTTGCTAATTACTTACAAAGCACTAAATGGCTTAGCTCCCCAGTACCTGAGTGAGCTCTTAATGCATTATAGTCCTCCGCGTCTATTACGATCTCAGAATTCTGGCCAGTTGTTAATACCTAGAATATCAAAATCAACCGCAGGCGGTAGATCCTTTTCCTATTTGGCACCTAAACTCTGGAACAATCTTCCTAGCATTGTTCGGGAAGCAGACACACTCTGTCAGTTTAAATCTAGACTAAAAACGCATCTATTTAACCTGGCATACACATGACGCACTATAAACTTTTGTCTTCATATCCGTTAAAGGATTGTTAGGCTGCATAGATCAGGTCAGCCGGAACCGGGAACACTTCCTATAACACCAGATGTACTCGGTACATCAGAAGAAGAATGGCGTCTACGCTAACTTTTTGTCTCTCTGCTTATCCCGAGGTTTACCAATTAACGTGATTGGCTGGATCTGGGCCGTGTCCGGGTCGGACGGGGAACCTGTGCCTGTGTGCGGCAGCAATGTGGCCTGTGGTGTCGGCGGAGACTGTGTTAACTAGCCCATCCTTTGTTAAGACCTTACCGACTCATCAGCCAGTGGCACATATCCCAACAAACCGTCCCATACCGGCGTGATCAAAAAGATCTTAAACTAGATGGAACTAGATTAAATATTTTGACTGTTGCGATTCCAAATCGGTTTAATGACCTGTAACTCTGCCTGAGTATCGGACAAGTGTTCACTGTTGGCCAGAGGAGAACTGGCCCCCAGACTAAGCCTGGTTTCTCCCGAGGTTTTTTTCTCCATTTTTTGGAGTTTTGGTTCCTTGCCGCTGTTGCCTTTGGCTTGCTTAAGTTGGGGACACTTGCTTGATATTCAGCGGTGTTTTTGATATGCCTGCATTTGCGCCGTTGTATACAAACTGAGCTGAGCCGGACGATTACGTCACTGTTTTCTGCAGTGCTGATATACCTAAATTAACTAGACTAATAACTATTGATATTTGCAACGGAAAGAATCAATAATATATTGAATAAGCTGCACAATGACCCCATTTTCTTATTAATGTAAAGCTGCTTTGCCACAATTTACATTGTAAAAAGCGCTATATAAATAAAGATGACTTGACTTGACTTGACTTGACTTGACTTCCAAAGGAAAGTCATCTTTGTGTTAAATAGGCTGTATGTGAGGAGGCGTGAATTTTCATGAATATTAATGAATTTCAAACCTGGGAAGACAATGACCCTCCCATAATTGGCCTATCAAGGTGAATGAGACTGGGAGGGAACTAGAAGAAAGAATGTGAGGAAATTAACAGAATGGCATTTTTGATGATATTGTATTTATAACTACACTCGACATGCTTTGTAACCGGAAGCCTTTTGATACAGCCGCTGAAGCTTAAGAGCTGCTCTGACTGTTTGAATTAGGCAGAGTGCTCGACATACACCTTTAAGGCCTTAGCGGGACAGAGTAAGTGGAGGTCTTGTTCATCTTCTAAAGTGGGAAGAGCCGAGAATGATATGAGCTGTGCTCTGAAAGGAGTGTAGAGCACTTTAGGCACATAGCCTTGGCTTTAGGAAGACCCTGTAGTCATTAGGCCCAAACTCATGGCAGGATACACTCACAGAAAATGCTTGCAACTCGCCAACTCGCTTGATCGATGCTTCAGCAGCCCGAGTGACTGCAGAGGCTGGAAGTGAGGTCCTCTGAGGGCCCTAAGAACCATAGACAGGTCCCACCTGGCCCAATTTCAGAAGTGAATAATCAAAGTGTTTCTGCCCAGAGATTGTGAAGCAACAGGAGCATGCGAAGCTGCAATGGCTGCCACATAGACTTTGCGTGTGGACGGACAGTGACCTGTGTCCAGCAGTTTCTGCAGAAAAGACAGCACCAGCAGTATGTAATGGTTTTGGATGAACATGAGAGCACCACATATTTAGTTATTTATGGTCTTAATATTTACACTAATAGTTTGTATTAATATTAAGTTTTTGGTCACACATCACCTAAGGAGAGTGTGAGAACATCAGATGATTTCTTCCAGAATTTCGGGGCACCAGCCAAGCAATCTCACCTTGACAATAAAGAACAATCATGGAAGATTGTTGACTGAATTGCAATTAAATAAATTGGAGGAAGCTAGTCATCTAACCAATCCAAAGGATTTGTGAGATATCGTTAACTTGTGGAGCCTCTTACTTTATTATGAACACAAGGAAGACGCAAGTGTAATAAATGGATTTTATTAAGAAAAGGATAGTCAAGAGTAACTAAAAAAATACTAAATGGATAATGTGCAAAAAGTTTGATAAATGCAAGAGAATAAGTTGGATGTTACTATGGCAGTTAAGTTACTATGGAAGTTAATCTTATGGAAAGATAAACTGTAGTTTCTCTAGAAGAAATAAGGTAAACTTTATTCTGAATTCAACAAATAAATCAAGATATTATTTGTTATCAATTGATATCAGCTATGCAAAATCTTATACATATTAGATAATCATATACTGACAATATACACTAATGTAAAATATACACTATATATTATACACAATATACACAAAAAAATCTATCCTTTCCTTTTTCCCTTCCTACTCTAGCTTATGTTACTCTGAGCAAAGTATGAAACTTGTATTGTGAGCACTTCCTGTGTCTATTTCCCTCTTCATGAAGAACCGCTTGTTTGTATTCCTTACTTGTAAGTTGCTTTGGATAAAAGCGCCTGCTAAATGATTAAATGTAAATGAAAATGTAATGTCTCTTGAAGGAGGGTTGGTAAGTGATATTTATGTCTGCCTGGTTGTGCTGAATCCGAGGGCAACGTCTTCCACTTGTCGTGCTGGGCAGCATTGCGGTGGGAGGGAGTTGGAATCCGTTTCACAGCCTCGAACACAAAGTACTTGTGAACGTTGAATTCCTGAAGCACGGAGAAGGTCCTTTTCCTGGAACAAGCAGAAGAAGAAGCCTTGAAGTTGAAGGTTCTGATGTTTGTGCAGAATATCCGTGCAATCTGGAACACACAGATGGAAGGATCTTTTTTTCTGAAGTAAGTGCAGATCCAGGCGGTCTGGAACATGCAGATCTGGAGGATCCCTGATGAGAGGATTTTAAAGCAGAAGTTATTTTGAAGATGGGGCTAAGCTTGTCGACGTTGTCTCCTTTGCAGTTTTCAAACTCTCCAAATTCAATTCTTGCAGAACTTCCTTGTTTCTCTCTTTAGAGCTTAAACTCTTGAGAGAGCAGCTTCACAACTATGTAGAGTTGGACTTAGCTTAGCAAATCTTGGGACCATAACTTTGAACCGGGACTGGAACAGGAACTGGAGCCTGGAACCAGAACGGGAAACTGCAGCAACCCAGAAACTGGAACCATTCTCTGTCTCAAGAGATAAGCCTTTTAATCTGTCCCGAGAAAGAGGGAAATGCAAATTGGCACTTTTCAGATCCAGTGTTTTTTTTGGCTGATGCTTCCAGAGGTGACCACTGGATGGCCCCTTTCTTGCATATGGTTCACTTGCATAGCTTAAAGTTGTAATGTTTAGCACAGTGTCTTTAAGGGTTTTCCTATGCGTAATTCACTTTCCAAACCAATTTCAACTAACCTAGGCATCATGCTGAAAACACCAAAAGAAAAGACCAAACATAATTGGGTTATGTTGAAGTTTTACCTATGCATTCATGTACCTTAATAGGTACGTTTGTATATTTTGCTTGTACACTCGTTTAGTAAATACAGTTCTGTTAATAGAAATGGAAATGAATTTGCTCCATTTTGTCTATTGTGTGTCCATTTTGTGTCCTTTGTGCCTTCAAGCCACATGGCAAATATGTTTGGTGAGTGGACACAGTTTACATCTCAGGTCGTAGGACTGAGGGACTGGGGTGAACAATGGGGAAAATTGTGATAGGAATAGTCTGCTCAATGACATGCTAATGTCATCATTCTTCCCTTGAATAAATGTGGCATGGCATTTGTATCAATGCCACAGAAAATATGCTCTTTTAAGGTAGCTCGCTGGGAGAACAGTCTTGCTTGCTTGATTCGCTCGTTATGCTGCAGGGCTCATTAGACACCGAAAGCTTCTTTCTAGGAGTCTCAAGCGAAGTCCAGAGATTGTCGCTGATGGCAATAGGCACCGCACCCACCGTGCAAAAAGCACACCCATTGGTTTGTGCATCGCCATAGGTTCATGCAGTTAAAACTTGCAGAACAACAGAGTGCAAATGCACAAGCCCGAAGCCAAGCAAGCGGCCTCTGGCTTGTGTGATTACTCTCTGTTGTTAGATTTTAAAGCTTCAAAATCTGAGAAAAAGAAGTTTTCCCCCATAGTGTCTTTGATTCAATGTGAGAGAATCGTACTGAAAGGGAACCCAAATAAACATAAGGAAGGCTCATTATTGAGCGCACTGACCTATACACAGAGACTTGATACACCTTTCCTGAAACAGTTCTTGTTGAACATACTGGTAATTTTCAAGATGTTTGCATTTCTTTTGCCATGCCTTTTGCCAAGAAAAAAACTGCCCTGTCATCAGTAGTCAGTGATAGAGATTATTTTATCATGTTTATGTAGAAACAGTATATTTGAAGCGTTCTGATGTTGGTACAGCTCTCTCAGAGAAAAACAGTTTGAAGAGACTCATGAGAAAGTTTGAGTCAGCAGGACCCATCAGTGGCATCTGGTCCCTGTAAAAAAATAAAAATAATAATAAAATAAAAATATTGTAACACTGGGACTGACAGGATACAAGGATATATTCCAAACATACAGGTTTATTACAAAGTTCGCAGGAACAGATAGCATGTGCGATAACACAAACAACGACAGACAATGAACAGACAACAGGCAGAAACTTAAATACACAGATGACGAGGACTAAACGAGGACAGCTGACAAGACTTAACTAATTAGACAGTGATTAATATAAACTAATGATGACGAGACAGAGCTAAACCAAAACAAGATACACGTAACAACTATCAGGAGCAACTGGGGCTCTAATTGTGTTTTTTTTCTGGTTACAATTTTGATTTGTAATGTAAAATGTGAACTTTACAATAAAACAAATGAACAACAACAAAAAAAATCATAAAGAAGGTTTGTTATGCCAACTTCTAGGGCTGTACAGTTTGGCCCAAAATGTTGTGCTTGTATATCAACATGGTTTATATTAAACTCTACTGAAACCTTTCCCTTAATGTCAAGTCAAGTTACCTTTACTTATATAGCACTTTTTACAATGCAAACTTGTGGCAAAGCTGCTTTACATTAATAAATGGAAAATCATTTTTGGCTGCACAGCGGCTCCCAAAGAAAATGGTGTCATTGTCCAGCTTATTCTATATATTATTGATTCATTCTGTTGCAAAGATCAGTAGTTATTAGTCTAGATAATTTATGTATATCAGCACTGGAGAAAACAGTGACGTAGTCATCCTGCTCAGCTCAGTTTCCATATAATGGCGCCAAATCAGCCATATCAAAAACACTGCTGAATGTCAAGCAAGTGTCCCCAACATATGCAAGCCAAAGGCAACAGCAGCTAGGAACCGAAACTCGAACAAAATGAAGAAAAAAACCTTGGGAGAAACCAGGTTTAGTTGGGGGGTGTCATAATCGTGTCTATCTGTTTTTCTTTTTATCCTGTTCCCCTGTCCTGTCATTCATCACATGTTCTTTGTTTTTGTCCTGTCATCCGTCATGTGATCGTTGTTTTGCCTTCCCATGTGCTCATTATTAGTTCCCTATCAGTCAGTCACGTTCGACGTTACGTCGGACTGACGTCATGGGATCTCGCTTGGGAGCCCAATCACCTCCGCATAGTAGAAAACAAGCCAATCAGAATTGGCTAGTGAGATTTACATGCCGGGCCCCTCCCCCGGCATCCGGGTATAAATAGAGCCGGCATTACTCACTTCATTCATACTTTTGCTTCGGAGCCAATCGGGACACTGATCTGCCATTCATCTCTCCAAGAGAAATAGAGCGAAAACAGCAATTTTCATTGCTATAGGGACCAGTTCCCGCAAACAGCAATTTTAATTGCTATAAGAGTATTTCCTCTTTAAAAGCTCTGTTCTCTCTCGTTGGCGCGACAACACAGCAGCGGTGGGTTGCAGCGGACGCTGGTGTGAGAAACGGACCGGCGTGCATTCCATCCCTCGGTGTTCCAGCGGGAGAGCACTTCTAAAAGAGCAGCACGGGTGAAGAGACGTCTTTCAAGATGGCTTTTCGTCCGTGTGTTTCTGGATGTGGTTGTTTCCTGACCTCATCTGACGGCCACGTGGATGGTTCATGCTCTCACTGCGAGAGCATGACCATGTTGGCGTTGCGATCGCGGCTCTCCTTCTTCAATGCGGAAGGCGGAGCCCCCTCTGCTGCTACCCAATCCTCTGTAGCTTTCCAAGGGAGAGCTGCGGGGATGGTTAGCACTTTGGGAGGTCTGAGGGTTACAGTGGGAGCTTCTTCATTGGGTCAGCCCCCACGAACCTCCCACTCCTCCACAACGCCATGTGCTGTCGAGTTGCCGAGCGCTGGTGCGGGCCCTTCTCGTGAGGTTCCCCGCATCTCGTTCGGCGCTCCGGATGAGGATCGGATGTCGATCGCTGCAACGGAGAGTGAGCTGTTATCTTCTGACGAAGATGAAGCCGAGCTTCCGCCCTCCGGGGTGGTGGCTCAGGCTGAGTCTGAAGCAGAAATGAAAGCGATGCTGGCTCGGGCCGCCGCGGGCATCGGGCCCGAGTGGAACCCTCCACTGTGTCCCGAGCGCTCACGGCTTGATGATTGGTTTCGCCCCAGTGCCATTTTTTCCCGAGCTGCACGAGGAGGTTCAGAAGACGTGGATGGCACCCCACACTGCCAGAAACCGATCCTCTTCCTCCTCCACTCTCACTACCCTCGATGGGGGGGCCGCCAGGGGGTACGTGGACATTCCACAGGTGGAGAGGGCGATTGCAGTGCACTTGTGCCTGCAGTCGGCCGCCACCTGGAGGAATCGCCCGCGTCTCCCGTCCAAGGCGAGTAAGACGACAGCGGCTCTCGCCGCTAAGGCTTACTCCGCCGCTGGACAGGCGGCCTCCGCCTTGCATGCCATGGCTTTTCTCCAGGTCCATCAGGCGAAAGCTCACGGCACCACAGGAGCAAGTCACAGCAGAGGGAATTTATACAGTGTCAGTGTATACTCTGTGTCAGTATGTGACTTTGCACCAAAGTCACAGCACGTGCCCTGGGCCAGACGATGTCCACCCTGGTGGTCCAGGAACGCCATCTCTGGTTGGACCTGGCTGAAATGAAGGACGCCGACGAAGTTCGCTTTCTCGACGACCCCATTTCCCAGGCCGGCCTCTTCGGCGACACTGTCGAGGACTTTGCCCAGCAGTTCTCGGCAGTACAAAAGCAGACTGAGGCCATTAGTCACATCTTGCCCCGGCGAGATGCGGCTTCTGCCCCCCCGAGGGCTGGCCCTCAGCCTGCTCGTCGCCGAGGGCGCCCCCCTGCGGCTGCACAGGCTGCGGGTGGATCGGAGAAATCCCGTCCCCCGCAAACCTCCCGCAGGAAGGCGGCGCAACCCGCTCAGGCCGCTAAAACTGCCAAAAGGAAGCAGAAGAAGCGGTCCTGAGACGGGTGGCCCAGAGATGGTGGAAGTTGCTCTCCCCCAGGAGACGGTGAAGGCAAATCTTCCGTTTCATTTTCTTTTTGTTCCGCCGCTGACCCTCAAGAGCAATTTCCACTATCTCTGAGTCAAAAAGGGTGTGTGTTGTCAGTGTGTGACGCACCGCTTCCTCACTCTCAACCACTCCTGCATTCGCCACGAGCAGGTCACGGACGTGTCTGGGACGCGCAGCCTCCCCACGCCCGCCTGCTCTGTCCCTCACGGGACACACGGAGCCAAGTGAGTTCACATCACTCGCTGCCTCTACCTCGGGACGCACTGCCTCCCAGGTTGGGCCCCAGTGCTCCATGCTGCCCCCCCGCGGGTACTTATAGTGTTCGGATGGTGCCACTCGTACGGTATCTGGGGGCCTGGCTAGGCCTTCCCAGCCCGTCCCGTTGGCTCATTCGAACAGTCAGACTCGGCTACACAATCCAGTTTGCCAGGCGTCCTCCCAGATTCAGTGGCGTCATATCCACTCCAGTAGTGGGCAGAGATGCCGCTGTTTTGCGGGAGGAGATTGCGGTCCTGTTGGCGAAGGACGCAATAGAGCCGGTCCCACTAGCCGAGATGAAGTCAGGGTTTTACAGCCCGTACTTCATAGTATCCAAGAAAGGCGGAGGGTTACGGCCAATCTTGGACTTGCATGTCTTGAATCGGGCCCTGTACAAGCTAACGTTCAAGATGCTCACCGTGAAACGCATGCTCGCATGCGTTCGCGCACAAGATTGGTTTGCAGCAATCGTCCTGAAGGACGCGTACTTCCATGTCTCGATCCTCCCCCGACACAGACCGTTTCCACGGTTTGCGTTCGAGGGTCGGGCATACCAGTACAAGGTCCTACCCTTCGGGCTGTCCCTGTCCTCCCGTGTCTTTACCAAAGTCGCGGAGGGGGCCCTTACCCCTCTCAGGGAAGTGGGCGTTCGCATCCTCAACTACCTCGACGACTGGCTCATTCTGGCCCAGTCCTGAGAGCAGTTGTGCGAACACAGGGACCTGGTGCTCACGCACCTCAGCCGGTTGGGGCTTCGGGTCAACTGGGAAAAGAGCAAACTTTGTCCAGTACAGAGTATCTCTTTTCTCGGTGTGGAGCTGGACTCGGTCAACATGACAGCACGTCTCACCAACGAGCGTGCACAGTCGGTGCTGAGCTGCCTGAATGCGTTCTCACAGAGAACAGTGGTCCCACTGAAACAATTTCAGAGGCTCCTGGGACATATGGCATCCGCAGCCGCGGTCACGCCGCTCGGATTACTCCATATGAGACCACTTCAGCACTGGCTACACGACCGAGTCCCGAGGTGGGCATGGCACCATGGCACGCTCCGTGTGGGCATCACACCGAGGTGTCGTCAGTCATTCAGTCCGTGGTCGGACCTTGCTTTCCTACGGGCCGGGGTGCCCCAGGACAAGTGTCCAGACATGTTGTTGTCACAACAGATGCCTCCACCACCGGCTGGGGTGCTGTGTGCAATGGACATGCTGCGTCGGGCTCCTGGACAGGACCCCACCAGCATTGGCATATCAATTGCCTCGAGTTGCTAGCAGTACTGCTGGCCCTGCGCCAGTTTCGGCCGTTGCTGCAGGGCAAGCATGTACTGGTCCGGACAGACAACACATCGGCAGTAGCGTACATCAACCATCAGGGTGGTCTACGCTCACGCCGCATGTCGCAACTCGCCCGCCACCTTCTCCTCTGGAGTCAGCGGCTTCTCAGGTCACTGCGTGCCATTTATTTCCCGGGCGAGCTCAATCGTGCGGCCGACGCGCTCTCACGACAGCTCACGCTCCCGGGGGAATGGAGACTCCACCCCCAGGTGGTCCAGCTGATCTGGAGCAGATTCGGGGACGCACAGGTAGACCTGCGACAGTCCCTCCCTGGCGAGTTCCCCTGAGGAAGGACCTGCTTTCTCAGGGACGGGGCACCATATGGCACCCACGTCCCGACCTCTGGAACCTCCACGTGTGGTTCCTGGACGGGACGCGGAAGACTTAAGTGGCCTACCGCCCGCGGTAGTTGACACTATCACTTCGGTTAGAGCTCCCTCTACGAGGCGCGCCTATGCTTTGAAGTGGAGTCTCTTCGCTGATTGGTGTTCTTCCCGCCAGGAAGACCCCCGGAGATGCCCGATCAGTTTAGTGCTTTCCTTCCTTCAAAGTGGTTTGGAGCGGAGACTGTCCCCCTCCACCTTGAAGGTCTATGTGGCCGCCATCGCAGCACATCACGATGTGGTCGATGGCAAGTCACTAGGAAAGCACGATCTGATCATCAGGTTCCTGCGAGGTGCTAGGCGGCTAAACCCGCCTACACCTCCCGTAATTCCCTCTTGGGACCTTTCTGTCGCCCTAGCTGGGCTACAGAAAGCTCCCTTCGAGCCCCTTGAGTCAGCTGAGCTGAAACACCTGTCTCTTAAGACAGTGCTCCTGACTGCGTTCGCTTCCTTTAAGAGGGTAGGGGACCTGCAAGCATTTTCGGTCAGCGAGGCGTGCCTGGAATTTGGGCCGGCTTTGTCTCACGTGATCTTGAGACCCCGGCCTGGATACGTGCCCAAGGTTCCCACCACTCCCTTTCGGGACCAGGTGGTGAACCTGCAAGCGCTGCCCCAGGAGGAGGCAGACCCAGCCCTTGCGTTGCTGTGTCCTGTTCGTGCTCTTCGCGCCTACGTAGACCGCACGCAGAGCTTGAGAAGCTCCGAGCAGCTCTTTGTTTGCTTTGGAGGACAGCAGAAAGGGAAGGCTGTCTCCAAACAGAGGTTGGCCCACTGGATAGTGGATGCCATCGCCTTGGCGTACCATTCCCAAGGCGAGCCGTGCCCCCTCGGGGTGAGAGCACACTCCACTCGGGGTGTTCCTTCCTCCTGGGCCTTGGTGCGCGGCGCCTCTCTGGCAGACATCTGCAGAGCTGCGGGCTGGGCAACACCGAACACATTCGCCAGGTTTTATAACCTCCGAGTGGACCCGGTGTCCTCTCGTGTGCTGTCTTCTAGATAGCCACGAGAGACCGCTTGCTGCGCCATTCTCCTTTCACGAGGAGATGCGAGCGCTTGTCTACTCCTCAGTTCAGTTCCCCAGTTGGTGAACCCTGTGGAGTTCCTCCTGCATCCTTGCGGCAGTCAGACGCGGCGGAGGTGTCAGACGCTAGGTCCAGTACTCGTGTACATGCCCCCAGCGGTCAGTCCTTGTACTGGGCTAGATGCCCATATGTTTGTGGTTCCCTTCGGGTAACTCCATATGTGTATGGTCCACGGTACGGTTTCCCCGATGGTAAACCCGTGTCTTCCCTGGGCTACACCTCGTTCCTCCCCAGCCTGGGTAGGACCTTCCTCAGGGAGCTCTCCATAGGCAGATACTGCCCCGCGGGTCAGTGCATATGTGCTCCACACGTTACCTCCCTTCAGGCAGGGTGTGGTCTCTGTAGCTTCCCACAGAGGGACGCTTCCCGGCGTTTTTTGGTCAGCTGGGGAAAAAACGTGGGAAGTGAGTCACTGAAGCACTCTTCCCCTGAGGTAGGAACAACAGCTTCGACCACCTCCTGAGTAAGATCCTGTCCTCTCCATCCCTCTGGTATGGAAGACATTGTAGGGCTTGCTCCGGGCGCTGGAGGGTTACGACATTCGAGGTTGCACTTGCAGGTGGCACGCCTAGGCCTGCCAGCATCTGCTTCCTGCTTCGCTCGTAGCGTGGCTCAGTTGCTATGGCATTTTCCATGGGATCCCATGACGTCAGTCCGACGTAACGTCGAACGTGACTGACTGATAGGGAACGTCTGGGTTACATTAGCCGAGATCAGTTTTCGGCTCCTCAGCAAAAATATGAATGAAGTGAGTAATGCCGGCTCTATTTATACCCGGATGCCGGGGGAGGGGCCCGGCATGTAAATCTCACTAGCCAATTCTGATTGGCTTGTTTTCTACTATGCGGAGGTGATTGGGCTCCCAAGCGAGATCCCATGACGTCAGTCCGACGTAACGTCTCCGTTCCCTCCTTCAGGGAACGGGGGTTACATTAGTAACCTAGACGTTCATCGTCTACACCTGTGTCTCGTTAATCAGTTATGTCAATCACCTGTTCCCTACCAATTATTCTTCTTGTGTTCCTCTGTATAAATTCCCTGTGTGTCAGTCCTGTCCTTGTTCGTTGTTAAAGTTACGACCTGGTCATTTATCTGTATTCCTGCCTGTCGTCTTTGTGTTTATATTAAACTTTGTAAAATCTAATCTGCCTCCGTACCTGTTCCTGAACCCGGGCGTTACAGGGGGCCAGTTCTCCTTGCCAAATACTCAGGCAGAGTTACATGTCATAAATCCAATTGGAGTCACAACAGTCAAAATATTTAATCCAGTTCCATCTAGTTTAAGATCTTTTTAATCACGCCAGTATGGAACAGTTTGTTGGGGATATGTGTCACTGGCTGATGAGTCGGTACGGCCCTCACAAGGGATGAGCTAGTTCACACAGTCTCCACCAACACCCCAGGGCCACGCTGCTGCCGCGCACAGGCGCACAGGTTTCCCATCCGACCCGGACACGGCCCAGCTCCAGCCAATCACGTTAATTGGTAAATCTTGGGATAAGCAGAGAGACAAAAATTAGTATCGCACCATTCTTCTTCTGATGTACGAGTACATCTGGTGTTATAGGAAGTGTTCCAGGTTCCGGCTGACCTGATCTCTGCAGCCTAACAATCCTTTAACGGATATGAAGACAAAAAATGATAATGTGTTTTTTCTGAATTTAGTAGTAGGAAATTACTAGTCATCCAATTTTTTATATTTCTCTTTAATTGGTAGGATTCGTCAGGGCGCAAGGAAATATAGAGCTGAGCATCATCACCGTAACAGTGAAAACTAATGCCATGCTTCATAATGACATCTCCCAAGGGTAGCATGTACAGAGTGAAAACCAACTGTCCTAGTACTGAGCCTTGCGACATTCCATATTGAACTTGTGATCGAAATGACAACTCTTTGTTTACTACTACAAACTGATAACGGTCAGATAAGTATTATTTGAACCATGCCAATGCAATTCCAATAATGCCAACATAATTTTCTAGTCTATTCAAAAGAATGTTGTGGTCGATAGTGTCAAAAGCACCACTGAGGTCTAGTAAGACTAAGAGAGAGATACAACCACGATCTGATGATAAGAGCAAATTATTTGTAACTCTAATGAGAGCAGTCTCAGTACTATGGTACGGTCTAAATTCTGACTAGAAATCCTCACAGATACCATTTGTTTTCAAGTAGGAACACAGTTGCAATGATATTGCCTTTTCTAGTATTTTTCACAGAAAAGGTAGCTTGGAAATCGGCCTGTAATTCTCTTGGATCAAGTTGCGTTTTTTTAATAAGAGGTTTGATAATAGTGTTGTGGAAATTCAATGAAATACTTAGAGTCAGTAATATCAGAGAAGGTAGATTTATTTATACTTGCTGCAAGGACTCGTCTTACACATACAGCAGAGCATGCATGAGAGGAGTGAGTAGCTAGTCTCTCTCACTCTCTATTTATACTTAACATCTTAATGCTTTGCACACACTTTACGTTCACACCTTTGTCAAAACATCATTCGCTTAGCACAGGATGCGGTTTCCGTTAACTGCGCCTTTGTTAGCGAGAAGTTCATCTTGTCACCTTAGTTTCTTAGAACTCAGCCCCTCTATGACCCTTTCAGCAGACAGCCACATCCTGTTGTTCTGCCTTGAGCAGTTACAGAGAAAATGTCATGAGAGACACTATAATATGAACACTTATAATTTCTTAATGCCTTATGCCCATAAGCTTAACAAAAATCAAATGAAAGATAAAAATTTCCATTGCATTCCACTCTTTGTCCGAATGACATTTTATCCAATTCTAACTCTGGTTTCCCTTTTCATTAGAATCTTCATTACCAGTGGTTTTCTTCGTCATCTGAATCCTCATCTGGCCTATATGCAGGATTCCCAGTACCATCGCCAACACCCAAGGCGATTTAGGGGCCATATTAAGACTGGTTTCTTTCTCTCAACTGTCACACTTTCTTGTTTCTCGTCTACACTCGGTACCCACCCTTTTGGAGTTAATACTAAGACCACTTTTGTGTATTCTCCTTCCCCACAGTCAGTTATAGTCTCTTTAGCAACGGCTATAACAGCCGGGTCACTTAGCACTGCTTGTCTGGCCTGGGTCTCGAAGTTTTGTTGTTCCCTTCTGGTGGCTCCTGGGTTGCTCCTTGGGATGGGCCAGTTGGGGTGGAGGTCGAACTATCCTGCCTGTCCTCGGTATCCTCGTCCCCAGGGTTTCCAGCTCCCTGTAAGCTCTCGTCGGGGCCTGGCACCCTTTTGCAGTGGTTTACGTGAATCCAGGTTGCTCTCTCAGCTACCTTGACTGCAGTTCTGGTGGTCAGCAACACCAGGAACGGTCCGTTCCACCTTTCCGCTTTCCACGTTCGCCTTCTGCAGTCCTTAACCACGACCCAGTCTCCTGGCTCGATCCTGTGGGTCACCTCGCCTTTGCTGCGGTCTGGTCTCGCCTGTTTCACCTGGACAGAGATATCACGAGCAACCTTTCCCAGATTAATGCAATATTCCAGCATGCTTTCTAACCCATAAATTCCTTCTGTACCCACTGAGGGAGTGCTCCACCCCATATGGGGTGGCCTCCCCCAGAGCATTTCATATGGTGTCAGGCACATCACAGGTCTTACCCTCATTCTCATGTACATTAATGCCACTGGGAGAGCATCAGTCCACCCCAGGCCAGTTTCAGCCATTATCTTTGCTAATTTTGATTTTAGAGTCCCATTTTCCCTCTCCACTGCCCCTCCAGAGGTTGGCTTATAGGCACAGTGATGTGTGAGGTTTATTTTTAATTGTTCCCCCAATTGTCTTATAGCTGAATTAACAAAATGTGCCCCATTGTCACTTGATATCTTTTGGGGTATTCCCCACCTTGGAACTATTTCTTTTAGTAACATTTTTGCTACCCCCATTGAGTCTGCCTTAGTGGTGGGCATTGCCTCCACCCATTTGGAGAACATGTCCACCATGACCAGACAGTACTTTTTACCTTTGTGTGGGGTCAGTTCTATGTAGTCCGTCATGACGTGTGCTAGTGGTTCGTCTGGCGTAGGATGGCTTGCTCTCTCCACTCTTTCACCCCTTCCTGTGTTGTACCTGGCACATGTCACACACCTCTCGCAATATTTTCCTGCCGCTGTGGAAAACCCTTTTGTGAAAAATGACTCATTAATACTGTTAAGCATAGCCCCTTTACCTGCATGATCTAATCCGTGTGTGTTATTTGGCAATACATTTGGAAAAAATGTCTGGGTAGACATGGTCTGTTTTTGCCATGTACTTGGCCTCTCCATACCCCCTTTGAGTCTTTTGAACAAAAGGCGTTTTTTCCAATCAGATAGATCTTGGGGGGTGGCCCATTTTTGCATATCAGTTAGACTGAGAGTGTCATCTGTGCTGAATGTGCTTTTTAGCATGTGTGATGACAGTGTCATGGAGCATGCAGCTTTTGCAGCTTTGTCTGCTCTGTCATTTCCTTTGCCAATGTCATCTTTTGCACCAGTATGTGCAGCACATTTCATGACTGATATTTGTTTTGGTAATAAAATTGCTTCCAGTAGGGCTGCTACTTTCCTATGGTGTAATATTGGTTTTCCGTCAGCTTTCAGAAATTGTCTTTGTTTCCATAATGCCCCAAAGTCATGCACTACCCCAAACGCGTATCTGCTATCCGTGTAGATGTTTACTGTTTTATTTTTAGCGAGCTCGCAGGCGCGTGTTAGGGCTGTTAGTTCTGCAGCTTGCGCGGATAGTGGTCCTAGGGGGCCACTTTCTACCACCCCATGGTCTGACACTACTGCATATCCGGATACAGTCGCGTTATTTGCTTTGGTGGAGCTTCCATCTACATAAAACGTGCAGTCTGGGTTAGTAAGCGGTGTGTCCTGTAAATCAGGGCGCGGCGTGCACATGATGGACAGGACGGACAGACAGTCTTGACCCTCCCCGTCTTCTGGGAGTGGCATGAGTGTAGCTGGGTTAATTGTGGTGCAGCGTTTTAGTGTTTTTTTTTTATACGCTGCACATTGCTCAGAGTAATAGATGCCTGTGTCATGAGTCTCAGTCCAGTCAGTGGCTTCACTACACCCTTTTACGAAGGGTCCTAAATCTTTCCATTCATCCATCCTGCCTTTTGCTAAGGACAGATGTGGAACCGCATTCTCAACTCTGTACACTGACTGTGCTTCTTCGGTCAGAGTCACCTGCACTGCACACTTATGTTCTTTCCAATATGCATTAGTCAAGGTTATTTCATCTGACTGCCTCCCTGCCCAAATTCCTTCATATTCGGTGTCCGCTGTCCACGTCACATTTGCTGTGACATGCATATCGGAGACCTTCTGAAAATCACTATTTACACACACCATCATGGCAAATTCCCGTAAATCTGACCCTTTCGGCCATACCCATTCATAAACTGTCATTTTTGGTTCTTTTGCACATCGTACATTCATTCCTTCAGTATCACAGTCTATTTTGATCCCTAATTTACACATTACACATCTTCCTAATAAATTCCAGGGGCATTGATCACTGACCAGCATTTTTGTTTCACATTGTTTACCACAGAAAGAGATTTTCACTGGACGGGTGAAGGGTTCTCTTAACACTTCACCCGAGGCTACAATGCTGTCTTCATATTCATTACTTATTATTATGCCCCTTGGTAGTTCAGATCTCTTAATTACTGTAATAGCAGCCCCGGTATCCACTAAGAATTTTACTTTTGTGTTATTTACATCAATCATTATCCAGGGGTTGCTAACATCAGTTTTCATCATGCGTAAGCTTTCTTCATTGCAAAGAGCAGGAAATAAAAGATCGGTACTCACCCCCTCCTCCTGTTTCCCACCTGGTCAGTCTGCATGTCGCTTTTGCTGGTGTTGATTTCCCCCTCCCTCGTTGGGGCATCCAGACTTCCAATGACCCATTTGTCCGCAAATAAAACATTGTCCGTCGTTCCTTTGTCCCGTCCATCTTGCTCCTCCTCTTCCTCCTCCTCTGCCCCTTCCTCTTCCTCTCCCTCTTTGCCAGTCCTTTTGTATTTGGACTTGACTTTCCAGGTTGGTGAGGTGCAGGGCTCGTACCTTCTTTTCCATCTTGTCCTTGTCGTCGTTCAGCTGGTTCTCTTTATGTCGGGCGTGACGCATTACACAATCCAAGGATTCCGTTTCATACCCCACACAGGACGATAGGACACCTTTCTTTATTTCAGGGAGCAGCCCTTGTAGGAGATGGACCTTCAGGTGAGCTTCGTACGCTGGATTTGGAACGGTCCCAGCTCTCTTCGGGACTCCTCCGTGATGGTCAAAGACCTCGGTGAGTCTGTTGAGGTAGTCATCAACGCTTTCATTTGATTTTTGTTTGCAAGTGTTGAGTTTACCTGGATTGGCTGGAGTGGTGAAAGTCTCTTTTATCTTTTGACAGAATTCGTCAACAGCAGCTTTGTAACCATTTTCCGTGTCCCATTCGACCCTGTCGCGTCAGACGCTTACCATCCATTTCCCTTCCATTTTCCGGCCTGCGCTCAGTCCGTTCTTTTTGATGAATATCTTTTTAGCTTCTTCCGCGGTGGGGCTGCATTCCTTGCAGAACTCCTTGTTGCTTCACTCAGAACCTCTCCTCCAGAGTCGATTCCTGGAAGACTGGCACCTATTTCTGCAATCTCAGAGGGACTCCATTGTCTTTGTATGTACATAACACCATCAGGACTACTTACTTGAACATATGGAGCTCGAGCTGATTCTCCCGGTTCCTCCTTGTTGACCAGTTTGTGGCTCCTTAAGTCGTAAGGTCCTTTCTTTTCTTCTTTCCATTCGTCTTCGGATGGTTTCTTTGATTCTGGGTCTGGTAGTTTTGGGTAGAGGCCAGACGAGGAGGAAGACGGCGGCTGTTGTGCTCGTTCTTCCTGGTTTGGTCTTTGTCTATTCGGATTATAGGGAGGGGGTCGGTCGTCTTCCTCCAGGTGGGTTTTGAGGAGTCGGGAGTTCGTACCTGGAAAAGAAGACTGAGAGAGAGAGTTCCCAGGTGGCCAGTCTGGGTAGGGATCATAAGGATCCCTGTGTTTACATCTGGCTCCCAACATAGTTTGAGGTTTCTTTTCTTTTGGGGGAGAATAAGGACAACCTGGTAATTCTTTGGAGAGTGAGGCTTTTAATTTGGCGCTTGCCTCCTCCACGAACATATCTATTGTTTCTAAAATTTCTGACAAGGGCGGATCCCCCTTTCTTGGTCTTAGTTTATCTGCCAATTCTCGTCTCAATCTTTGATTTCCAGAGACACTAAAACCTATGGTATACCCTTTTCCTTTTAACCATTTTACATGTTCTAACCATTTTACCCCATATTTTCTCACGAGAAATTTCTCATCCTTCTCTGATAAACCACTCTCAGTATTATGCCTGGGCTTTTCGCCCCTTTCTTTTTCTTGAGAGTTCCCCATTCTTACAGACGGATACTATTTTTCTGAGTAATTTTAATTATTATCACAGGCGGATACATTCCTCTGAATAACTTTAAGACTTATAATTTCATCACAGGCGGATACATTCCTCTGAATAACTTTAAGACTTATAATTTCATCACAGGCGGATACATTCCTCTGAGTAACTTTAAGTACTTTATCACAGGCGGATACCATTCCTCTGAGTAACTTTGATTCTTATCACAGGCGGATACATTCCTCTGAGTAATTTTAAGACGTGCACTTTTCTAGCGTATTACCCGACGCCCTGCTCCCTTTCTGATTTGTCTGCGTGTTACCCGACGCCCGGCTCCCTTTCTGATTTGTCTAGCGTGTTACCCGACGCCCTGCTCCCTTTCTGATTTGTCTAGCGCGTTACCCGACGCCCTGCTCCCTTTCTGATTTGTCTAGCGCGTTACCCAACGCCCTGCTCCCTTTTTTGATAATAGTTAAAATCACTTTACCGTTGTATTCCTTAATTCCACGGGTTCTTTCTTGGGATGCCGTTTCCCAGGGAAATCCAACTCCCACTTCCCTCAGAGGGGGGGTTTGGGTCATCACCAGTTTTAGTTGATGAGCTGATCAGGCCGTTGTCTCTCCCTTAGGATTGGCATCCCATCCTCGTCGCCATTCTGTTGTGGAAATTCAATGAAATACTTAGAGTCAGTAATATCAGAGAAGGTAGATTTATTTATACTTGCTGCAAGGACTCGTCTTACACATACAGCAGAGCATGCATGAGAGGAGTGAGTAGCTAGTCTCTCTCACTCTCTATTTATACTTAACATCTTAATGCTTTGCACACACTTTACGTTCACACCTTTGTCAAAACATCATTCGCTTAGCACAGGATGCGGTTTCCGTTAACTGCGCCTTTGTTAGCGAGAAGTTCATCTTGTCACCTTAGTTTCTTAGAACTCAGCCCCTCTATGACCCTTTCAGCAGACAGCCACATCCTGTTGTTCTGCCTTGAGCAGTTACAGAGAAAATGTCATGAGAGACACTATAATATGAACATTTATAATTTCTTAATGCCTTATGCCCATAAGCTTAACAAAAATCAAATGAAAGATAAAAATTTCCATTACATTAGTCAGCTTAAAATTTTTCGGTACATAACCTAGTGATAAATATGAATTAATGATCTTAAGAAGAGGATCTTTGACCTCAGGAAGCATCTCTTTCAATAGCTTAGTCGGTATAGGGTCTAACATACATGTTGTTGATTTCGATGATTTAACAAGTTTAGACAATTCTTCCCTTCCTATAGCAGCGAATGAATGGAATTTTTTCTCAGGGATACTACAATGCACTGTCTGATGTGATACTGTAGTAGACAGTTGCATGGCTATAATTTTCTCTCTAATATTGTCAATCTTGCAAGTACAGAAGTTCATAAAGTCATTACTTCTGTGCTGTTTGGAAACATCAGAAGTTGCAGCTGTATTTCTTGTTAGTTTAGCCAGTGTATCAAATATATACTTAGGGTTGTGTTTATTTTCTTCTAAAATATTTGTAAAATAAGCAGATCTAGCAGTTTTTAAGGCCTTTCTGTACTCTATCCTTTTCTCTCTGCATGAAATACGAAAAACTTCTAGTTTTGATTTCTTCCAGCTGCACTCCTTTTTCTTGCTGCTCTCTTAAGGGCCCGAGTGTGCTCGTTATACCATGGCGTTGGACTAATGTCCTTAATCTTTTTTAAGTGCAAAAGAGCGACAGAGTCTAGAGTGCTGGAAAAGAGAGTGTCAATAGTTTCTGTTGCAACATCACTTTCTTCTGAACAGGAAAGATTATTTATAAAGCAATCTTTAGTGGTAGAAGTGATGATCAACTATATTTATGGCAGAGAGACTGTTTTGCAGCCTTGGTTAACTGTAGCACGCATGATCTGAGACGTCATCGCTTTCCTGCAGAATTTCAACGGCATCAATATCGATTCTATGTGACAATATTAGATCTAGAGTATGATTATGACAATGATTGTGTCCTGACACGTGTTGTCTAACTTCAATAGAATGTATAATATCTGTTAATGCTAATCCCAATGCGTCTTTTTCATTGTCTACATGGATATTAAAATCACCAACAATAAGGACTTTATCCACAGCCAGTACTAACTCTGATAGAAAATCAGCAAATTCTTTGATTAAGGCTGTATGGTGCCCTGGTGGCCTGTATACAGTAGCCAGCACAAACGTCAAATGGGATTTGTCACTTACATTATATAACGTTACATAAAGCACCATCACTTCGAAAGAATTATATTTGAAAGACTTTTGAGTAATGCTGAAAATATTACTATAGATTACAACAACACCTCCCCCTTTTCCTTTCCAACGAGGTTTGTGACGATAATAGTAACCTTGAGGGCTAGACTCATTTAAAGTAATGTAATCGTCTGGTTTTAGCCAGGTCTCTGTCAAACACAGCACATCTCGATTATTTTCTGTAATAATATAATTTACAATATCTGCTTTTGAAGAAAGGGATCGACTATTCAACAACCCAAGCTTTATAATTTGTTTATCTTTATTATCTCTGTTTTTTACTTGTTGAACATCAATTAAAGTTTTACCCTTAAATGGATTTGGAAGTGTTTTGTATTTATTAATTCGGGGTACAGACAGTCTTTATGTGATGATATCTAGGTGAAAGTGTCTCCATGTGTTGGGATTTATCTGACTTCTGTGACGTGAGACAGCTAGCAGATGGTCAGTTTAGCCAGTCTGTCTGCTTCCTGACCTGGGCCCCAGTTAGTCAAGGTTGAGCTCCAAGATTATGTGCTAGGACTATGTTACTAGAGGAAAGAGCGGCACCACTCCCGGAGGGATGAATACCATCTCTTTTCAACAGGTCAGGTCTGCCCCAAAAACTTTTCCAATTGTCTATGTAACCTATATTATTCTGTGGACACCACTTAGACAACCAGCCATTGAGTGATGATAGTCTGCTAAGTATCTCATCACTCCTACGAGCAGGAAGAAGTCCAGAACAAATTACAGTGTTTAATATTTACAAATTACATTGTACGTGCGAGTTCACACACCTCTTTAATGTTTATTTTGGTGATCTCTGACTGGCGAAGTCGAACATCATTAGTGCCGAAGAGAATAATAAACTTAGAGTATTTACGATTAGCATTATTCTGCACTAAATTTACTTTGATGTCAGGCACTCTGGCTCCCGGCAAACATGTGACTATGGAGGCTGGTGTCTCTATTTTCATGTTCCGTGTAATAGAATCGCCAATAACTAGGAACTTTCAACAGGATTCTCAGTGGGTGTGTCACTGAGTGGGGAGAACCTGTTTGATGTTCTAATCGGAACGGAAGTGCGGCGTTTTTTTTCCCACAACTCGGCCGCCTCACAGTCACAAACTTGCCCTGCTACATGGGCTCTACAGCCGGAACCAAACAATGTACAGAGTTCACTAAGCTAGTCTCTTCAAAAACAGTATCTGAAGCCCTTGCCTTCTTACTATCCCCAATTAAAGTTTGGATGCGTGTTTCTAATTCTGATTTTTTCTCTGTCAGCCTGACTATTTCCCTGCATTTATGAATCCCTCATCGCTGACAGAGAAAACTATATTATGCATGTGACAGGCAGTGCAAGTAACAATTAAAGGAGAAGATGACATAGCTTACCGTGTTCGTAGACTGATCCGACTTACCAGTTGTTTGATGAACTCGTAGAAAAAGGAGAGTGTGACAGAAATGACGGTGGGCACATATGACAAGTTTACAAGTTTAGCATAATGCTAATGCATTGTGATAGTGATTTAGATTAAAAGATTAAAAGCATTTACTAAAAGATTTATTTAAGCATTATTTAAAAGATTTACTAGCAATGTCAGATTAATGTGATAGGCAATATTAGACAATATCAGATATATAGTGATGATAAAGTAGACAACAAACAATGACAATAAACAGATAAAAATCTATACAGAGCAACAGACTCAAACAATTCAGCAGTGAGGCAGACAGGAGCAATCAATTAGCCAAAACCAAATGTATTGAAGTATTGATGTACAGAAATTAAACCAATATTAACATTACAGAGCTTACCAATATCAAAAATTTCTCTAACGAAGGACATATTATCAATAATTTGTCTTACTGGCACACAGCTCAGAGACTGTTCCCATTCAGTCGGTCACTTCGACGTACGTCGGATGACCGACGAATAGGAATCTCGCTAGAGAGGCCAATCTACTTCGAGTGTAACTAAAACGAGCCAATGCATATTGGCATGCAATCATATGCATCAGCTGCTCACTCCTCGCAGCGCGGGTATATAATGAGCAGCAGGTGCGTTGCATCTTTAGCTTTTCGCTTCGGAGCCGAACCTGTATGGTGTCTACGAGCGAGTGTGGCGAAAGACGAAGAATCTTTTTGTGGATTGCTCTTCGTGAGAGTGCAGGCGGACAGCGCAGCAGCGGGGCCGTTCTCTTGTTTGTCTTCTCTGTTTGTTCTGTTTTATGTGAGCAAATGAAGCTGTTCTCAGCTGTAAAAGCCGTTCTTATGGCTGGTAACGGTGCGCTATTATAGAGCGCTTAAAAGCTGTTATCACAGCTGGTAAGAGCGGTTTCAAGAGTGAGTGCACACGACAGGCTGCACTTTTTCCCTGTCTGTGTTGCCGCGGTTATCCCCTGCGTGCTTCGGCACTCGAAAGAGTTAATTCCTAAAAGAGCTCGCGCGAGTGGTTTCGCGTCTTTTCGAAGATGTGTACTACTTGCGTGTTTCTGGATGCGGTCGTTACCTGGCGCCTCGGGATGGTCACGAGCGCTGTATCGCGTGCTTGGGCTTAAGGCGCGCTGAGGCAGCGTTTGTGGATGAGTCATGCACCCATTGCGGGAAGATGACCATCGCGGAGTTGCGATCTAGACTCTGCCTCCTGCAAGGGGGCGGAGTCCCAGTGCCGCTGCTTCGTTCCAGTCCTCCTGAAAATGGAGGGCTGTTTCGGGCGGTGGCACTGGTGATTTGAGGATTACAGTGAGCGCGCTTCCCTCGGGGAACCAACCCCCTGGGAACCCTCACTCCTCCCGCACTCTGCAGCCAGTAGAGCTGCTGGGGGAGCGTGATGGACCGCCCCAGAGGTGTGTACCATCCGTATCCTTCAGGGCTCCCCAGGATGACCGGATGTCGATCGCTGCATCGGAGGGTGAGCCTGACGCTTTCGTGGATGATGATTCGGCGCGGCTGCCTCCTTCGGGAGTGACAGCTGTGCCCGGATCAGACCCGGAAATGATGGCTATGCTTCCCCGGGCCGCCAACAGGGTCGGGCTCGTGTGGAATGCTCCAACGTGTGGAGTGCTCCACCGTGTCCCGAGCCCTCGAGGTTGGATGATTGGTTCCTCGGAGTGGCAAGGGATGGTTCTCAGCCCCCCACCCCGGTTCCCTTCTTCCCGGAAGTGCATGTAGAGAACACTGGTGCGTGGAGGGCACCTTTTACTGCCCGAAACCGTGCCAGTGGGACCTCCTCCCTCACTACCCTTGATGGCGGTGCGGCAAAGGGATGTTCACGCATACCCCTTCCTGAAGAGAGGGGGGAGCGTCTCTCCCTTCCCGGGCCTGTGAGCGCTGGTCGGACCTACCGGCAGTGCTTACTGGGCCTGCGCGGAAGCCGCTGCCGCCTTACACGCTATGGCGTTGTTGCAGGTCCATCAGGCCAAGGCACTGAGGGGCCTGCACGAGGGTAGTCATGATCCACAAGTTCTCCAAGAACTTCGTACCGCTACGGACCTCGCGCTTCGAGCGACGAAGGTCACTGCGCGGTCAGTGGGTCGTGCGATGTCCACGCTGGTGGTCCAGGAACGTCATCTCTGGCTGTGTCTGGTCGACATGAGGGATACCGACAAAGTCAGGTTCCTTGATGCCCCCATGTCCCAGACCGGCCTCTTGGCGACGCGGTCGAGAACTTTGCCCAACAGTTCTCGGCTGTACAGAACTAGTCTGAGGGCCACATCCTGCTGAGGCGGTCAGCTGCTGCACCTCCACCGCCCGCATCGCCTCAGGCTACTCGTCGCCAGGGGCGCCCCACCCCCGCTCCCCCGCAGCAGCAGCCGTCATCAAGCAGCGCCATGGAGCCGGTCATGGTCGGGGTCAGGGCGGCAAAGCCAAGAGCAAGAGGCCCTAGGACGGGTGACTTGGAGAGGGAGGGAACTGCTCTTCAGGAGATGGAGACCTCTCCACTCTTTCCCCGGAGGAGGGCCGGGTAGTAAATCCTTTGTTGATTAGTTTTTCTGTTCCCAAATTTTCAGAGAAAAAAAAAAAGGAGCGGTTCCCTCCATCTCCGGGTCCGAAGAGGACTTGGAGAGCAGTGGGAGGGCTAGAACCTCACCACTCTCTTCCCCCTCTTCTGTCGCCAGCGGACAGCAGCGCGCAGCAGGCAGCCAAGACTTCGCCTGCTCCCACTGTCCATCTGTGGAAGCAGGTAAGTGTTGCACAGCACACTCTGACCCCGCTTCGGGCCGCCTCACAAAGAGAGTCTCCTGAGCCGCGTCCCTGCGTTCCACCTCGCTGCCCCACGGCGGGTATGCCTGCGGTCCCTTTGGTCCCGCTTGTACGGTCTCTGCGAGCCTGGTTAGCGCTCCCCAGTCCGTCTCGCTGGCTCATCCGGACCATCAGGCTCGGCTATGCGATTCAGTTCGCCCGGCGTCCCCCGAGGTTCAGGGGCATCCACTTCACTTCAGTGAAAGCTGCCGATGCTCCTGTCTTGCGTGCGGAGATCGCGGTCCTACTGGCGAAGGACGCGATAGAGCCGGTCCCTCCAGCCGATATGAAGTCGGGATCCTACAGCCCCTACTTCATTGTACCCAAGAAAAGCGGTGGGTTACGACCGAACTTGGACCTACGAGTTTTGAATAGGAGCCTTCACAAGCTACCGTTCAAAATGCTCACGCAGAAACGCATTTTCGAGTGCATCCGTCCCCGAGATTGGTTTGCAGCGATCGACCTGAAGGACGCGTACTTTCATATCTCGATCCTTCCGCGACACAGCCCATTCCTGTGATTTGCGTTCGAAGGTCGAGCATATCAGTACAGAGTCTTACCCTTTGGGCTGGCCCTGTCTCCCTGCGTCTTCACGAAGGTCGTGGAGGGAGCCCTTGTTCCCATGAGAGAACAGGGTGTTCGCATCCTCAACTATCTAGACGACTGGCTCATTTTGGCTCAGTCGCAGGATCAGTTGTGCGAACACAAGGATTTGGTGCTCAGACACCTCAGCCAGCTGGGTCTTCGGGTCAACTGGGAGAAGAGCAAAACGCACTGGCTCACAGCTGGCCCCGGGGCCTCCGCAATTATGCATTTCCCTCAGTGAGCCTAATTGCACAGACCCTGTGCAAAGTCAGGGAGGACGAGGAGCAGGTCGTGTTAGTTGCGCCCTATTGGCCCAACCGGACCTGGTTCCCGGAACACTCACTCCTCGCGACAGCCCCTCCCTGGCCCTTTCCTCTGAGGAAGGACCTTCTTTCTCAGAGACGGGGCACCTTCTGGCACCCGCGTTCAGACCTCTGGAAACTCCATGTCTGGTCCCTGGACGGGACACGGAGGTTGTGGTGACTTACCCTCCGAGGTACTTAACACCATCGCTTCGGCACGTGCACCGTCTACAAGACGTGCTTACGCCCTGAAGTGGAACCTGTTCGTCGAGTGGTGTTCTTCTCGCCGAGAAGACCCCCGAAGATGCTCGATCAGAGTCGTGCTTTCCTTCTTGCAGCTAGGGTTGGAGCGTAGGCTGTCCCCCTCCACCCTCAAAGTCCATGCTGCTGCTATTTCTGCATACCACGACCACATAGATGGCAAATCTGTTGGTAAGCACGACCTGGTCGTCAGGTTCCTTAGGGGGGCGAGACGGTTAAATCCTCCTCGTCCCCCCTCCATACCCTCTTGGGACTTGGCTCTGGTGCTGAGAGCACTCCAGAATGCTCCCTTTGAGCCTTTGCAGTCAGCAGACTTAAAGATTCTGTCTATGAAGACTTTGCTGCTGGCTGCATTGGCCTCCATCAAGAGGGTAGGGGACCTGCAGTCTTTTTCGGTCGACGAATCGTGCCTAGAGTTCGGGCCGGGTGACAGCCACGTGGTAATGAGACCCCGGCCTGGCTATGTGCCCAAGGTTCCTACCACTCCCTTCAGGGACCAGGTAGTGAGCCTGCAAGCGCTGCCCTCGGAGGAGGCAGACCCAGCCCTGGCTTTGCTCTGTCCAGTTTGCGCTTTGCGACTGTACGTGGACAGAACTCGAAGCTTCAGGACCTCAGACCAGCTCTTTGTCTGTTATGGAGGCCAGCAGAAGGGAAAGGCTGTCTCCAAGCAGAGGATGGCCCACTGGATAGTGGATGCCATTGCCCTGGCTTACCAAGCTCAGGGTGTGCCCTGCCTGCTCAGGTTGCATGCACACTCCACGAGAGGTGTTGCATCCTCCCGGGTGCTGGCTCGTGGCGCCTCGCTAACAGACATCTGTAGAGCTGCGGGCTGGGCGACACCTAACACGCTCGCTAGGTTTTATAGCCTTCGTGTTGAGTCGGTCTCCTCCCGTGTTCTCGCCTCAGGTCAGAGGCACGGAGAGGCCCCGGCTTAGTGTCGGCTTGCTGCACTTACATGTGCTTATTCTCCAGAGAGTTCCTACAAGGCAGACCCTGTTGAGTCCTCCGATCTCCCTTCGGCAGCCGACGTGGCGGAGCGTCTGGCGCCAGGCCTATACTCCGCTGCATCCTTGAGAACCGGATTTAGGCTGGGTTCCATATGAGTGACCCTACGGGGATCCCATATGTCTGGTTCCACGGTTGCTCCTAATCGAAGCCCGTGTCTTTCCCTCTGGGAGAACCCACCTCTCGTTGAGTGGAGTCACCCCAGTTCTTCCATATGACAACCCCACGGTTAGTCCATTATTCTTCCACATAACTCCTTCGGGGAAGGATGTGGCTTCCGCAGCGTCCCTTTTACACGAAGGGTACGCTTCCCAGTGTTATCCAATAGTCTCACTGAATGGGTTTGGGAACAGCAGTGATTGACACTCTCTGTGTTAGCCCTGGCCCACCGTCCTCAGGCAAGGGGGTTCAGGTGGCTTACAACAGAGCGCTGGAAGAGGGCAGCTCCTGTGGCGCTTTGGTAGGGATTCCTATTCGTCGGTCATCCGACGTACGTCGAAGTGACCGACTGAATGGGAACGTCTCGGTTACATAGGTAACCCTCGTTCCCTGAAGGAGGGAACGGAGACGTACGTCCCGTCGCCACAGTTGCTGTACCCCGCTGATGCTGCCGCCTATCTGGTTCGGCTCCTCAGCGAAAACCTAAAGATGCAACGCACCTGCTGCTCATTATATACCCGCGCTGCGAGGAGTGAGCAGCTGATGCATATGATTGCATGCCAATATGCATTGGCTCGTTTTAGTTACACTCGAAGTAGATTGGCCTCTCTAGCGAGATTCCTATTCGTCGGTCATCCGACGTACGTCTCCGTTCCCTCCTTCAGGGAACGAGGGTTACCTATGTAACCGAGACGTTACCTCATATGTCAGTTTCTGTGAGGATTTGTGCATTCCTACTAGGACTCATTTAACATACAATAACGACAAACCCTGGTTCACTTCAAAACTCAGCCAGCTCCGTCAGGCCAAAGAAGATGCTCGCAGAAATGGGGACCGAGTCTTGTACAAACAGGCCAAATACACATTGGAAAAGGAGATCAGAGTGGCGAAGAGGAATTATTCCGAAAAGCTTCGGAATCAATTCTCTTCTAATGACACAGCTTCAGTTAGGAAAGGTCTGAAAGTCATCACCAACTACAAGACACCATCCCCCAGCACTGTGGTGAATCAACAACTGGCAGACGATCTGAACGAATCCTACTGCAGGTTTGAAAACAACAACCCCTCTCTCCCCCACCTCTCCACTTCAGTTCAGTGAAGATGACGTGCGCCAGGTCTTCAGGAAGAACAAAAGGAGAAAGGCACAGGCCCAGACAGCGTGGGCCCTCACCAGCTTGTTTGAAAACCTGCACTGACAAGCTGGCCCCCATCTTCACACAGATCTTCAACAGATCACTGGAGCTGTGCGAAGTCGTGTTTCAAATGCTCCACCATCATCCCCGTCCCAAAGAAATCGTAAATCACTGGCTCAATAACTACAGACCTGTGGCTCTAACATCTGTGGCCATGAAGTCATTTGAAAGACTGGTTCTGGCTTATCTGAAGGACATCACTGGACCCTTACTGGACCCCCTGCAGTTTGCTTACCGAGCAAACAGGTCTGTGGATGATGCAGTCAATATGGGACTGTATTATGTTCTCCAGCATCTGGACAGACCAGGGACTTATGTGAGGATCCTGTTTGTGGACTTCAGCTCTGCTTTTAACACCATCATCCCATCACTTCTCCACCCCAAATTAACTCATCTCTCCGTGCCCACCTCTGTCTGTCAGTGGATCACAGGCTTCCTGACAGACAGGCAGCAGCTAGTGAGACTGGGAAAATTCTCATCCAGCACCCACTCCATCAGCACCGGCACCCCTCAGGGCTGTGTTCTCTCCCCACTGCTCTTCTACCTCTATATCAATGACTGCACCTCTAAAGACCCCTCTGTCAAGCTCCTGAAGTTTGCAGATGACACCACACTGATCGGACTCATCCAGGATGGTGACGAGTCTGCTTACTGACTGGAGGTTGAACAGCTGACCATCTGGTGCAGTTTTAACAACCATTTCAACACACTCAAAACGGTAGAGATGATCATGGACTTCAGGAGAAACCCCCCTGCTCTGCAAAGATTTTCCCTACTCCTCTCAGATCAAGCAATCAACAGCGTGTGGCTACGACCTCATCTACTCTTCTAAATTCTCATCACACAATCCAGATGCCATTTCAAGATGTCTTTGCGCCAACCGCAATGTCAAATCTTAGTCAAAGCTAACGTCAAAGCTTTGTTCAGGACTCAATTAGCTACTGTTCTAGGATGCCTCAACTTTTTTCCCCTTCTGCATAAATGGCCTTTCATTCAGAATTATGGTAGCAACCACTCTAGCCAAGGATTTTCAACATCAGCCATCAAGCCCCTGGGAAGACGGTCTTCCTCTGCTATTGAATCATACATAAGACCAGATTCCAAAAAGCTCAGCAAGCTCTCTCAAGTTACAATTAAGGTAATTTTATGCAAATACTGGTGGTGGTGTGCGTTCTCTCACTTATTAATCATTAATTTAGTTTAGTTCATCTCTATAGTTTTCATGTTTCTGCGACTATCGTGGACTCCTTAGGTGGCCTCATGCAGCCACTCAGGCTCATAGTCACTTATCTATATGTTCCAAGCTGTCGTGTCTTCGCGGCCTAATGTGGCGTTCATTGCCGTTCAAGCCTATATTGTCTATGTGGCCTAATGTGGCCTTCATCGCGGTTCAAGCCTATATTGTCACTGTTCAAGCTTAGAGTGTCTTTGTAGCCTAATGTGGCCTTTGTCACCGTTCAAGGCTGTCACGTCTACGTGACCTGACATGGCCTAACATGGCCTTCGTTGCGGTTCAAGCCTATATTGTCTCTGTGGCCTAACGCGGCCTTCGCTGCCGTTCAAGCCTATAGTATCTATGTGACCTAACATGGCCTAACGTGGCCTTCATCGCCGTTCAGGCCTATATTGTCTACGTGGCCTAAACGTGGCCTTCGTCGCCGATCAAGCCTATAGTATCTATGCGACCTAACGTGGCCAAAGTGGCCTTCGTCGCGGTTCAAGCCTATATTGTCTACGTGACCTAACGTGGGCTTCGTCGCCGTTCAAGCCTATATTATCTACGTGGCCTAAACGTGGCCTTCGTCGCCGTTCAAGCCTATATTGTCTATGTGGCCTCTTTTGCCGTTTAAGCATATATTGTCTATGTGGCCTAACGTGGCCTCCGTTGCTGTTCAAGCCTATATTATCTATGCGGCCTAACGTGGACTCCGTGGCTGTTCAAGCTATATTGTCTATGTGGCCTAACGTGGCCTCGTCGCCGTTCAAGGCTGTCATGTCTATGTGGCCTTATGTGGCCTCCGTCGCTGTTCAAGCCTATATTGTCTATGTGGCCTAATGCGGCCTCGTCGCCGTTCAAGGCTGTCATGTCTATGTGGCCTAACGTGGCCTTTGTTGCCGTTCAAGCCTATTGTGTCTATGTGGCCTAACGTGGCCTTTGTCACCTTCAAGGCTTTGTGTATATGTGGCCTATTGCGGCCTTTGTCTTTGTTGTTATTGTTACCTCTTCTCTTTTCTCCTTCCTTTTCTTTGCTTTCTCTCTCACCACTCAGTGGTATTCATCCTTCCTTGCCTCTTCTTGCGCTATGGTTAGTGGCTTTTCCACTGATAAGTACAAGTCTCTATAAGTCAGTTTTTGTTTTTCTGTTTCAGGAACTACAAGAATCACTACTGGCATATTTCCGTTCCTCTCACAGTTCTTTGGGGGGTAGGCTCCGTCACAGGATAAATTATCCTTCACCATTTCTGGGGGTCGGCTACGTCCCTGCCTTCATCTTCAGGCAGGAAATGCAGAGTCCGCAACCCTCAGGATCTAAGCTACGGACAGGGCCTACGCCAAAGAACTTTCTTACTATATTTGCTTGCTGATTGTTAATAAATATCATTGTTACGTTATCTTACCTCCGAGTCTTTCTGGTCGAAATGAAAGCTCTAGTGCAAGTTCTGCCAGGAAGACTCAAATGTTACGTCACTGAGTTTAGATCTAACCAATCATTATCCAACACTTGTAGTACATGAGATCGGTACTAACACACGTTTGAGTTCGCAGATGCTGACGTCAACCTTTACCTCCATCCTCCCCACCACCACCAGGATTGTCCCTGTCCATACCTCCGGGGGGTCGGCTACGCCCCTGCCTTCATCTTCAGGCAGGAAATGCACAGTCCGCAACCCTCAGGATCTAAGCTACGGACGGGGCCTATGCCAAAGAACTTTCTTACTATATTTGCTTGCTGATTGTTAATAAATATCATTGTTATGTTATCTTACCTCCCAAGTCTTTCTGGTCGAACTGTATATTATTACCGTTGGCCACTTAATAATATCTTGTCCAGAATTGATAAAATGCCCTAACTTCAATTTACCGGTGGACGAATAATTGAGAAAGTGTTAAATATTAATTATGAATAATTTGAATCGGTTCTTATTAACTGTAATTCAATCACCTTTGAGTTATATTGATCCAAGTTCCCTTCCTACAGTCTGATCAGGGTGGATGACTTCTTCCCAAAACCTTACTCAATCTATTTGCTAATGCTTTGGATAAAATTTATAATCACTGCATAACAATGGCACAGGCCTCCAATTTTTTATATCACTCAGGTTTCCCTGCTCCCTGCTCTAACGCAGCTCAGAAGTAAACTTGCACTATTTAGACTTTCGTTGGTGACAGCAAGCAGATCTGCACCAATTTCAGGCCAAAAAGACATATAAAAGTCTATAGGAAAAGTAGGATAGGATTTATGGGAAAGTCTATTCCCATCTATTCCATACCTTCAATAGCTTTCTGTAGCTCTTCTAAAGTCATCACTCTGCAGAGCTTGGCAATAGCCTCTTAAGTCACCTGAGGAAGATCTTTAAGATCTTTAAGATTACATCTTTTTTTTCCTCCAAATTCAAATTTGTATATCCATCTACTCTATATTCTGGAAACAAGATCTGATCAGAGCCCCTTGTGCTTTCAAGTCTAAAAGTCCAGCCAATTCTCTCTTCTTTTTTTTCCCCTATACTTCCAATAAGCTCTAGAGTTTGTTCAATTTCAGTAGATTCTTGAAGGTGTTTTTTAAATCTTTTTCTAAATTTACCATTAAATGAGTCCCACCACTGCTACAAGGATTGGAAATCAGACTTCGTGGTAGAATTTCTCTCATTCAAGAGAAGAAAAGGATATACAAGAAACAAAAACAAATTCATGAGAGTGTAATTTAATGCATTGCCAACATTAATACCTAACAGGGAATTTACTTTGGTGTTAATCTTTTTCAATCTATAAACCTCTTGATAAGAAAAAAAACCTTTTCGCTTAAAAGCTTTTGCTTTTGAAATTGTTATAAATCAGGAAAATACTCTGTAATATGCACATTTCTTGCATTCGTTGTTACTCTCAAAAAGATCTTAATGTCTTCTAACACTGTAAGATTGTTCCAAAATCTAATTTTTCATTTTCTCAGTGGATCAAAGTATGACCTACAGCATAAATTGCCATTTTTGCTTGACCTAACAAGAAGTTCAACAATTGAGACTTTCTCTGACATTTTTTCACATATCTAAAACCACAAATAAACATTTTCATTGAAAAATTAACATCAAAAGAATTAAAAAAATTCCATCAAGATATCAAGTAAAGGCTTTAACCTCTCACAGTGCATAGCATGGAAAAATAGTCTCTTTATGCAAACAAAAAGGATTTGGATTTGGTGACTTGTAAAAAGCTCTCCATTCTGGTTTTTCATTGATATCAAGATTAAGTGCACTTCGCCATGGTGTCACACTTGTTATTCAAAGATTTCTTGTTAAAGGCTTTTATACATCTCTTATACAAATCCTTGCCAAATACAGAATCTGAACCCACAATCATCAATTCTTCACAATCCAGTAGCACTCACCCAATTTTGGAAAAGGGTCTTTACAATCAAAATTGATAAACCCATTCAATTACTGATCCAACAGTTCTGTCTCTTCACCAGTAAGGTCTGATCCCCATTTTTCAAGTGCTTTTGCCACTATGCGGTATGATTTAATTTTTAACTGTTCAGCAATCGCGGTCACATTTTGAAAAGCAGTTCCTGCTATTTGATGTAGATGACCAATTGTTGTCAGCGAGGCATTACGCAAAGTCCTTTCCGGTATGGCAAAAGACATCTCATATGATACATCCAGTCGGGAGCCAATAATCAATGGTAATAACCAAAAGAGGGAAGTATTACTTTTGTGTCTTAAATAATAACCAGACTTTAAATATGTTATGATAAAAAAACTGGAGAATCACACAGTTTTAGTCTGTGAAGGTCCAACCAAAATAAGGTTTTATCTAGTTGTAAGCCTTCAATACATCGAAGAATTGCACAAGCTGCGCTCATCTAACTTGACTCTACAGAGCACCTTAATAGTCTTTGAACATACTGCAGACGAAACGCAGCCGTTCTACTCTACAAGACTACCAATCTGATTCTTCCATCTTTTGGTAAATACAAAACACTTTTTGGCACTCAGTGCCATTTGTCGCAGAAAAAAAATCTATTAAACTTGACTGGATTTTCATGAAAGCATCAACTGTAGGAACTATACAGGTTTAGTGGTGCCAAAGTGCAGAGGCTACTAGATTGTTAATGATTAGGATACATCCGTATAAGACATTTTAGGAAATAAAAACCTCCACTTATCCGGTCGCTGTTTTACTTTATCAACAGTGCCTTCAAAATTCTTCTTTTTTTTTTTTTTTACAAAATTTTCATTTCCTAAAAGGACACCTAGATATTTAAAACCATCTCTGGTCCATTTTAGACCATCAGGAAGCATTGGTCACCATTTAATCATTTTCCAACTAAAATTGCTTCACTTTTTTTCCAGTTTACCTTTGCAGAAGAAAGTAAAATCATCTAAAATTGTTAACATCAAATTGACATCATTGGGTTGACTGATTATAATAATGACATCATCATCATCACACATCATTTCTTAATTTATTTAACAGGGGTTCTATGGCTAAGGTATATAACATACCTGACATCACACATCCTTGTCTGACACCCCTATACACCTTAGCCTTCTGAGGCTGATTTGGGGTCCTGGACTAGTTTGACATGCCCTGACATTTGTGCTTTTTTCAGTTGCTTATAAACTAAAAATGACAAAAGTCTCACTTCACTGTATTCAGCAGAAACTAGGCTACAATAATATGTGAGCAACAAGTATGCACATGTTTGCATTTTTGAGAGAATTACGTGATTTTTGGAAAAAAAAAAATACGTCACTGAAATAAGGCCTCAAAACACATACAAATATATTCTGTTTAGTCATCAACATTCTGTATGTTTTAGTCTAGTTTTAGCTTCAAGGTGATGTAAAAATCATTCTGCTTACTAGGACACACAAAACAATGTACTGATTTTAAATTTCTAAGACATTTCTAAGACACTTTTTGTCTTGCCTATGGCAGTATGCAAGGAGGCGTGTATCTTCATGAATATACAGTGATTCACACATGAGGAGCTTAAGACCCTGCCCCTGATGGGCCATAATGAGCCATTCAGTCAAGAATGAGACTGAGTGAGCTAAGAAAGAATGCAATGACAAAAGAAATATATAATTTTTTTGTAGTTTATTTAAAATATAGTTAACTATATCAATGAGAGTCAGACACATTTTGAGTAGACAGCTATACCTGGAAATAAACAACACAGTCTCACTCCCTACTCGTCAAATGTCTGACGCATGGACAAGGGACACTGGCGGCACTTTTTAACGCACTGGGTATACCTTTGGCGTAATTTTTCAACCTGCAGGGTAGTCCGATAAACTTCTATAGAACTCAACAGCGTTCAAATTTGACGTCTTGGGTCAGCACACCGCAACCCGTTGTCTGCCTTGTATGGGTCGAGACTACAATAAATACAAATAAATAGGAATAGGGTACAAAAAATGATCTATGCCAGGGCGAGTCAAATGGCAGCACCCCATTTTTATCTGGCCCTCCAAATGGTTTTTGATGTTTAAAAACCCTCGCAATCTGATATCAAAGTGCCCTCTGCGCAAAGATCAGCGGTGCGCGTTCATCAGCGGTGAGTTTAACAACACACATGGTGTACAACCGCATTCAGCGGTGAGTTTAACAACGCACATGGTGTACAACCGCATTCAGCGGCTTATATTTTAAAAACTAACGCTACATCTATCAATATTTATTTAGATGTTATCATGGAATTCATTTATTTATTTTAATCATATTATTTCTGTCTTATTACCGGTGAAATATTACAGTATGCTGTAATCATGGACTGTAAAAACGCTGTAATACAGAACATTACGATATGATCCGAGCTAGACGCATTCAAAGCCCATATCGCACAATGGATTTTTATTTATTTATTATTATTTAACAAATGACACAACATACAACAATAACATGACATCCAAAAGATACAATCAACAATATTGCGTTAACAATAAGTACAGAAGTAGTTCACAGAATGAACTAAAAGAAAAGAATAAAAATAGGGGCAATCTATTATAATAATAATAAAGATAAAATTAGAGACCAGTAATTATATTATTTAAGAAAACAGCATATTAATTTACTTTTAAATTCTTTAGCAAATAGCAAATCAACCGAAGGCTATGGAAGTGACGTGGTATGTGCCGCTTGGCGGATAAGAAGATAAAAAAATACATTGCGAAATTTACTTCATTTGTTTAATATATGCTTTTTTGGAAATGTTCTAGATTTCTAAGAAATGTGTGTTTGCACTATCATAAAAAAATTCTTGAATAAAAAAAAGAGAGAAAAAATACATAATTCGTAATATTGATGTTTTCGTCTAACGTTGTATTTGAGGATTTAAATAATAAAGATAACAATAATAATAACATAACGTTTGTATTTGTCTCATGTATTGTGTGCTCGTCGGCCGGCGGCAATCTGAAATGGAATGAAACCCATTCACGGCCATAGTTACTATGATTCACTGCAAACAGCAGAACAGTCGAACATGTGGGGAACACACTGGTGTCATCAGATTTAAAAAATGTAATCGTTAAATAGGTGAAAATAGTTTATTACCCTATTTGACAGTGAGTGAGTAAACTCTGGTGACAATGTCTAATCTACATGACAGCAGAGGCCCAGAGCTTTCTATAACTGCTGGTCTTATGTGTTTAGCACCTTCTGTGGCTAAATGACAAGCCTTCAAAGATGGACTGGGTTCAAGGTTCAGAGGTCAATATTTCAAAGCAGGAGTAATGTATCCTCTTCAGACTGACATTGTGTTACTCTCCAGGTTGAGACCTCCAACGATGTGTTTGCTAGTCCTACGACAACGTTTTAATTTTTACTTATCATGGTTTGCAGATGATCCACTTTGGGCGATAGCCTCCTTTATTGTCCCCAGAGGGATATCTGCCTTGAGTTCAAATGCTTCACACATAACACTTGACATATTGTTTAATCATACAGCTGATATATACTTACATTAAAAACAATAAAGTGATATGTAGTCAGACTGACCCTAACCCTAACCATAACCCTAAGCCTAACCCTAACCCAGACTGCATATCACACAGCAACTATTGCTCTATTTTTGCAACATATCTATTGCTCATCTTTCACAAACAGTGACAAGAGCAGCACACAACTATTTGCATTATATCATGAAGCTATTGCACAACCAGCCTCAAACAACATTATTAAAATTTTTAATTGAGGTAGGTCCAAATAGGCCTATAGTTTAGAAATGTAAAGTTTAGATTGGTGTAGCCATATCTTCTGCCAGGATAAGAGCTCATACTTGGTATGGAGAATAAAGATGGATCAGACCACATTCTTTATGCTTGCCTGGAGAGACCGGTTTCTATTCCTCTCCACAACGTTCATGACAGTCATATTAAAATACTCTGTAATGCAGCCTTGTATAACATAAACCCTCTGATTCACCGTGTTTGCTCTAAATGATAACACCCACTTTCAACACGGGCCTTCCAGCCAAAGGTATTGTCCATATACACACCAATGTGCCTATAGGAGCAGAGCTGATGGATTGGTTCATCATTTATGCCCTCTGATACATTCTGACCCATGTCACGACCCTTTCATCAGCGTGTGAAATGGTTGAATGAGATATGTGAGTTGTGTCTGTGTGCAGTAGACTGATGAAGAAGTGTGCCAACATACCAAAACAAAACAGTCTCACTCCCTACTCGTCAAATGTCTGACGAATGGACAAGGGACACTGGCGGCACTTGTTAACGCACTGGGTATACCTTTGGCGTAATTTTTCAACGTGCAGGGTAGTCCAATAGACTTCTATAGAACTCAACAGCGTTCAAATTTGACGTCTTGGGTCAGCACACCGAAACCCGTTGTCTGCCTTGTATGGGTCGAGACTACAATAAATACAAATAAATAGGAATAGGCAAATGATCTATGCCAGGGCGAATGGCAGCACCCCAGATGAATTTTATCTGGCCCTCCAAATTCCTCCGTGTGAACCGTGCGGTGTGTGTGTCTGCTCAAGCCGGAGAGAGTGTCATGTAGGCGGCCTGAAGGTGTAAGGAAGCGCCCCTCTGTGAATTCGCTCCAAATGAACAATGCAGTAATCTCACTGCTGTAAGGCTGATGTAACATCAGATTAAGACGATACGGAGAGTTATTGAAAAAGAATTAAAAAGTAACAGTAAATTCATGTTCGAGGACTAATTTATCAAAAATATGCCCTTTGGTCTTTACATATTTTTATATACACTGAATCGCAACAAGTGCATATCTTTATCTTGTGCTCTGTTCCTCCCTGTGAGCCGTGCACTGTGCCTCACTGCTCAAGCCAGAGAGAGTGTCAGGTAGGCGGCTTGAAATTGTAAGGTGAACCCGCTCAACTCAAACTCTCTCCGGCTTGAGGACAGACACAAACACACAGTCTGGAAGAATCTTGATACTTTTAGGGATTTTTCTGATATGAAGTACAGGGAGGAATTTTGACATTTAGACGTTTTTTGAGAAATGATGCACGCTCAGAAAAACGACTAAGTGTCAAAATTCCCCCGTGTGAACCGTGCGGTGTGTGTCTCTGCGCAAGCCGGAGAGAGTGTTAGGTAGGCGGACTGAATGTGTGAGGAAGTGCCCCTCTGTGAATTCGCTCCGAAATGAACCAAGAAACTAAAAAGTAACAGAAAGATCATGTTTGAGCAGTAATTTATTAAAATTACATTTTTTTCAATTTTAAATTTTTCTGAGAAACAGAGGAATTTTTTACACTTAGTCGTGTTACTGTGAAATGGTGTGTTGATCTGAAATTACAGCTTTTGTCCCCGTATAGTTGAATCACAGGACCGAATACCAAGTTGCCTTGCCAAGGAAAACTTTTATTGTGTGTCAGGAGAGAAGTTCATTCTATGTCTTCATGTGCCCCTCTTCTCTGGGCTTCTCCTCTCTAGGGCATCACTTCTCTTCTCTAGGCTTTTCTTCTCTAGGGGGGCAATGTGTTACATTGATCTTATATACCATGACTAGAGGTCTTAAAATTCCTTTTAAGGTAAAGAAACAAGTTGGTTTCTTTAAAATGGAATGTATACTTCATGCTTACACATTCTACTTCCTTATAGGGAATACTGTACATCAGTTGCTTACATTATGGAGGCCCCTGCATCAGCAGAAACATGTACAACATGTGCACTCTTTCACAGTACATGTATACACATTCTTATGAAGCCAAAATGAAATCTTCTCCCCTGTACATAACATTTAACACTAACATGTTCATGCATTACACTCTTTAAAATAGAATATACATTTGATTATAATGATACATATAGATTATAATATAAATAAAATTAAAACAATGAAATTTTAATCTTCATCTCCCTCCACTGGAACTACCGGCCGTCAGTTCCACACCATCGCCAACCTAAAAGAACTAGCAGACCAAAAGACATACAAAGGACAAAAGAATAGAAACATAAGGAAATGGGAATAAAACAAACAAAAGAAAATTACCCCAACCCGTGATATGTTCCCGCATACTATGTGTGTAATTACACCTATGTGTGTGTATTTAAAATGAACCCCAGTTTTCTAAAGGAAAGGAAAAACTAATAAGTCTTCACCAGTGCCTGGACTCGTCCGGTACCTGACTCCTCCAGTTCCTGATCAAAATAACAAACTAACATAAACGTTGATGTTAAAGAATCCTATCCCTTGGGGTGTAAATCAGTAAGCAGGTGTTAATTGTTTGTGGGGTTGTGTTTTGTATGTGGTGTAGTGTATGAAATCTCCTATTTCACCCTATATTTTCCATTCTCGACCTTATCCATTTGGTTAGAAATAACCAATTTAATAGGTTTAATACTTCTCCGTCTAGTAACACATATGATAATGTTTATTACGAGCATGAACACAAGAACTCCTACCATAGTCAAAACTATCCAGTCTGACCACGATAAATTCCCTGGAATTTGTGTTAATTTTCTTTCAGATATCAATTGAGCTATTCCATTTGCCATTACCACATGACCCATTGCTTGAATTCCCTCCTCTTGAGCTGCTTTAACACTCTCTTTAACTCTTTTAACCATTTCAAAGAGTTCATTATTTCTTTCCTCTACTAAATCATTACTCCACCACTGTGGAGCAGTTGCAATTGCAGCAATTGCACGTGTGGAACGTGAATTCCACCCAAATAAAGAGGATAAAGAACTTCAACGCAAAATGGATCACGAGGAATTGGACATAACTTCCCTCCATATATCATATTCTGACTTATTCCGTCATGTAATATACACCACTGTGCTTCTGACAATTGCCATGCACCTGTGGCTTGATCTAGAGGAACTACTTCCCAAACTGCAGATCCATTGAGAGATAAACTAAACATTGTAGAACATGAGCAAATTACCCATTCATGTTCCTCAACGCAACAGTCTGTGGTAGAAATCATCGGTGTATCTCCTTCAGCCCAATATCCGGTTTTCCCTAATCTTATTACTGAATTCCCTTGTCTAATACCCATTGATTGGAATTGTCTAACTGTCATTACGTTGCGCTTTCCATATTGAGGCAATACCATAATTAATGGCATTGTTCCAGAACCTAACAAAGATTTCTCATCTATTGCGATTTTCACTAACGGAACATGTTTGGCAGAAGTCAAATTAAGCTGATTACCAAAAACAAGGAGCAAAGATTCAGCTATTCGTTCAGGAACTTGACCCATCCGAATAACTTGAACATCCTCTACCATTTGATCCTTTAGATTTTGAGCTAAAAACAAACGTGCCGCGCGGTGTGTCTCGAAATTAGATGATTTTGCCAATGTGTCTGCTAATTCCTTTGCAGCATTATTAAGATGCTGACCCGCTGCTATAATATGTAAAGAACCTTGAAGAGCCTCAATAAGTCCTTTTCCTGTCATTTTCCCCACCCACTGAGTATATTCACTTAATTGACTCACTTGGGCGGTATTACTAATTGTATTGACAGAACCAAATACCCCCGCTATGTCTCCCCATATACTTCGAGGTTTACGACTTCGACTACTCAGAGGGTCTTTGGAGGTATAATATTTTACTTCTTTGTCCAACCAACTCCGAATTTGTGTAAAGTTCCCACAATAGGACTGATCAAAGACAGTTAGAAGGGAATTTAAATTATAGTTGATACGTTGTCGCACCATGTGGGCCTCGTTTATCAAGGTTTTGGTTTCTTTTGCTAACAAGATACCATGAGCTGGTGCAGCAGTTGTAATTGGGCATGTTTTAGCTTTGTTTGTCTTTTCCGCAGAAAGATAGAAACACCGTCCAATTTCTCCAGTTTCTAATTCAGTTTCACAATATTCATTCTCATCTTCTGAATGCCATACTCTTAAATAATTTCCTTTAAATCGCGTTCTCCCAGGGACCGTATCCCATAGGAAGCCCTCACAAGGCAACACAATGGGATAAATACACCCTTGAGTCAATGAATCCCATATTGTGAGCATGTGAGTGCGATTCAAGGCAAAGTTAATTTCCACGTTGGTAGAAGTTATGAGGTCTAAACCCAAAATTTCGCATTGTTCTTTTGAACAAATTTCTCATCTTTGTGCACTACTCGAATATCCCCCATCTTTAACTGGCCAAATTATTCTACTTTTGTAACATTCATGGTGATAGTTACATCCACCATAGATGTCCTTTCGATATTTAGCAAGGTCTTTATCATTTCTAGGCACCCAATCTCATAATCCCCATTTGGAGATAAAGGGTAGAGTGAAACGTTGGCCAGATTTCAAAGTCGAATTCCGAGTTATTTCTTGAACTCGAGGGGTCCATAAAGCTTGGCTTTCTTGGTAGATGCCAAATAAAATTAAAAACAAGCGTACCATTGTCGTTGTGTACCATGAAAAACTTGCAACCATCTCTAATCAATGTCAGTGGAACTGATTCCTGAAATGGAAGCAGAGAAATAATTAAACATCATTCCTTTGTTATCCAGGTTTTAAAACTGATGGACGAACAGTGCTCATTTTCTGGCCATAAGCTATCGTCCTCATTTTGTTCATTCACTAGACAAGGTTTGACTTGTGACCAATGATACCATCTATCTGCTCCCACCCCCTTCCCTTTAAGGCACACACTTGTGTCTGTTGTTAGAAGTATCTCGTACGGTCCTTCCCACCTAGGCTCTAAACCTTTCCTAGGAATACGTTTGACCATAACAAAACTGCCTAACTCGGGAATGTGTGGAATTTCAGTAGTGGTGTGTTTTTCATCCCACTGCTGCTGGGCTTCTCGCACTTTCTGGTTGTTTTCTTTGGTAGCTTTGTCCAGCATTGTGAGATACCGTCTTAACTTTTCTTGGAACAACGTAGAATCCCCTCCTGTTCCCGCTGGTGGCGGAGCATCAGGAGGTAGGACCATTGCTCTTCCAGTCATTAGTTCAAAAGGGGTTAGTCCTCTTAAGTTCCACAATATAGCAGGTAACAATTTATGCCAACCTTGGCCAGTCTGCAGAATAGCTTTGGTAAGGGATGTCTTCAAAGTTCTGTTCATCCTCTCAATCATCCCTGAGCTCTGTGGCCTATAGGGAATGTGGAACTTCTGTTTAATCCCCATCAGTTTCATTGCTTCTTTCATCAATTTTCCAGTGAAGTGGGTTCCATTGTCTGAATCAATCTCATATGGAAGGCCCCAGCGAGGAAACACTTCTTCCACCATTACTCGGGCTACAGCTTCAGCTGTGCAAGTCTTTGTTGGAAATGCTTCCACCCATCTAGTAAATTGGTCTATGATCACTAGAATGTACTGATACCCTCCACTGGGTGACAATGGTCCTGTGAAATCAATTTGGAGATGTGTCCATGGCCCTGTTGGTCTAGGTGCATGTGACATTCGCACCTTGACAGACTTTCCCACATTTGCTTTCATGCAAATCAAACATCTCCTACAATAATCATCAATGTCTCTCATCATTCGTGGCCACCACCAAGTCTCGCTGATTTGAGCTTTCATTGCTTTTGCTCCAGCATGCACCTTACCATGATACAGCTGCATCAGTTCTTTCCTTGTTCCAATAGGCATCACCACTTGTCCTGTTGGAATTCTCCAGATACCTTGATCATCTTTCTTCGCTCCCACTTTTATCCACTGTTCCTTTTCTTCATCTGTTTCTGTGATATATGACAGAAGTTGGAGCTCAGGATTGTCCTTTCTTTTTTCCTGAACCAAGGTGATAGGAGTAGGGGAAAGTAAAGCTGCTTCTCTAGCTGCTGCATCTGCCGCCGCGTTTCCTTGACTTTCTTTGGACTTGTCAGATTGATGTGATTTTACCTTGACTACGGCTGCTTCTCTTGGTAAATGACATGCTGTAATCAACCGACGAATTATGGAGGCATGCTGTATTTCGCCCCCACTACTAGTGATGAGTCCACGTCTTTTCCAGAGGGCAAGGTAGTCATGAACCACACCGAAAGCATAACGACTATCTGTGTAGATGTTGACTCGATCTCCTTCTGATAGTTCAAGAGCTTCCGTGAGTGCTATGAGCTCAGCTACTTGTGCTGAAAATTGCCCTGGAAGAGCTCCTTTTTTCACAACGGTTCCATCAGCCTTTACTACAGCCCATCCAGTGTGTCGTTTTCCATCGATGTAGTAACTGGAGCCATCGACCCATAGCTCTTTATCTGGACTTTCAAGAGGTATTGGATTAACTGGGCCAAGGCTTTCCTCTTCTACCTGTTTTTCACACTCGTGTGGTATTCCCTCATGTGGTTCCAACATCATTGTTGCGGGGTTAAGAGAAGTGTCTCTGATGATTTCCACTCTCAAGTCCTTGTTGAGCAGGGCTACTTCCCATTTTGCTCTCCTCGCATCAGTGATTGTTTTGATGTTGGTGTTGTTCAACAGTGTCACTATACTGTGTGGAGTGTGCAATATGATAGTTTGTGCACCTATCAAATTTTCCACAGCATTCACTGCCCACGTGGCACCATCGAGAGCTTGTATACATCGTGGTTGACCTATCATGGTGACAGGAATCTTTGTGGAAAAGTACCCGACTGGTTTGTAACGATCACCAGGTTTTTGACACAGCACTGCTGAGTATGTCTCATCTCCTACCCTGGTCCACAGATGAAAGGGCAAACGACCATCAGGTAGTCCCAAGGCTGGAGCTGAAATCAGTTTCTCTTTCATGGAAGTAAACGCTTCCTCAGCTTCTGTTGTCCACTCTATCTTTTCCACTCCAGGTTTTCCTCCTTTATACAAGTCGATGAGAGGACTAGTGATACTGGCGAAGTCAGGTATATATTGACGACAGTAATTGAAAAGTCCCATTACCTTTCGCATTCCTGTAACTGTCAAAGGCTTCGGAAGTTGTCGTAGAGCCTCTACACGCTCTGTTGTCATTCTTCTTCCCTCAGCAGATATTTCTTGGCCTAGATAGATAACTCTAGTTTTGGCCAGCTGAGCTTTGTCAGGGTTTACCTTAAAACCACCTTTCCTTAGAGCTTGCAGAGTTATATTTAATGCCGATATATGGCTGGTTTCATCTGGGCTTGCAATCAACAAGTCATCAACATATTGGAGACAAACACTTCCCGAACTCTCAATTTCAGCTTTCCGCTCTGTTAAGAATTGGTCCAGAGCTCTGTGAAATACAACTGGGGAAAGATTAAGACCTTGTGGGAGTCTGTTCCAAACATACTGGGTTGCGCCTACTGTAAAGGCCAATTTTTCTTGAGATTTTTCATCAATAGGTATAGACCAGAAAGCCGACAGCACATCTAGGACCGTGAAGATTTTTGCATCTCCTGGAATATCATTCAGAATGGTTGCAGGGTTAGCCACTATAGGATGTGGTTTTGGCGTTACACTGTTAAGTCTTGTGTAATCGATGGTTAATCTCCACGAGTTGTCTGATTTCCTGACTGGGCAGACAGGGCTGTTGGTTGTTGAAGAAGCTTGCCGAACAATTCCTTCAGCTTCCAAGTCTGCCACAATCTCTGCCACAGCTTGTCTTGCTTCTGGTCGAATGGGGTATTGTTTATGAGGGGCATGTGTTGGTCCCTCAATAACAACTGGGTCAATGTTAGCTTTTCCACAGTCTAATTTGTGTTTAGCCCAAACTTCTGGATATAAACTGCACAGAAGACCCCACACACCTTCTTTTTCCCATTCTCTGGTGATGGGTGTTGCCACACCAATAGAACTTATATTACATGCGCGGTCTTCGTGTGGTATTATTCCAGCTGTTGTAGCAACTTGACGACTGTCAGTAAATATGATCATGTTCAACCTTGGTAAAATGTCCATACCTATAAGGCTTCCTTGTGAATTCGGTCCCACCCAGAAAGGTGTCCACAAGACTTCATCTTCATGTATCTGCAGAGGAACCGGTATACTTTTGTGAAATGTTGTGATACCTCCTCCAACTCCTTCAACTTCTATAGTTTCATGTGTTGTAGGTAGGTTCAAATCAGTTATGGAGATGGCTGCCCCTGTATCGAGAAGGCAGTCACACGGATGGCCCCCTATCAAAGCAGGGATGAAAAGGCGATTGTCTCTTCTCTTACTTATACAGGGGGCCGCTGATTCCTATTGCGGACGCATGATTCCCTCAAGGAGCTGGCAAACTTGTGCTTCAGTCCACTTCTTCCCTTGAGGGGTTTCATCATTGTTTTTCACATTGGCCTGTCTAAATGATGGACCTTTACCTTCTGCTCCGCCTCCTTTAGCCCAACAGTCTTTTCTAACATGGCCAATTTTCCCACAATTATGGCAAACCTTCACCATCCTATCTGTATCGATGTTGGATTGAACGAATGCCACTCCTCTTCGATTTGGCTTGTTTCCTTCTTCTTTGTTTGATCTTATTGCCATCTCTAGACGACCAGCCCATTGCATAATTTGATCAAATGTTTCTCCTGGATTAACTCCAAGTGACAAGGCTTGTTGGTATTTTGAGCTAAAGCCATCCACGAGTGTGTCAATAAATTGTACATCATCTCTATCTGGCTCTTTCTTTGCACATAAAGCCCATCTTTCATAAGCATTCCATTTACGCAGGGCATATTCATCTGGAGATTCATCATCTTTTTGCTTAATCAATGTGACTGAAGTGAAAGGGGTCTTACCACTGCCCAGGACATCTTGGATTTCTTTTCGGAACACATCTAAAGCTTGCCAAAGACCCAGGGGTCGTCCCTGGCCATCTACCCACAAGTTTATCCATTGGGCTGTTGTTATTGACGCTGGCAAACGTTCCCATCAATCTCTCGGGGTTTTAGCTTTGACAATGGTGTGTATATCTTTTAATGTCATTTGATGTGCTTCAACCAAGGAATCTAATTCTCGCCAAAACTCTGTGTTTGGATCTTGTCTCTTTAAAGGAGGTAAAGCTGTAAGAATGGCTTGACGTTCTCCTGGTGTAAATAGTCTTTCTTCAGTCATCATTTCAGATTGTAATTCTTCCTTTTTAACAGCAGGTGAAGAGAATTCAGGACCGAACTTATCAACTGTGATCATGTCGTCATCTCTTGTGTCATCACCTCATTCAGATCCATTATGAGCTGGAGTGCATCGCAGCATGTCTCTGTTTGGCTGAGAGGATTTAGATCTGGTTATTACTGGAGCTGCCTGTGCAGATGCAATATATATCTTGTCAACTGGCACTCCATTTGATTTGCCAGAACCTTTACTTTGTTCAGGCAAAGTTGGATACATTGGGTTGTATGGAGGAGGCATTACAGTTTTTGCTGAGTCTACTGGTGCTTGTAGATATTTTCTTTCAGCCTCTGCTATTATATTTGTCCAATCTGGATCAAATGAATCTTCAATCGTTGTTTTTTCTTTTTCTTGACATGTAATAGACATGATTTTGTTTAACTTGTTATATGCTTCAACTTGAGGCTTCATTGCTTCAGCAAGTGGAGCTGGACTTCCATCAGCACTGCAACAAATTCCACCTTGCTTCAAAATCCAGTGAGCAGCCAGTATTGGAAAGGCTTTCAGCTTGACAGAGTCTTTTTGGATCATGAACCATCTAAACTGTTCATCCAAAGACGCATCAACATCCAGTCCTCTCTTCAAAAACTTAGCTTGCTTTTTATTCTTCTTTTCTAGGTACCAAGCAGATATTGTTCTGCTGTCTGCCATTTGCAGATGTTATATGTCTGTCCTTTCAGCAGCAGGGCTATGTTTATGTGTGTGTGTGTGTGTGTGTGTGTGTGTGTGTGTGTGTGTGTGTGTGTGTGTGTGTGTGTGTGTGTGTGTGTGTGTGTGTGTGTGTGTGTGTGTGTGTGTGTGGCTGAAGGGAGGGGCCCTCTCTCTCTCTCCCTTTCTCCCTCTCTCTGTCTGAAACTCAGAAGACAAAATAAAACAGAGTTAGCTCTTATGTATTCTTAGAATTTCCTTTTTTCCTTTTTCTCTTTTTTTTGTTTCTTTTTATATTTTCCTTTTTTTTCTTTTTATCAGTTGCACTTAGATCAGTCTCCCCCTCAAATATTGAACAGCTTCATTGTCAAAATCGGAATGCCCACGATTCTAGCTCCTTTTGTATAAATGCCTTTATACCTCAGCGTGTTTGAACGTTTTAGGGTTTCTTTATACACTGTACTCCCTCTGGTACAGACCCGCCACTTCAAACCGCTCTCACCGCTCGTGCACTTCACCGTCCGACGGATCTTCAGTGTGACGGAATATTTTAGAGTGACCTCTGCCTATTGCAGTCTCGCCATATCCCGACCACCTCACAGTCACACGAGCTGATTGCTAAATCGCTTTACGGCTTTTTCTCCTGAAAATTTGACTAAATGGTCTTTTTTCTAAAAAAGATCCACTTTTACCCCAGCTTCATTCAAATATTTTTGAGGTCCACTGATCAGAACAACAATAATTTTCATCAAATTAAATTACTTAAAATGCACCATATCTGACACACAATCATTGGCAACACAACTGGCATTTGTTTAAATAACACAGTTCTTTTTTGTAGCAGTTTCAGGCACTGTCTCAATACATACATAGTATCATCAGGTAGACTTAAAATTCTAGGAAAGAAAATGTCTTACCTGACAAATTGATTGAGACAAATGTCTGAAATGCAGATCCTGTTCGTGTGACGCCAATTGTTGATCTGAAATTACAGCTTTTGTCCCCGTATAGTTGAATCACAGGACCGAATACCAAGTTGCCTTGCCAAGGAAAACTTTTATTGTGTGTCAGGAGAGAAGTTCATTCTATGTCTTCATGTGCCCCTCTTCTCTGGGCTTCTCCTCTCTAGGGCATCACTTCTCTTCTCTAGGCTTTTCTTCTCTAGGGGGGCAATGTGTTACATTGATCTTATATACCATGACTAGAGGTCTTAAAATTCCTTTTAAGGTAAAGAAACAAGTTGGTTTCTTTAAAATGGAATGTATACTTCATGCTTACACATTCTACTTCCTTATAGGGAATACTGTACATCAGTTGCTTACATTATGGAGGCCCCTGCATCAGCAGAAACATGTACAACATGTAAACTCTTTCACAGTACATGTATACACATTCTTATGAAGCCAAAATGAAATCTTCTCCCCTGTACATAACATTTAACACTAACATGTTCATGCATTACACTCTTTAAAATAGAATATACATTTGATTATAATGATACATATAGATTATAATAGAAATAAAATTAAAACAATGAAATTTTAATCTTCAGGTGCACGTGCAGAAAAACGACTAAGTGCCTCGCTGCTCAAGCCGGAGAGAGTGTCAGGCAGGCGGCTTGAAATTGTAAGGTGAACCCGCTCAACTCAAACTCTCTCCGGCTTGAGGACAGACACAAACACACAGTCTGGAAGAATCTTGATACTTTTAGTGATTTTTCTGATATGAAGTACAGGGAGGAATTTTGACATTTAGATGTTTTTTGAGAAATGATGCACGCTCAGAAAAACGACTAAGTGTCAAAATTCCCCCGTGTGAACCGTGCGGTGTGTGTGTCTGCGCAAGCCGGAGAGAGTGTCAGGGAGGCGGCCTAAAGTTGTGAGGAAGAGCCCCTCTGTGAATTCGCTCCAAATGAAACAAGAAACTAAAAAGTAACAGAAAGGTCATGTTTGAGCAGTAATTTATTAAAATTACATTTTTTTCAATTTTAAATTTTTCTGAGAAACGGAGGAATTTTTTACACTTAGTCGTGTTACTGTGAAATGGTGCACGTGCAGAAAAACGACTAAGTGTCTAAATTCCCCCGTGTGAACCGTGCGGTGTGTGTGTCTGCGCAAGCCGGAGAGAGTGTCAGGGAGGCGGCCTGCAGTTGTGAGGAAGAGCCCCTCTGTGAATTCGCTCAAAATGAACCAAGAAACTAAAAAGTAACAGAAAGGTCATGTTTGAGCAGTAATTTATTAAAATTACATGTTTTTCAATTTAAAATTTTTCTGAGAAACGGAGGAATTTTTTACACTTAGTCGTGTTACTGTGAAATGGTGCACGTGCAGACAAATGACTAAGTGTCTAAATTCCCCCGTGCGAACCGTGCGGTGTGTGTGTCTGTGCAAGCCGGAGAGAGTGTCAGGGAGGCGGCCTGAAGTTGTGAGGAAGTGCCCCTCTGTGAATTCGCTCCAAATGAACCAAGAAACTAAAAAGTAACAGAAACGTCATGTTTGAGCAGTAATTTATTAAAATTACATTTTTTTTCAATTTTAAATTTTTCTGAGAAACGGAGGAATTTTTTACACTTAGTCGTTTTACTGTGAAATGGTGCACGTGCAGAAAAACGACTAAGTGTCTAAATTCCCCCGTGTGAACCGTGCGGTGTGTGTGTCTGCTCAAGCCAGAGAGAGTGTCATGTAGGCGGCCTGAAGGTGTAAGGAAGCGCCCCTCTGTGAATTCGCTCCAAATGAACAATGCAGTAATCTTACTGCTGTAAGGCTGATGTAACATCAGATTAAGACGATACGGAGAGTTATTGAAACAGAATTAAAAAGTAACAGTAAATTCATGTTCGAGGACTAATTTATCAAAAATATGCCCTTTGGTCTTTACATATTTTTATACACACTGAATCGCAACAAGTGCATATCTTTATCTTGTGCTCTGTTCCTCCATGTGAGCTGTGCACTGTGCCTCGCTGCTCAAGCCGGAGAGAGTGTCAGGTAGGCGCCTTGAAATTGTAAGGTGAACCCGCTCAACTCAAACTCTCTCCGGCTTGAGGACAGACACAAACACACAGTCTGGAAGAATCTTGATACTTTTAGTGATTTTTCTGATATGAAGTACAGGGAGGAATTTTGACATTTAGATGTTTTTTGAGAAATGATGCACGCTCAGAAAAACGACTAAGTGTCAAAATTCCCCCGTGTGAACCGTGCGGTGTGTGTGTCTGCGCAAGCCGGAGAGAGTGTCAGGGAGGCGGCCTAAAGTTGTGAGGAAGAGCCCCTCTGTGAATTCGCTCCAAATGAACCAAGAAACTAAAAAGTAACAGAAAGGTCATGTTTGAGCAGTAATTTATTAAAATTACATTTTTTTCAATTTTAAATTTTTCTGAGAAACGGAGGAATTTTTTACACTTAGTCGTGTTACTGTGAAATGGTGCACGTGCAGAAAAACGACTAAGTGTCTAAATTCCCCCGTGTGAACCGTGCGGTGTGTGTGTCTGCGCAAGCCGGAGAGAGTGTCAGGGAGGCGGCCTGCAGTTGTGAGGAAGAGCCCCTCTGTGAATTCGCTCAAAATGAACCAAGAAACTAAAAAGTAACAGAAAGGTCATGTTTGAGCAGTAATTTATTAAAATTACATGTTTTTCAATTTAAAATTTTTCTGAGAAACGGAGGAATTTTTTACACTTAGTCGTGTTACTGTGAAATGGTGCACGTGCAGACAAATGACTAAGTGTCTAAATTCCCCCGTGCGAACCGTGCGGTGTGTGTGTCTGTGCAAGCCGGAGAGAGTGTCAGGGAGGCGGCCTGAAGTTGTGAGGAAGTGCCCCTCTGTGAATTCGCTCCAAATGAACCAAGAAACTAAAAAGTAACAGAAACGTCATGTTTGAGCAGTAATTTATTAAAATTACATTTTTTTTCAATTTTAAATTTTTCTGAGAAACGGAGGAATTTTTTACACTTAGTCGTTTTACTGTGAAATGGTGCACGTGCAGAAAAACGACTAAGTGTCTAAATTCCCCCGTGTGAACCGTGCGGTGTGTGTGTCTGCTCAAGCCAGAGAGAGTGTCATGTAGGCGGCCTGAAGGTGTAAGGAAGCGCCCCTCTGTGAATTCGCTCCAAATGAACAATGCAGTAATCTTACTGCTGTAAGGCTGATGTAACATCAGATTAAGACGATACGGAGAGTTATTGAAATAGAATTAAAAAGTAACAGTAAATTCATGTTCGAGGACTAATTTATCAAAAATATGCCCTTTGGTCTTTACATATTTTTATATACACTGAATCGCAACAAGTGCATATCTTTATCTTGTGCTCTGTTCCTCCATGTGAGCTGTGCACTGTGCCTCGCTGCTCAAGCCGGAGAGAGTGTCAGGTAGGCGCCTTGAAATTGTAAGGTGAACCCGCTCAACTCAAACTCTCTCCGGCTTGAGGACAGACACAAACACACAGTCTGGAAGAATCTTGATACTTTTAGGGATTTTTCTGATATGAAGTACAGGGAGGAATTTTGACATTTAGACGTTTTTTGAGAAATGATGCACGCTCAAAAAAACGACTTAGTGTCAAAATTCCTCCGCGTGATACAGGCAGTGTGTGTCGCTCTTCAAGCCGGAGAGAGTGTCAGGTACTCGGCTTGAAGGTGTAAGGAAGGGCCCCTCTGTGAATGTGCTCCATATGAAAAAGTAAACTAAAAAGTAACAGAAAGTTCATGTTTGAGCAGTAATTTATTAAAAATAAATGTTTTCAATTTTAAATTTTTCTGAGAAACTGTACATGGAGGAATTTTGACACTTAGTCTTTTTTCTGTGAAATGATGCACGTGCAGAAAAACGACAAAGTGTCAATATTCCTCCGTGTGAACCGTGCGGTGTGTGTCTCTGCTCAAGCCGGAGAGAGCATGAGGAAGGCGGCATGAAAGTGTAAGGAAGGGCTTCGCTGTGAATCCGCTCAACTCAAACTCTCTCCGGCTTGAGGAGAAACACACAAACACAGCCTGGAGGAATCTTGACACTTTTAGTGATTTTTCTGATAAAGGGAGGAATTTTGACATTTAGACATTTTTTGAGAAATGATGCACGCTCAAAAATTTTTCTGAGAAACTGTACACGGAGGAATTTTGACACTTAGTCTTTTTGCTGTTGAAGGGGTGGATTCTGGAATCCACTGCCGCTTCAATATATATATATATATATATATATATATATATATATTGAGTGATTTATCACAAAAATTATCTTTCTGAATATGTTATTATTTAGAATGAGTAACTTTAACTTACGTTAAAGCCTTTAATTTCCTTTTCATTTTCAAACACTAGAAAATAATGATGTATATTGTCTGTACCTCTGACTGAGAGAAAAGTACAACTTATCAGTGTGTTTTGGGGAAAGTTTCCTGTTCAGTGCAGAGCTCAGATCAACTACAGCCTTGAAGAAACTGTGAATCATGTGTATCTATGTATGTGCGCTCAGTGTTCTGTACAGGTCCGTTATGGGTACTGGTGGACTATTGTCATCTGGACTGGATATCTGAAGGCGCCTAGGCCTGACCTAGAAGGACATTCTGTCCCTAACTTCAGGGTCCAATCGTCAGCATCATGATGGAAGGAGATATGATTCTGACTATCTGTCCATGTGTGGAAAATTACCAGTTTTGTCTAGTTTTCTAAACCAATCAGAATCTTAGTAATGACGTAGTTAGTGGACACAACTTGATGCAACTATGCCAGGGGACAACACCCTGAGGAAGAGGAGATTATTGATAAAGAGCTGATGGGAATGAGCTTTCAAGAGCCGACTGAGACCATGAGGTGACTGTCCGTAATTTCTGGGGAGACCAGGGCAAAATTTATTAACATGATGTTGGTTGCCCTATTGGCAAAAACTGTATAAGTTTTGGATTCAGTATTAATGTGAATCCCTGAATCTGTGAGACTGTGTTGATTTTGAACTAATAAGTCTGCATCATAGTTTTACTCCAGCAGGTCAGTAGACATGGCATAGGAATGCAAAGAAATGGTGGTGGCTAAAGATGAAGACCGCATTTGCAGATTCAAGAGGAAGTAGCGTAAAGTGAGAATTTAAACTAAAGATAACCTTAAAAAGGCTCCTAGGATAATATATAAGGATTGTGGTAATGTTTTTTTTTCCTAATCTGAAAAATAAACATGTATTATAACATTGGTTAATGATTAACAGTTTTCTATGCAGTAATGAATTAAATATTTCATTCTCTCTAAGTTACAGTCTTGAGGCTGTTGAAAAGATTATTTGCACAGTAGGAAAGAGAGAGAGAGAGAGAGAGAGAGAGTGCTGGGGTGGAGGCAAGGATGGTGCTGTGTCTGTTATCGGCCTGCTAAAGTTTAAACAAAACAAAGTAATGATGTTAGAACTATAAGAACTCTGCTGACTTTTCTAAATAAAACAAATTATAGTGAAGAGACATGCTTTGAGACTGGATTACAGATTATATAACACTAAGTAAAATTTACGTGAAAAATGTGAAGTTTAAATATGTTTTTAGACCTAGAAAATGAGCAGTTCATATATATGTGAATAAGTGTGTGTGATGTTGACTGTTTGTACGTGTTCATTTTGGGGAACTATCATGACCCTATTGTGTGTGTATGTCATCATTACAGTTGGGTTAAGTGAAACCACAATAATTTTACAGAAGCCGATACTTCTGATCGAATCCGATGAAAAAAAAAACGATACAGAACATACAGGACGAGCTTTAAGAGGATTGGTTATCCAGCTCTGTCTGCTATTGGTAATTATGACCACTTTTGTCATTTATGTTGTGGATTAGAATTACACTCTGGATTAGTATGTTTAAGAGTATTTATGTACATTTTAATGTGAAATTTAAGATTGCCGTCCTTGGGTTAAAAACCCTTGTCTAAATTCAACTAAGGGTCTAAATTAAATACTGTCAGTGTGATCAGAATGATAAACGTATGTTATAAGATTTGACGGCAGAGACAAAGTGACACATTGGCTGAGTCACTATTAAAATACTATCCAGAGAGCACCCTCATTTATGGAAGGCTGGTCGGCAAATAAAGGAGGGAATATAGCTTTTGAGTTTTATTTTTCATTCATTAAATGGATGCATGACATTAGATGTCTAGAGAACGTCTAGGTTACTAATGTAACCCCCGTTCCCTGAAGGAGGGAACGGAGACGTTACGTCGGACTGACGTCATGGGATCTCGCTTGGGAGCCCAATCAACTCCGCATAGTAAAAAACAAGCCAATCAGGATTGGCTAGTGAGATTTACATGCCGGGCTCCTCCCCCGGCATCCGGGTATAAATAGAGCCGGCATTACTCACTTCATTCATATTTTGCTGAGGAGCCGAAACTGATCTCGGCCGCTCAGCGGTGACTCTGTGCTATGGCAAGGGACGTAACGTCTCCGTTCCCTCCTTCAGGGAACGGGGGTTACATTAGTAACCTAGACGTTCCCTATCAGTCAGTCACGTTCGACGTTACGTCGGACTGACGTCATGGGATCCCATGGAAAACGCCATAGCAACCGAGCCACGCTACGAGTGACGGGGAAGCAGATGCTGGCAGGCCGAGGCGTGCCACCTGCAAGTGCAACCTCGAATGTCGTAACCCTCCAGCGCCCGGAGCAAGCCCTACAATGTCTTCCATACCAGAGGGATGGAGAGGACAGGATCTTACTCAGGAAGTGGTCGAAGCTGTTGTTCCTTACCTCAGGGGAAGAGTGCTTTGGTGACTCAATTCCCATGTTTTTTCAGCTGACCAAAAAACGCCAAGAAAGCGTCCCTCTTGGGGAAGCTACGGAGACCACACACTGCCCGAAGGGAGGTAACGTGTGGAGCACATATGCACTGACCCGCGGGGCAGTATCTGCATATGGAGAGCTCCCTGAGGGAGGTCCTACCCAGGCTAGGGAGGAACGCTACGCCTCAGGGGCAGGGGCTGGTCGCCCAGGGAAGACACGGGTTTACCATCGGGGAAACCGTACCGTGGACCATACACATATGGGGTTACCCGCAGGGAACCACAACATATGGGCATCTAGCCCAGTACAAGGACTGACCGCTGGGGGCATGTACACGAGTACTGGACCTAGCGTCTGACGCCTCCGCCACATCTGACTGCCGAAAGGATGCAGGAGGAACTCCACAGGGTTCACCAACTGGGGAACTGAACTGAGGAGTAGACAAGCGCTCACATCTCCTCGTGAAAGGAGAATGGCGCAGCAAGCGGTCTCTCGTGGCTATCTTGAAGACAGCACATGAGAAGACACCGGGTCCACTCGGAGGTTATAAAACCTGGCGAATGTGTTCGGTGTCGCCCAGCCCGCAGCTCTGCAGATGTTTGCCAGAGAGGCGCCGCGCGCCAACGCCCAGGAGGAAGCAACACCCCGAGTGGAGTGTGCTCTCACCCCTAGGGGGCACGGCTCGCCTTGGGAATGATACGCCAAGGCGATGGCATCCACTATCCAGTGGGCCAACCTCTGTTTGGAGACAGCCTTCCCTTTCTGCTGTCCTCCAAAGCAAACAAAGAGCTGCTCGGAGCTTCTCAAGCTCTGCGTGCGGTCCACGTAAGCGCAAAGAGCACGAACAGGACACAGCAACACAAGGGCTGGGTCTGCCTCCTCCCGGGGCAGCGCTTGCAGGTTCAGCACCTGGTCCCGAAAGGGAGTGGTGGGAACCTTGGGCACGTATCCAGGCCGGGGTCTCAAGATCACGTGAGATGAAACCGGCCCAAATTCCAGGCCCGCTTCGCTGACCGAAAATGCTTGCAGGTCCCCTACCCTCTTAAAGGAAGCGAGCGCCGTCAGGAGCACTGTCTTAAGAGACAGGTGTTTCAGCTCAGCTGACTCAAGGGGCTCGAAGGGAGCTTTCTGTAGCCCAGCTAGGGCGACAGAAAGGTCCCAAGAGGGAATTACGGGAGGTCTAGGCGGGTTTAGCCGCCTAGCACCTCGCAGGATCCTGATGATCAGATCGTGCTATCCTAGTGACTTGCCATCGGCCACATCGTGATGTGCTGCGATGGCGGCCACATAGACCTTCAAGGTGGAGGGGGACAGTCTCCGCTCCAAACCACTTTGAAGGAAGGAAAGCACTGAACTGATGGGGCATCTCCGGGGGTCTTCCCGGCGGGAAGAACACCAATCAGTGAAGAGACTCCACTTCAAAGCATAGGCGCGCCTCGTAGAGGGAGCTCTAGCCGAAGTGATAGTGTCAACTACCGCGGGCGGTAGGCCACTTAAGTCTTCCGCGTCCCGTCCAGGAACCACACGTGGAGGTTCCAGAGGTCGGGACGTGGGTGCCATATGGTGCCCCGTCCCTGAGAAAGCAGGTCCTTCCTCAGGGGAACTCGCCAGGGAGGGACTGTCGCGAGGAGCATGAGTTCTGGCAACCAGGTCCGGTTGGGCCAGTACGGCGCAACTAGCAAGACCTGCTCCTCGTCCTCCCTGACTTTGCACAGTAGCTGTGCCAGAAGGCTCACTGGGGGAAACGCATACTTGCATAGGCCCCGGGGCCAGCTGTGTGCCAGTGCATCCGTGCCGAGGGTCCCCTCGGTCAGGGAATAAAACAACTGGCAGTGAGCAGATTCCTGAGAAGCAAACAGGTCTACCTGTGCGTCCCCGAATCTGCTCCAGATCAGCTGGACCACCTGGGGGTGGAGTCTCCATTCCCCCGGGAGCGTGAGCTGTCGTGAGAGCGCGTCGGCCGCACGATTGAGCTCGCCCGGGATATAAATGGCACGCAGTGACCTGAGTCGCCGCTGACTCCCGAGGAGAAGGTGGCGGGCGAGTTGCGACATGCGGCGTGAGCGTAGACCACCCTGATGGTTGATGTACGCTACTGCCGATGTGTTGTCCGTCCGGACCAGTACATGCTTGCCCTGCAGCAACGGCCGAAACCGGCGCAGGGCCAGCAGTACTGCTAGCAACTCGAGGCAATTGATATGCCAATGCTGGTGGGGTCCTGTCCAGGAGCCCGACGCAGCATGCCCATTGCACACAGCACCCCAGCCGGTGGTGGAGGCATCTGTTGTGACAACAACATGCCTGGACACTTGTCCTAGGGGCACCCCAACCCGTAGGAAAGCAAGGTCCGACCACGGGCTGAATGTCTGGCGACAGCTCGGTGTGATGCCCACACGGAGCGTGCCATGGTGCCATGCCCACCTCGGGACTCGGTCGTGTAGCCAGTGCTGAAGTGGTCTCATATGGAGTAATCCGACCGCGGCTGCGGATGCCATATGCCCCAGGAGCCTCTGAAATTGTTTCAGTGGGACCACTGTTCTCTGTGAGAACGCATTCAGGCAGCTCAGCACCGACTGTGTACGCTCGTTGGTGAGACGTGCTGTCATGTTGACCGAGTCCAGCTCCACACCGAGAAAAGAGATACTCTGTACTGGACAAAGTTTGCACTTTTCCCAGTTGACCCGAAGCCCCAATCGGCTGAGGTGCGTGAGCACCAGGTCCCTGTGTTCGCACAACTGCTCTCGGGACTGGGCCAGAACGAGCCAGTCGTCGAGGTAGTTGAGGATGCGAACGCCCACTTCCCTGAGAGGGGTAAGGGCCCCCTCCGCGACTTTGGTAAAGACACAGGGGGACAGGGACAGCCCGAAGGGTAGGACCTTGTACTGGTATGCCCGACCCATGAACGCAAACCGTAGAAACGGTCTGTGTCGGGGGAGGATCGAGACATGGAAGTACGCGTCCTTCAGGTCGATTGCTGCAAACCAATCTTGTGCGCGAACGCTTGCGAGCATGCGTTTCACGGTGAGCATCTTGAACGGGAGCTTGTACAGGGCCCGATTCAAGACGTGCAAGTCCAAGATTGGCCGTAACCCTCCGCCTTTCTTGGGTACTATGAAGTACGGGCTGTAAAACCCTGACTTCATCTCGGCTAGTGGGACCGGCTCTATTGCGTCCTTCGCCAACAGGACCGCAATCTCCTCCCGCAAAACAGCGGCATCTCTGTCCACCACTGGGGTGGATCGGACGCCACTGAATCTGGGAGGACGCCTGGCAAACTGGATTGTGTAGCCGAGTCTAACTGTTCGAATGAGCCAACGGGACGGGCTGGGAAGGCCTAGCCAGGCCCCCAGATACCGCACGAGTGGCACCATCCGAACACCAGAAGTACCCGCGGGGGTGCAGCATGGAGCACTGAGGCCCAACCTGGGAGGCAGTGCATCCCGAGGTAGAGGCAGTGAGTGATGTGAACTCACTTGGCTCTGTGTGTCCCGTGAGGGACAGAGCAGGGGGGCGTGGGGAGGCTGTGCGTCCCTGACACGTCCGTGACCTGCTTGTGGCGAAGGAGGGAGTGGTTGAGAGTGAGGAAGCGGTGCGTCGCACACTGACAACACAGACCCTTTTTGGCTCAGAGATAGTGAAATTCGCTCTTTTATTGAGGTGGGTACCGCTGGAACGAGGGAACGAAGGATTTACCCCCCCGGCCCACTCCGGGGGCGAAGGAGTGGTGCCTTCACCGTCTCCTGAGATAGAGCAATCTCCACCACATTCTGGGCCACCCATCTCAGGACCGCTTTTGCTGCCTCTTTCTGGCAGCTTTAGTGGTCAGGACAGGCTGCGCCACCTTCCTGCGGGAGGTTTGCGGGGGACCGGATTTCTCCGATCCACCCGAAGCCTGTGCAGCCGCAGGGGGGCGCCCCCGGCGACGAGCAGGCTGGGGCCCAAGCCACACCCCGCCGAGGCAGGATGTGACCAGTGGCCTCAGTCTAGTGCTGCACTGCCGAGAACTGCTGAGCGAAGTCCTCGACAGTGTCGCCGAAGAGGCCGGCCTGGGAAATGGGGGCGTCGACAAAGCGAACTTTGTCGACATCCCTCACCTCAGCCAGGTCCAGCCAAAGATGGCGTTCCTGGACCACCAGGGTGGACATCGTCTAGCCCAGGGCACGTGCTGTGACTTTTATCGCCCGGAGAGCGAGGTCGGTCGCAGCACGCAGTTCTTGCAACATCCCTGGGTCAGAACTACCCTCGTGCAGCTCTTGAGAGCTTTCGCCAGATGGATCTGCAAGATGGCCATGGCGTGCAGGGCGGAGGCCGCCTGTCCAGCGGCGGAGTAAGCCTCAGCGGCGAGAGCCGCTATCGTCTTACTCGCCTTGGAAGAGAGACGCGGACGATTCCGGCAGGTGGCAGCCGACTGCAGGCACAAGTGCACCGCAATCGCCCGTTCCACCTGTGGAATGTCCACGTGCCCCCTGGCGGCCCCACCATCGAGGGTAGTGAGAGTGGAGGAGGTAGAAGAACGGCTTCGAGCCATGTCTTCTGAACCTCCTCATGCAGCTCGGGAAAAAATGGCACTGGGGCGGGCCGCGGCTGTGAACCGCGCCCCGCGCCCCGCACCCAGAAACCAATCGTCAAGCCGCGAGCGCTCGGAACACAGTGGAGGGTTCCACTCGAGTCCGATGCCCGCGGCGGCCCGAGCCAGCATAGCTGTCAGTTCTGCATCAGACTCAGCCTATGCAACCACCCCGGAGGGCGGAAGTTTGGCTTCATCTTCCTCTGCAGAAGATAACAGCCCACTCTCCGATGCAGCGATAGACATCCGATCCTCATCCAGAGCGCCAAATGAGATACGGGGATCCTCACAAGAAGGACCCGCATCAGCACTCAGCAACTCGACGGCACATGGCATTGTGGAGGAGTGGGAGATTCGTGGGGGCTGACCCGACGAAGAGGCTCCCACTGTAACCCTCAGATCTCCCAGAGTGCTAACCATTCCCGCAGCTTTCCTTTGGAAAGTCACGGTAATTGGGTAGCAACAGAGGGGACTCCGCCTTCCATTGAAGGAGAGTCGCGATCGCAATGTCAACATGGCCATGCTCTCGCAGTGAGAGCATGAACCATCCACGAGCGCTGATTCAGCGTGCTGCCTGCCCAGACACGTGAAACAGCGCTCGTGGCCGTCAGATGAAATCAGGAAACGACCGCATCCAGAAACACACGGGAAAAAAGACATCTTGAAAAAGACGCCCTTTCTCCCGTGCTGCTCTTTTAGACGTGCCCTCCCGCTGGAACACCGAGGGATGGAATGCGCGCTGATTCGTTCCCGCATCAGCGCCTGCTGCACTCCACCGCTGCTGTGTTGTCGTCTGTCAACGAGAGAGAACAGAGCAAGAGGAAATTTCTCTAGCAATTAAAATTACTTTTTGCGGGAACTGGTCCCTTTAGCAATGAAAATTGCTGTTTTCGCTCTTAGTTTCTCTTTGCAGAAGATGAAAGGCAGATCAGTGTCCCGATCGGCTCCGAAGCAAAAGTATGAATGAAGTGAGTAATGCCGGCTCTATTTATACCCGGATGCCGGCGGAGGAGCCCGGCATGTAAATCTCACTAGCCAATTCTGATTGGCTTGTTTTTTACTATGCGGAGTTGATTGGGCTCCCAAGCGAGATCCCATGACGTCAGTCCGACGTAACGTCGAACGTGACTGACTGATAGGGAACTACATTTTATGTAATAAGGGTTGAGGGAGAAAGCAGCTACAAGGCTGTCTGTGTAACCTATTGAGATTTGAGTAAAATAATATTTTGGTTTCTGCAAAATAGTACAGATAAGTGGGACTGAGACAATAATGATAATATTTTTTGAATCTGCAGACTAACCATTTGATAGAGAAATACTGTGACAAGTAGTTATAACAAAAAGTAAAGCAGTTAAAATTAATGTTATGAAAATAAAAATGCTGATAGTATTAGTGGATTGATTTATGAACATATTAAGTCAAATCAAGTTAATAATAATACAAACTATGGTAGTGCTGTTTAAAAGATGAGACTAAGTTTCAAAACAGATTTAAAGAAATTTATAATGGCCTATAGTACAAATTTATATAATTTATGAAGTAATATGGAAGATTATATACATAAAATTGTGTTTATGATAATTATGGGGAAATTGCAAGACTGATGAGATGAGTATCAATGCCAAATGACCAAGGCTTAATATTTTGGTAATTTAGCCCAAGCTGTTCTAACAGACAAGATATTGAGAACAAAACTAACTTTAAAGGAAGTACTAATTATTTGATTTTGATACTGTACTGTTGACATGGTCTGAGTATTGTGAAATATTCTGAAAATTGAGTTTAAGATTAAGAATAATTAGGTATTGAGTATGATCAAGAATGATATCATGAAAAAGATATTTGCAATTTAAGACAAACAATTTTTTGATATCATTGAATTTTTATATTTTGATGCTTATGTAATTTTGATGAAATGTCTTTAACATTAACAAGTTTTGGTTTATTTTCATTTGTGTTCTATTTTATCTATGTGGGCTATAATGACTGTAAATTGATCTGTTGTGAAAAGCAAGCTTAACAAAAAGGTTTAGGGAAGATAATGAAATAAATTTTTTTTTCTTCTGTTATTCCTATTTTTAGAGGATTCAGAAAAAGAAAATTGAAAAGATGTTATGTAATTGCGATGGTACATTTGTACAATTTTCATTGTTTATTTTGAGTTAAATAACAATTCTGTTTTTAATCTTAAGAAATGGAAAGGAGTGGATTTAGAATCCATCTTCTTGTATTATATAATGAATTGGAAATTATATTTTTCTAAAAACCAGTGTATATATCCTGGTATTTATGATTACAGGCAATGTCTGTATTTAGGATCTGAGGGGTTACTGAGGGTCTGGCCCATTTCAGGAATTCAGTAACAGTGATTACACATTTAGCCCGGCTTCCAGAGAATAAATATGTACTTGTTTTGTAATCAATGAATTTGATGATAATTCGTATTTGCCAAGATTGATGTAAAGACAACTATGTGTAAGAACAGAGGGTCAATAATGCACTATGTGCTCTGTAGAATATTCTGTTCTAGAAAGTATTTAAAGGGAAATCATATTGTCTATTTTATCACAATTGTAACCTGCCAGGGGAGCATGGGTCATAAATGTAAAATTTTGAAGCGACTTCTATTGTTAAGACCAGATGTGTAGTTTAAGACTCCACATTGGCCTTTAAGGGGGGACTGAAGGGGTGGATTCTGGAATCCACTGCCGCTTCAATATATATATATATATATATATATATTTTGAGTGATTTATCACAAAAATTATCTTTCTGAATATGTTATTATTTAGAATGAGTAACTTTAACTTACGTTAAAGCCTTTAATTTCCTTTTCATTTTCAAACACTAGAAAATAATGATGTATATTGTCTGTACCTCTGACTGAGAGAAAAGTACAACATATCAGTGTGTTTTGGGAAAGTTTCCTGTTCAGTGCAGAGCTCAGATCAACTACAGCCTTGAAGAAACTGTGAATCATGTGTATCTATGTATGTGCGCTCAGTGTTCTGTACAGGTCCGTTATGGGTACTGGTGGACTATTGTCATCTGGACTGGATATCTGAAAGCACCTAGGCCTGACCTAGAAGGACATTCTGTCCCTAACTTCAGGGTCCAATCGTCAGCATCATGATGGAAGGAGATATGATTCTGACTATCTGTCCATGTGTGGAAAATTACCAGTTTTGTCTAGTTTTCTAAACCAATCAGAATCTTAGTAATGACGTAGTTAGTGGACTCTGTTAGAGTATAATTGTTGTGGAAATGTGAATGTAGAGGAAGGAGGAGACAGAGAGCGGCCTACGAACTCCTTGTGAGACTTGAACGCTGCTTCTGCTGATGAAACTGCAAATTATTCTTCAGTAAATTTTCTCCAATTTATTTTTTAAAGCTCTGACTCCGGGTCTTCATTTATCATATCTGGTCTTTTGGGTCTTTAACTGTAAAATCCCCTACACTGTGAAATGATGCACGTGCAGAAAATCGACAAAGTGTCAATATTCCTCCGTGTGAACCGTGCGGTGTGTGTCTCTGCTCAAGCCGGAGAGAGCATGAGGAAGGCGGCATGAAAGTGTAAGGAAGGGCTTCGCTGTGAATCCGCTCAACTCAAACTCTCTCCGGAAGAAGAAGAAGAAGAAACACACAAACACAGCCTGGAGGAATCTTGACACTTTTAGTGATTTTTCTGATAAAGGGAGGAATTTTGACATTTAGACGTTTTTTGAGAAATGATGCACGCTCAAAAAAACGACTTAGTGTCAAAATAACTCCGCGTGATACAGGCAGTGTGTGTCGCTCTTCAAGCCGGAGAGAGTGTCAGGTACTCGGCTTGAAGGTGTAAGGAAGGGCCCCTCTGTGAATGCGCTCCATATGAACCAGTAAACTAAAAAGTAACAGAAAGTTCATGTTTGAGCAGTAATTTATTAAAAATAAATGTTTTAAATTTTAAATTTTTCTGAGAAACTGTACACGGAGGAATTTTGACACTTAGTCTTTTTGCTGTGAAATGATGCACGTGCAGAAAAACGACAAAGTGTCAATATTCCTCCGTGTGAACCGTGCAGTGTGTGTCTCTGCTCAAACCGGAGAGAGCATGAGGAAGGCGGCATGAAAGTGTAAGGAAGGGCTTCGCTGTGAATCCGCTCAACTCAAACTCTCTCCGGCTTGAGGAGAAACACACAAACACAGCCTGGAGGAATAAATGGTGCACGCTCAGTAAAACGACTAAGTGTCAAAATTACACCGTTTCAACCATGCGGTGTGTTCTCTGCTCAAGCCGGTGAGAGTGCGAGGAAGGCGGCTTGAAGTTATAAGGATGTTCCCCTCATGTGAATGATCTTATATTTTGCTCTGTGCAATGTAACAGCACATGTGTTTTCTCTTCATTGCACAACGAAATAAAGTGCATCAATGCAATTTTGCATTATCTCTTCAAAATAGCATATGTTACCTCCATGCACAGCAGAATGAATAATGCTGATACACTTAGTCGTTTTTCTGAAAAATGGTGCACGCTCAGAAAAACGACTGTGTCAAAATTACTCCGTTCTGTGCAATGCAATAGCACATGTGTTTTCTCTTCATTGCACAACGAAATAAAGTGCATCAATGCAAGTTTGCATTATCTCTTCAAAATAGCACATATGTTAACTCCATGCACAGCAGAATGAATAATGCTTATACACTTAGTCGTTTTTCTCAAAAATCAATATACTTTAAAGGTCTATGTTTTCTTCTCATAAAACCAGGGACAGAGGTAGTTTTCCCTGACAATAGGGAATGTGCCAGGATACTGAGGACATCGATCTGGTCACCCTGGAATGACTTGACTCAGGTGGGCGGTTTACTAAGGCCTATGACAGTGGTGGGAAATCCAAGGCGTGGCGTGCAAGGCCACACGCGGCCTGTTGTGCTGTTTAATCAGGCCAATGTCTTCATGATCAAGGCCTCAGGTCTGATTTGTCAGGAAAGTGTTGCATTATTCATGAAATACAATCAGTTCGCACTTATCCTAACCCTAACCCTAACTCTATCTTTATTCTTCATGCCAAGTATGAGCTCTTATCCTCTGGCAGAAGATATAGGGTACCCCAATATAAGTTTACTAAGTATATTTCTAAACTATAGGCATAATTTGAACCAACCTCAATTAAAACTTTAAATAATGTTGCTTGAGGCTGCAGAGGTTGTGCAATAGCTTCATGATATAATGCATATAGGGTTGTGTGTAGGTTGCTCTTGTCATTGTTTGTGAAAGATGAGCAATAGATTGTGGCTGTGATGTGCTTCAGTCTGGCTACATATCACTTTATGTATGTTGTTTTTTTATTGTAAGTATATGTCTGCCGTATGATAAAACAAATATGTCAAGTGTTATGTGTGAAGCATTTGAACTTGAGGCAAATATCCCTCTGGGGACAATAAAGGAGACCATCGCTGCAAAGTGGTCTCCATGATATGTAAAAATGAAAATGTTGTCGTAGGACTATAGCAAACACATTGTTGGAAAGCTCTCAACCACGACAGTATGTATGTCAGTCCGAAGAGGATACATTACTCCTGCTTTGAAATATTGACCTCTGAACCTTGAACCCAGTACATGTTTGAAGGCTTGTCATTTAGTCACAGAAGGTGCTACACCAGCTGTTATAGAAAGCTCTGGACCTTAGCTGTCATGTAGATATGGTCTCCAAAGTTGACCCATTGTAAACACTGTCAAATATGGTAATAAGCTATTTTGACCTATTTAACAATTTGATTTTTGAAATCTGATGACACCAGTGTGTTCCCCATCCCCAAAAAACCCCATGGTGTATCCAAAATTCTACACTGCCAACTTCTAATTATGAGAAATATACCAATATATTTTAAAACTACAACTTCGACTAAAGACGCTGTCTGCAGTGAATGGGCTTAAACTACACTCAAAAAGTTCAAAACAGAACAACGTGTTGTTTCTGGTGACAAAACCACAGATTAAATATGTACATTGAAGCGATACTGGCATTATAAGTAGGATATGGGCTTCGCATGTGCCCCGCTCGGCCCATATCAAGACAGAAGTCTTACAGCATACTGTAATGTTTCACCGGTAATAAGACCAAAATAATATTATTAAAATAATGAATGACACGATACATTTTAGGCATTTATTAGCTTGTACAACCACAAAAACAACACACATAGCTCAGACAAATACAAAAATTGAAGAGCATGTCAAGTGATTACAAAGGCCTGGTAGGGACTGACCCTGTGATACATGATGGGCAGCTATGTAGTGATTTGCAGTGGTGGTAGTGCAAAAGTTAACAGTGCTGGGATTTAATCAGTGCAAAGTAGGGCTGCACAATATATCGAAATTATTGAAATATTGCAAATGTATACTGTATATCGCGATATGCCTAACACGCTTGCAATAACTGGGGTCATGAACAAAATAAAAAGTTTTGTAGCTTTGATAAGTATCAGGATATATTTAATTCATACAGTGAAAACTAAGCAACATTTTATTTTTACATTTTATGATTCAATATTTTGAATTAAATAATGTAGGATAACCTGAAATCCTGTGGTTTACACTGATGTATAAATAACACTTCCTATGCTACAGTAAAACACTGATGTTGACTTTCACAAGTTATAAGGATGTTTTCTTGTCATAAAAAGAATGTGAAACACATGTAGGATATATCATTTTAAATATATTTTAAATATAATTTAAGTTTATTTTACACACTTTAAGCATTATCGTATCGCATATCGCATTATTTAAAGAATTATCGAACTTTTCTTCAATATCGCACAGCCCTAGTGCAAAGCTGTGCATGTTATTAAATATGACTATGGAAAAAACAAGAGAGCATAATAGTATTGCTTAACAAAAACAATACAAAGCAGATAAGTAGAACAGACACATACATTAAATTCAAAAGATCCTCCGCTCCCTCTTGGACGGCCAGCACCCCACCTCTTCCCAGGGGCGCGGCAGCGAGCTTCCCGTCCCACCTATCACTCGATTGCTCCAGTACCACCGCTTCGGGCAGCCACTCCCACGCTGCCCGATCTCCTCAGCACCGCGATCCCCCTCAGCAGCGAGGGCTCTTCGACAGCATGTCCCTCCTTCCACCCGGGTTTCGGCACCAGTGTAACAAAGTTCGTAAATATGGGAAGAAGGAGGCGGGAACCGGCGACTGCCGCCCACACAAACCAAATAAAACACAACATAAAATCCAGGCCTGGTCCTCTCTCGTCCTCCACTGTCGTCGCTCCTCCTTTATGCTTCCGGAGCTCCTCCGTGGGAGATCGTTAGGTTACTAACGTAACCCCGGTTCTCTGATAACATGAAGTGAGGTATCTCACACCGGGAACGCCTCTAGGCGTGACCGATCGCGGAAGCACCAATAACACCACGTCTGCCCACTATGGCAGACCAATCGCTGCAGCGATCAGGGAGTCCTACCTCCCTGTATATAAACCGCAGCTACCTGCCGTTTCGTCATTCTCCGCATATCTCTTCTCCGTGCAGAACAGGCAAGGAGGGCAAAGTTTGTGAGATACCTCACTTCATGTTATCAGAGAACCGGGGTTACGTTAGTAACCTAACGTTCTCTTTCTAACATTCGTTCGGTATCTCACACCGGGATATAGACCACTCCCGAATTGCCGATATGCTGACGAAGCAGACTAAGAAAGAGTGGGTAATTAACTGAATCATAGCTCCCGACGGAGGTGAAACAGGATGACATGAGCAATTCTTCCTCGAATAAAAAATTGTGTTTATACAACCTGATTACTCACTTCCAGGACTGAGTGAGCCAGGGAGGGTTCGGTCACATCCAGCTTATAAAAACGAGTAAATGTGTGCGGGGAAGACCAGTTGGCTGCCGCGCAAATCTCTCGAATAGAAATGCCTCTAAATAAAGCCCAGGATGTAGCCATACCTCTAGTAGAGTGTGCACGTAGTCCTGCTGGGGGCTCTATATTCGTATTATTGTAACATAACACGATAGCCTCCACCACCCAGTGAGAGAGGCGTTGACGGGATATCGGTTTTCCTTTGTACGAGTCCGCCCACGAGACAAAAAGCTGATTGCTCTTACGAAGTGAGCGGGTTCTCTGAACATACGTATACAAAGTACGAACTGGACATAAACCGTGTAACCGCTCCTCTTCTGGTGATGAAAAGGGTGGCGGATGAAAAGCTAGCAGGTCCACTGACTGAACTGCACTAGCGTGATCAAACACTTTAGGCACAAACGCCGGGTTAGTTCTCAAAGTTACCCTTTGACCACCCGGAGCGAACATCATACATGATGGGTGAACTGATAGAGCATGTAGTTCACTCACCCTTCTAGCTGTAGTAAGAGCGAGTAACAGAGCCGTCATAAAAGTGAGAAGCTTCATGGCAATTTTATCAATGGGCTCGAACGGAGCTTTCGAAAGCGCGTTCAGCACCACCGACAGGTCCCATGGCGGTGCTAGAGGCTTCAATATAGGGTGCAGCCTGCGCGCCCCTCTCATAAAGCGACAAACGAGAGAGTGTTGGCCAATGGTACCTGAGTCAAGACCAACATGACATGCCGAGATGGCAGACAGATAAACCTTAACCGTAGAAAAGGCTCTACCCTTATCTAGAAGGTCCTGTAGGAAACACAACACATCCGAAATTGAACACAAAAAGGGGACGATGTTCCTATTTGCACACCATTCCTCAAACACCCTCCATTTTAGATTATATAAAGAACGCGTCGAGGCAGCCCTTGCGTTCTGAATTGTCTCAATGACTCTCGGAGGTAACCCTGCCGCGTTCAGATTTAGCCTCTCACGGGCCAGGCCCAGAGAGCTAGTTTCTGAGGGGAGGGGTGAAATATCTCCCCTCGTGCTTGAGAGAGGAGATCTCTGCGCGCTGGTAACGGCCACGGCTGATCGTAGAGTAGTTGCGCAATCTCCGCCATCCACAATCTCCCTGGCCAGTATGGCGCGATTAGAATCATTATATGTCTGCACTCCCGAACCCTCCGTAGTGTCGGCTCGATCAGGCTCAACGGAGGGAACGCGTAAAGTAACTCGTCTGGCCACTCGTGAGCTAGAGCATCCACACCCAACGGTGCATTGTCGCCGGCCAGAGAAAAGAACCGGGAACAATGCGCGTCTTCGCGCGATGCGAAGAGATCTACGGCGGCCTGGCCGAATCTCTGCCACACCATCAGGATTACTTGGGGATGAAGTCTCCACTCCCCGTACAGAGGATTTCCTCTGGACAGTAGATCTGCTCCCCTGTTCATTAATCCCGGAACATGCGTCGCGCGTAACGACAGGAGGGTCCCGCTGCTCCACAAAATCAGTTCTTTCGCTAACAAGTGAAGTTTGTGAGAACGTACTCCTCCCTGCCGATTTATGTAGGCTATCACCGTTGTATTGTCTGTTCTGACCAACACATGATGATTCTTGAGAAGATGCACAAAATGTCTCAGAGCTAGTGACACTGTCAGTAGTTCTAGGAAATTTATGTGCTTCTCTCTCAGTGCAGGAGACCAAACTCCCCTCACTGTTCTGCCCTCGAACACTGCCCCCCAGCCCGTGAGAGATGCATCTGTCGTCACCACTTTCCTCATTACAACAGGCCCCAGAGGGCATCCTGTCCTGAGAAAAGACGGGGCTCTCCAATGACAGAGAGCGCTCATGCACTCTGGTGAGATGCGCGCTCTGCGACTGAGACGGCTCATGGGGCGAATGTCCTGTGACGCAGTCCAGTTCTGAAAATCCCTCATTCGCAGCAGTCCCAGGGGAACCACTGACACGGTTGAAGCCATCAGACCCAGTAGTCGAAGACACGTTCTGAAAGAGACTGATCTCCCTCTTTGAAAAAGGGAGAGGCAGCTGTGAAATGTCTCGATGCGTTCCTCTGATAGGAAAGCTTGAAACAACACTGAATTCAGCCTGAGACCTAAGTAGACTATTTCTTGTGAGGGAAATAGACAACTCTTCGTCTGGTTTATTTTGAAACCTAATCTCTCCAGATGCGTCACTAGAGTGTGCGTATCGTTCTCTGCCTGTCGCGGGGACGGCGCGCAGATGAGCAGATCGTCCAGATATGACAAAACTCTGACCCCTTCGTTCCTTAACGGTGTCAGAGCTGCCTCCACACATTTGCTGAATACCCTGGGCGCTAAAGCGAGGCCAAAGGGGATTTTCGTGTACTCGTATGCTGTGCTTTGATAAGCGAACCTCAGACATTTCCTGTGAGCAGGCAAAATATCTATGTGAAAATATGCGTCCTGGAGGTCCACTGAGGTGAACCAGTCCCCTTGACGAATACTTTGACACACAGTTCTGAGCGCAAGCATCTTGAATTTGTATTTTCTGAGGTGTTTGTTGAGGATCCGTAAGTCCAAAATGGGACGGAGACCTCCTCCTCTTTTGGGAATCACAAAATAACGGGAGTAGAAGCCCATCTGGCTCTCCTTCGTCGGAATCACTCTTATTACTCCTTTCCTCATTAGAGAGGATATTTCTTCCTCTAAAATCTGAGCTGCGTCCCCCTGGGCCACTGAAAACACCACTCCGTTGAATACAGGAGGTTTTACAGAGAATTGAAGTCTGTATCCCCTCTCTATCGTGGTTAAAACCCAGGGATGGACTGCGCATGCGCGCCAGTTCGCTGTCTGAGCAGCGAGTGGGCCCATCCCGGCTTCGCTCACTAGCGGTGCTGCAGCACGCTCTAGTGGCGAAGGGAGGGAATATCGCTCCAATGACGGAGTCATATTCTTTAGTGATTGTTTTAATTTTTTGTGATCTTTTTCTTTTGTTTTCATCCCACTCTGCGCCCTCGGCCGTTGGCCTGGATGCGTCAGAGAAAACTTTATTTGTGAAGGGATGCTCGTGAACTTTTGTCCTTCCTCCCTCAGAACAAACCTCGTAGGTGGAGGGAGAGACAACACTTCGGGGGGCACCTGGGGAACATGGGCCAACCTCTCGTACACACTGGACTCTGAACTGTCCATACGAACAGTTTTCGCATCTACATTTCTTCTCCTTTTCCCCGCGGGAGGGAGAAAGAAAACGTTCTGAAGGGATGGGACAGAGAAACCCTGAGTGCTGTCTCCAAAACCTTCCTGATGCTGAACTGGCGTCTCAGGTCGATAGCCTCTTTTTGTTCACCTGCGGGGTGGCCGATCGGTGTTTTGCCGCAGCGGCTGCGAAAGACTGTTTCGGTCTCGCGAAAGTGGGCCTTGATTGTGGGCCCGCGTTTCCTGGCTGTTGTGGCGGGGCAGGACGGGAAGGCTGATGGTCAGAATGGCCTCCTCTCCCTGCAGGTCTGAAATTCGCTCGGCTCGGGTGATAAGTCCGAGCCGCCGGCTTCCTGGGAAGACAGACCTCGAATGCCTCTCCCTCTTTTTTTCTCAGGTCACATTGTTGGCGCATCGCTGTTACCGTCGCGCCAAACATGGCCTTTGGATCGATGGGGGCATCCAAAAACTATATTTTCTCTTTGTCAGAGAGGCCTGACAAACCCAGCCAAAGCGATCTCTCACCCACAACTGCCAAACCCATACTCCGACCGCCGCTCTGAACCGCTCTGCGTGACGTGCGCAGGTTTAAATCCGCGATGACACATATCTCCTCCCAGAGCGCTGGGTTGGGAGATCCGGAGTCCAGCTGACGACCCATCTCCTCTAATAACTCCGCTTGATAGGCCGTGAGGAGGGACGTCGCGTTCAAAGCCCGGACGGCGAGTGCAGAGGATTTATAAATCTTTTGGAAAACCGAGGCGGCGAAGCGCTCTGTTTTCCCTGGCAGCGAGGCTCCCGTTGAAGAAAGCGCTGCTCTGCGACTCGGGTGCAGATGATTTGCAACCGATGATTCCACCGGGGGAGGATCTGCCATCCCTAAGTCCTCCATTCCCTGGACATCCAGCCTCGAGAAGCCTTTGACGGGTACTCGGTGTGAAAAAGGCTTGTCCCAAAACCTCTTCATCTCCGCCACACAGGCCGGGACGGCAGGAATGAACTGCCTCGCTGGAGGGAGACGTGACGGCAGCCGCTTACCGTCATACAAGTCTCTTTCAGCCCCTTGACCTGCTGGTTGGGATGGCCAGTCGATCGATAGTCTGGCCGCGGCCCGGCGACAGACCTCGAGTAAATCCGTGTCCGTCTGTACAGGGGAGGGTGAACTCTCATCCTCTGCACTCGGCGGACGTGACTGAATCGGGGGAAGAATAGCATCTTCATCATCGTCATCCTCGTCTTCGAGGATGGTCGACAAAACTTCGTCGTCGTCATCTTCCTCTCCCGCTAAAGGATCATCGAACAGCGGGGGAAGGACGGGTGATACCCTCTCCATCGTCTCTCCCCACGAGCTGGCGGCCTGCGGACAATCCATGGGTTCCTCTCTGGGTTGAGCAGAGAGGCACGGGTCCGACTTTCCCGCCACTGCCACGCGGAGTCTACGCTCTCGGGTCTTGGACGAGAACGTCGCGCAGTGAGGACAGCCCTCGGGGTTGGACAGAGCTGCCTGAGCGTGTTTAGCGCCCAAACAGGAGATGCAGAGGCCGTGTGAATCCTTAGCAGAAATCCACATTCCGCACGCACACGGATGGGGAGGACGACCCTTTCCTCCGGGGCTCTCCGGCTCTTTTGTAGTAGCCATGGCCTGCACTCTCTTCGTACGGTAAGCTTAGCGAGTACGGAGCTGTGCTGCGACAGAGAGCTCTTATTTTTCTAATTTTTTTGGTGCGTAGTGAGCGCCCAATAAAACTAAGAAAATAAGTGGATACACTTAAGAGTAGAAACTCGCCTTGACGCGTTAGTTATCACACTCTAAAGTAAGTGACTCAACAAACGATAGGATCTTGCGTTTGGGACGTTACCTTGCGGCTCCGTCGGTAAACCGTTAAGCAATATATCTCAAGTCTGCTGAGTCTGGCTTCCAAAATCTTCACGGGGAAGAGAGCGAGAATGACGAAACGGCAGGTAGCTGCGGTTTATATACAGGGAGGTAGGACTCCCTGATCGCTGCAGCGATTGGTCTGCCATAGTGGGCAGACGTGGTGTTATTGGTGCTTCCGCGATCGGTCACGCCTAGAGGCGTTCCCGGTGTGAGATACCGAACGAATGTTAGAAAGAGAAACGAGACCGATGCGCCGAGCACCTGAAGCTCGTTAACTCTCGCGTCACCGGCCTCGCGCCGTTCCCCCAAAGCTCTCGCCCGCCGTGCTCGTCACAATGATTAACTCAAGCTCCATGCCAAACACAGAGCCAGCTTTCCTTACCAGCCTGTCCCAACAGCCCTCTTCTTAATGCTGCCTCCCCAGCACAAAACAGAAAAAAAAGGACTCTGGCCATGAAAATACTGTTTAATCGTGCTCAGAGTCACTACTGGTATGGTATTCCTCAGAATCACTATCAAAGTTAATTTCTGTTTCAGTCAGAACTTGAACATAACAGTTCTTTGCATGCTTTGCCAGGCTGTTGATTGCTTGTTTGTTCTTCATCGTCAAGCTCTGTAGACCTTGGATCCCATCTTGAAGCAGGCCCGACATCTCGCCTTACATGTTAAAACAAATTGAGCCTTTATTAATTAGAAACTTTCAGCAATATTGTAATGTAAGCCAAGTATAACACAAAAACATACTGTACCTGATGTCACATTAGAAAGCTGGGATGACATGTGCTTCAGAGTGTCTGCACGGGTGCAAAGAGACTTCCAATGCTCTGCAATAAGAATCCTCTTCTCCTCCTCAAGTCTCCTTACTGCCATCACAATGTCGAACGCCTTCCTCTTCGTGCTTAGATCTACAGAGTCTGTAATACATAGATGAAACAAGTCAGTTGTATTTAAGATTAGTATTTAAAAATTTTCTGGGGTTACAATCGAGGCAAGATAGATTTTGTGCCACTATGTGACTATTTTACATAGTCAACAGAATTGTGTACATACCACTAGGGATAGGTACCGAAACCCGGTACTAAACTGGCCCCGGTGCTAAATTATGAAAGACCGTAGTATCGATAAGATCTGACGCTATCGGTTCTGCTGTCAGTGCTGGAGAAAAAAATAAAAATAAATGTACTATGTATTCCTGCTTAATTATGTTATCGTGCACATTTTATCTCACCAAACATTTCTAATTTGCGATAATATTAAGACGTTTGTCTGTGAGATCCGCGAGATTTCTCATGCGCGCCGCTGTCTATCACACACACACACACACACGCGGCGCACACACTTAACAGCACGAAAACTCCCGCTTAATACGAAGAGTGACGATGGCTGATAGAGCAACACGTTCAAAAGTGTGGTTATACTACACTAAAGTTGATGCAGACAACGCTCGTTGTCATAAATGCAGCAAGATTTTTGCATGTAAGGGCGGAAACACAAGCAATCTGCATTTCTTTGTCTGAACGTAATGCACTTTTAAAAGATGCTTTGCCAAAGTTTTCGACTGCCTAGCTAGCTCGTCTCTGCTGGTTGCCCCATCTACATCAGGTATGCTAACATCGTGTTGAATCAACGTTGTTCACGTTGTTCACGTCATTTAAAATAAATGTTCAATCTCCCTAATTGGTTTGCTTACCTTATGTTGAAATACTGTTGATTTCATAGACGTTATGCATTCAACATATTTTCTACTGGTTTTTAAAAGCCCAAATAAAGAAAAATCAGTATTTAAACATTTATTTGGCTAAATGCACAGCACTTCAAGTTAGTTTACAAAATAGCCTACATATAAATATAATATTTATACAGAGGAAGAACCTCTCCCAGCGATATCAGAATGATGACATTCAAGCCTTCCTGCATGAGGCCACAGCAATGAACCCCAGATTCAAAGGGAGGTTAGTCAGTGATGCAACTTGGGACAGACTGAGGATGAAAGCTATTGACACTGTGACAGGACTAACAACAGAGCTGGAACAGACAGATACAGAGCACCAGCAAAAGGATGAGTCATCTGAAGGAGAAGGTGAGGAAATGGAGGAGACAATACCTCCATTTCAGAAAAAAAGCAGTGCCTTGGAGGAGCTGTTCTCAGAGGAGGACAGGAAATTGAGGTTGACCATCCAACAGGATACCTCGGCCCTCACCCTTAGCGAACGTGTTGGCCAAGAGGTTGAGGTCTACAAAAGCCTGCCTCCCATTCCTATGGCTGAAGATCCTGTGTTGTGGTGGTGGGAGAAGAGAGCTGTTCTGCCCCTCCTCACAAATGTTGCAACAGGCCCAAGTGAAAGGGTGTTTTCAACTGCAGGGAACACATTAAGCCAGGAAAGGCAAATATGTTAATCTTTCTTCAGAAGAATGGCTAAAGAGTCCTTTTGTACCTACATGCCCCACCCGTGTTGCTTCGTACCACTGTATGTTCTTTTACAGAAAAATAGATTTTATTTAATTTGTTTTACATTCATTTGTTTTTTATATAATTATTTCTTCAAACATGGCTGTTTCACTATAAATAATTGTTTTATTAATTTTACATAAAAAAAATAAAGCAATGTTAATTCTGTTCTCAATTTTTTCTTAAAAAAAAAAAACCACACACACAACACAAAGTACTGATAAGAATACCGTTAAAGTACCGGACCGTTAAGCAACCTTAACGATACCCATCCCTACATACCACCGAGTGTAAGCTGCCATGGCCAAACAATCTCGTCAGATAGAATGGTGTCTAAGGTCAGATGTTCTGCATTAGGAACCAAGGTGTTATGCTTTTCCACTACAGAAAGTAATTTTTTTTTCCCTCCCTGATCTTTCGGCGGATCCGGGCACGTCCTTTGCATCCGTCATTATCTTTATATTTGCCACCAGCTCCTCAATTCGCCTGGCTACAGCAGTAAGATCAGCAGCGTTTTGGGATGTGGTTACTGAGAGGAAGAAATGAAGAGATAAGAAATATACTTGATTCCATGAAAAAACATTATTTCTGGTGTATGAGTAAAATAAAGCCTAACCAATATTTTCATATTTCTCTGTAACTGAGGCTACACTTGTAGCTAAGGTTGAGTATTGTTAGGTTAGTTAGGTTCTATATTGTCCCCATGGGGATAATCTTTTCCACACGTCATCAGAAATCAGAGTATGTGCTCTTAGACTACGATTACAATGACTACTTTGGAATTGAGGCCAAGCTTAGTCAGAAATGATGCATCAAGCAGCATATCAAACAGTATAAGACAGTATATTCTACCTTCTGCCCACTCATTGATATCAATGATCCAGCTCTCCAGTTGATTGTCTGTGATGTCCATTTCCATTTTCATGGCCTCCAGGTTATGCAACTGGCATTGCAGGGCTACTGTGGCCTTCAAACACAAATGACAATGAGAGAAATGCCTACAACTTTGACTATTGTTGATAAGGATTGTCAAGTACCTTCACTATTAGAAAACCACATACAACACTGATTAAATATACAGTATATTCGTATATACGTGGACAATCAATATACCGGTGTATGTGGTACGAAAATTTAATATTTTATATTAAGACTCTGAAAAATACAATTGACACTACACATGAAACCATCCGTATATTCTATTGTATTCAAGAATATCTGGGCAAGTCTTTCCTATATTTTTGAGATATATGCCACTTTATTTTACAATATCGCTATGAATGTTGCATAAGGGAAAACTGGTGTCTTTACCTTCAGATAAAGATATCGGCGAGCAAGGGTGGAAGCCAAGTTGTCAAACTTTCGTTGGTTCCAGCGCATGGCCATGACCATCAGCATGTCTATGCTTGCTGCAAAAATAAAAAATATGAGATTATCACCCTTCTTTCCAGTAGCAGTAGGAGAAGAAACTGAGTGTGCAGACTTGTTAGGTACCACAAACTTTTGCAAGATAATAACTTACAGTATAGTACTATGGTACTAATCTGCTGTCTTGTGCCATTTGATTACTGTCCCATGTAGGGCTAGGTATCGTTAAAAGTAATTTGATACCGATACCTTGACTTCGATACCGGAAAAATTACCGAAAAACAAGACGAGTTTCGATACTCGATAGTATTGAGGCAATTCGGTCGGTACCTAAAAAGTATCGAACTCAATAACCAGCCCTAGTCCCATGAAAGGATTAGTAGGTAAATAGCACAGGATAGTGAAGTAGTAGCATGAAACAATGGCGCAGGACAGTAGGCAAATGGCAAATGGTACTCTGACGTGTATTTTTTTTTTAATCACACTGCCCCTCCTTATTATCCTCCCTTCAAATAAAATAGGATGATGGTATTATAATCGATCCATCCATTTGTGTTGAATATTCTGAGCTTTATATTTTCAGAGTCAGCATATATGCATGAGCTCAAAGTGGCTCACCATTGTCTTCAGGATCAAAATGTACTGGTTACCTTACCTGCTTTTGACATGTGCTTTGTGGTAACAGCAATCCTTGAGAGGAAGGCGTTCCACTGCTCCACCTCTTCCCCAAGAGTCGAACCAGCCCCCTCCTGATACGCTTCACTCCATTTTACCTTTAAAAAATAAAACAAAAAACAAAACCTAAGTGGCAACAATCTTATGCAGGGTTTTCAGGGAAAGAAAATGTCATGGACAATCTTTTTTTCTCACCTCACATTTGAAATCATGAGCTTTGGCATGAAAAACAGAAAGAAATGGCCTCATGGTGAGGAGATCCTGAAGCTCAGGGCATTTCTCTGTCACTCTCCGGAGGTAAGGCCAGTACTTGCATGCCACATCCATGGCGAAAAATGTCACTTGCTTACAGGTCATTTGCTTTTGGAGGTACAGGGGGTAGGCAAAAATCTCCCCCTGAACATATTGAGGGCACGAAGGAGAACAACATGACGACATACAGCGAGTTCCAGGCCCTCCTCGTCTGTTTTTCCTGAGGACTTCTGAGACGTTTCGCGCGCCGCTGATCACTGCCCTCCACAGACACCTCTTCCAGAGACCTAAAACATGGAAGATACATGGTTAATAGTCCAAACTTGTTCAAACAAAGTACTCTATAGGACGTGGTGTTTTATAGGTATATATAATGTAGTTGTGCAAGTTTACATGACTGGTTGAGGTATGGACATGCTCCACAAATCTTGCGACGTCATCATCATTCGCGATGAACACGCCATCAAAGATGGCCTGTTCCTCCGATCTAAATAAAAGAGATACATATTAACTTTAAATATTCATATGATTTTCAATTCACAGCAGTTGCTTTCAAAGTAATGAACCGTCAATGCACACACAGGATTTTGTAAATACCTTGCTGCACTCTTGAATCTGTAGTGTAGCCAATGGAGTTGAAGTTGAGATCTTCAGAATGACCTGTTTTTTCATAAATGTTTCAGTGCAAACTGCAAGACTGATGAGAGAACATGAGTTTATGGTTGTTTATAAAGGGTCTAAATTTAACAACCTTTTTCCTAAACAGTGCAAATGTTCATGTGTACTTTTGTCATTCTGACAACTGATATGGGAACCTTTGACAAAGGATGGACCAGGAGGACACTTCTACAAACATGTTGTAAGGCACTCTATTGGATGTCACACTTTTGTCAGGCAAATTAACTATCCCCATTCAAACAAAGGTTAACTGTTTTCCTCCACATAGGTGGGCCCAGACAATCTAATCAACACACAACACACAACCTATTGAATTGGATTTCCTATTGAATTTTGCATTATCTCTTCAAAATAGCATATATGGTAACTCCATGCACAGCAGAATAAATAATGCTTACACACTTAGTCGTTTTTCTGAAAAATGGTGCACGCTCAGAAAAACGACTAAGTGGCAAAATTACTCCTGTAAAATGCAACAGCACATGTGTTTTCTCTTCATTGCACAACGAAATAACGTGCATCAATGCACGTTTGCATTATCTATTCAAAATAGCACATATGTTAACTCCATGCACAGCAGAATGAATAATGATGATACCCTTAATCGTTTTTCTGAAAAATGGTGCACGCTCAGGAAAACGACTAAGTGTCAAAATTACTCCGTTCTGTGCAATGCAACAGCACATGTGTTTTCTCTTCATTGCAAAACGAAATAAAATGCATCAATGCAATTTTGCATTATCTCTACAAAATAGCATACATGTTAACTCCATGCACAGCAGAATGAATAATGCTGATACACTTAGTCGTTTTTCTGAAAATTGGTGCACGCTCAGAAAAACGACTAAGTGTCAAAATTACTCCGTTCTGTGCAATGCAACAGCACATGTGTTTTCTCTTCATTGCACAACGAAATAAAGTGCATCAATGCAATTTTGCATTATCTCTTCAAAATAGCATACATGTTAACTCCATGCACAGCAGAATGAATAATGCTGATACACTTAGTCGTTTTTCTGAAAAATGGTGCACGCTCAGAAAAACGACTAAGTGTCAAAATTACTCCGTTCTGTGCAATGCAACAGCACATGTGTTTTCTCTTCATTGCACAACGAAATAAAGTGCATCAATGCAATTTTGCAATATCTCTTCAAAATAGCATACATGTTAACTCCATGCACAGCAGAATGAATTAATGCTGATACACTTAGTCGTTTTTCTGAAAAATGGTGCACGCTCAGAAAAACGACTAAGTGTCAAAATGACTCCGTTCTGTGCAATGCAACAGCACATGTGTTTTCTCTTCATTGAACAACGAAATAACGTGCATCAATGCAATTTTGCATTATCTCTTCAAAATAGCATATATGTTAACTCCATGCACAGCAGATTGAATAATGCTGATTCTCTTAGTCATTTTTCTGGAAAATGGTGCACGCTCAGAAAAACGACTGTGTCAAAATTACTCCTTTCAGTGCAAGGCAACAGCACATGTGTTTTCTCTTCATTGCACAACGAAATAAAGTGCATCAATGCAATTTTGCATTATCTCTTCAAAATAGCATATATGTTAACTCCATGCACAGCAGATTGAATAATGCTGATTCTCTTAGTCATTTTTCTGAAAAATGGTGCACGCTCAGAAAAACGACTAAGTGTCAAAATTACTCCGTTCAGTGCAAGGCAACAGCACATGTGTTTTCTCTTCATTGCAAAACGAAATAAAGTGCATCAATGCAATTTTGCATTATCTCTTCAAAATAGCATACATCTTAACTCCATGCACAGCAGAATGAATTAATGCTGATACACTTAGTCGTTTTTCTGAAAAATGGTGCACGCTCAGAAAAACGACTAAGTGTCAAAATTACTGAGTTCTGTGCAATGCAACAGCACATGTGTTTTCTCTTCATTGCACAACGAAATAAAGTGCATCAATGCAATTTTGCATTATCTCTTCAAAATAGCATATACGTTAACTCCATGCACAGCAGAATGAATTAATGCTGATACACTTAGTCGTTTTTCTGAAAAATGGTGCACGCTCAGAAAAACGACTAAGTGTCAAAATTACTCCGTTCTGTGCAATGCAACAGCACATGTGTTTTCTCTTCATTGCACAACGAAATAAAGTGCATCAATGCAATTTTGCATTATCTCTTCAAAATAGCATATATGGTAACTCCATGCACAGCAGAATAAATAATGCTTATATACTTAGTCGTTTTTCTGAAAAATGGTGCACGCTCAGAAAAACGACTAAGTGGCAAAATTACTCCTGTAAAATGCAACAGCACATGTGTTTTCTCTTCATTGCACAACGAAATAACGTGCATCAATGCACGTTTGCATTATCTATTCAAAATAGCACATATGTTAACTCCATGCACAGCAGAATGAATAATGACGATACCCTTAATCGTTTTTCTGAAAAATGGTGCACGCTCAGGAAAACGACTAAGTGTCAAAATTACTCCGTTCTGTGCAATGCAACAGCACATGTGTTTTCTCTTCATTGCAAAACGAAATAAAATGCATCAATGCAATTTTGCATTATCTCTACAAAATAGCATACATGTTAACTCCATGCACAGCAGAATGAATAATGCTGATACACTTAGTCGTTTTTCTGAAAAATGGTGCACGCTCAGAAAAACGACTAAGTGTCAAAATTACTCCGTTCTGTGCAATGCAACAGCACATGTGTTTTCTCTTCATTGCACAACGAAATAAAGTGCATCAATGCAATTTTGCATTATCTCTTCAAAATAGCATACATGTTAACTCCATGCACAGCAGAATGAATTAATGCTGATACACTTAGTCGTTTTTCTGAAAAATGGTGCACGCTCAGAAAAACGACTAAGTGTCAAAATGACTCCGTTCTGTGCAATGCAACAGCACATGTGTTTTCTCTTCATTGCACAACGAAATAACGTGCATCAATGCAATTTTGCATTATCTCTTCAAAATAGCATATATGTTAACTCCATGCACAGCAGATTGAATAATGCTGATTCTCTTAGTCATTTTTCTGGAAAATGGTGCACGCTCAGAAAAACGACTAAGTGTCAAAATTACTCCTTTCAGTGCAAGGCAACAGCACATGTGTTTTTCTCTTCATTGCACAACGAAATAAAGTGCATCAATGCAATTTTGCATTATCTCTTCAAAATAGCATACATCTTAAATCCATGCACAGCAGAATGAATTAATGCTGATACACTTAGTCGTTTTTCTGAAAAATGGTGCACGCTCAGAAAAACGACTAAGTGTCAAAATTACTGAGTTCTGTGCAATGCAACAGCACATGTGTTTTCTCTTCATTGCACAACGAAATAAAGTGCATCAATGCAATTTTGCATTATCTCTTCAAAATAGCATATACGTTAACTCCATGCAAAGCAGAATGAATTAATGCTGATACACTTAGTCGTTTTTCTGAAAAATGGTGCACGCTCAGAAAAACGACGAAGTGTCAAAATTACTCCGTTCTGTGCAATGCAACAGCACATGTGTTTTCTCTTCATTGCACAACGAAATAAAGTGCATCAATGCAATTTTGCATTATCTCTTCAAAATAGCATATATGGTAACTCCATGCACAGCAGAATAAATAATGCTTATACACTTAGTCGTTTTTCTGAAAAATGGTGCACGCTCAGAAAAACGACTAAGTGGCAAAATTACTCCTGTAAAATGCAACAGCACATGTGTTTTCTCTTCATTGCACAACGAAATAACGTGCATCAATGCACGTTTGCATTATCTATTCAAAATAGCACATATGTTAACTCCATGCACAGCAGAATGAATAATGATGATACCCTTAATCGTTTTTCTGAAAAATGGTGCACGCTCAGAAAAACGACTAAGTGTCAAAATTACTCCGTTCTGTGCAATGCAACAGCACATGTGTTTTCTCTTCATTGCAAAACGAAATAAAATGCATCAATGCAATTTTGCATTATCTCTTCAAAATAGCATACATGTTAACTCCATGCACAGCAGAATGAATAATGCTGATACACTTAGTCGTTTTTCTGAAAAATGGTGCACGCTCAGAAAAACGACTAAGTGTCAAAATTACTCCGTTCTGTGCAATGCAACAGCACATGTGTTTTCTCTTCATTGCACAACGAAATAAAGTGCATCAATGCAATTTTGCATTATCTCTTCAAAATAGCATACATGTTAACTCCATGCACAGCAGAATGAATAATGCTGATACACTTAGTCGTTTTTCTGAAAAATGGTGCACGCTCAGAAAAACGACTAAGTGTCAAAATTACTCCGTTCTGTGCAATGCAACAGCACATGTGTTTTCTCTTCATTGCACAACGAAATAAAGTGCATCAATGCAATTTTGCATTATCTCTTCAAAATAGCATACATGTTAACTCCATGCACAGCAGAATGAATTAATGCTGATACACTTAGTCGTTTTTCTGAAAAATGGTGCACGCTCAGAAAAACGACTAAGTGTCAAAATGACTCCGTTCTGTGCAATGCAACAGCACATGTGTTTTCTCTTCATTGCACAACGAAATAAAGTGCATCAATGCAATTTTGCATTATCTCTTCAAAATAGCATATATGTTAACTCCATGCACAGCAGATTGAATAATGCTGATTCTCTTAGTCATTTTTCTGAAAAATGGTGCACGCTCAGAAAAACGACTAAGTGTCAAAATTACTCCGTTCAGTGCAGGGCAACAGCACATGTGTTTTCTCTTCATTGCACAACGAAATAAAGTGCATCAATGCAATTTTGCATTATCTCTTCAAAATAGCATACATCTTAACTCCATGCACAGCAGAATGAATTAATGCTGATACACTTAGTCGTTTTTCTGAAAAATGGTGCACGCTCAGAAAAACGACTAAGTGTCAAAATTACTCCGTTCTGTGCAATGCAACAGCACATGTGTTTTCTCTTCATTGCACAACGAAATAAAGTGCATCAATGCAATTTTGCATTATCTCTTCAAAATAGCATATATGTTAACTCCATGCACAGCAGATTGAATAATGCTGATTCTCTTAGTCGTTTTTCTGAAAAATGGTGCACGCTCAGAAAAACGACTAAGTGTCAAAATTACTCCGTTCAGTGCAAGGCAACAGCACATGTGTTTTCTCTTCATTGCACAACGAAATAAAGTGCATCAATGCAATTTTGCATTATCTCTTCAAAATAGCATATATGTTAACTCCATGCACAGCAGATTGAATAATGCTGATTCACTTAGTCGTTTTTCTGGAAAATGGTGCACGCTCAGAAAAACGACTAAGTGTCAAAATTACTCCTTTCAGTGCAAGGCAACAGCACATGTGTTTTCTCTTCATTGCACAACGAAATAAAGTGCATCAATGCAATTTTGCATTATCTCTTCAAAATAGCATACATCTTAACTCCATGCACAGCAGAATGAATTAATGCTGATACACTTAGTCGTTTTTCTGAAAAATGGTGCACGCTCAGAAAAACGACTAAGTGTCAAAATTACTGAGTTCTGTGCAATGCAACAGCACATGTGTTTTCTCTTCATTGCACAACGAAATAAAGTGCATCAATGCAATTTTGCATTATCTCTTCAAAATAGCATATACGTTAACTCCATGCACAGCAGAATGAATTAATGCTGATACACTTAGTCGTTTTTCTGAAAAATGGTGCACGCTCAGAAAAACGACGAAGTGTCAAAATTACTCCGTTCTGTGCAATGCAACAGCACATGTGTTTTCTCTTCATTGCACAACGAAATAAAGTGCATCAATGCAATTTTGCATTATCTCTTCAAAATAGCATATACGTTAACTCCATGCACAGCAGAATGAATTAATGCTGATACACTTAGTCGTTTTTCTGAAAAATGGTGCACGCTCAGAAAAACGACTAAGTGTCAAAATTACTCCTGTAAAATGCAACAGCACATGTGTTTTCTCTTCATTGCACAACGAAATAACGTGCATCAATGCACGTTTGCATTATCTATTCAAAATAGCACATATGTTAACTCCATGCACAGCAGAATGAATAATGATGATACCCTTAATCGTTTTTCTGAAAAATGGTGCACGCTCAGAAAAACGACTAAGTGTCAAAATTACTCCGTTCTGTGCAATGCAACAGCACATGTGTTTTCTCTTCATTGCAAAACGAAATAAAGTGCATCAATGCAATTTTGCATTATCTCTTCAAAATAGCATACATGTTAACTCCATGCACAGCAGAATGAATAATGCTGATACACTTAGTCGTTTTTCTGAAAAATGGTGCACGCTCAGAAAAACGACTAAGTGTCAAAATTACTCCGTTCTGTGCAATGCAACAGCACATGTGTTTTCTCTTCATTGCACAACGAAATAAAGTGCATCAATGCAATTTTGCATTATCTCTTCAAAATAGCATACATGTTAACTCCATGCACAGCAGAATGAATAATGCTGATACACTTAGTCGTTTTTCTGAAAAATGGTGCACGCTCAGAAAAACGACTAAGTGTCAAAATTACTCCGTTCTGTGCAATGCAACAGCACATGTGTTTTCTCTTCATTGCACAACGAAATAAAGTGCATCAATGCAATTTTGCATTATCTCTTCAAAATAGCATACATGTTAACTCCATGCACAGCAGAATGAATTAATGCTGATACACTTAGTCGTTTTTCTGAAAAATGGTGCACGCTCAGAAAAACGACTAAGTGTCAAAATTACTCCGTTCTGTGCAATGCAACAGCACATGTGTTTTCTCTTCATTGCACAACGAAATAAAGTGCATCAATGCAATTTTGCATTATCTCTTCAAAATAGCATATATGTTAACTCCATGCACAGCAGAATGAATAATGCTGATTCACTTAGTCGTTTTTCTGAAAAATGGTGCACGCTCAGAAAAACGACTAAGTGTCAAAATTACTCCGTTCAGTGCAGGGCAACAGCACATGTGTTTTCTCTTCATTGCACAACGAAATAAAGTGCATCAATGCAATTTTGCATTATCTCTTCAAAATAGCATACATCTTAACTCCATGCACAGCAGAATGAATTAATGCTGATACACTTAGTCGTTTTTCTGAAAAATGGTGCACGCTCAGAAAAACGACTAAGTGTCAAAATTACTCCGTTCTGTGCAATGCAACAGCACATGTGTTTTCTCTTCATTGCACAACGAAATAAAGTGCATCAATGCAATTTTGCATTATCTCTTCAAAATAGCATATATGTTAACTCCATGCACAGCAGATTGAATAATGCTGATTCACTTAGTCGTTTTTCTGAAAAATGGTGCACGCTCAGAAAAACGACTAAGTGTCAAAATTACTCCGTTCAGTGCAAGGCAACAGCACATGTGTTTTCTCTTCATTGCACAACGAAATAAAGTGCATCAATGCAATTTTGCATTATCTCTTCAAAATAGCATACATCTTAACTCCATGCACAGCAGAATGAATTAATGCTGATACACTTAGTCGTTTTTCTGAAAAATGGTGCACGCTCAGAAAAACGACTAAGTGTCAAAATTACTGAGTTCTGTGCAATGCAACAGCACATGTGTTTTCTCTTCATTGCACAACGAAATAACGTGCATCAATGCACGTTTGCATTATCTATTCAAAATAGCACATATGTTAACTCCATGCACAGCAGAATGAATAATGCTGATACCCTTAATCGTTTTTCTGAAAAATGGTGCACGCTCAGAAAAACGACTAAGTGTCAAAATTACTGAGTTCTGTGCAATGCAACAGCACATGTGTTTTCTCTTCATTGCACAACGAAATAAAGTGCATCAATGCAATTTTGCATTATCTCTTCAAAATAGCATATATGTTAACTCCATGCACAGCAGAATGAATTAATGCTGATACACTTAGTCGTTTTTCTGAAAAATGGTGCACGCTCAGAAAAACGACTAAGTGTCAAAATTACTCCGTTCTGTGCAATGCAACAGCACATGTGTTTTCTCTTCATTGCACAACGAAATAAAGTGCATCAATGCAATTTTGCATTATCTCTTCAAAATAGCATACATGTTAACTCCATGCACAGCAGAATGAATAATGCTGATACACTTAGTCGTTTTTCTGAAAAATGGTGCACGCTCAGAAAAACGACTAAGTGTCAAAATTACTCCGTTCTGTGCAATGCAACAGCACATGTGTTTTCTCTTCATTGCACAACGAAATAAAGTGCATCAATGCAATTTTGCATTATCTCTTCAAAATAGCATACATGTTAACTCCATGCACAGCAGAATGAATTAATGCTGATACACTTAGTCGTTTTTCTGAAAAATGGTGCACGCTCAGAAAAACGACTAAGTGTCAAAATTACTCCGTTCTGTGCAATGCAACAGCACATGTGTTTTCTCTTCATTGCACAACGAAATAAAGTGCATCAATGCAATTTTGCATTATCTCTTCAAAATAGCATATATGTTAACTCCATGCACAGCAGAATGAATAATGCTGATTCACTTAGTCTTTTTTCTGAAAAATGGTGCACGCTCAGAAAAACGACTAAGTGTCAAAATTACTCCGTTCAGTGCAGGGCAACAGCACATGTGTTTTCTCTTCATTGCACAACGAAATAAAGTGCATCAATGCAATTTTGCATTATCTCTTCAAAATAGCATACATCTTAACTCCATGCACAGCAGAATGAATTAATGCTGATACACTTAGTCGTTTTTCTGAAAAATGGTGCACGCTCAGAAAAACGACTAAGTGTCAAAATTACTCCGTTCTGTGCAATGCAACAGCACATGTGTTTTCTCTTCATTGCACAACGAAATAAAGTGCATCAATGCAATTTTGCATTATCTCTTCAAAATAGCATATATGTTAACTCCATGCACAGCAGAATGAATAATGCTGATTCACTTAGTCGTTTTTCTGAAAAATGGTGCACGCTCAGAAAAACGACTAAGTGTCAAAATTACTCCGTTCAGTGCAAGGCAACAGCACATGTGTTTTCTCTTCATTGCACAACGAAATAAAGTGCATCAATGCAATTTTGCATTATCTCTTCAAAATAGCATACATTTTAACTCCATGCACAGCAGAATGAATTAATGCTGATACACTTAGTCGTTTTTCTGAAAAATGGTGCACGCTCAGAAAAACGACTAAGTGTCAAAATTACTGAGTTCTGTGCAATGCAACAGCACATGTGTTTTCTCTTCATTGCACAACGAAATAAAGTGCATCAATGCAATTTTGCATTATCTCTTCAAAATAGCACATATGTTAACTCCATGCACAGCAGAATGAATAATGCTGATACACTTAGTCGTTTTTCTGAAAAATGGTGCACGCTCAGAAAAACGACTAAGTGTCAAAATTACTGAGTTCTGTGCAATGCAACAGCACATGTGTTTTCTCTTCATTGCACAACGAAATAAAGTGCATCAATGCAATTTTGCATTATCTCTTCAAAATAGCATACATCTTAACTCCATGCACAGCAGAATGAATTAATGCTGATACACTTAGTCGTTTTTCTGAAAAATGGTGCACGCTCAGAAAAACGACTAAGTGTCAAAATTACTCCGTTCTGTGCAATGCAACAGCACATGTGTTTTCTCTTCATTGCACAACGAAATAAAGTGCATCAATGCAATTTTGCATTATCTCTTCAAAATAGCATATATGTTAACTCCATGCACAGCAGAATGAATAATGCTGATACACTTAGTCGTTTTTCTGAAAAATGGTGCAAGCTCAGAAAAACGACTAAGTGTCAAAATTACTGAGTTCTGTGCAATGCAACAGCACATGTGTTTTCTCTTCATTGCACAACGAAATAAAGTGCATCAATGCACGTTTGCATTATCTATTCAAAATAGCACATATGTTAACTCCATGCACAGCAGAATGAATAATGCTGATACACTTAATCGTTTTTCTGAAAAATGGTGCACGCTCAGAAAAACGACTAAGTGTCAAAATTACTCCGTTCTGTGCAATGCAACAGCACATGTGTTTTCTCTTCATTGCACAACGAAATAAAGTGCATCAATGCAATTTTGCATTATCTCTTCAAAATAGCATATATGTTAACTCCATGCACAGCAGAATGAATTAATGCTGATACACTTAGTCGTTTTTCTGAAAAATGGTGCACGCTCAGAAAAACGACTAAGTGTCAAAATTACTCCGTTCTGTGCAATGCAACAGCACATGTGTTTTCTCTTCATTGCACAACGAAATAAAGTGCATCAATGCAATTTTGCATTATCTCTTCAAAATAGCATATATGTTAACTCCATGCACAGCAGAATAAATAATGCTGATACACTTAGTCGTTTTTCTGAAAAATGGTGCACGCTCAGAAAAACGACTAAGTGTCAAAATTACTCCGTTCTGTAAATGCAACAGCACATGTGTTTTCTCTTCATTGCACAACGAAATAACGTGCATCAATGCACGTTTGCATTATCTATTCAAAATAGCACATATGTTAACTCCATGCACAGCAGATTGAATAATGATGATACCCTTAATCGTTTTTCTGAAAAATGGTGCACGCTCAGAAAAACGACTAAGTGTCAAAATTACTCCGTTCTGTGCAATGCAACAGCACATGTGTTTTCTCTTCATTGCAAAACGAAATAAAGTGCATCAATGCAATTTTGCATTATCTCTTCAAAATAGCATACATGTTAACTCCATGCACAGCAGAATGAATAATGCTGATACACTTAGTCGTTTTTCTGAAAAATGGTGCACGCTCAGAAAAACGACTAAGTGTCAAAATTACTCCGTTCTGTGCAATGCAACAGCACATGTGTTTTCTCTTCATTGCACAACGAAATAAAGTGCATCAATGCAATTTTGCATTATCTCTTCAAAATAGCATACATGTTAACTCCATGCACAGCAGAATGAATAATGCTGATACACTTAGTCGTTTTTCTGAAAAATGGTGCACGCTCAGAAAAACGACTAAGTGTCAAAATTACTCCGTTCTGTGCAATGCAACAGCACATGTGTTTTCTCTTCATTGCACAACGAAATAAAGTGCATCAATGCAATTTTGCATTATCTCTTCAAAATAGCATACATGTTAACTCCATGCACAGCAGAATGAATAATGCTGATACACTTAGTCGTTTTTCTGAAAAATGGTGCACGCTCAGAAAAACGACTAAGTGTCAAAATTACTCCGTTCTGTGCAATGCAACAGCACATGTGTTTTCTCTTCATTGCACAACGAAATAAAGTGCATCAATGCAATTTTGCATTATCTCTTCAAAATAGCATACATGTTAACTCCATGCACAGCAGAATGAATTAATGCTGATACACTTAGTCGTTTTTCTGAAAAATGGTGCACGCTCAGAAAAACGACTAAGTGTCAAAATTACTCCGTTCTGTGCAATGCAACAGCACATGTGTTTTCTCTTCATTGCACAACGAAATAAAGTGCATCAATGCAATTTTGCATTATCTCTTCAAAATAGCATATATGTTAACTCCATGCACAGCAGATTGAATAATGCTGATTCTCTTAGTCATTTTTCTGAAAAATGGTGCACGCTCAGAAAAACGACTAAGTGTCAAAATACTCCGTTCAGTGCAAGGCAACAGCACATGTGTTTTCTCTTCATTGCACAACGAAATAAAGTGCATCAATGCAATTTTGCATTATCTCTTCAAAATAGCATACATCTTAACTCCATGCACAGCAGAATGAATTAATGCTGATACACTTAGTCGTTTTTCTGAAAAATGGTGCACGCTCAGAAAAACGACTAAGTGTCAAAATTACTGAGTTCTGTGCAATGCAACAGCACATGTGTTTTCTCTTCATTGCACAACGAAATAAAGTGCATCAATGCAATTTTGCATTATCTCTTCAAAATAGCATATACGTTAACTCCATGCACAGCAGAATGAATTAATGCTGATACACTTAGTCGTTTTTCTGAAAAATGGTGCACGCTCAGAAAAACGACTAAGTGTCAAAATTACTCCGTTCTGTGCAATGCAACAGCACATGTGTTTTCTCTTCATTGCACAACGAAATAAAGTGCATCAATGCAATTTTGCATTATCTCTTCAAAATAGCATATATGTTAACTCCATGCACAGCAGAATGAATAATGCTGATACACTTAGTCGTTTTTCTGAAAAATGGTGCACGCTCAGAAAAACGACTAAGTGTCAAAATTACTCCGTTCTGTGCAATGCAACAGCACATGTGTTTTCTCTTCATTGCACAACGAAATAAAGTGCATCAATGCAATTTTGCATTATCTCTTCAAAATAGCATATATGTTAACTCCATGCACAGCAGAATGAATAATGCTGATACACTTAGTCGTTTTTCTGAAAAATGGTGCACGCTCAGAAAAACGACTAAGTGTCAAAATTACTCGTTCTGTGCAATGCAACAGCACATGTGTTTTCTCTTCATTGCACAACGAAATAAAGTGCATCAATGCAATTTTGCATTATCTCTTCAAAATAGCATATATGTTAACTCCATGCACAGCAGAATGAATAATGCTGATACACTTAGTCGTTTTTCTGAAAAATGGTGCACGCTCAGAAAAACGACTAAGTGTCAAAATTACTCCGTTCTGTGCAATGCAACAGCACATGTGTTTTCTCTTCATTGCACAACGAAATAAAGTGCATCAATGCAATTTTGCATTATCTCTTCAAAATAGCATACATGTTAACTCCATGCACAGCAGAATGAATAATGCTGATACACTTAGTCGTTTTTCTGAAAAATGGTGCACGCTCAGAAAAACGACTAAGTGTCAAAATTACTCCGTTCTGTGCAATGCAACAGCACATGTGTTTTCTCTTCATTGCACAACGAAATAAAGTGCATCAATGCAATTTTGCATTATCTCTTCAAAATAGCATACATGTTAACTCCATGCACAGCAGAATGAATAATGCTGATACACTTAGTCGTTTTTCTGAAAAATGGTGCACGCTCAGAAAAACGACTAAGTGTCAAAATTACTCCGTTCTGTGCAATGCAACAGCACATGTGTTTTCTCTTCATTGCACAACGAAATAAAGTGCATCAATGCAATTTTGCATTATCTCTTCAAAATAGCATACATGTTAACTCCATGCACAGCAGAATGAATTAATGCTGATACACTTAGTCGTTTTTCTGAAAAATGGTGCACGCTCAGAAAAACGACTAAGTGTCAAAATTACTCCGTTCTGTGCAATGCAACAGCACATGTGTTTTCTCTTCATTGCACAACGAAATAAAGTGCATCAATGCAATTTTGCATTATCTCTTCAAAATAGCATATATGTTAACTCCATGCACAGCAGAATGAATAATGCTGATTCACTTAGTCGTTTTTCTGAAAAATGGTGCACGCTCAGAAAAACGACTAAGTGTCAAAATTACTCCGTTCTGTGCAAGGCAACAGCACATGTGTTTTCTCTTCATTGCACAACGAAATAAAGTGCATCAATGCAATTTTGCATTATCTCTTCAAAATAGCATACATCTTAACTCCATGCACAGCAGAATGAATTAATGCTGATACACTTAGTCGTTTTTCTGAAAAATGGTGCACGCTCAGAAAAACGACTAAGTGTCAAAATTACTCCGTTCTGTGCAATGCAACAGCACATGTGTTTTCTCTTCATTGCACAACGAAATAAAGTGCATCAATGCAATTTTGCATTATCTCTTCAAAATAGCATATATGTTAACTCCATGCACAGCAGAATGAATAATGCTGATACACTTAGTCGTTTTTCTGAAAAATGGTGCACGCTCAGAAAAACGACTAAGTGTCAAAATTACTCCGAGTTCTGTGCAATGCAACAGCACATGTGTTTTCTCTTCATTGCACAACGAAATAAAGTGCATCAATGCAATTTTGCATTATCTCTTCAAAATAGCATACATGTTAACTCCATGCACAGCAGAATGAATTAATGCTGATACACTTAGTCGTTTTTCTGAAAAATGGTGCACGCTCAGAAAAACGACTAAGTGTCAAAATTACTCCGTTCTGTGCAATGCAACAGCACATGTGTTTTCTCTTCATTGCACAACGAAATAAAGTGCATCAATGCAATTTTGCATTATCTCTTCAAAATAGCATATATGTTAACTCCATGCACAGCAGAATGAATAATGCTGATACACTTAGTCGTTTTTCTGAAAAATGGTGCACGCTCAGAAAAACGACTAAGTGTCAAAATTACTCCGTTCAGTGCAATGCAACAGCACATGTGTTTTCTCTTCATTGCACAACGAAATAAAGTGCATCAATGCAATTTTGCATTATCTCTTCAAAATAGCATACATGTTAACTCCATGCACAGCAGAATGAATTAATGCTGATACACTTAGTCGTTTTTCTGAAAAATGGTGCACGCTCAGAAAAACGACTAAGTGTCAAAATTACTGAGTTCTGTGCAATGCAACAGCACATGTGTTTTCTCTTCATTGCACAACGAAATAAAGTGCATCAATGCAATTTTGCATTATCTCTTCAAAATAGCACATATGTTAACTCCATGCACAGCAGAATGAATAATGCTGATACACTTAGTCGTTTTTTCTGAAAAATGGTGCACGCTCAGAAAAACGACTAAGTGTCAAAATTACTCCGTTCTGTGCAATGCAACAGCACATGTGTTTTCTCTTCATTGCACAACGAAATAAAGTGCATCAATGCAATTTTGCATTATCTCTTCAAAATAGCATATATGTTAACTCCATGCACAGCAGAATGAATTAATGCTGATACACTTAGTCGTTTTTCTGAAAAATGGTGCACGCTCAGAAAAACGACTAAGTGTCAAAATTACTCCGTTCTGTGCAATGCAACAGCACATGTGTTTTCTCTTCATTGCACAACGAAATAAAGTGCATCAATGCAATTTTGCATTATCTCTTCAAAATAGCATATATGTTAACTCCATGCACAGCAGAATGAATAATGCTGATACACTTAGTCGTTTTTCTGAAAAATGGTGCACGCTCAGAAAAACGACTAAGTGTCAAAATTACTCGTTCTGTGCAATGCAACAGCACATGTGTTTTCTCTTCATTGCACAACGAAATAAAGTGCATCAATGCAATTTTGCATTATCTCTTCAAAATAGCATATATGTTAACTCCATGCACAGCAGAATGAATAATGCTGATACACTTAGTCGTTTTTCTGAAAAATGGTGCACGCTCAGAAAAACGACTAAGTGTCAAAATTACTCCGTTCTGTGCAATGCAACAGCACATGTGTTTTCTCTTCATTGCACAACGAAATAAAGTGCATCAATGCAATTTTGCATTATCTCTTCAAAATAGCATACATGTTAACTCCATGCACAGCAGAATGAATAATGCTGATACACTTAGTCGTTTTTCTGAAAAATGGTGCACGCTCAGAAAAACGACTAAGTGTCAAAATTACTCCGTTCTGTGCAATGCAACAGCACATGTGTTTTCTCTTCATTGCACAACGAAATAAAGTGCATCAATGCAATTTTGCATTATCTCTTCAAAATAGCATACATGTTAACTCCATGCACAGCAGAATGAATAATGCTGATACACTTAGTCGTTTTTCTGAAAAATGGTGCACGCTCAGAAAAACGACTAAGTGTCAAAATTACTCCGTTCTGTGCAATGCAACAGCACATGTGTTTTCTCTTCATTGCACAACGAAATAAAGTGCATCAATGCAATTTTGCATTATCTCTTCAAAATAGCATACATGTTAACTCCATGCACAGCAGAATGAATAATGCTGATACACTTAGTCGTTTTTCTGAAAAATGGTGCACGCTCAGAAAAACGACTAAGTGTCAAAATTACTCCGTTCTGTGCAATGCAACAGCACATGTGTTTTCTCTTCATTGCACAACGAAATAAAGTGCATCAATGCAATTTTGCATTATCTCTTCAAAATAGCATACATGTTAACTCCATGCACAGCAGAATGAATAATGCTGATACACTTAGTCGTTTTTCTGAAAAATGGTGCACGCTCAGAAAAACGACTAAGTGTCAAAATTACTCCGTTCTGTGCAATGCAACAGCACATGTGTTTTCTCTTCATTGCACAACGAAATAAAGTGCATCAATGCAATTTTGCATTATCTCTTCAAAATAGCATATATGTTAACTCCATGCACAGCAGAATGAATAATGCTGATACACTTAGTCGTTTTTCTGAAAATGGTGCACGCTCAGAAAAACGACTAAGTGTCAAAATTACTCCGTTCAGTGCAATGGCAACAGCACATGTGTTTTCTCTTCATTGCACAACGAAATAAAGTGCATCAATGCAATTTTGCATTATCTCTTCAAAATAGCATACATCTTAACTCCATGCACAGCAGAATGAATTAATGCTGATACACTTAGTCGTTTTTCTGAAAAATGGTGCACGCTCAGAAAAACGACTAAGTGTCAAAATTACTCCGTTCTGTGCAATGCAACAGCACATGTGTTTTCTCTTCATTGCACAACGAAATAAAGTGCATCAATGCAATTTTGCATTATCTCTTCAAAATAGCATATATGTTAACTCCATGCACAGCAGAATGAATTAATGCTGATACACTTAGTCGTTTTTCTGAAAAATGGTGCACGCTCAGAAAAACGACTAAGTGTCAAAATTACTCGTTCTGTGCAATGCAACAGCACATGTGTTTTCTCTTCATTGCACAACGAAATAAAGTGCATCAATGCAATTTTGCATTATCTCTTCAAAATAGCATATATGTTAACTCCATGCACAGCAGAATGAATTAATGCTGATACACTTAGTCGTTTTTCTGAAAAATGGTGCACGCTCAGAAAAACGACTAAGTGTCAAAATTACTCCGTTCTGTGCAATGCAACAGCACATGTGTTTTCTCTTCATTGCACAACGAAATAAAGTGCATCAATGCAATTTTGCATTATCTCTTCAAAATAGCATATATGTTAACTCCATGCACAGCAGAATGAATAATGCTGATACACTTAGTCGTTTTTCTGAAAAATGGTGCACGCTCAGAAAAACGACTAAGTGTCAAAATTACTCCTGTGCAATGCAACAGCACATGTGTTTTCTCTTCATTGCACAACGAAATAAAGTGCATCAATGCAATTTTGCATTATCTCTTCAAAATAGCATATATGTTAACTCCATGCACAGCAGAATGAATAATGCTGATACACTTAGTCGTTTTTCTGAAAAATGGTGCACGCTCAGAAAAACGACTAAGTGTCAAAATTACTCCGTTCTGTGCAATGCAACAGCACATGTGTTTTCTCTTCATTGCACAACGAAATAAAGTGCATCAATGCAATTTTGCATTATCTCTTCAAAATAGCATACATGTTAACTCCATGCACAGCAGAATGAATAATGCTGATACACTTAGTCGTTTTTCTGAAAAATGGTGCACGCTCAGAAAAACGACTAAGTGTCAAAATTACTCCGTTCTGTGCAATGCAACAGCACATGTGTTTTCTCTTCATTGCACAACGAAATAAAGTGCATCAATGCAATTTTGCATTATCTCTTCAAAATAGCATACATGTTAACTCCATGCACAGCAGAATGAATAATGCTGATACACTTAGTCGTTTTTCTGAAAAATGGTGCACGCTCAGAAAACGACTAAGTGTCAAAATTACTCCGTTCTGTGCAATGCAACAGCACATGTGTTTTCTCTTCATTGCACAACGAAATAAAGTGCATCAATGCAATTTTGCATTATCTCTTCAAAATAGCATACATGTTAACTCCATGCACAGCAGAATGAATAATGCTGATACACTTAGTCGTTTTTCTGAAAAATGGTGCACGCTCAGAAAAACGACTAAGTGTCAAAATTACTCCGTTCTGTGCAATGCAACAGCACATGTGTTTTCTCTTCATTGCACAACGAAATAAAGTGCATCAATGCAATTTTGCATTATCTCTTCAAAATAGCATATATGTTAACTCCATGCACAGCAGAATGAATAATGCTGATACACTTAGTCGTTTTTCTGAAAAATGGTGCACGCTCAGAAAAACGACTAAGTGTCAAAATTACTCCGTTCTGTGCAATGCAACAGCACATGTGTTTTCTCTTCATTGCACAACGAAATAAAGTGCATCAATGCAATTTTGCATTATCTCTTCAAAATAGCATATATGTTAACTCCATGCACAGCAGAATGAATTAATGCTGATACACTTAGTCGTTTTTCTGAAAAATGGTGCACGCTCAGAAAAACGACTAAGTGTCAAAATTACTCCGTTCTGTGCAATGCAACAGCACATGTGTTTTCTCTTCATTGCACAACGAAATAAAGTGCATCAATGCAATTTTGCATTATCTCTTCAAAATAGCATACATCTGTTAACTCCATGCACAGCAGAATGAATTAATGCTGATACACTTAGTCGTTTTTCTGAAAAATGGTGCACGCTCAGAAAAACGACTAAGTGTCAAAATTACTCCGTTCTGTGCAATGCAACAGCACATGTGTTTTCTCTTCATTGCACAACGAAATAAAGTGCATCAATGCAATTTTGCATTATCTCTTCAAAATAGCATATATGTTAACTCCATGCACAGCAGAATGAATAATGCTGATACACTTAGTCGTTTTTCTGAAAAATGGTGCACGCTCAGAAAAACGACTAAGTGTCAAAATTACTCCGTTCTGTGCAATGCAACAGCACATGTGTTTTCTCTTCATTGCACAACGAAATAAAGTGCATCAATGCAATTTTGCATTATCTCTTCAAAATAGCATATATGTTAACTCCATGCACAGCAGAATGAATTAATGCTGATACACTTAGTCGTTTTTCTGAAAAATGGTGCACGCTCAGAAAAACGACTAAGTGTCAAAATTACTCCGTTCTGTGCAATGCAACAGCACATGTGTTTTCTCTTCATTGCACAACGAAATAAAGTGCATCAATGCAATTTTGCATTATCTCTTCAAAATAGCATATATGTTAACTCCATGCACAGCAGAATGAATAATGCTGATACACTTAGTCGTTTTTCTGAAAAATGGTGCACGCTCAGAAAAACGACTAAGTGTCAAAATTACTCCGTTCTGTGCAATGCAACAGCACATGTGTTTTCTCTTCATTGCACAACGAAATAAAGTGCATCAATGCAATTTTGCATTATCTCTTCAAAATAGCATATATGTTAACTCCATGCACAGCAGAATGAATAATGCTGATACCTTAGTCGTTTTTCTGAAAAATGGTGCACGCTCAGAAAAACGACTAAGTGTCAAAATTACTCCGTTCTGTGCAATGCAACAGCACATGTGTTTTCTCTTCATTGCACAACGAAATAAAGTGCATCAATGCAATTTTGCATTATCTCTTCAAAATAGCATACATGTTAACTCCATGCACAGCAGAATGAATAATGCTGATACACTTAGTCGTTTTTCTGAAAAATGGTGCACGCTCAGAAAAACGACTAAGTGTCAAAATTACTCCGTTCTGTGCAATGCAACAGCACATGTGTTTTCTCTTCATTGCACAACGAAATAAAGTGCATCAATGCAATTTTGCATTATCTCTTCAAAATAGCATACATGTTAACTCCATGCACAGCAGAATGAATAATGCTGATACACTTAGTCGTTTTTCTGAAAAATGGTGCACGCTCAGAAAAACGACTAAGTGTCAAAATTACTCCGTTCTGTGCAATGCAACAGCACATGTGTTTTCTCTTCATTGCACAACGAAATAAAGTGCATCAATGCAATTTTGCATTATCTCTTCAAAATAGCATACATGTTAACTCCATGCACAGCAGAATGAATTAATGCTGATACACTTAGTCGTTTTTCTGAAAAATGGTGCACGCTCAGAAAAACGACTAAGTGTCAAAATTACTCCGTTCTGTGCAATGCAACAGCACATGTGTTTTCTCTTCATTGCACAACGAAATAAAGTGCATCAATGCAATTTTGCATTATCTCTTCAAAATAGCATACATGTTAACTCCATGCACAGCAGAATGAATTAATGCTGATACACTTAGTCGTTTTTCTGAAAAATGGTGCACGCTCAGAAAAACGACTAAGTGTCAAAATTACTCCGTTCTGTGCAATGCAACAGCACATGTGTTTTCTCTTCATTGCACAACGAAATAAAGTGCATCAATGCAATTTTGCATTATCTCTTCAAAATAGCATATATGTTAACTCCATGCACAGCAGAATGAATAATGCTGATACACTTAGTCGTTTTTCTGAAAAATGGTGCACGCTCAGAAAAACGACTAAGTGTCAAAATTACTCCGTTCTGTGCAAGGCAACAGCACATGTGTTTTCTCTTCATTGCACAACGAAATAAAGTGCATCAATGCAATTTTGCATTATCTCTTCAAAATAGCATACATGTTAACTCCATGCACAGCAGAATGAATTAATGCTGATACACTTAGTCGTTTTTCTGAAAAATGGTGCACGCTCAGAAAAACGACTAAGTGTCAAAATTACTCCGTTCTGTGCAATGCAACAGCACATGTGTTTTCTCTTCATTGCACAACGAAATAAAGTGCATCAATGCAATTTTGCATTATCTCTTCAAAATAGCATATATGTTAACTCCATGCACAGCAGAATGAATTAATGCTGATACACTTAGTCGTTTTTCTGAAAAATGGTGCACGCTCAGAAAAACGACTAAGTGTCAAAATTACTCCGTTCTGTGCAATGCAACAGCACATGTGTTTTCTCTTCATTGCACAACGAAATAAAGTGCATCAATGCAATTTTGCATTATCTCTTCAAAATAGCATATATGTTAACTCCATGCACAGCAGAATGAATAATGCTGATACACTTAGTCGTTTTTCTGAAAAATGGTGCACGCTCAGAAAAACGACTAAGTGTCAAAATTACTCCGTTCTGTGCAATGCAACAGCACATGTGTTTTCTCTTCATTGCACAACGAAATAAAGTGCATCAATGCAATTTTGCATTATCTCTTCAAAATAGCATACATGTTAACTCCATGCACAGCAGAATGAATAATGCTGATACACTTAGTCGTTTTTCTGAAAAATGGTGCACGCTCAGAAAAACGACTAAGTGTCAAAATTACTCCGTTCTGTGCAATGCAACAGCACATGTGTTTTCTCTTCATTGCACAACGAAATAAAGTGCATCAATGCAATTTTGCATTATCTCTTCAAAATAGCATACATGTTAACTCCATGCACAGCAGAATGAATAATGCTGATACACTTAGTCGTTTTTCTGAAAAATGGTGCACGCTCAGAAAAACGACTAAGTGTCAAAATTACTCCGTTCTGTGCAATGCAACAGCACATGTGTTTTCTCTTCATTGCACAACGAAATAAAGTGCATCAATGCAATTTTGCATTATCTCTTCAAAATAGCATACATGTTAACTCCATGCACAGCAGAATGAATAATGCTGATACACTTAGTCGTTTTTCTGAAAAATGGTGCACGCTCAGAAAAACGACTAAGTGTCAAAATTACTCCGTTCTGTGCAATGCAACAGCACATGTGTTTTCTCTTCATTGCACAACGAAATAAAGTGCATCAATGCAATTTTGCATTATCTCTTCAAAATAGCATATGTTAACTCCATGCACAGCAGAATGAATAATGCTGATACACTTAGTCGTTTTTCTGAAAAATGGTGCACGCTCAGAAAAACGACTAAGTGTCAAAATTACTCCGTTCTGTGCAATGCAACAGCACATGTGTTTTCTCTTCATTGCACAACGAAATAAAGTGCATCAATGCAATTTTGCATTATCTCTTCAAAATAGCATACATGTTAACTCCATGCACAGCAGAATGAATAATGCTGATACACTTAGTCGTTTTTCTGAAAAATGGTGCACGCTCAGAAAAAACGACTAAGTGTCAAAATTACTCCGTTCTGTGCAATGCAACAGCACATGTGTTTTCTCTTCATTGCACAACGAAATAAAGTGCATCAATGCAATTTTGCATTATCTCTTCAAAATAGCATATGTTAACTCCATGCACAGCAGAATGAATAATGCTGATACACTTAGTCGTTTTTCTGAAAAATGGTGCACGCTCAGAAAAACGACTAAGTGTCAAAATTACTCCGTTCTGTGCAATGCAACAGCACATGTGTTTTCTCTTCATTGCACAACGAAATAAAGTGCATCAATGCAATTTTGCATTATCTCTTCAAAATAGCATACATGTTAACTCCATGCACAGCAGAATGAATAATGCTGATACACTTAGTCGTTTTTCTGAAAAATGGTGCACGCTCAGAAAAACGACTAAGTGTCAAAATTACTCCGTTCTGTGCAATGCAACAGCACATGTGTTTTCTCTTCATTGCACAA